>CM077151.1:148156891-148803471 GCA_039583875.1 Platanthera guangdongensis
CTGAGAAAATCTTATGGTTCATGTTCAAATTGACTATGGCCTAGTTTTTGAGGAAAATTCAATAAATAGTAGATTAATTGGGAAAAAATATGATTTTTCTTAATTTAGTCTATACTTATCATAATAGACCTCTGATAATTATCATGAGGGTACTGGATGAGTATTTCATGTACTTCCCCTTTTACGGGTCACGTAGCTTAAGTGGTCTGCATATAGCAAAACTGCAGGATTCATTTGGATTGAATTAGGGCACGTATGATGGGTCTTGATGGTTTGCTGTAAGGACAAGTGGAAAGGGCTGCATCTTTGGAAGATGAGTGAGTAGGGTGTGGATTTGTCTAGGGTTTAAAGGCGTTCGGGCCCGACGAAAGATCGTCCTACCCAAGGAGAGTTGGAGTCAAATCACCCTAGGATTAGCGTATCGAAACATGAGAAAATAATGGGTAAGGGGATCAACCAATAATAAAATAAGTACCTTGCGAAAGGGAACGCTGGGCGTAATCCCAACACAGTTCCTAGTGCCCCTTGAGAGCCCTTCACAGGGAATACCGGGGGCAGTCCTGGGTTAACGTAAACTGTTTAACAAGCTGAAAAGAGTAACTTAGTAATTAGGGTTGCACATTTCACAGGCACTGTTAGCACCAAAAGTCAGCTGGGAGCTTCGGCTCGGATGGTTAAAAGACGGACTCTTGGTCCGGGGAGCTTCGGCTCGGGTTTTGTTTACGCTAAATCTGCATGTGCATAAAAGGAAAATAAATTAAGGTGGTGGGTTTTCGGTATTGGAGGGTCGATGCACCGACGCCAATACGTTGACTCGGCAAGTGTGGTTAGCACTTCGCCAACAGAAGTCCGGTGCGCCAGCCGGCAAGAGTACGCAGGAGTCCGCTTCGTGCACCAAGCGTTGAGGCGTACGATAGGTCTGACCGGTAGTGCCTTACTGGTTTAGAGGTGGGCGAGGCCCAACCCACCGCTTCCGTCTGCCACTACGGAGGTATCCTGGGAGGTTACGGCTCCAGAAAGGGGGAACTAAAGGTCTGTGTGCACAGAGTCGGGTGTGTGCGTTGCACTTGCATGTCCATCATACCCACTTGCATGTCATAGCATAATCGATTCATTTAACCCTGACACCTGATGTATAAGTGGAATGGGACGCTTATACATTAGGACCTGCAAAACGACCCTTAGTCTATAAGCTTGTGTGGGCAAGTTTATAAATTAAGGTTAATTTTGATATATTTAGTTACTGCTGTTTGACCACCGTCACCCCAACGTATAAATCGGTATGGGACTTTTTATACGATGGGAGCCTTGCAAAAGACCCCTTGGCTTATGTGTTTTTCCACATAAGTGAAGGTTACATTTCAGCTTACATTTTATTGTCTTTATATGCTATAGAACTTGCTAGAATAGGACCGCTGTCATCTGCTTTGATATTCTCCACCTTCAAGTCCTCCCCTTTCTTCCTCTCCGCTCGGTGCCTAGGAGCCGTGGGGGAAGGGGTGGGGGATGATAGGACTTAGTCTTTTAGACTAACGGTTTTCGAACCGCATCATTTAGGGGATCGTGGAGACCAGCATGGAGGAGCAGCCCCAGAGACCGGTGCGCTTGGAGGTGGGGCAGTCTAGCTCCGGAGTTCATACAGCCGGGACTGTGAGTCTCGACCCTGAGTAGTTTTTCAGCTTTTGCTTCCGCATGAGTGATTTTGTAGTGAGGATATGTTGTACCGGGCATAAGCCCGTATTTTGCTACTCTGATGTTATCTACTGTGGACACTCCCTTCGTGGAGTTATATTTATATATGTCATGTGATTCTCTGTGGACAGATAGTTTTCATTTTACTTCATTATGCTACTTTTATGTGATCGAATTGGCCGGCAGAATCGGCGCTTTGTGGTGATGACCCTTCAGGGCGTGAAGGAGTCACCGCAAAACGGCGGTTCTGGGCCTAAGACCCCGTGGTCAAAAGAGAAAAAAAAGGGGGTCTTACAAGTGGTATCAGAGGAAACCTCGATCGAAAAGTAGCCGTCCACAACCCTGGGTCACCCCGCGCGGGTTTAGTTTGGGGACAAACTAAGCAGCGGAAGCGGTGGTGTGCCCATATGGGGGGAATCACATATAAATTGTCCACTATCATTAGGCATTGAGTCGATTACCTACTGATGTAGTTCATTTTGCAGCCCTCAGCTCAGCCCACCCCACAAGGTGGAGCTCAGCAGATTCCAGACATTGCACCACCTCCCATGGTCCCCACACCTTTCCTCCAGTCAGACATGGGGCAGACCCTTACAGCCATCCTTGAGGCCTTCCGGGCTCAGCAAGCCCCAGCCCAGCAGCCAAACCCAGGGGCCAACTGGATGAGCACCTTCCGAGGACTCTCTCCCCCATCTTACTTGGGGACGGAGTCGGCAGTACGGACAGAGGAGTGGCTGGATGTGATGTACGAGATGTTGACGGGGATACGATGCCCCTGGGAGGAGAGGGTGGCCCTAGTGGTATCTTGCTTGGAGTCACATGCCAAGCGGTGGTGGAAGACGCTGTTGGACACGACTTTTGCGGATAGAGAGATTGCAGAAATCACATGGGAAGAATTCAGGGCCACGCTGCTGGAGCACTTTGTTCCTCAGTCGGCCAGGGACGAGTTGGAGGAGCGTTTCTTGCAGCTGAGGCAGGGCACCAGGACAGTGGTGGAGTACCACCGAGAGTTCGATCATTTGGCCCGATATGCGGGCTCTTATCAGCTGGATGAAGCGGGGTACGTCAAGAGGTTTTATAAGGGCCTAAAAGAGGAGTTGAGAGAGGCTTTGCTTTTTTGTCTCTGACGGGCCCATCTCCCGGATTTTAGAGATGGCGAAGAGGATTGAGGCCGACTGGCACACCACTCGGGGCCGGAAACGGCAAACGGAGGACCAGGGCCGGAGGGCCCGAAATGATCAGCGGCGAGGCATCGTACCAGATGGAAGAAGGGCAGAGGAGCAGCCTCGTCAGGAGTTGAGGCAGGAGCCGAGAGAGCAGGTGGTCTTGGCCCCTCAACCTCTCCGGATCCAGGAGATGCAGAGACCCCGGGGTATGGCGTATCCCCCGCCGGAGTGCTTCCACTGTCACCAGGTGGGACACCTCCGGAGAGATTGCCCTATGAGGGGGGCACCACCTCCAGCACCACGGGGTGGCCCACCGGCCCAGCATTTCGGAGGCCGAGGACGCGGCCGAGGACGTGGTTACCAGGGAGGCGACCGCAGGCAGAATGGGGAGCAGATTTACGCTCTGGACTTAGCACAGCCCCGGAACCCGGACAGGGTTATTGCAGGTATGAGAGTAATCTTAATGTTAGAATTATTCTTTGCTCGTATTAAGCATTGATAGAACTACTATACAACCTAGGTTAGAAAACCTTACGCTAGAATTTCTTTCAAACTGATTTAGGAATGGTGATGGTGTGCGGCAAGCCTGCCCACACCCTGTTCGACACGGGGGCATCACATAACTTTGTATCGGAGGATTTCGTCAAGGACCTGGATCAGATTCGTTGCTATACAGGACTACCCAGGAGGGTGCGCCTCCCCAATGGGATGGAGATTCAGTCCACAGAAAAGTGCCTCCTGGAGGTTACCATAGAGGGTTGACACTCGAGGCCCCGGCGACGATCTTGAGGATGCCGGACTTCGATCTCGTCTTGGGCATGACATGGCTTGTCTGGAACCATGCCCAGATTGATTGCCCGGCAGGGAGGGTCGTGCTCAGCCACGGCGATACTTATGCAACGTTCGAAGGTACTACACCGGTCTCCCGTCGCTTGCTTTCATCTATTCAGGCCATTAAGGCCCATATGCAAGGGGACGAGGTATACCAAGTATTGTTCGAGATGACTGAGGAGAAGGACTTGATCGCAGACATTCCGGTGGTTCGTGACTACGCCGATATTTTTCCGGATAAGCTGCCGGGACTACCTCCGCATAGGGAGAAGGACTTCCAGATTCAGCTGGTACCAGGGGCTAAGCCGGTATCCAAGGCCCCTTATCGGATGGCCCCGAAGGAGTTGGCGGAGTTTCGGACACAGTTGCAGGAGCTGGTGGAAGCAGGATTTGTTAGGCCGAGTTCCTCATCATGGGGAGCTCCTGTCCTATTCGTAAAGAAGAAGGACGGCACCTTACGCCTGTGCATCGACTATCGAGCACTAAATAGGCTGACCGTCCGAAATACCTATCCGCTCCCCAGGATAGACGAGTTGTTCGATCAGCTGGAGGGAGCCCATTACTTTTCGAAGCTGGACTTGAGATCAGGCTATTACCAGCTGCGGATCCAGGAGGAGGATATCCCGAAAACGGCCTTTAGTAGCCGGTATGGATTGTATGAGTTCATCGTGATGCCCTTCGGGCTCACGAATGCTCCGTCAGCATTTATGAGCCTCATGAACCGGGTCTTCGAGGCTTACTTGGATGTGTTTGTCATAGTGTTCATAGACGACATCCTTATCTATTCTAAGACGGAGGAGGAGCATACACGACATCTAGCATTGACCCTGGAGAGACTGCGGGAGCATCACCTTTATGCGAAATTCAGTAAGTGTCAGTTCTGGCTGAAGGAGGTGGCGTTCTTAGGTCACATTATCAGCGGAGCCGGGCTGGCAGTGGACCCGGCAAAGATTCGAGCTATTTCAGAGTGGCCGCAGCTGAAAACAGCCACTGACGTACGGAGTTTTCTAGGACTTGCCGGTTATTACCGGAAGTTCGTAGAGGGATTCTCTCGAATCGCCCTCCCGCTCACATCCTTGACAAAGAAGGAGGCACCGTTCGTGTGGACCCGCAGTGCCAGACAGCTTTCCAGGAGCTGAAGGATCGGCTGACCTCGGCTCCCATTCTTACTCTTCCCTCGGGGAGGGAGGGATTCCAGGTCTACACCGACGCATCATATCAGGGGATGGGAGCGGTACTGATGCAGAACGGACACGTCATAGCTTATGCCTCCCGCCAGCTGAAGACCCATGAGAAGAACTACCCAGTACATGACCTTGAGATGGGGGCAGTTGTATTCGCACTGAAGATATGGCGGCACTACCTTTATGGAGTCCACTGTGACATATATTCCGACCATAAGAACCTTAAGTACGTGGACACGCAGAAGGAACTGAACATCAGGCAAAGGTGGTGGGTGGAGTTTCTATCTGACTATCAGTATGAGATGCACTATCACCCGGGGAAGGCAAACGTGGTGGCAGATGCACTGAGTCGGAGAGCCGCCACAACAGGAGCAGAGCCTCAGTTGATGTCTATGGAGCTGCTGCAGAGACTAGAGGACATGCACATTACTCTGGTATCGTCTGATGATCCTGAGCTCTATGAGGAGTACTTGGCCGCGATAGGCGTTACCGATGACATCAGAGACGGGTCAGAGAGGGACAGAGGCAGGATGCCAAGTTGGAACCCATCTTCCAAGCTCTGAAGGCGGGCACTGCAGGAGATTACACACTGAGGGACGATCTGGTGTGCTTCAGAGGACGGGTGTATATACCGGAGGGAGGCCAGATCCGGGAGGATATTATGATGGAGGCGCACTGCAGCCGGTATTCTGTACACCCGGGGATCACAAAGATGACGGCTGATTTGAAGAGGACGATGTACTGGCCGGGCATGAAGAAGGATGTCTCACACTTCGTGACCATTGTGAGGCATGTCAGCTAGTGAAGGCGGAGTGCAGGAACCCCGCAGGATTATTGCAGCCACTCCCGGTGCCGGAGTGGAAGTTTGATGACATAGCCATGGACTTCATACATGGGCTTCCCCGGTCTCGGACAGGGAATGACTCGATCTGGGTAATCGTCGATCGGTTGACCAAGGTGGCTCGATTTATACCGATCAGGAAGGATGATTCAGTAGGAGTACTGGTGCGGAAGTTTGTGGAGCAGTTCATTCGTTATCATGGAGTGCCCAGGACGATAGTGTCGGATCGGGATGGCAGGTTCACCTCCAGGGAGTGGAGGTCCGTGCAAGCTTACTTAGGCACGCGATTGACTTTCAGCACTGCATTCCACCCCCAGACAGACGGGCAGACAGAACGCACCAACCGGACGCTGGAGGACCTTTTGAGGCTATGCATCTTAGATCGCGGGGAACCGTGGGAGAAACTCTTACCCTTGTCGAGTTCTCCTATAACAACAGCCACCAGTCCAGCATCAGGATGGCGCCTTACGAAGCCTTGTACGGGAGGAGATGCCGGACCCCGCTCTCATGGGTGCAGAACGAAGATCCGAAGGTATTGGGGTCAGAGTTCGTTGAAGACACCGAGGCACAAGTGAGGCTGATCAGAGACAGGATGCTCGAGGCGCAGAGTAGACAGGCCAAGTACTATGACGCCCGACATCGGCAGGTGGAGTTCCAGGTGGGGGACCGGGTGTTTCTGAAAATCCGGCCCATGCATGGAGTTTCACGGGTGCGTGGTCGGAGGAAGAAGCTCAGCCCTAGGTACATGGGCCCTTACAGGATCCTGGAGCGGATCGGACCCCTAGCCTACCGGCTGGAGTTACCACCAGAGCTAGAAGCGCTGCACGACGTCTTCCACATTTCTTCTTTGAGGAGGGCTCTACTACGCCCGGAGCAGCAGATTCTGACCACCGAAGGGCCGGTAGCTTCAGACCGGTCTGTTCATTTGGAGCCTGTGAGGATCGACGACCGAGGAGTGCGGGTCTTACGACGCAAGAGGGTCCCTCTAGTCAAGGTCCTGTGGAGGAACCACGGCCAGGAGGAGCATACCTGGGAGCCACAGGACCTGATGCGACAAAGATACCCCGAGCTATTCAGTCAGGTATACCTCTCAGACCCCTCAAGATGTTAATTTATTTTTCTGCTTTAAGTATACTAAGGGCTGCTCTAGGTAGATAGGGGCTTATCTTTGTTTATTGGGGGCTTAACTTTGTTTATTGGGATTTTGGTTCACCGTTTGGGCGAAAGGGGTCTTAGATCTAAGTTTTCCCTTAAATCAAATTTAACAAACAAGACGTCATAATGGGATGTTACAAGACTCTTTCCTTCGGTAATAAGACCCGTAGGTCCAACCTTGATTTCGGGGACGAAATCTTTGTTTTGTTTATTGGGATTTGTAACATCCCATTTCCAACTAGACCCCTAAGAGTGGTTTTGGCCATGACTAGGTCATGACAAAACCCTGGGAAGCCAGAAATGGGCCAAGAGATAGGAGGCCAAGGTAGGGATCACCATGGTCTGCAGGTAGTAGAATTCTGAACAATAGTTTAGGATGACAATGGGGCTTCACCATGACCCCAAGACCCTATCACAACACTCCCAAACATTTTGGGAGACCCATTAGAGCCAAAAGGACCCATTAGGGCCAACCCAAGAGGCCCAGTTGACCAAGGTCAACCCTAGCCCTAAATAGGTCAACCTAGACCACTTAGGGCCAATAGACCCACTCCTAGTCTAGAGGACCCCACCTATGCCCTCCTAACCCTAAAGTGAGGACAATGGGTCACTAAGGACACATTGGGGTCAGCCCTAGAGGCCAGGTTGACCCAGGTCAACTCAAGCCCTAATCTGGTCAAAGTACCCCTACTAAGGGTATGTGACCTCCAAAGTGCAGGGCAACCCCATATAACCCTACCTAGACCCTAAGGGAAGTCAATGGGTCACCAAGGATCCATAGGGGTGGACCCTAATGGTCATGTTGACCCAAGTCAACTCTAGCTCTAAATGGTCAAAGTGACCTTACCAAGGGTCAAGTGACCTTTAAGGTGCCAAGTCAACCCTACCCAGCCCTACATAGACCTTAGGGGAGGCCAATGAACCACCCAGGACCCAATGGGGTCAACCTAGATGGTCAAATTGGCCAAGTCAACCCTCATTGAGGGTCAAGTCAACTTAGCCCAAAAAGGGCTAACCCAAGCTCAAGCCACTTCTCCCTTAGGCTAAGCCCATTCCCATGATCATCATAATCCAGTGGGCTGCCTTTAGCTTGTGGGGTTGACTAGTCAACCAGAGGTGACTAGGAGAGAGAAAAAGCTCCTCTCCATGATAATGGAGGAGAGAGAAATGAGGAAGGAGAAGGGGGAAGTAAGAGGCCGGCCAAGGGAGACTAACAGCCACCCTTTATGGCTGCAATCAACTCCTCTAGGAGAGAGGAGTTGATTCCAGCCGTTTCCCGGCCACCAAGGGGTGGGTTCAGCCCCCCTCCACACAACCCGAGCCACTCCATTAATGGAGATAATGGCCATTGAAGAACCAGCCTCTCCCCTCCCCCAATTGCCTTTTAAACACCATCAGGGAGCCGAGGGGATCATTTTGGAGCACTTACCTGGAGGAGACGAGCCCTTCCACCGTGCAGTTGCAGAAGCCGAGCGCCGCCGCCGTCGCCAATGGCATCCCGCCGCTCCTCTCGCATCCAGGCCGCCAGGAAGGTCCTCCTCCTCTCCTTAACTCGCGGGTAGATCCTAGGAATCCTTAGGCTAGAGTTTCGGGCTCAATTGAGCCCGATCGAATCCAGGATTTCTCCTGGTTTCGGCAAGGAAAAGTCTTGCTCAATCCACCGGAAAACACCTCTCCGGCGGCGGAGCCGCCGCCTGACGACAGCCACCACCTCAACGGAGGTGTTGGTGGCGGTGGCCGGCCGGGGAAGGGGCTGGATCGCCGGCGGCAGAGCTTGGAAATCGCTCCAGGCAGAACCAATCCCAGCTGTTGGCTCAGTGGGGACGATGACCAGATGCCGTCGATCTGCGCCAAGATTCGTGCGGCATCAGATCAGATACTATAGGGTTAAATAAAATTTATTTCATTTTTGTCACACTGGATGTATTTAATGTAATTAATGTTTAAAAATACCTAGGGACCCTGGATGGAAATTTGCCCAACATGAACATTGTAGCTTAGGGTGTCTAGTTTGCAGCAAAAATTGTTGGGACCCTTTTGGGTCACTGGTTGGACCAGGGCACCCATTTTGGTGGGACATGTCCTTAGGGCTAGGCAGTCACTAAAATGAGTGCCCACTCTTCACCCCAAGCCCAAATGGGCTGAAATTTTGGCAGAGGGTCTATCCTAGGCATACCTAGGGCCTGCCCAAAAATGGGAATTTTTGGAGAAAATATTTCTATAGTTTTGGTAAAAATTTAATAATCATTAGATAAATTAAATAGGTGCCCTAAACACACCCAAACCCTCCCAAATTTTGGTGAGTGGTCCCTGGGCTCCAATTAGGTACCTGTATAAAATTTCAGTTGGTTTGGGTGAGTGTTGAATAGGTTTTGACCCAACCCTAGTTCTACCCTATGAAGGGCATTTTGGTCAAAAGTGGCACTTTTGGTTTTAAGTGACCAAATCACCTCAACAGAGGCTGAAACTTTGGCCACTGATATGATTTAACTTTTTACACTCACTCATGAAGTTTGGAGTGGATTGGGCTAGGGTACCCTAGAAGTGTAGGGTAGGCCCTTTAGGGTAATTCTCTAGGGTTTGAAGAAATTGGGGTCAAAAGACCTTGGATGGGCTTGAAACTTGGGAATGATGACCATAGGGTCACTATGGTCCTATGGTTAAAATTTTAGGGCATTTGGAAGATTAAGGACCCCTTAAATCCATAACCCTAGTTTAGGGCACTAGCTTTGAAACCATAAGAACTAATACCAAAACTATCTTAAAAGGGCTGAGATTTTGAATGGGTAGTTGCTTAGGGCATACATGTCTCTGGAAATTTTATAATAAATTTTGGATGAATATTTTTGGTACTTTATTCACAGAGTTATATTTTATAATTTCCACTTAAGAGTTTTTGCAGAGCACTATACTTGCTTAAACTTGATAAAACTTAGCCAAGGGGCTTATAATCATGTTACCCATCTCTGTAAATTTTTATGGAATTTTTGAAGAATGATATTTAGTTGTTGCTTCTTTAATTATTTAATTCCATGGAACCTTGGAAAATTTAATAATGACTTTTAGATTGTCTGAAAAATTCTAATTCCTTCATCATGATGTTTTTAGTTCCCTATGAAGCCCTAGTAATTTTTACATAATTATTGGAGACATATATGTGGCACTTCCTTCATTATTTTTGATTTTTGGAATTATTTTAATAAATCCTTTAGAGGTCAAGAATTATCTGGAAAATTATTAAAATTAGCATCCAATGATATTTCTCTGTTATTTAGTGAATACAAATTTTAGGAGGCCATTACCTGAGAAAATCTTATGGTTCATGTTCAAATTGACTATGGCCTAGTTTTTGAGGAAAATTCAATAAATAGTAGATTAATTGGGAAAAATATGATTTTCTTAATTTAGTCTATACTTATCATAATAGACCTCTGATAATTATCATGAGGGTACTGGATGAGTATTTCATGTACTTCCCCTTTTACGGGTCACGTAGCTTAAGTGGTCTGCATATAGCAAAACTGCAGGATTTCATTGGATTGAATTAGGGCACGTATGATGGGTCTTGATGGTTTGCTGTAAGGACAAGTGGAAAGGGCTGCATCTTTGGAAGATGAGTGAGTAGGGTGTGGATTTGTCTAGGGTTTAAAGGCGTTCGGGCCCGACGAAAGATCGTCCTACCCAAGGAGAGTTGGAGTCAAATCACCCTAGGATTAGCGTATCGAAACATGAGAAAATAATGGGTAAGGGGATCAACCAATAATAAAATAAGTACCTTGCGAAAGGGAACGCTGGGCGTAATCCCAACACAGTTCCTAGTGCCCCTTGAGAGCCCTTCACAGGGAATACCGGGGGCAGTCCTGGGTTAACGTAAACTGTTTAACAAGCTGAAAAGAGTAACTTAGTAATTAGGGTTGCACATTTCACAGGCACTGTTAGCACCAAAAGTCAGCTGGGAGCTTCGGCTCGGATGGTTAAAAGACGGACTCTTGGTCCGGGGAGCTTCGGCTCGGGTTTTGTTTACGCTAAATCTGCATGTGCATAAAAGGAAAATAAATTAAGGTGGTGGGTTTTCGGTATTGGAGGGTCGATGCACCGACGCCAATACGTTGACTCGGCAAGTGTGGTTAGCACTTCGCCAACAGAAGTCCGGTGCGCCAGCCGGCAAGAGTACGCAGGAGTCCGCTTCGTGCACCAAGCGTTGAGGCGTACGATAGGTCTGACCGGTAGTGCCTTACTGGTTTAGAGGTGGGCGAGGCCCAACCCACCGCTTCCGTCTGCCACTACGGAGGTATCCTGGGAGGTTACGGCTCCAGAAAGGGGGAACTAAAGGTCTGTGTGCACAGAGTCGGGTGTGTGCGTTGCACTTGCATGTCCATCATACCCACTTGCATGTCATAGCATAATCGATTCATTTAACCCCTGACACCTGATGTATAAGTGGAATGGGACGCTTATACATTAGGACCTGCAAAACGACCCCTTAGTCTATAAGCTTGTGTGGGCAAGTTTATAAATTAAGGTTAATTTTGATATATTTAGTTACTGCTGTTTGACCACCGTCACCCTAACGTATAAATCGGTATGGGACTTTTTATACGATGGGAGCCTTGCAAAAGACCCCTTGGCTTATGTGTTTCTCCACATAAGTGAAGGTTACATTTCAGCTTACATTTTATTGTCTTTATATGCTATAGAACTTGCTAGAATAGGACCGCTGTCATCTGCTTTGATATTCTCCACCTTCAAGTCCTCCCCTTTCTTCCTCTCCGCTCGGTGCCTAGGAGCCGTGGGGGAAGGGGTGGGGGATGATAGGACTTAGTCTTTTAGACTAACGGTTTTCGAACCGCATCATTTAGGGGATCGTGGAGACCAGCATGGAGGAGCAGCCCCAGAGACCGGTGCGCTTGGAGGTGGGGCAGTCTAGCTCCGGAGTTCATACAGCCGGGACTGTGAGTCTCGACCCTGAGTAGTTTTTCAGCTTTTGCTTCCGCATGAGTGATTTTGTAGTGAGGATATGTTGTACCGGGCATAAGCCCGTATTTTGCTACTCTGATGTTATCTACTGTGGACACTCCCTTCGTGGAGTTATATTTATATATGTCATGTGATTCTCTGTGGACAGATAGTTTTCATTTTACTTCATTATGCTACTTTTATGTGATCGAATTGGCCGGCAGAATCGGCGCTTTGTGGTGATGACCCTTCAGGGCGTGAAGGAGTCACCGCAAAACGGCGGTTCTGGGCCTAAGACCCCGTGGTCAAAAGAGAAAAAAAAGGGGGTCTTACACGTCCTACTCACCCTAGCATTGACTGCCGAAATATATTACGAGACCCCCAAGGTTGGGGGTGCGGAAAAAGCTCTCTGCGATTTCTTCGTAGGGAAGAATTTTGAAGTTAACTTCCTACGGCGAAATCTCAAATCGCTCCTTCCCGTCCTCCCCGGTGAAGGCACACTCGCACCCCCTTAGTCTTTGTTCGCCATTCCTTTGTTCTGTTCTAACCATTTTCTTGTTTAGGAGAGAGAATTATTCCCGTCTATCCCCCTATTTGAGCAGTGCAGGGCATCCAAAGGTCTCGCCCTCACCAGCATGGAGGCGGAGGCAGAGAAGGGATCATTGACCCCCGCCCCAAGAAAAGATCCAGGGATGATGTTGCTGCTCCTCGGCACATCCCCAAAAAGAAGATCAAGAAGGTTGTGTAATTCTCGAAAGGGAAAAAGGGACCCGCACCGAAGGAAGCTGTCTCCGTGGAAGAATCACAATCACCTTGCCGCCAAGCTGTCTCGCCTTCTTGTGAGACAGCCCTACCCTACCGAACCGCCAACACCTCCGCTCAATCAGCTTCACGTTTTAATGGTGCTTCAGATTCTCCATCTAGTGATGAGGATGGATCATACTTTGAGTTTGATGTCAATCAATTAATTTACAAGTATGGTTCCCTCCTTGAGGCCTTGGATAAAAGCAAGAAGCTTACTAAGAAGCAAGCTGCAGAGCTTATGGTTATTAGACCTTTTAAGGCTGAGTTAGAGGAAAAAATGGACATGTTCCATCAAATGACCTCTAATTCCAATGAGCTCAAGGGGATTATTGACAAGCGTACTAAAATAAGAATTCAAAATGAAACAGTTATAAAGAAGCTTGAGAATGATCTGCTCAAGGGGGGAAGTTGGTGGCTCAGTTCTCAAAGACATAGTCCGTGCTGCCCATTATTGACACCTTCACTTCCTAAAACTATACGGGGGAGTGGGGTTCAATAGGAAGGCAGCAGCAACAACAACTCCTAAGGCCATGGTAAAGGCAGTTGTTATTCTGCCTCAAACCACCTTTCAAAAGGTTCTGCTTCCTTCTAATAGGTATGAACATGACAGTATGTATGGTCACTAGAAGTATGGAAATTCCTACATTAAGGACAATAGTGCATTTAATTATGGAGGGAGAAAGATGTTGGAATATGCGTTCTACACTTCTTGTTTTGGTAATAATAAATCTCGTTTGTATTTGATCATAGGATGTTTATGATGTGCAGATATCATAAGTCTAACAAAAATAGCATTTGGGTTTTGATTCGGGTCAAAACAGAGGAGCTAAGGCATTGTCGCCCGACAATATCCAATATCGCCACCCAGCGACAGAGGACCAAACAGTGTGGCGTTGAGTGAACTCACCACACTCAATGCCTACATGCAGTTATTGTCATTGTCGCTCGGAGACATAAATATCGCCAGGCGACAGTGCACGATTTGATATGATTGATCTAGGATGCAAAAATGGCGAATACGTGAGATACGTGTTAGCAGGATAAGATATTGCCGATCGGCGACAACCAATGTCGCCAGGCGATATCCCCAGAATATAAAAATGACTTATTTTTCTGGGGAGATCACGAATTCAATTATCTGTAGTATTCCTTCCTGTCCAACTGATCCAGAGAGCTCCAACATTCAGAATTACTCCATTCACCCAAGAAGGTTTAAGCGCGAAGGTTTGATGGCACGTACACGACATTTGAAGCAACCTTGGCAAGGATTCGTTGGCATCTTCAACACTTTGTGTACAACCCCGTATCCGTCAAGCGGGGTGAACCAGGAACCAAGCCGGTCGGCTCAGATCACCCAGGCCCCAGGCAAGCTCGACAGAGAAGCCCGAGCCCGAGCTCGGCGTTCGTCGACCGCGAGCTCGGCATCTGCCGGGATAAGCCAAGATTCGTCGAGCTGAGGTCAACTAATGGAGGCCGACTGATAGGCGAGCTCGCCGTCCCCAACTTGCACTCTCACTAAAGAGCTCGGCAACAGCACGTGAGCAGGATCTGCCGAGGTGGCCAGGCTCCCCAGCTCGCCCATATCTATGAGGTACTTTTTACTGTTTTCCCCCCACTGGTCTGCCCATAGCCCTTCAAAACAGCAGAGTTTGGCTGTTGGCAGACCCAACCAAGGGTTTTTTTGGTAACTTCAGGTCAGTTTAGTTTGGTTATTGGCAGTTCAAATTCTGAAACCTATAAATAGGACCCAAGGGGTACCCCAGAAGGCAGGTTGTCTGTGCTCTCTTGCTTCAGTTTTCAAGTGCATTCTGAGGGTGCCTTAGCTCGGCCTTTGGCTAAGGAGGGGAAGCGCTCTCAGATCTTCCGGGTGTGTGGTGGGTCCTCCCCGCAGAGCCCTTGGTTCGGTTCTCCCTTGTTTCTTTAGTTGTTTTACTTACGGGAGTGAAGTAGGTACGCGATTACCCGTTCCCCGAGGGTGAGCTCCACAAGAGACCGATTTTCGGTTTCAACATTTTGGTGCGGTGAGCGTGGAGCGTGGTCGGTGCAGAAAAGCTTCAGCAAGCTAGATTACAGGAGGACAGGGACCTGACAGGTCGAGCTCGCCGCCCCCACCTCTGGCCACGGTGTGGATGTTTGAAGATTTCAGGAACGAGGTACTGGGCCTCATCAAGTTCGCACTCGGCACATGGGCCGAGTGCTCGACTCCGGAAATCCAGATCGCAGCCATCCCCTCTCTCGGCGAGGACGCCCCCGGCAGGCGAGCGGGGAATGAAGTGGCCGAGGAAGGCCGGGGGTGCAAGCTCCTCGGGGCGAGCTCTTCCCCGGCTCGGCAGGTAGAGGTCGACTCGGTGATCTGAGCCCGCGAGACGTGCCAGCTCGCCCAGTAGGGGGAGGCAGCTCCTTCAGCAAGTTGGTCTCTTCAGCTCTAATTCCAGCGGGGTTCAGGGAACCCGAGATGTCCTACTACATCGGGAAGGTAGACCCGGTCCAACACGTCCAGTGGTTTGAGGACGTGGTCTCGATCCGGCAGATATCGGATGGGTTCAAATGCCGACTCTTTGCCATCACCCTCAAGGAGAAGGCAAGGGAGTGGTTCCATCACCTGCCGGCCAACTCCATCTACTGTTTCGAGGACCTGCGCCGGGGGTTCATGTTGAGGTTCACTACCTCAAAGAGAAGGAAGGAGTCAGAGTCCCTGTTCCAAATTAAGCAGGGAGTGAACGAGATGCTGGGGAGCTACGTGGACTGGTTCCAGGAGGAGGTCACCCAGGTCCAGGAGATGTTGGGCCATAGTTTGATGATAGCTTTCACCCTGGGCCTGCATCAGAGTTTCTTCAGGATGGAGTTGAAGAGGATACCCCCCCTCTCCTACGAGGAGTTGATGGAGAGGGTGGCAAGAGAAGTTGACGGGGAGGCGTCAAACCCGAAGTTCGCTCGGAAGCTGGCTAGGTGGGCCATAGAGGAGGAGAAGGAGCCAAGAGGAGGAATATAGGAGGAGAGGAGAGCCCTGACAGAGGGTGCAGAGGCAGCCCCAGGGGCAGCAACAGCTAAGGTGGGGGCGCCAGGAGCCTGATCGTCGGTTGGGATGGAGGCCCGAGTGGCAAGGGTAGGGGCCACAGAGAGGGTACCAAGGAAGGGACCACCACTAAGGGGGGCAAGATAAATTCCACCCCCGGGTTAGAGGCGGGAGCAGAGGCCTCGACTCCCCGTTCAAGAAGAGGCTTGGGCCATAGCCATAGGGGAAAGGAGGAGAGCAGCCAGGAGGAGGAGAGAAGTTAGGGTGGAGTTGCCCTACTGCGACTTCCATCAGGAGGAAGGGCACGACACAGCCACGTGCCCGGAGTTCCTCGGAATGAGGTGAAACAGGGAGCAGCAGCACCAGCAGCAGGGGAGAAAGGAAGTGAGGATCGAGGAGGTCCTGCCTCGAGCGGAGGAGGACCGTTGCGAAGACCGGTTGGATGTCAGGACCCGAGGAGGGATCAGAGTGATCCACGGGGTGGGGGTGGGGGTTGAGGTTTCCCGGAAGGCGAGACTCCACACCATATATCGCCAGAGCGTTGGCTCCACATCCCAAACCCCACCCCCAGAGGAGAGGATCACCTTCTCGAGGAGCGATATGGCGGATCATGAGGATCCTTTTTGCGATGCGCTGATCATCCAGACAACCATCAAAAATATTACCGTCTCCAGGATCCTCGTCGACAATGGAAGCTCCGTCAACGTCGTCTTTAAGAAGGCGTTTGATGAAATGAAGGTGGAGGCGAAGAGGGTGTTGGCCTCGGATGGGCCTTTGTTCGGATTTTCGGGGGAGAGGAAGGAGGTCGAAGGAGGGGTGGGCCTCCATATCACCCTAGGGGGGGGGGGGAATCCAGGAACTGCAGGTTCATCATCGTGGATGCACCCAGTAGCTACAACGCCATATTCGGGAGGCCCCTTATCAGTGCCTTCCGCTGCGTCCCCTCATTGGTCCATCGATGCTTAAAGTTCAATGCAGAGGGGATTCAGGTTAGGGTTAGGGGGGACCCCAAAGTGGCATGGGAATGCTACGTCACCACCGTGAACTCCATCTCTTTGCAGGAGGGAGCTGAGGAGATGGAGCGAAGGATGGAAGAGGCGGAGCAGGAAGCTGGCAGGGAGGAGCTGGAGGCGTAGAGCTGCGCCGTGGTAGAGGCGGCATGAGGAGATCAGGAGTAGTTAGTCGAGGCGATTGCCGTGGAAGAAGAGGTGGAGGTGGAGGTCCTCATCCTAGAGGAGAGGGATGTTGAAGAATGGGGAGAGAAGTCCCGATTGGAAGCTGCGGAATAGGTGGTGGAGCTGGAGGTCCACACCCATGAAGGCAGGGTGGAGAAGGTCCGCGTCAGCGCAGGGCTGATCCCGGAGGACCAAGGCCGGATGCTGGAGTGCATCCAGAAGAACGTGGACATCTTCGCATGGAGCGCCGTAGAGATGCCTTCGGTTGACGCAGATGCGGCTTGCCACCGCCTCAACTTAGACCCGGGAACAAGCCCCATCCAACAAAAGAAGAGATCCACTGTGGATAAGCTGGCAGAGCCCAGCATGGAGGAGGTGGCCAAGCTTCTCAAGGCCGGCTTCATATCCAAGATCCAATACCCCTGCTGGGTCCCAAATGTAGTCATGGTGAAAAAAGGGGACCACCGGTGGCGTATGTGTATCGACTTCTGCTTGCTTAATAAATATTATCCTAAGAACTGTTATCCCTTGCCTCGGATCGACGCGGTGGTTGACTCAGCCGTTGGTTTTTCTGTAATGAGTTTTCTAGATGTATTTTCAGGTTATCATCAAATCAGAATGCACCCCCCGAATGTTAAGGATGTCTCATTCATCATGGGGGATGGGTGCTACTGTTACAAGATGATGCCTTCGGGCTAAAGAATGCAGGGGCGACCTATACAAAGATGATGGACAGGGTTTTCAAAGAACAGAAGTGGAGGAACCTGGAGGTGTATATGGATGATCTCATGATCAGGATTCAGGATGTAGACTCTCACCTCCAGGACCTGGAGGAGACCTTTGCTACCCTGCGCAAGTACAAGATGCGGTTGAACCCCCTGAAGTGCGTCTTCGGGGCTAGCAGGGGAAAGTTCTTTGGGCACCTCCTCACCCCTGCAGGGGTCGAGCCGAATCCTGATAAGGTCAAGGCTATCATAGAGCTTGGATCGCCACGGAACACTAAGGAGGTGCAACGGCTGACGGGGAAGCAGGCAGGTCTAAGTAGGTTCCTCTCCCAGGCTGGGGAGAAGTGCTCCCCCTTCTTTAAAACACTCGGGGGGGGGGGGGGGGGGTAATTCGAGTGGACCAGGGAGTGCGAGGAGGCATTCCAGGCCCTCAAGACGCAATTGACACAGGATCCATTGCTCCAAAGGCCGAAGGAGGGGGAGGACCTATTTTTGTACCTCGGTGTTGGGGCGGAGGCACTTAGCTCTATCTTAGTTCGTGAAGAGGGGAAGAAGCAGCTCCCTATATATTACGTGAGCTAGGTCCTGAGGAAGGCCGAGCTCCGGTATCCAATTTTGGAGAAGCTGGCATTTGCCCTGGTCATCTCAGCGCGAAGGTTGCGGCCCTATTTCCAGGCACACTCAATCCGAGTGGTGACTGACCATCCCCTCCGCAGCATCTTTGATGGGGTGGAGCATTTTGGCAGGCTAGCCAAGTGGTCAGTGGAGTTGAGTGAGTTCGACGTCTCCTTCGTCCCCCGCCTCTCGATAAAAGCTCAAGCGATGGCCGACTTCTTGGCCGATTATGTGTTTGAGGTGGCGGAGGAAGAGTTCACTCGTCCAACTCCTTAGAAGGTGAAGGTTGATGGTGCCTCGGGGAGACATTCACTAGGAGTAGGGGTGATCCTAGAGAGCCCCCAAGGAACTAGAATTGAGCAGACGGTGGTGGTGCATTTTCCCATCACCAACAATCAGGCCGAGTATGAGTCCATGATAGCGGGCTGCGTCAGGCTAGGGAGCTGGGGGTGTTGGACATGGATGTCCTTACTGACTCCATGGTAGTAGCTTCCCAGATCAACAGGGAGTTCGAGGCAAGAGAGCCTACCCTGCGGCTATATTTATTCAAAGTGAAGGGGGTCATTGGCACGTTCCAAACTTTTTCCATCCAGCACGTGCCCCGTGATGAGAATGAGCAGGTCGATCAGCCAGCGAAGAATGGTCCCCGGGTGGGGGGTACCATCACCGACTTGTTCCGCCCTTCCATCGAAGAGGGGAAGCGTATGGAGATAGACCAGCGACCTTCGTGGATGGACCCGGTAGTAACTTTCCTTTTCACGGGAGAGTATCTAGAGGGGGTAGACAAGAAGAAGCTCAGGCACAAGTCGGCATACTACCTCCTCCGGGATGGGAAGTTATACAGGAAGACTCTCTTGGGGATGTTGGCTCGTTGCGTGGCCGTGGGGGAAGTACGGAGAATCTTGGAAGAAGTCCACTCCGGGGAGTGTGAGAGTCACTCCGGGAGTCGGACCATGGAAGGTATGATTGTCAGGCAGGGGTACTTCTGTCCCACCCTGGGTCGTGATGCCGCGGAGTTTGCAGGAACGTGCCACAAATGCCAGCTGTTTGCTCCCCTCCAGCTACAGCCGGCTCAGTGACTCAAAAGTATCACAGCCCCCTGGACCTTTGCCATTTGGGGAATGGATTTGGTTGGACCGTTCCCCCAGGCCTGTGGGCAGAGGAGGTTCCTACTAGTGATGATCGATTATTTCTCCAAGTGGTTGGAAGTGAAGGCACTGGCGAAGGTGACTTCCCAGTTCATCAGGAACTTTGTATGTGTGGAGATCATCTGCCTCCATTGGCTGCCTACGGCCATTGTCACGGACAATGGGCCCCAATTCTCAAACGCGGAGTTTACCAGTTTCTGCGAGCAGCTTGGGATCGACCTCAGGTTCACCTCGGTCCACCACCCCAGGAGCAACGTGCAGGTGGAGGTCGTGAACAAGATCATTGTTAACCTCCTAAAAAAGAAAGTGGAAAATCTCAAGGGGAGGTGGGTGGAACAGCTTCCCGCGGTTCTCTGGGCCTTGAGGACCACCCCCAACACAGTTACCGTAGTGACCCCCTTCAAGCTCTCTCATGGGTGCGAGGCAGTGCTCCCCGTGGAATTTGAAGTTCAAACACCTCGAGTTGTTGTGGCCAAGGAAGGCAGGGAAGATTGGCAGGCTGATAACGAGGAGGAGCTGCAGCTCTCCCTTGACATGGTGGAAGAACTGCGGGACCTTTCTGCCGTCCGACAGGAAGAGGTGAAGAGGAGGACGACCAAGTACTTTGACAAGCACGTCAGAGTCAAGCAATTTATGGATGGGGACTTGGTGCTGAAGAAGGTGGATGCAGTAGTGAGGTCGGCAATGGTGAGGAAGCTCAATCACAGCTGGGAAGGTCCATTTATTGTAAAAGAAGCTTTAAGATCAGGGGGGTATCGACTCCAAAATATGGAGGGCAAGACCCTAAGTCTCACTTGGAGTGGTGACGACTTAAAATGCTTTTTCCCTTGAAACATGTAAGTGGTGCTTTGATTTTTAATGAAAGTTCTTTAACACGCCAATGCTATCACAGTGATTTTGCATGAAGAAGTGAAGTGTATTTGGACCCCTAGCAGATCCTGCTGTCAGGTTCTCACCTAGCTGGCAGGGCTGGAAGTCACTCGGTGTCATCCTTAGACCTCGAGCAGATCCCGATGTCAGGCTCTCACCTAGCTGGCAGGGCTGGAAGTCACTCGATGGTGTCAGTATTGGACCCCGAGCAGATCCCGCTGTCAGTCTCTCACCTAGCTGGCAGGGCTGGAAGTCACTTGGTGTCATCCTTAGACCTCGAGCAGATCCCGCTGTCAGGCTCTCACCTAGCTGGCAGGGCTGGAAGTCACTCGATGGTGTCAGCATTGGACCTCGAGCAGATCCCGCTGTCAGTCTCTCACCTAGCTGGCAGGGCTGGAAGTCACTTGGTGTCATCCTTAGACCTCGAGCAGATCCCTCTGTCAGGCTCTCACCTTGCTGGTAGGGCTGGAAGTCACTCGATGGTGTCAGCATTCGCCCACGAGCAGATCTCGCTGTCAGGCTCTCACCTAGCTGGCATGGATGGAAGTCACTCGGTGTCATTCTTAGACCTCGAGCAGATCCTGCTGCCAGGCTCTCACCTAGCTAGCAGGGCTGGAAGTCACTCGATGGTGTCAGCATCGGACACCGAGCAGATACCGCTGTCAGGCTCTCACCTAGCTGGTAGGGCTGGAAGTCACTCGGTGTCATCCTTAGACCTCGAGCAGATCCCGCTGTCAGGCTCTCACCTAGCTGGCAGGGCTGGAAGTCACTCGATGGTGTCAGCATTGGACCCCGAGCAGATCCCGCTGTCAGGCTCTCACCTAGCTGGCAGGGCTGGAAGTCACTCAGTGTCATCCTTAGACCTCGAGCAGATCCCACTGTCAGGCTCTCACCTAGCTGGCAGGGCTGGAAGTCACTCGATGGTGTCAGCCTTGGACCCCGAGCAGATCCCGCTGTCATGCTCTCACCTAGCTGGCAGGGCTGGAAGTCACTCGGTGTCATCCTTAGACCTCGAGCAGATCCCGTTGTTAGGCTCTCATCTAGCTGGCAGTGCTGGAAGTCACTCAATGGTGTCAGCCTTGGACCCCGGGCAGATCCTGCTATCAGGCTCTCATCTAGCTGACAGGGCTAGAAGTCACTCGGTGTCATCCTTAGACCTCGACCAGATCCCGCTGTCAGGTTCTCATCTTGCTGATAGGGCTGGAGGTCACTCCGGGAAGTCCTACGCTCCCCAGGCAATGCCTAACAAGCTTGGCCCTTCAAAGGATAAGGGAGCAGAGCTCATCATAGGCGAGCTCAGGCTCGCCAGTTCAGATTGGCCTCGGTATAAGAGCGGCGAGCTAGGCCCTTGGACCTCACCGAAGGAAGGCGAATCACGCCAGGACGCCTCGCCCCTGCTATATTTTACTTGGAAAAGTTTAGAGAATTTGGTCTCATTTTAATAAGGTCACGGACAGCTCGCGAGCGAGCTGAGGCAAGCCCTTAGAATTGTCGACCTCTCAAAATGTACTCTCAGGGGAGATTCCTAATGATTGTCCTACTCGCAACGCCATCTACGCGAGGTCGCTGGGGGAAGTGCTCGCAGACAAACAGGGCACGGCAGAGAAATCCAGCAAAGGAAAAATATATATATAGCGATATACTTATAGTAGGCACAGAAGGTATCAAAAATGTTCTTTCATTAAGTAATGATATTTACAGGTTGAGCTCGCCTTGGCGAGGTTACAATAAAAGGGGGGTAAGAAAGAAATTAGTAGGATTAGCCCTCGCCCCCTTCGTCGGATCGACGATCCCCCTCCCCTCCGTCGGATGGGTCCTGGAAGCTTTTCCTGAAGAGCGCATCCAAGCTGTACTCCTTCTCGCTGGGCAGCGTTGCCGGGAACAAGCTCGACATCAGGTCTTTGGCTGAGATCTCCTCGCACCCTCCACCAGCACCCCAATGTCCTTCATCATCTGGAGGGTGCATTCAGCGGCCTGGATGGAGTTGATCCGCAGCCTCTCGCTGAGGTCAGCTTCGCCAAAGAATCTCAGCCTCTTATAAGGGAGGGTAGGGTCGACATCGCTGGCCGGGAAGAAGATCTCCTCCTGGCGACTGACCTCACAGTTGAGGTTCTGATTCTCCTCCTTCAGCCTCGCATTCGCCCCCTCCAGCTCGGCAAGCCGGGCGCGCAGCTGGCCTATCTCCTCCTCCTGCTCAGCATTGCCAGCCCGCAGCTCCCCGACAGCCTTAGCATCCTGAAGAAAGAGAGAAATTTGTTAACAATGCAAAATATTTCAAGTAAACGAGGGAAGAGGGAGCATGATACTCACCAACCCGCCGGCGGCCTGGGTGAGAAGACCGTTAGCGATGCGGAGCTGCCTCGCCTGGTCGGCGACCTTGTCTTTGGTTACGTCGCGGGCCTGCTCTGCTTTTTGAAGTTGGTTGCTGAGGCTGAACCTGCAGCGGACCAGCATATGATGGAGCTCCATGGCTCGCAGGTGGGCCTGCAGGCCCTCATGGCCGAGCTGCCACAGGTTCAAACCCTTGTAGGCCTCGGCGTCCTCCCGGCCATAGAGGCCGAAGCTGAGGGCATAGGCGTGACCTGTGGAGGGCTCGCGGTCATGCCAAGAGGGATGAAGGGTGGATATGGAAACCCGGTGGGCCAGTTCGTCCCACTGCACTATGGGCTCGCCCGCCGAGTCTTCCCACCACCCCCAAAGATGAAGAAGGGATGTTCCTTCGGCGCGCCGCGCTCGCCAGCCCTCCTCTTCACCGAAGGAGGTGGAGAGATTGACACAAGTGGAGCAGAGGTCTCTCCACCCTTCCGCCACTTGCTGGTGATTTCCTTCAGCTGGTCTCCTACGACGCGTCGGGGACGACTTCAAGCGAGCTCATATATTTGGGGCTGGATTGATGTTGTTTTCCCCGCAGAGCCAGCAAGGATCTCTTTATCTTTTTAGGTAGTTGTTGGCGATGGGGCGGGCTAGACCATGCATCCTCAGGCCGCCTCTTGCTGGAAGAGGGTTTGGAGAAGGCCGTCTCGTCTCGGCAGGCCGCCGCTGACTTCTTGCGAGCAAGAGGGTCCGGGCATAATCCCGAGTCCGTCAATGGCGGGTTCACGGGGATTAGCCGCACCCCTGCAAGAAAAAACTTAGAAAAGTCAGAAGATTTTCAACGGCAATATGGCGAGCTCGTCAATCTGGCGAGCTTGTTAATGTGGAGAGGATGATACCTTTGCCGGGTAGGACGGGGCGGAGCGCGCCAAGGCCCCTTCGCAGGAAGGCGACCTCGAAGTCCTTATGGAGGAAGTATTTTTGGAGGTCGGCATCATTGACGGACACGGCCGACGGGCGGTAGACCTCCTCGCCCTTCTGCTGAGGCGAGTAGGGGATGTTGTCGAGATCGACCTTGATGAAGGAGATCTTGGTCATCCAATTGTGGTGTTTGTTCGCAATCTCGTGAACCTTGATTAGTGAGCCCCCGAAGTAGGCGACCCCATCCAGCGTCGCCTTGTAGGAAAAGAGCTTCCTGAATACCGTCAGGTTGAACTCTATCCTTTCTCGCTGGAGTTAGCTCGCAAACGCCACCATCATGGCAATGGCGTTGGAGTTCAGCTGCACGCGCATCGTGCCATAGTATTTCAGAATCTGCCGGATCTCCGGGTAGACAGGGAGGCGCAGCCCCACCTCAAAGTGCGAGATGGGGAAGCCAAGCCCGTCATCATAAAAGGTATTGATGTCCTCCCCCTGCCTTGGCCGGCGCGCCTCGAAGCCTGGCTGCACATGGTCATGAATAAACTCAGCGAGCTCAGCCTCGCTTGTGTGCCCCTCAAAGAAACAATAGTCAGTGAAGTGCTGGGCGCACTTGGAGTGGCCGTCAGCGTCAGGGTTGGTCTTGCCCATGCTCGCAGAAGGAGGGGTGGAGCGAGAGCAGAAAAGAGGAAAAATAGGAAGAGGGAAAAGCAAGAAGTTAAGGCAGTAGTACGGGGGTTGGTGGGGGGGGGGGGGGCTATTTATAGAAAGAATAATCAGGTGGCTAAGCTATCCAATCGTCCCAGCTCGCCATCCCAGCTCGCCAACCCCCAGCTCGCCGACTTCCGGCGCATTCCAACCAAGGCTAAGTCAAATGAGAAGCAATATAATTACTATTATTCAAACACGGGCCACACCCAAGAATGTACGAAATTACTTATTACAACAATATAGTGCAGGAATAAAGAAGCGAGGCGTGCGGACAGGGGGAAACCAGGAGGAGAGTGTCGGTCGGCTCGGCAAGGGAGCCGCCTTTTATCTACCCTGGTCTCGCAGCCCCCGCCGCCCAAACTACCGCGCGCGGAGCAACTCGCTGATCCTCCCCGAATTCCTCTGCGCCGCCGAGAGGCCATCATCGATCTAGTCCAGAAGCCGGGAAGGAGACAGCAACTCGACAGTCTGGCTGCCTCGCACTTTGTCAGTAAGCCGAACATAGTCTCGCTGCAGCGCCTCGTTGACTTCCTGCACCTCGTGCAGCCCGCACACGAGTTTCTTGAAAAGCTTGAGCCCCCTCCTGGTCAGCTCGGTTTGCTCCACTTCAGGGCCTAGGTAAGAGTCTAGGAAGATCGCAGAGGGGAGGGGGGAGTAATGGGCTGCCCGCGAAGATTCCTCGGCAGCGAATTGGCTGGGGGCGGGGACTGCAAAGACGAGCATCAGCAAGGGGACGAATGCTGGAAAGTTGCGCAACAAGGATCCAGGCGAAATTTACCTGATGAGCTCGGCAACTCAAAGGAGATATGGGGAGTGACAAACCTCAGGTCCTGCCCGCGACCTGGGCCACGCGCTCCCGGAGAGAGAAGCTTGAATCCTGGGATGGGGATGGTCTCCACACCTGCCCCCACGGTCACAACTACTCGCTGAGGAGAGGGGGCGAGCACTGGAGAGTTCGGCCTCTACGTGCTCATCCCCAAGGTTCCGAAGGGAGGGGACGAGTCCCGGGGACGGTTCTCCGGAGTCATGAATCGCGAGTGCCCAAGAGTGGTCTTGGCTCGCGGGGTGCTATCTCGAGGGGTGGCGCTCCCGCCGCCATCCAGCAGGTTATCTGGGCCATCATAAAGGTCAATATTGTTTTTGCCCTTGTCATGAGCGGGCACAGTGGAGGAGCCGGTCCCGTGCTCTAAGGTGGTCCTCAGGTCATCATAAATGGGCTCGACTGCTTGAGGAAACAGCTTCGCCCTCATGGTGGAGTCGGGCTCGGTCGTGCCACACTGCGGCACAGCGGCTGGAACCGTAGTTAGGGCAGCTATGCGAGTAGCTGAGTCTTGGCGAGCTCGGTTAAGGTGCTCTTAGATCTCCTTGGGGATCGACATCTCAGCACGGCTATATCAAAGGGAATGACAAAAGTCAGGCAGGTATGCATGTGTATATATATAGCTGAAGGTGGACCCCACCCGAAGATTCCCTCCATTCCACCCCGCGCTCGCCGAACACATGGGGTTGGATGTTTCTTTACGAGCTTTGCCAAGCTCAAAAAGAGCGGGGATTGTGTATAACCCCGTATCCGGCGAGCAGGGTGAACCAGGAACCAAGCCGGCCGGCTCAGATCACCCAGGCCCCAGGCGAGCTCGGCAGAGAAGTCCGAGCCTGAGCTCGATGTTCGTCGATCGCGAGCTCGACATCTACCGGGCTAAGCCAAGAATCGTCGAGCTAAGGTCGGCTAATGGAGGCCGACTGATAGACGAGCTCGCCATCTCCAACTCACACTCGCACAAAGGAGCTCGACACCAGCAGGCGAGCAGGATTTGTCGGGGTGGCCAGGATCCCTAGCTCGCCCAGATCTATGAGATACTTTTTATTGTTTTTCCCCCGCTGGTCTACCCATAGCCCTTCAAAATAGCGGAGTTTGGATGTTGGCAGAGCCAACCAAGGGTTTTTTGGTAACTTCAAGTCAGTTCAGTTTGGTTATTGGTAGTTCAAATTCTGAAACCTATAAATAGGACCTAAGGGGTACCCCAGAAGGCAGGTTGTTTGTGCTCTCTTGCTTCAGTTTTCAAGTGCGTTCTGAGGGTACCTTAGCTCGGCCTTTGGCTAAGGAGGGGAAGCGCTCTCAGATCTTCCGGGTGTGTGGTGCGTCCTCCCCGCCGAGCCCTTCGTTCGGTTCTCCCTTGTTTATTTTGTTGTTTTGCATGCAGGAGTGAAGTAGGTACACGATCACCCCTTCCACGAGGGTGAACTCCACAGGAGATCGATTTTCGGTTTCAACATTTTGTTTAGAGGGAGTTTTTAATTCTGAAGTTTTCATTTTGTTTTTTACTTTATTTCCATTGTAATTGAGGGAGAAAATCGTCGTCTTGTGCGTGGCGTATAAGTCCTTGCATAGCTTAGGAGAAAATTGCCGCCTTGTACGTGGTGTCTAAGTCCTTATGCAACTTAGGGAGAAATCACTATCTTGTGTGCAACATCTAGATCATGGTTAGATATAGGGAGAGGTTAGTAGCAAGCTCTAGGGAGTGTTTCACTTTAGCCTGCCCTTTCTTGTAGAAGGTCCAGTGAAATCAAAAGTTTGCTATATTTTTCATAAGCCTTAGTCTCTAGCTTCATAGAGATTTGTTGTATTCGTCTTTATTGCTTTTGAAATAAAATACAACAATTTTCATTCATATACATTTCTAAGTGTTTAGTTTGATTTATGAAAAATTAGTTTTGATTTCTCTTATTTTATCAAGTAAACTCTAAAAAAAATTATTAACCCTTATTCATACCCCTCTAAGGTCACCTCACGATCCAACAATTGGTATTAGAGGCAGGTTGCTCTGAAATCGGTTTTACCTCCGGGAGTAACGGCGCAAAACAATCACACATTTTCTGAGGGCAAGGGATAAGTAGACCTCCCTTATTCACGGGCACTAATTATAACTATTAGAATGCTCGAATACGGTGTTTTTTAATATCTTTAGATATCGAAGTTTGGGGCATGATAGAAACATGCTACACTCCACCTATAACTATAGTTTGGAGTGTTTGATGGAAAAACCTAAAGATAAATGGGATGACATTGATGCTATAGATCACGGCAGTGAACCGGTCGCACAAGTAATATAAAATGGGGGTTTTCCCAAGTATCGATCTCACAAGGAACACAGTAAGGTGGAGTTAATTTCAAGGAGGACTTGAGATTGAAGTCCTCAGGTCGGAGCTATCTAAGAGGGGTTTGGATTGTTGCGGAAACAGAAAATAAAACACTAACAACTACTCCTATGCAACGCCGCTATGCGATGCTTCGCCAGGCAGGATGGAAGACTAGTTGGGCTGCTATGCACCGAATCGCTAGGCGGATGGAAGAGTAGGCTCGCGGATGAGGTGGTGAGAATGGCGGAATGAGGGTCGTAAGCACTTCTTCGCAATGCACGACACTAGCAATTGGTAGTGCGGCAAGGGTGGATGGTGGTGGATGGAATAATAGGCGCAACTCAAGCAACTAAAGCGTAAACAAACACAGAATCACATAGACACGAATCTAGTAAAGTTTACATCTAAAGTGCAACAACATCAATATAAATAAAGTTTTAACACACATACACAACAATAAAGCAAGAACAAGTCAAGAGATCGACCTAATCCGAAGCCTTGCTGAGGATTCACGGTTGGAATCGTCTGGTTGTCATTCCGCGTCCAAGCTCGGTCGTCAACTGCGTCCGGGATAGACAAGGGCTGTCACCACCTTCCAATGGCCCGTCTTCTTCGTCTCACGATAGTGGACGAAGTTTGCTAGTTTTCCTTTGCTTGATGGCTATGGCGTTAAAACCTACTTGAAGCTCACAGATGAAGGAGAAGGCCGAGAGGAAGCTCCGGCTTGGATTTGGCGGTGAAAGCTTGCCCGGAGCACATCCCTAGGGTGGAAGATGAAGGGGAACGACGGAGAAGGCGGAAAACGGTGGAGGAAAACGAGCGATCTTCGGATCTCTGGATTAGGGCGAGACCTGCACTATTTATACAAAAGCAGAAATGAACAATGCGCACGATCACAGGCGCACGACCAGTGGTCGTGCGTACTATGTCCTGTGCTCGTGCGCACTGGCATGGAATAAGAGGAAGAAGAACTGGGATAATGCGCACGAGAAGTGGCGCACGACCAGTGGTCGTGCGCACTAAGTCCAATGATCGTGCGATTTCCCCAGACAGGACTCTAGAAATGAGGAATCAATGCACACGATCAGTGGCGCACGACCGGTGGTCGTGCGCAATATGTCCGGTGGTCGTACGCTTACCCCAGACTGATTCTGGAAAACGTAGAGTAGTGCGCACGATCCGGGGCGCACGACCAGTGGTCGTGCGCATTAGATCCCATGATCGTGCGCAGTATTCCTGTTTCACAACCATCCCGGAACACGCACACGACCCCTGTACCGAAAGGAAAAACCAATCACTAATCTGTGCAGTCATTCCAGACAATCACAAAAGGGAGTACAAAATATAAAAATAACAAAATACACAACCACGGGCATAAATGTGCACTTCGTATGGAAATAAAGATTAGATGAAATAGGAATGATAAAGAACTAAAAGTGAAGTGCAACCTCGTGAAAACTAGCCCAGATGAGTCCGAAAATAGGTATATAAAGTGGACTCATCACACCCCCAGACTTAACTATTTGCGCGTCCCGAGCAAACAAAATCTAAGCAGATAGGGAAAAATACTAGTTAACAAAGAAATTGCGATACGAAGTACCATGCGAAGTCGCATGCTTCCGCGCGTAAAAATATAATAGAAGAAATTTCTAAGTATACAAAATAGTTTATATTTTTCACAATGTGTATCAAAATTTTATTATTACTCAAAAATGGAATCACGGTGAATCATTCGGTCACGCGTAGGGAGAAAGTAGACTAATCACTAGGAGAGCATTGCCAAAGATCGGGGCTCCGGATAACCTCCAAAGGAATCCACCAATGTCGGTGACCATATGCTTGACTTTTTGCATTCTCTCCACGACACTGGTTTGGTTCACACAAGAATCAGTAGGACTTTAGGTGAAGAGATGGGGCTTGGGTTTTGGTGAGGTAAACAAGGAAAAACAAGAAGGCTATGCACCTAACCCAAAGGAGATAGTATGAAGGGAATCCATCAGCTAACCAAAAGATATGCGGGTACACCACACCCCCAAACTAAACTTTTAACATATGGGTGTGTGCACCGCCTACTCCAAAAATAAGCACATCTCAAATATGATTTTCAATTTTACTTTTCCTTTTCACTTTTTTTTTCTTTTTCTTTTTCTTTACAAATATTTTTCTTTTTCTTTTTCTTCATTTTATTTTCACAATTCAGCTAATATAACATTGGAGCACATCCATATAATCACAAGTAAAATCACCACATCACATCCCAACATTAAAATGTAAACACTAAAGCTCAACTTGGGTGTGCGACTAGGATTGACTATGAGGCTTTGGTGAATGAAGGTGGAGCTGAATCAAAAGAAGGGTAGGCACAACGGGGCTAGCGAGGACAAGACGTTAAGAACGGTACAAAGCTCAACCGGGCCAAAATGATGGCCTACATCACACTCATGCATGACTAACCTATACCCATGCTTCAAGAATAGCTTGGGGCAAGTTCTCAGCCAACGAGAAACACTATCCATCCTCCCGACTCGAGCAATACAAAACTAACGACCTTCTACACACATTCCTAAGCTACCGTAGGATTTACACCGGATTCACCAACTTTTGAGTAGAATAAAAAGTATTTACGCAATTAGAAAAATATAAAACTAAAAGCATACAGAAAAATTAAATCTACTCCAATTTCTACACGAGATGAGAGCAGTTGACTAGAATCACAACAAGACCAACATTTTACTCCGTCTCACAATCCTATGTCAGCACCATAATTTTCCCAAATCTAATAAAGAAATGAGTTTAACTCGCAGCATGCAAAAAGCTAAGCACGCGCTCATGTGGGTGCAGTGGTGTGTGATGCAATGAAGTAAGCAAAATAAAACAATAAAGGCTTCTAGTATGCACAAGAAATGTGTGTGTGCAAAAGGTAACAAATCTCTCCCCCAGACTTAAAATAAGCAACAAATCATAAGATAGAGAAATTGAAATCATAAAGAGCTAAGGGAAGAGTTTACCCCATGCTCAGCTAGTGAGCATACCAGAAGACGCGTGGAAACCGAAGCAGGCCCGCCATACGAAGAATCAGAACCCTGCCAATGCAATTTTCCAAGAATACCTGCAGGGGTGAGCTCCGCAAAAACAAAACAAAATATACAAAAAGGAAATGCTAAAACTAAAAATAGACAAGAAAAATAAACTGCAGAAAATGAAAGATAAGTACTGGGGTTATTGTCATCCCAGCACGACTTATTAAATTCTAAACAGTTCTAGCTAATGGGCCTATGAAATAAAAAGTGCACAGGTAACTGGCCTAATATCCGTTTCGATAACGGGTACCGATACGGTGATAGAGCAGTTACCCCTCTGCCTAAATAATCATACCTGCTCCTCGCAGGCAGAGGAAATAGGAAATAAGAAGAGGAGGAGCACTGGTCCTCGCTCATCTTATCACAAAATAAATCCTTGCCTAGCAAGGTATCGTCTATCACAGGCCCGCAGGAGGCGATGTCAACGGCATGAGCACAAATCTCATCATCATCCCAACGTACCTGTGGAGACTCATCCTGCACAGGCTCAGATAAGGAAGGGGGATCAAGTAATAAAAGAGAAGAAGAACTAAAAGAATCAGAAAATGTGAGAGTGATCCCGGTATCACTCTCAGCAGGATCCAAGCAGAGATCATCATCGGTATCATATGAGTCGTACCGAGGAGAATACGACAACTCAAGGTCCGCGGTGGTAAGTGGAACGGCCTCATCCAATAAGTAGGTGCAAACCTCCACATCGGAAATAGGGTATTCCTCATCCCACCGGGGTGCGTAAAAGTGTTCCCAAGATCCATCGTCTCCGTTGAAGATAGAGGAATCCTCATCCCACTTCGGTGCAACCTCGGGCACCGAATCATCAACAAATACAACATCATCAACCGACTCACAAGAAAGAGGAATAGCACAATCCGACAAAAATTGCGGAGGGGCAAGGCTGCTCTCAAAATCAAGCACTGAATGAGCAGGTCCCATCACAAAATCATTCGTTGATGCCACCCCATCGACGACCGGAACAATCTCATCATCCCATACAGGAGCGTCCATGAGTTCCTGCTCCACTTTTTGTTGGCTAACACCAGAGTGATCATCATCACTCAAGGAAAGCTCGTAAAAAGGGATCGAGGGACCCATGAAAGAGCTGTATGCGGCCCGAGATTCTTCAGTAATCTCAACGGGTAAAGAAGGAGCAAAGTGCGTTATGTCAGTGTATGGGCCAGGCAACACCTGGTAGGCCTGTCCACAACAGTCTTCCGCGAACGGGTGGTTGTTGTGCACACGCCCTCAGAGGGAGAAGGCTTGCACAAACAAGGGCAATCCTTCAAAATGTGGCCCTCACCTTGACATAACAAACACCGAATGCAATGCTCGGCATTCATAACAGCAATGACATCGATGGATCAGCGCAAAGTGTCAAGGATACGACACTCAGCATCAGAATCCATCACGAACAAAATAATTGCTGAAAAGTGCTACACAGCTAGAATGAAAATAGCATGGATCTGCTATCTAAATCAAAAATCAGAAAAGGGCAAAAAGAAATAAGCAAAATAAAAATTCTAATAACAAAAGCAAATAAAAAAAAGAATGATATGCACAAATGGAAAAGGGCTTCAATCTATTATCTCCCTCTCCAAAAACTCACACGACTGTGTTCCCCGGCAACGGCGCCAAGAACTTGATGCTATAGATCACGGCAGTGAACCGGTCGCACAAGTAATATAAAATTGGGGTTTTCCCAAGTATCGATCTCACAAGGAACACAGTAAGGTGGAGTTAATTTCAAGGAGGACTTGAGATTGAAGTCCTCAGGTCGGAGCTATCTAAGAGGGGTTTGGATTGTTGCGGAAACAGAAAATAAAACACTAACAACTACTCCTATGCAACGCCGCTATGCGATGCTTCGCCAGGCAGGATGGAAGACTAGTCGGGCTGCTATGCACCGAATCGCTAGGCGGATGGAAGAGTAGGATCGCGGATGAGGTGGTGAGAATGGTGGAATGAGGGTCGTAAGCACCTCTTCGCAACGCACGGCACTAGCAATTGCTAGTGCGGCAAGGGTGGATGGTGGTGGATGGAATAATAGGCGCAACTCAAGCAACTAAAGCGTAAACAAACACAGAATCACATAGACATGAATCTAGTAAAGTTTACATCTAAAGTGCAACAACATCAATATAAATAAAGTTTTAACACACATACACAACAATAAAGCAAGAACAAGTCAAGAGATCGACCGAATCCGAAGCCTTGCTGAGGATTCACGGTTGGAATCGTCAGGTTGTCATTCCGCGTCCAAGCTCGGTCCTCAACTGTGTCCGGGATAGAGAAGGGCTGTCACCACCTTCCAATGGCCCGTCTTCTTCGTCTCACGATAGCGGACGAAGTTTGCTAGCTTTCCTTTGCTTGATGGCTATGGCGTTAAAACCTACTTGAAGCTCACGGATGAAGGAGAAGGCCGAGAGGAAGCTCCGACTTGGATTTGGCGGTGAAAGCTTGCCCGGAGCACCTCCCTATGGTGGAAGATGAAGGGGAACGACGGAGAAGGCGGAAAATGGCGGAGGAAAACGAGCGATCTCCGGATCTCTGGATTAGGCGAGACCTGCACTATTTATACAAAAGCAGAAATGAACAAAGCGCACGATCACAGGCGCACGACCAGTGGTCGTGCGCACTATGTCCTGTGCTCGTGCGCACTGGCATGGAATAACAGGAAGAAGAACTAGGATAATGCGCACGAGAAGTGGCGCACGACTAGTGGTCGTGCGCACTAAGTCCAATGATCTTGCGATTTCCCAGACAGGACTCCAGAAATGAGGAATCAATGCACACGATCAGTGGCGCGCGACCGGTGGTCGTGCGCAATATGTCCGGTGGTCGTACGCTTAGCCCAGACTGATTCTGGAAAAAGTAGAGTAGTGCGCACGATCCGGGGCACACGACCAGTGGTCGTGCGCATTAGATCCCATGATCGTGCGCAGTATTCCTGTTTCACAACCATCCCGGAACACGCACATGACCCCTGTACCGAAAGGAAAAACCAATCACTAATCTGTGCAGACATTCCAGACAATCACAAAAGGGAGTACAAAATATAAAAATAACAAAATACACAACAACGAGCATAAATGTACACTTCCTATGGAAATAAAGATTAGACGAAATAGGAACGATAAAGAACTAAAAGTGAAGTGCAACCTCGTGAAAACTAGCCCAGATGAGTCCGAAAATAGGTATATAAAGTGGACTCATCAGACATTGATAAGCTTTGATGAAAAAATAACGCTAAGCCAATGAATGCTTTATTCTGCGTGTTAGATAGAACTGAATTTAATCATGTATGTGCTTGTGAAACTGCGTATGATATTTGGAACCTACTTGAAGTTACTCATGAAGGTACATCACAGGTAAAGTACTCAAAGCTTTTCTAGTTAGAGTTAGAATTTGCGAAGTTTAAGATGGGGTCGATGAAGATGTAGACTCCATGTACACGAGGTTCAACAAAATTATTGAAAGTGAGGGTTAGGTCTACAATACTCTAAAGGAGGGGGGGGGTGAATAGAGTATATTTAAAATTTGTTAGGTCCCTATAAAGGTGCTGTTACAGCTTTTGCTATAAACTGAAAAGGTGTAGTAATTAGGAAACTGGAAAACAGAAAATAGAAAACCTAATCACAGCCACACAACAAGAACAAAAAGAAAAAGATAGGCAACCAGACGACACAAGAAATTTATAGTGGTTCCCCAAATCTGGGTAGTCCACTCTTCAACCACCCTGGTAGGAATCCACAAAGGTTTTTGATCAGGTGCTTGACACCAATGAGTTTTGATCAGGTACCCAAAAACCAACTCAAGTCTTTTGGTTATGAGACTTGCAACCAGGAATCACTTTTGAAGGGAGATGACAACCCTTTGTACAGGAGGGGTTGAGAGAGTGATTTTGTCTTCTCTTTCTCAATAAATTGAGAAGACTTATGTGGAATGATGTTAGCAAACAGCTCCCCCTGAGATATAGAATAATTCGGGGAAGATCTGGAGCTTTGCTGCAGGGTGATAGGCCTTCAATCAGAGTTCTTGACTTGCAGTGATGCAGGGACTTTCTGACTGATTTGATATCTGTTGTCCTTGGAAGTCCTGGAGAGAATATGGAAGAAGAAGACTCTTGATATTGTATGATTGTTCTTCTTCTTCTGAATCAAGATCACTGTCTGTCACTGTAAGCTCTGAGTAATTTTTCTGTTCTTTTTCTCTTCATTCTCTATCTTTGTATCTGTGTTTTTCTTCTTCTCTGTCTTTTTAAATTTTGAATGCCTCAGTCATTAATGCTGACGGCCTTGAGAATAATTAGTATTGATTAATTTCCCAACTGTCTTGTGGAAAATCGGCAAGTAATATTCCTGAGGAATACTTTAATTAATGCTCTCTCTAACTGATACATTCAGAAAATGTTAGAGCATTAATTTGTCAGGAATTATCGCATTTGAGTGAGGACAGAATGCCGGAAATGGCTAAGTCTGGAATCGACGAACAGTTGGCAGAATTCATCGAACTGAATTACCAGTTCGTCGAGCTGAGATATTGTATTCGTCGACCAGACGGCTTCTTATTTGTCGAGCTGAGTTACAAGATCGTCGAGCTGATAACAGAGCTACATGCTTCAGAGCCTTTGCCTTTCTGTCTGAAGTTCGTCGAGCTAACAATTGCATTCGTCGACTGGAGTTCAACTATAATTCTGGACTTAGTCAAGTATTTTGTGTTGACTGATATTCTGTGTGTCGACATGAATCTTCTGGTGTCGACACAGGTGAGTGTCGACTGATTAGTCTTGGTGTCGACACAAATCTTCTGGTGTCGACATAGTTGGTGTTGACACATGCCCTAAGTGTCGACACAAATCATCTTGTTCCTGAATTCATCGAGTAGAGTACTGAGTTCGTCAACCTGAGAAGTTGACTTTGTCGACCTGAGATCTTCTAACAGAAGGCTGTTGTGAACTCAAGGTCCAAGTTCATTGAGCTCAGAATCATGTTCGTCTACCAAAGTCTGAAGTTGGACTTAGAATAATCTGGAGTTATCCTGACTTTAGTTTGTTGAAGTATCTCAGGTCAGCAAAATATCTCAAGATCGTCGAGCTGAGAACGTCTTTCATCGACCTGAGTTCGACGAACGTCGAACTCATTTTACTTGGTCTTGAAATTGTCTAAGTATTGAGTCTCTGATAGTCTTGTTGATAGCTGGTCCATCTGATGTTGACTCTAAGGACTTGTCCTAGACTCTAGGACATAACTATGACCCTGGCTATACATGTTGGGTCACATCATCCTAAGTTAGTGAACCTAGCTCAAATCAACTAGGGATCCAACAATCTCCCCCTATTTGGGTGAGATCACTAATAGACTCAAAACAAAAACATAAAAATAAACAAAGAAAGAAAAAGGTATATTTGGCAGAGATTACTAACATATGCATCAGATATATATGTACATGAGCTTTGTTTTAAACAGACAAATCAGTTTTAAAGCTAATGCAGAGAAATAAAAAAAATTTGAAGCAATGTAAAGATTATTTCTTCTTTTTCTTATCTGTGGGCTTATCTTCTTTGGTCTTTTCTCCTGGCTTTGTAAAGATAATTTCTCTTTTTGGATCCAAAGCCTATGCCTGTGTCATTGTCATGTCAGCTGCCACAATAATCTCCAGAGATGTAGTTCTGGGGACAACTGCTTCAGGATGTAGCTTCAGTAATCATCAACATTGAACAATTTATTTGCTTTATCAAATCTTTTGAGTTCTTCCTTTCTTTATTTGGACATAGTTGAATATCCTGATATATCTTTGCCTTCAGCTTTTGCGTTATTAATCAAAGAAAGACAAATAATTTCCTGAAATCTTGCCATTCTAGCAGTGTTTGCTATTTCAGGATCCTCAAAAGGAACAGGAGGTGAATATGGTCTTTTAGGACTATTAGCCTTCTGGTCTGCAGAGATACTTTGCTATTGCTGCTGATGTTGTTGATGTTGTAGATGTTGATGTTGTCTTTCAGAAGTGTAGTGCCTTTGCTGACTACTTCCAGAAGGTCTCCCTTAGTGTCTCTTATAGGTTTAAATAGGGGCAGACCTCTGAGAGCTAGAGCTAGTGGCACCAGCTGCTGGAAGAGGTGGAGGAAGTGGATCTCTTCTGTACTGATGAACTAGTGGAGGAGAATATTTTCTACTTCTTTTCCTCTCCTTTTGTTCATTCTTGGACAGCCACATCCAAGCTGGCATCCCTTTGTATGGTGTTATCTTTTGCAGAATGTAATAGGGAGTGTCATGTGCTGGATTAGGCTTAGGTGCAGGAGGAGGAGGAGGGGCTTTCCTTTTCTTTGACAATAGTTTCTTCTTTTTCTTAGCAGCTTCTTCATCTGATTCTTCTTCTTCATCATCATCATCATCTGAATCCTGAGTATTATCATATAAAGCATCTATATCTCTCAAGATGTCCTCAGATACAATAACTTTTTCAGTCAGAACCTGAACTGAGCTTTCAGCTGCTTTTGTTTCTTCTGCAATGTCAGCCAAGATCAACTCATCTAGATCTGGCATGGGGGAGTCATCCATTACAAAAGTTGGTGTAGAGAGAGCTACTGGATTGGATGGAATGACTGCCAAGGTTGGTGCGGATACTGGAGTTAGAAAGCTATCACATAGTTGCTTAGCAACTGCTGGACTGACAGGAGAGGTATAAGGAATAATAGCCAAATGTGGCTTAGTAAATTCTTCTGGAAGATAATGCATATGTACAATGTCAAAGAGTTTCAACAAATCTTCTAAGTGAACTGTGGGATTTAGAATAAAATCACCAACAGTTTTGAATCCTTCAGAATCTGACTCATCAAAATCCATGTCAGTATCAATGAAATCAATTAAATTTATATCTATACATTCTGTATATTCTGCTATGAAGACTGGAGTATCTGCTGGTGCTGGAGCTGAAGACTCTGAAGCTGTAGCTGCTTCATCATCAGGCATCTCCCCTGCCTGGTTTCAGTGGGAACTGAGGCCAGGCCCCTACTGAGGAGGGGGCAGCAGTGAGAGCAGATATTTGGGCAGATAAAGATGTAATGGTGGAAACAAGAGGTGTAATGACCTCTACTATAAGTGATTTAAGAAGGGGAGTGATGATGGTGATGATAGAGGAGATGGTAGAGGGGTCCAATGAGAAAGTGGTAGATGGTGTTGCAGTTGGTGTGGAAGAGGTGGCAATTGTTGATGGAATAAAGGGTGGAACATCAAGTATGTGAAGGTGAGATGTTGATGGGGATGGAAGGGTGGCATCTTGCATCATGGTGTCTGATGGTAGGATGTAAGATGGTATGGAAGATAGATGGGGGAAGTGGATACTGTGGTGGTGTTGAAATGTATGTGTCATGAGGGGATTCAGGAGGTGTGGGTGGTTGATTTTCCTGAAGGGAGGAAGAGGGAATGTCAGTGATGGTGATTGGTAAATATGGAGTGACTGGGGGTTTTGTTGTTGTTGGAAGGGGGATGGAAGAGAAGATGTGGAGGGAATGTTCTCTTCAGCAGGGTGGCGAGTGGCTTTGATAGCCCTTGTGCCTTCAGAAGCTTTTGTGGAAGAGGAGGAAGCCTTAGAGGGCTTAGTGATGGTCCTCTCCCATCTGCCAAATAAGGCACATGTCAACCTTTTACTGGCATTTATGAATATGGTCTCGGAGACCAGGGATTCAACAGCCTTTTCATGTTGGAAGATTCTTAGAATTCTTCCAAAACAGACTTCCTTCTTAGTGTTCTTCTTCTTTATCAAATCAAACATAAGTTGTGCCCAGTTTATTGGCTTCTTGTTGATGATTGCACACATAACCAGAAACTGGTGTCTGGTGATATAATCATGTGTAGTGTGTTTTCCAAGTAGCACTTTGCCAACCAACTCTGCTAAAATTTTATAGGGAGCAGACATGTGTTTCTTCAACAGTTTGTTGGGATTGTCTCCAGCATAATCCACGAGGTTCAACATCATATCACATTACTCTACTCCAATTTCGAGGTCCTCTTCTCCATTTATCAATCCAAAAATCTCAGTTAAGATTGCGGGGGTTAAAGAAACTAAGTTACCCGCGATAGTGCCTGTCATGGTGTTCTCTTTTATGGACGACAGTGTGTATACCCATTCCCTGATTTCCATGCTGTGCAGTTTGATCCTTCTCGTCATCAGGGTTTTTAGTTCCTGTTCTTCAAGAAGTTCCAGGATATATAGAAAGATTGGATCGGAATGCTAAAACGAATCTATATCCACGTCAAATCCTGTATAAACTTCATTCCTGTGAGATTGCTTGCCAGAGTCGCCATTGAAATCACATGCAAGAAAGACACAGAAACGACGATCAAGTGCAAGGGAATAAAAAGCGCGGGATGGAGGTCGAAGAAAACCTAGATATAAGGTTTTCTAGAATATGAACCGACAAACTCCGTTCCACGAAAATAAAATTAATTCTTCGAACTGAGGTCGACGAAATAGTTTAGAGTTAAATACTTTGTCTAGCTCACCAAAATAATTGAAGACGGTTCGTCAAACTTAGTTCTACGAATATCTTATGAATCAAAGTTCGTCGATCGCTGCTCGATGAAAATTATTTCACTCACAGGGAGTTCGTTGATCTCCGTTCGACGAGTATCTCTCAAACTTTCCCTGGTTCGTCGAACTCCGTTCGACGAACTCTGGAAAATTCGTCGAATGCAGACATAACTTAAGCTAAGTCTTCTCCATTGATCATTACAAGCTGATTTAGAAAGAAAGCATGATTTTTCTCATCCAGAGGTTTGGTGAATATATCAGTTTTTTGTAAATTAGTGTAGATATAGACAAGCTTAATCTTATTTTTGTCTACACTCTCCCAAATGAAATGATGTCTTATGTCAATATGTTTTGTCCTACTATGGTGAACTGGATTTTGTTCTATGGCTATAACACTAGTATTATAACAGAATAGGGTTGAATTACTTAAGTTGAACCCATAATCTAGAAGCTGATTCTGTATCCAGAGCTTCTGTGAACAACAGCTTGCCTGCTGCAATATATTCTACTTCAGCAGTTGAAGTTGACACTGATGTTTGCTTTTTACAGAACCATGATACTAATCTCACACCCAGGAACTGGCAAGTTCCTGAAGTACTTTTTCTATCAACCCTGCATCCAGCAAATTCAGCATCATAGTATCCAGTTAACTCAAATTCTGATTCAGCAGGATACCATAGGCCTAGATTAGGACAACTCTTTATATATCTTAAAATCCTTTTTAAGAAAATTAGATGGGATTCTTTAGGGTTCACTTGGAACCTAGCACAAAGTCATGTAGCAAACATAATATCTGGCCTACTTATTGTGAGGTATAATAAGGACCCAATAATGCCCTATAAAGTTTCTGATCTACAGGTTTGCCTGGTATATCAGAGTCCACAACAGCATTGGTGGCCATGGGAGTTTTCTTAGCTGAGGCATCAGCCATCCCAAACTTCTTTAGAAGTTCTTTAGTATATTTTGCTTGAGAGATGGAGATGCCATCAGGAAGCTGTTTTACTTGGAGACCAAGGAAATATGAAAGCTCTCCCATGCTAATCATTTCAAATTTAAAATGCATGAGGTCAGAAAACTTCTTGCACAATTTTGAATCTGTAAAGCCAAATATAATGTCATCGACATAGATTTGCACTAATAAGATTTGGTACTTATGATGTCTAGTGAAAAGCATTTTATCTACAATTCCTCTTGTAAATTTATGCTCTAATAAGAAACTTGCTAAGGTCTCATACCAATCTCTTGGAGCTTGCTTTAGACCATAAAGAGCCTTATTTAATTTAAAGACATAAGAGGGATAAGTTGGAGAAACAAAACCTGGAGGTTGTTCTACATAAACCTCTTATTGTAACACTCCATTTATGAAAGCACTTCTCACATCCATTTGAAAAACTTTGAACCTTTTGAATGCTGCATAGTCAAGGAAGATCCTTATAGCTTCCAACCTTGCAACAGGTGCAAAGGTTTGATCATATTCGATTCCTTCCTCTTGCATATATCCTTGAGCAACAATCCTAGCCTTGTTCCTCACAATGACTCCTTGGGCATCAAGCTTATTCGTGAAAAGCCATTTGGTACCAATAACTGGGTAGTTTTGGGGTCTTGGAACCAAATCCAAAACTCTACATCTCTCAAATTGGTTTAATTCCTCTTGTATTGCAAGGATCCAGTGGGGATCTTGCTCAGCATCATGAATGGTTATAGGTTCAACCTGAGAGAGAAAACAGGCATGTATCAAGTCTTGGTTGAGTTGATGCCTTGTCTATACACCTGCTGATATGTCTCCAGTTACTTGAGATCTGGGGTGATCCCTAAGTGTGACAAAATCAGTGGGTGGAGTTGGTTGTGCAATAGCATTTTGAATAAATTACTTTTGTGGAATTATATTTGCTGTTGGTTGAGGCTCATGTTCTTCAGCTTCATCTTCTTCACTATCTTCAATGACTTATGGAGAGGGATGAGTGGGAACCTCTTGGGTGAGGTTTAGTCCATCCAATGTCTCACACAAGTGGGGTACCTGCAAGTTGCTACTGGTAGAAACTTCTTTCTCCTTGCAGTACATGTTAATTTCATCAAAAAAAACATGAACTGACTCTTCTACTTTTAATGTTGATTTATTAAATACCCATATAGGCCTTGCTTACTTGGGAGTACACTAGAAAAACTCCCACTTCAGCCTTAGCTTCAAAATTTCTAATATATTTCTTGTTGTTATTATGTATATAACATGTACAGCCAAAAACTTTAAAATAGTTTATTTTAGGTTTCTTCCCTTTGAGCAATTCATAGGGAGTCTTGTTCTTCAGTTTGTGAATTAAACTCCTATTTAGGACATAGTTTGCAGTGCTTACAGCCTCTTCCCAAAAGGTAAGTGGCATGTATGCATCAGCAAGCAATGTACCTGCCGCTTCAATGAGTGTCCTATTTTTCCTTTCAGCTACCCCATTTTGTTGGGGAGTTCTAGGAACTGAGAAGCAATGCCTGATACCTTCCTTCTCACAGAACTCATGCATAAGAACAGACTCAAACTTTGTGCCATGATCACTTCTGATCAATGCAACATGAGTAGAGAACTCAATCTGTATGGTACTGAGAAAATCTGTAAGAACCTTGAATGTATCTGACTTTGTTCTCATAAAGAATACTCAACTGAACCTGGAGAAGTCATCCACTATAACTAAAGTGTAGGATTTCCATCCTAGGCTTTGTACAACAATGGGTCCAAAAAGATCCAAGTATAGCAAGTACAAGACCCTAGGTGAATCACTCTTATTAATTAATTTGAATCTAGTTTTAGTTGCTTGCCTAGTTGAAAAGCCATGTAGAGACCTTCCTTCTTGTATGGAGCAGAAGGTAGACCTCTAACAAGGTTGTGCTTAGATAGCCTAGCAATGTTTTTCAGGTTTACATGTCATAGTCTTTTGTTCCATAAGTCATTCTGATTACTAGTTAAATTCAGTAAACAGATATCAGTTGTAGCAGAAAGAAAATTTACTGAGTAAATGTTTCCCTGTCTACTTCCAGTTAAAACAGTTTGGTTATTTTTATCAATGATAGAGCAAGTAGATGGGTTAATGTATACTTGATAACCATCATCACATAATTGACTAATGGAGATGAGGTTATGCTTCAATCCACTTACATATGTCACCTTTCTAAATGTGACAGCAACTATTCTCACTTCTCCAACTCCTTCTGACTGACCACATTTTGATTCACCAAAGATATCCTTTGGCCCCAGCTTGGACTTATAGTTGAATAGAATGTCCTTGCTACCAGTCATATGCTTGGAGCAGCCACTGTCCATGTACCAAGTTTGATTTACCCTTGGACAATTTTTCACCTGCAATACAAACAGTTAATGATTTTTGACCCAGGTTACCTTGGGCCCTTTGTATGGCTGATAAGAGAAACTAGAAATAACAGAAAATTTTGGCTGGGATTTATATCCTAGGGGGTGATATCTCCTGGGTGGAATTGTCCAGTCGGCCAATGGATTAAATTGTTTCCTAGAAGTATTTAAGTTTCTGTTGAAGTTATAGTTTTGACTAAGTCTTTCTGGGTTCGACGAATTTATGTAAGTTCATCGATCAGAATTCGATGAATTGGGTTGAGATCGTTGATCTCTGCCCAGAGAATGAACATGTTCATTCTCTATACCCCGCGTTCGTCGAGCTCTGCTCGACTAACCATACCAAGTTCATCGATCGCAGTTAGACGAATAATGATAACTATAGTTGGCGTTCAGAGTTCGTCGATCTGGGTTCGACGAACTGGCCCCTTTTCATCGATCTGAGGTCGATGAAAATTGCTGAACTTTGTTTTTATTGGGTGTTTTCTGTTTTTCAATTTTGTCCTTTGTTTTAATTTGTTCAAGAATTTTATTTACCTTATATACCTGATCAGTATTCTTCTTTCCTTTCTCAGAAATAAAATTTATGGGTTGTGACAGGTGGTTTTTCTGAATAATAGGTGGTTCACTAGATGATGCACCTAATCCTAACTTACTTCCATTAAATCTAGCGTTAGATATATTGGTGATTGTTGCTAGTTGTTTGCTTCTTCCATTTAGTGATTCTTTTATCTGTTTTGCTTTACTTAATTCATCTTTCAGAAGAGTGATTTGTTCACTAAACATGTCTATTTCATTTTTTAATTTAGTGTTTTCTAAGACTAAGCTATCATAGTTAACTTATTTATCTCTAAGAAGTTTGATTTCCTTCACAGAGTTGATTAAATCTAAACACAAGATTTTAAAATCTGATTTAAAAGATTCTGAACTGTAATCAAACCATGATAATACTTGATCTGCTTCTGATTCAGAAGCTTCCTCATTTTCTGAATCTCCTTCTTCTAAGTTGCTTCTTGAGGCATCAATAGCCATAAGACAAACCTCCTTTGCTCTTTCTTCTTCCTCATCTTCACTGGAGCTTGAGGATGTTGACTCTTATTCAGTCTCACTCCAGGTCTTAGCCACAAACCCCTTTCCTTCCTCTTATGTTTGCTGGAATAGGGTTTCTTGGTGTACTCTCTCCCTGAATCCTTTTTCTTTTCTCTTCTCTTCTCTTTCTTCTAGTTCTCTGGACACTCAGAGAGAAAGTGCCCAGGCTTCCTGCATCCATAGCACACCACTTCCTTTGTTGGTGTCTTATCATACTTTGGCCTGTCACCTTTTCTTGATGACTTTCTTCTGAAGTACTTTCTAGCCATCTTGAAAAATCTCTTAGCCAAGAGACTTACAAGTTCTTCATTTGATGTTGAAGATTCTGATTCTTTTGAGGATTTGAAGGCTATGCTCTGCTCTCTTCTAGCTGTTGGAGGTGTTCTTTGTTCAGTAGACTCCATTGTCTTTATTAACTGCTCATAAGACTTTAGTTTACCCAATAGAGACTCAGTTGAAATCTCATTTAGGCATCTGGCCTCCTTGATGGGCCAAATTCTTGTGTCCCATGAGCTTGGGAAGCACATCAGAATTTTGTCATTCACTTCAGTGAGAGTGATGACCTTGTCCAGAGTTTTTAGCTCATTAATAATTGAGCTTAATCTATTATACATCTCTGAAACTGTCTCAGCTTCCCGTTTCTTGAAATTCTCATATTGGGATATGAGATTTGATCTTCTATCCTTCCTTTCATCATCTGATCCATCAACCATTTGATTTAGGGAATCCCAAATGGCTTTTGCTGATGTGCACTCAGCAACCTTCTGTAAAATGACATCAGACATTGTTTGTGCCAATATGTTCATGGATTTTGCATTAACCATCTTGGCTTTCCTGTAAGTATCATTGTAGTCTGGAGGAGGTACTGCAGTCATATTTGTAGAAGTGCTTGGAGGAGCTGCAGGCGGTGGAGGTACTCCTGTTAAGATGGAAGCAAAGATATCTTCATAAATAGAATTCATATATAGCTTGATTCTTGCCTTCCAGATTCCAAACTTTTGCAAGTTGCAAACTGGAGGTCTGGTGCTTGCATAATCTTTATTCTATGCCATGGCTGTGTTTCTACTTTAAAATTTAAATGTGAATGAAGGTGATTTGTAGATCTAATAGGGGATCTTTTGGTTCAAGATTTAACCTGTGCAACCAAAGGAACCTCCTCTGATACCAATTGAAAGTGAGGGTTAGGTCTACAATACTCTAGAGGGGGGGGGGGGTGAATAGAGTATATTTAAAATTTGTTAGGTCCCTATAAAGGTACTGTTATAGCATTTGCTGTAAACTGAAAAGGTGCAGTAATTAGGAAACTGGAAAACAGAAAATAGTAAACCTAATCACAGCCACACAGCAAGAACAAAAAGAAAAAGATAGGCAACCAGACGACAAAAGAAATTTATAGTGGTTCCCCAAATCTGGGTAGTCCACTCTTCTACCACCCTGGTAGGAATCCACTCAGGTTTTTGATCAGGTGTCTGACACCAATGGGTTTTGATCAGGTCCCCAAAAACCAACTCAAGTCTTTTGGTTATGAGACTTGCAACTAGGAATCACTTTTGAAGGGAGATGACAACCCTTTGTACAAGAGGGGGTGAGAGAGTGATTTTGTCTTATCTTTTTCAATAAACTGAGAAGACTTATGTGGAATGATGTTAACAAACAGCTCCCCCTGAGATGTAGAATAATTCGGGGAAGATCTGGAGCTTTGCTGCAGGGTGATAGGCCTTCAATCAGAGTTCTTGACTAGCAGTGATGCAGGGACTTCTTGACTGATTTGATATCTGTTGTCCTTGGAAATCCTGGAGAGAATATGGGAGAAGAAGAATCTTGATATTGTATGATTGTTCTTCTTCTTCTGAATCAAGATCACTGCCTGTCACTGTAAGCTCTGAGTAATTTTTCTGTTCTTTTTCTCTTCGTTCTCTATCTCTGTATCTGTGTTTTTCTTCTTCTCTGTCTTTTAAAATTTTGAATGCCTCAGTCATTAATGCTGACGGCCTTGAGAATAATCAGTATTGATTAATTTCCCAACTGTCTTGTGGAAAATCGGCAAGTAATATTCCCGAGGAAGAGTTTAATTAATGCTCCCTCTAACGGAAATATTCAGAGAATGGTAGAGCATTAAGTTTTCTGGAATTATCGCATTTGAGTGCGGACAGAATGCCGAAAATGGCTATGTCTGGAATCGACGAACAGTTGGTAGAATTCGTCGAACTAAATTACCAGTTCGTCGAGCTGAGATATTGTATTCGTCGACCAGACGGCTTCTTGTTCGTCGAGATGAGTTCCAAGATCGTCGAGCTAATAACAGAGCTGTGTGCTTCATATCCTTTGCCTTTTCTGTCTGAAGTTCATCGAGCTGACAATTGCATTCATCAACTGGAGTTCAGCAACAATTCTGGACTTAGTCAAGTATTTTGTGTTGACTAATATTCTGTGTCTCCACATGAATCTTCTAGTGTCGATACAGGTGAGTGTCGTCTGATTAGTCTTGGTGTCGACACAAATCTTCTGGTGTCGACATAGTTGGTGTTGACACATGCCCTAAGTGTCGACACAAATCTTCTGGTTCCAGAATTCGTCGAGTAGAGTACTGAGTTCGTCAACCTGAGAAGTTGACTTCGTCGACCTGAGATCTTCTAACAGAAGGTTGTTGTGAACTCGAGGTCCAAGTTCGTCGAGCTCAGAATCTTGTTCATTGACCAAAGTCTGGAGTTGGACTTAGAATAATCTGGAGTTATCCTGACTTTAGTTTGTTGAAGTATCCTAGTTTTCGTCGACCAGAGAATGAAGATCGTCGAGCTCAGCTCAGAGAAATATCTCAAGATCGTCGAGGTGAGAACATCTTTAGTCTATCTGAGTTCGACAAACATCGAACTCATTTTACTTGGTCTTGAAATCTTCTAAGTCTTGAGTCTCTGATAGTCTTGTTGATAGCTGGTCCATCTGATGTTGACTCTAAGGACTTGTCCTAGACTCTTGGACACAACTATGACCCTGGCTATACATGTTGGGTCACATCACCCTAAGTTAGTGAACCTATCTCAAATCAAGTAGGGATCCAACAATCGTGAATGACTCAAAGATTCTTGGAAAGAGTTTCTCAAATGGAGATTTAGTGAGTAAGATTATTAGATCGCTTCCCCCGAAGTTCATTCCAAAAATGATTTCCATCTCAGAGTCACACGATCTAAAGACTCTTCAAATTGAGAATGTTATAGGAAACCTGAAAACTCTTGAAGTGGAATCGAGGATTCAACAACAAGAGGACATTTTGGAGCCGAGAAAGAAAGCATTAGCGTTGAAGTCCAAGAAGGTTGCTGAGAGTGAGTCTGATGAGGAAGAAGAAGAAAGTTAAGAAAGCCCGTTCGTTAAGAGGTTCAGAAAGTTTTTGAAAAATCCTGAAAGAAGAAATTCTTTCAGGAAGTTTTTCAACAAGAAAGGAAAAGCTAAATCTGATGGAGAGGATGATGAAGAGCGACAACCAACTGAATGTTACCATTGCAGGAGAATTGTACATATAAAGAGCATGTGCCCAAAGTATCTGAAAGTGATAAAGGAGAAGCGACACAAGAAGAAAGATAAGAAGAATGTTCTGAAGGATGAAACCTGGGATGATGTCACTTCTGAGGAGTCAAGCAGTTCAAGTTCAGAAACTGAAGAGGAGGCCAACATGTGCCTAATGGGAAAGGACGTCTCATCATCTGATGACGAGTGCAGTGTCCAGAGCGACACTGATGTAACTCCTCCAACCTATGAAGATTTATATTCTGAATTTTTAACATGTAAATATTTTAACAAGAGCTTAAATGAAATTAAACTACTAAAGTATGAAAAATAAAAATTTATTAAATAAAAAAATTAACAACTGAGTTAAATGTACTTGGGAAGGTGAAAGTTACTTGTCAAGAGGATTGTCCATCTTCGACAAGAATACTAGAACTTGAGAAAGATCTCTCTAACTATTGGTCTCGTATTGATTCTCTTATAAGGGAAAAAGGGACCTTAGAAAGATCTCTAAAACTTTCTCATTCCCAAGTAGGAGGGAGTCAGAATGATTTTGCAAATCTATGCAGTACAATAGTTGCTAAAAATACCTCCTTGAAAGCCCGATTTCATGATTTAGAAGTGGCCACTAAAATGTATGGAATGGGCCAAAAATCACTGAATATGATTTTTGCGAATCAATGCTATGGTTCGGCAAAATTTGGACTCGGATACACTTTTGGACACTATTTCCCGGCGACAGCCACTATCTCCGGCGATAAGAAAAAAATTCAAACATTCGTCCATTTGAAATAAAAATTATAAATCTACTGTAAATCCTACTTACAGCAAGAGTTCAAAAGTTATTTTGAAAAATCCTTCAACTTCTTTTATCTCGTGTGACAAATTTAATAAGTTTGGTCACGCCACTCACACATGTGGGAAGACCGGACACTGTTTTGTTAAACAAGTCTAGGTACCTAAGGCTTCCACCTATACTATGGGAGGAACCACTTGGATAACCAGATCTTTACTCCCATCCTCTTTTTAGTTGTGTTGGCAAGCTAAGGACAAGAACTATGTGTGGTACTTGGACTCAGGAAGCTCCAAGCACATAACGAGCAACAAATCAAAGTTCCTTAGTCTAGAGATGAACATAGGAGGAGTAGTTATGTCTGGCGATAATGGAAAAGGAAAGATCATCGGCATTGGAGTTGTAGGTAATAAGTATTTTACTATATCTAATGTTTAGTATGTTAAAAGTTTAAAACATAATTTAATTTCTATAAGTCAATTATGTCATATTGGTTTAAATGTATTATTTGACTCATCTTCAAATCTTTGCAAATTTTTGTTTCGAAAACAAATTATATTGTTCTTACTGCTCCTAGATATCAAAATGTTTACATGATAAAGTTTAATGATTTATCACAATCTTCGTTAAAATGTTTTATGTCAAAAAATGATGAGTTAGACTTATGGCATTGGTGACTTCGACATTCAAGCTCTAAGTTAATAGTAAAATTGTCTCTAGATAAACTAGTTAAAGGTTTATCTATTTTACATGGAAATTTTTCTTATTTATGTTCCCCATATTAAAAAGGAAAATTTTCAAAATCTTCATTTAAAAGCAAAAATATTATTTCCACTACAAGACCTTTACAGTTGATTCATATGGATTTGTTTGGTTCAGTTACTACGCAAAGTTTAAGAGGTAGAAAATACATTTATTTTGATTAATGATTATTCTCGTTATTGTTGGACAATTTTCTTATTGTCAAAATATGATGCATTTTTTAGAATTTTCTAAATTATATATATGCATTCAAAATGAACTTGATTTAAAAATAAAATGCATTCGTTCAGATCATGGAGGTGAATTTGATAATGATAAATTTGTTTCTTTTTGTACTGAGTTAGGAATTAAGCATGAATTTTCCGCTCCTTACACACTGCAACAAAATTGTGCGGTAGAGAGGAGAAATAGAACTCTTCAAGAACTAGCTCGTACTATGTTATTAATCGTGTTATGCTTCGACCCTTCTTGAAATTAACACCGTATAAATTATATTTTCAAAATAAACATAATGTATCTTACTCTAAAGTTTTTGGATGTAAAAGTTCTATTTTGAATACTAAAGTCAATTTGGGAAAATTTGACAAAAATTGTGATGAAGGTATTTTTTATTGGATATTCTTGAACTAAAAAAAGCTTATAGAGTTTATAATAAATGGATGAAAATATTTGAAGAATCAATTCATGTTAAATTTGATGAACCTTTTTATTGTGTAGAAACTAACCATACGGGTCAAGATCAAGAGCCATTCCCTCTACAAAGGTCGGATGATGATGAAGTGCTCGAAGAAAAATAAGAAGATAAAAACAAACCTGAAGAAGAAGAAGTGCAAGAATATATGCCTCTAAGTGAACTAAGATTTTCAAAAGATCATCTACAAGATTTGGTTATTGGAGAACCATCAAGAGGGATAAGTACTCGTTCATCTTTAAATGATTTATTTTCAAACCTATGCTTTATATCTGATATAGAACCAAAAAATGTGAAAACCACTTTAAATGATAATTCTTGGTTTTTAGCTATCAATGAAGAGCTTTATCAATTTGAACGTAATAAGGTTTGGAAACAAGTAGAAAGAAAATCAAATCATCATGTCGTAGGCATTAAGTGGATCTTTAAAAATAAAATGGATGGTGAATCTAGGGTAACTAGAAACAAAGCTAGACTTGTAGCACAAGGTTATTCACAAATTGAAGGAATATATTTTGATGAATCTTTTGCACCCGTAGCATGTTTAGAAGCAGTTCGAATTTTTCTTGGATTTGTCAGCATTAAAAGATTTAAACTATTTCAAATGGATATCAAAATTGCTCTTCTTAACAGATATATTAAGGAAGAGGTCTATGTAGAACGACCTCCAGACTTTGTTGATGATAAATTTCCTGATCATGTTTTTAATTTAGAAAAGGCCGTATATGGTTTAAAACAAGCACCTCAAGCATGGTAAGATAGATTGACCGTGTATTTATTAAAAAATGATTATAAAATGGGTAGTGTTGACTGTACACTTTTTTTCAAACATGTTCATGATGATCTTATAGTTTTACAAATATATGTTAATGACATTATTTTTGGATCCACCAATGTAAAGATATGTGATAATGTCTTGGAAATTATGAAAAATAAACTTGAAATGAGCTAGGTAGGAGAACTCATCTATTTTCTTGGTTTTGAAATTACTCAAAGGCATGATGGTATTTTTATTTGTCAATCTAACTATATTCATAATGTGTTAAAAAGATTTGGATTTGAAAATTTAAAACAAGACAATACCCCCATGAGTGTCTCTTTGAAATTAGGAAAAGATGAATGTTGAATTTCTATAGGTCAAAATTTATATAGATGGATGATAGGATCACTTTTGTATTTAACCGCATCTAGACCTGATATTATGTTCGCAGTATGTTTATTTGCTAGATTTCAGTCTGATCCCAAAGAATAAAATTTAAAAGAGGTTAAACGAATTTCTAGATATTTTATTGGTACATCTATGCTAGGTTTGTGGTATCCACATAATGATAGTTTTTTTTGCATTGTTATTCTAATTCTGATTATGCTGACTGTTCACTCGACCGTAAGAGCACAAGTGGCACTTGTCACATTCTATGCCCATCAATTATTTTGTGGTCGAGTAGAAAATAGAATTCTGTTGCCTTATCCACCACCGAGGCCAAATATATTGCACTAGATAGTTGTTGTGCTCAAGCTCTTTGGATGAAGCAAACCATAGAAGACATTAGAATTAACCACGATACTGTTGAACTAAAATGTGATAACAAAAGTGAAATTGATTTAAGATACAATCCAGTTCATCACTCTAGGTCCAAACATATTGATGTACCCCTCACTTCATTAGAGAACACATTGAACAAAATATAATAAAGGTTAGTTTTATAGGCACCAATTCATAGCTTTTTGATATTTTCACAAAGCCACTTCTAGATTCCCATTTTTCTTTACTAAGACTAGAATTACTAATCCAGGACATATTAAGATAATGAATTGAAATAATTATAAAACCAAAAAAATTAACTTTAAATAACAGATATTATCATTATGACTAATATCACAAAAAATGTTAAGAGTCAATAAAATTGCACTACACCAAAACTACAAACTATCACAGATTAGTTAAAATTTTATTACAACACCAATTTCAAACAAAAAAGAGAAATAATCTAAAATTCACTGTCACATGGTGATATCTTCAACAGTCTAGTTCAGCTCAAAACCTTCAGAAATTCCTCTGGTCAACATCACTAGTATCCTCTTGATCTTCTGCCTACCTTTTCCCACTGCCTCGTGTCTTGCGAGGTCGGCAATTTAACGATCGTGGAGGCTCCATAACTAGATTTTCTCATTCGGCTGCCTCTGTCGGAGTTGGTTTCAGCTTCAGGCTCTTGGTCAGAAATTTAAAGAATTTCTGAATCCCCGAAAAATTCTTCTTTACTTCCCTCTTGTGTTCTTCAAACGACTCTCGTAAGTCGTCCAACCCTTTACATAATGAACCACATCTTATTAGTGGTGGATTTCTAATAGTTGACACCGGTTCACTTATACGTGTGGATCCATCTCGAGATCCACCCCTTGATATTATAGAACCCATAAAAAATATGGCCGGTTCACAGTCGTCAAAGTAGAATTCTAGGTCGATCCAACTATATTTCTTATAAAGGATCCAATGTATCACCACACCCATCGGTAGAGTATCAAATTCTTCCACATCAGGATTTTCAGTCTGAACATGTATCAGATGATAGAAAGGATAAAGTTCGGCATATCAAAAGGATCTCTTTCCAAAATCATATATGCTACATAGCTAAATTGAGTTGTGATGGTTCTCGTGTCGCTATACTTGAGAAGAATAGTATTCCTTAAGATGTCTTGCACTAATTATGCATCTGGAGTGAGAGTGATCATGGAGTGGATAATATTTTCATGGAATTCCCATGTAAAACCAAGTTCAGTAACGTCTAATCCCAATCCTTCCTATATTTCTCTACCACATCTAACAATGTTCATACTCTATCAAACCAAACTCATCCCTTAGGTCATAGTGCGTTATCTCGACTAACTTTCCTTGAATTTGTGAGTGCACTCCATCGTTCAATTCCGTAAAGTTAGGGTCCATCAAATGGTTATAAAATTCCCTAATTAACATTGAATAAAATGAATCCGGTATAATGGCAGACATGATTCCTTCCATTGCAAGATGGTCATGGATGTGTGCGTGTCGAATGAGATCACATTCAATGACCTTCCCCACACTGATGTTCGCATTTTTGATCCCTAGGTATGTCTGTTATGCTGAATATGTATCACTGCCCGTGCTCCTCCTAGTCCTTGAGCTTGAAGCCAGTTCTGCAAAGATACGAAAGAAAATATTAAAATACAGAAATCGCCAATGTTGCCGTGCGAAACTCATTGTCGTCGGGCGCCATTGAAATTCAAGACATGCTTGATTTCGATATGAAATTTCTTCATACATACAATATCTGGAAAAATAATTTCAAGTTCTACCAGATTTACATAATCAAATTCAAGAAAAATCTAAAAAACACTATTCATCTTCATCATCCTTAAAAACATGAAAGTTCTTTTGGAAAACACTAGATCCGAGTTTAGGGATATGAAAACAAACTTTAATCTATGAAAACACTTCTCTAAACAAGTGGATATATGATCTCCTCTCTCAAAAATACAATTTTTAAGAAAATCTCTAAGCATAGAAAAGTGTACTTCGAAAACTGAAAAATTATCATCCAAATTTCAAAGAATCTAACCTAAGATTATTTAGATCTAAAAATCCTAAAGGACGAAAGAGAAATTTCATTAGAAATACCTTGAAATTAGGATTAGGCCACCGTCGAGTTTGTTTTTGCTTCAAGTCTTTAGGAGAAAATGCTCCAAATGTTGCCTTTGGCCTAAATCGACCGGCTTTTATATTTCCGCAATGTCGCCAATCGACGATATCCGATATTGCCGGGAGACAGCAAAAATTTACATTTATGCCACTCTGTCTTGATTTTTTAGGTTTAGGTGTGGTACAATGTATATTATATAATTTTGAGTATCTATAACATTGTTCACATATTCAAACTTCAAATATCATATTCTACATACATATCTCCTAGTGTATTATACTTTTGAAATTGTTTACGCATGCCTCTAAGTTTGAGAAATATTTTAGTAATGATAATGTTCTCACACCCACAATTGTGAAAATCTACATATGACTTCACCTTACTATATATGTGAATTGTGAATGTTCTACCATAACCAATAGATTTAATGCTAACACGATTACTTTATCCTTATTTTCTTTGAGCAATTCATATTTGATTATCCTATATGGCCACACAAGTGAATATAGAATCAATTGTCAAGCTAAATTATTTTTTTTTGCTTATATAACAATAAAAAATTCCATGTCTTTGTTGACGTGTTGCAAAATAAAAAAAACAAAAGCTGATAAGGAACCTCCACCAAGTACTACTTACCCTCCTGATAAGTCTTAATAAACATTGTGAGGTTGAGCACCTTGGAAATAATTATAAAGTGTCCTGTGAAAACTTTATATGGATATTGCTTTAATCTCTGTGCTCTGAATTTTTGGGTACATGTATAACAAGTTATGTATATTTCTATGTTATGATGTTTTTTCACATTCCACGTGTTTAAATATTTGTAAGGATTCTCATTATGTGTTTTCATCAATCTCTCACATGTACACAACATTATCTTCTCTAAAATTTCATCTCATGAGAATTGGACCACAAATGATTCTATATTATATTCACTAGAGTATATGCCTATGATATAAACAGATGAAAGTTGACAATGTTAGTTTTCACTCACACTCTTCATTACTATACATTATTTCACATGCTCTATACTTGTTTCTTCATTTCTCATTTTTCCTATTTTTGCTTCTGCATCACTCTGCTATTTCTTTTAACAATACCAAAAGGGGGAGAATTTATTGAGAAATCATTCATAATTAGGATTGATTTTAATTAAACATAACATACATTGGTTAAATCTACTTAGCTTTAGGGGGAGTACACATGTAGGGGGAGTGTTACATCCAAAAGGAGTTTCGTACACATACAAATGTTTATTCTTGCTAATCATATTTACTAACAATTTATAGATCATTGATGATTTCTTTCTAAGTGCATTTATTATTATCAAAAGTAGGTGATTGTTTGAGCATGTGTTCTACCCTTCTTGGTTTGCTAATAACAAATCTTGTTTATATTTGATCATATGGTGTTTATGATGTGCAGATATCACAGGTCTAACAAAAATAGCATTTGGGCTTTGATTTGGATCAGAACAGAGGAGCTAAGGCATTGTCGCCCGGCGACATCCAGTATTACCACCCGACAACAAAGTACTGAATAGTGTGGCATTGAGTGAACTCACCTCACACAACGACTACATGCCTTTACTGTCGTTGTTGCCCGACGACATTGATATCGCCAGACGATAGTGCACGATTTGACATGATCGATCTGGGATGCAAAATGGCGAATGTGTGGGACACATTTCAGCAGGATAAGATGTCGCCGATTAACAACAGCCAATGTCGGCAGGCAATATCCCCAGAATATAAAAATGACTTATTTTTCTTTGGAGATCACGAAATCAATTATCTAGATTATTCCTTCCTGACCACCTAATCCAGAGAGCTCCAGCTTTCATAATTACTCCATTCTCCCAAGAAGGTTTATGCGCGAAAGATTGACGGCTCGTGCATGACATTGGAAGCAACCTTTGAAAGGATTCGTCAGCATCTTTAGCACTTCATTTGGAGGGAGTTTTTAATTCTGAAGTTTCCATTTTGTTCTGTAGTTTATTTCCATTAAAATTGTGGGAGAAGATCACCACCTTGTGCATGGCGTCTAAGTCCTTGCGTGGCTTAGGATAAAATCGCTGCCTTGTGCTTGGGTCTTGTGTTACTTTCAGAGAAATCACTGTGAAAGGGCAACTAGATCTGATATACTCTAGAGGGGGGGTGAATAGAGTATATGGTGTTTTAGTACTTTTAAAAACTTTTACAACAATTGTTGTAATAAGTGTGAGCAGGGAAGCAAATATAAATCTAATCACAGAACTAAGCTATACAAAAACTAAGCACAGACAAATCAAGGCCAGAAACAAAAAGTAAACAAGCAGAGCCAGAGGACACAAGGAAATATAGTGGTTCCCCAAACTTGGGTACATCCACTCTTCTACCACCCTAGGTAGGAATCCACTGCAGGATGAGTTGATCAGGTGTCCTGGGCACCAATGAGCTTTTGATAAGGTGCTCAAAAACCAAAGCAGATTTTTTGATCAGGTGTCTTGCCACCAATGAGATTTTGACAAGGTGCTCAAAAACCAGATTCAAACTTTTGAAGGGAGTTTGAGAAACCCTTTACAAACTGGGGGTGAGAGAGTGATGGCAGTCTTCTCTTTCTCAAACAACTGAGAAGACTATGTGGATTGATGTCAAAGCTCCCCCTGAATCCTTGAAATCTTCAGGAAGAAAATCTTTGCTGAGGGTGATAGGCCTTCAAAGATAGAACTCCAGCAATAGATGGTTTCAGCAATGGCTAAAATGTTAAGTGTCTGGAGTCTTGAAATGATGTTGGCCTTGAACACTTTGAAAGATGAAGAGATTTTGAAAGCTTGATCTCTTTGATGAGTGTTCTTCAGAATTCTTTTTGACAGAAGATTTTGAATGAGTCTCTGTAATCTGTATTGTGTGTTCTCTTCTTGTTAATCTATATTGATTCAAAAAAACCATTCTGTCTTTTATTCTCTGTTCCTGAATAGAATATCATTCTCTGTCAAAGATAGCCGTTGGTCTGCATTGATTGCATCCTTAATTGCAAAAACTCTTCTGGAGGAAAGTCCACAGAATTATTCTTTGAAAGATCCCTTGAAACTTGGTCCAGAAATAAATGAAAACGGCTAGCAAATCTCTGAATTAATTGCATAATAACTCCTGTCTGATTTGAATTTGAATTCTGGAAGTTAACTGAAATCATCGAACTGAGCTCTGCTATCGTCGAGCTGAGCTCAGCGAACTGGAAAACTCAAGCAGCAAAATAATTGTCGATCTGAGCTCAAAGATCGTCGAACTGAGCTCAGAGTTAAAGATCCAGTGCAGAGTCAAAACCGTCGAACTGAGCTCACCGATCGTCGAACTGAGTTCGACGATATTAAGAAGTTGAGCTCAGCGATCGTCGAATGGAGTTCGACGATCTGTCGAAGTTGAGCTAGACGATAGTCGACTGGAGTTCGACGAATCGTCGTGCTGAGCTCGACGATCAGACTTGGTCTCCAGACAGAAAAACTTGGTCTTCAGGGCAGCTTCCAAACCTAGACTACTAACCCTTAGACTCAATTCTAATTGACCTATTAAGCTATACAGAATGTCAAACAAAGGTTCCTAGAGACATAGTGATCCTGACCCAAATTAGTAATAGGGTGTTCCAACAATCTCCCCCTATTTGGGTTAGGATGACTATTTACAGACTTTAGAAAAATTCAAATAACAACATACAATCAGAAAAGCATAAAAACAACAGCTAGACATTGCAGAAACATCACAGATATATATATATATATATATATATGTATATGGCATCCAGATAGCAGTCAGAAAATCCAAAGATTGTCACCTTACAAAGTCACTTCTTCTCTTTGCCTTTAAACATCTTGATTTCTCTGTTAGGGTTTAGGGCTTCCTTATTGGACCTGGTGTCATCTGCTGCACCTAAATAGGTTTGCTTTGAAGACCTGGGAACTACAGCAGCAGGATGCAATTCCATATATCTGTCTGCATCAAAGAATTTTCTGGAGGCATATTTCTCTAGTTCCTTCTGTCTTTGCTCTGACATTGTAGAAATATTTGAAGAATCTAAGCCTTGCTCTCTGGCCTTCTTGATCTGGTCTAGTGCAGCCAACTCCTTCATCCTAGCAGTCCAAGTAGATGGATTCTTTTCAGGGTCCTCAAATGGTACAGGTGGCTCATACCTGTTGGAAGAATTGTCTTGAGGAGGCCTGGCAGACACTGTCTCTTTGAGCTTATAGGGAAAAGGACCCGATGATGTATCAGATGAACCATGTCCTCCCCTGGAATAAGGGTGATGCCTGGAATACCCTTTGGAATAAACCTGAATATCTCTCTGATTACCCCTGTATCCTCCTCTCCTAGAATAAGAATCCCTAGACTGGCTTTCCCTTTTGTAGGATCTGGCATGGGGTTGATAGGGAGCCTGGCTTCTAGCTGGGGCCTGACTTGCAGAGCTGCCACCTGCACCTGCATTAGGAGGAGGTGGTGGAGGAGGATGAGGGTGCTGGAACTGGGAGGAGCCCTTCTCATACTTTCTCTTCTTCTTCATGGCTTTCAGCTGGTTTTTGGAATACTGCATCCAATGTTCAGTAATTTGGCAGTTATGCAGAATACAATAAGGAATATCATTATTATCCTTGACTTTTGCAGGAGGAACCCTTTTCATTGCCTTGCTCCTTGCCTTCCTCTTCCTGGCAATAGTGGCAGATGAATCATCAGAGTCTGTATTGTATTCATCAGATTCAGAGCTCTGATCATCATATAAAGCATCTATTCTTTTCATCAAGTCTTTCTTCAGCTGAGCAGAGGCAGAAGAGACAGAAGCTGAAATAGCAGCAGCAGGGACAACAGCAGAGACATCAGCAAATATAGCAGCAGATTCAGCAGCAGATACAGGAGGAGAAGCAGAACCAACAACAGCAACAACAGGAGTGATGGCAGCAGCAACTTCAGTAACATCAACAAAATCTGCAGCAGGCTCAAAATCAGTGGCCTCTGTCATCAGAAAATCCTTGGATATCTGCTCATCAGAGGTAGTTGGGATTTCAGCAGCAGTAAGAATATTTTCAGCAGTAGCAAAAATAGTCCTTTCTTCAACAGCAGTAGTAGCAGCAATTACTGAGAGTACTAAAGAAGATATAATGCTGGGGTCACAGCTAGAGAAAGGCACCAGTGCCTTGGACAGGTCTTCTGAGGGCTGGACAGCATTACTCTTAGGCAGACAACTGAAAAAGGTAGTATCAAAGGCTGAGAGCAAGGTCTTTAGGTCTAGTGCCAGAACTGGAGTAGGAGGCACAGCAGTAGGAGCAGAGGTAGAAGAAACAGAAACATCAGCAGCAGCAGCAGTATCATCAACAGCAGGAGCAGAGACAGCAGCAGCAACAGTATGAAAGCTTGCTTCATATGGCATATCCCCCTGCCTAGATGCAGATACATCTGTATCAAGGCACACTGCTGGAGGTGCTGCTTGAGGAAGGAGGGAGGAAAGCCTAGCAGAGAGAGCTGCCACTGACTGTTGTAGAGGAGCCAAGGAGGTCTCTAATAATAGAGAGAGCCTGGGGGCAATGAGCTCATACAACCTGTCAGCTAGGGCTGAGAGGTCTACTTGCTCAACCACAGGAGCAGAGGTAGATGGAATAGGGATAGCTGAGGATGCTGGAAGTGGAGGGCTGGAGAGTGGAGGGATGGATGGCTGAGGTGTGGGGATGGTGGATATGGAGGACAAGGGGATGGATATGGATGGAGTGAATGTTGGTTGGTCAATGATATGGAGGAGGAGATCTTGAAAAGATGTGGAGGAGGAGGGTAACTTAGGAGGAGATGAGGGGGAATCATCCATGTAGGAGTCATCCAGAAGGGTGAAAGATGGCATGGATGGTGATGATGTGATATCTGGTGGGGGGTATGAAAATAATGGGTGGAAGTGGTCTGCTGGTGGAGGTAGAATTGGGTCTGGAGATGGAGTTGAGGTTGGAGATGGGCTGGATATGGTAATGGGGGATGAAGCTGGAATGGTGGATGGAAGAGGTAGGGTTGGAATTGGAGGAGGAGAAGAGGCAGCAACAGCAGCAGCCAGGTCTTCTACAGGAGCAGAGACCTGTGGGGGAGTGACTTCATGAGTCCTGGTGCCTGAAGGAGAACTTGAGGAGGGCCTGCTGGGCTTGCTTATTTGCCTGTCCCACTTGCCAAAGAGGGCACAGGTAAGTCTCTCGGAGGCATTAATGTGAACTCCAGAGGAGACCAGCAAGGCAGGGCACCTTGTTTGCAGGAAGACTCCAAGAATCCTTCCAAAATTAACAAAGCTTTTGTTGATTTTCTTCTTGATTAGGTCAAAGAAGACCTCTCCCCAGTTCAAACTTTTCTTATCCACCAGAGCTCCCATGAGACAGAGCTGATGTCTGGAGATAGTATCATGAGCTGAGTGCTTTGCCAGCAGCACTTTTCCTACAACATCTGCTAGGAATCTGTATTCAACAGATAGATTCCTCTTGAATAGCTTGCTAGGTTTTCCCTCTGGATGACCCATCCTGGCAAGTATGTCAGAAAACTCCTCCCCAGATAACTCAGCAGATTCTTCTCCATTCCTTAGTCCAAAAACCTCTGTTAAAATGGTGGGGGTCAGAGGTACCTGAGTTCCAGCAATGGACCCAACTATTGTAGAGTTATCCAGATTATGAGCAGTGTAAACCCATTCCTTGATTTCATCTAAGGCCAGCTTTATCCTGGTGGTCATGAGGGCAGACAAGTTCTGATCCTTGAATAAACTCAAAATGTCTTGGAATATTTGATCAGTAGTGTTGAACGATTCCAGATCAATGTCGAATCCAGCATCGAACTTCATGGCGGCTAGAACTGCAACTGACACAGCCATTGTACCTGCAAGAATTCAACAAACAAAACGACCAAGCGTAGAACTGTTTGGAGGGAAGAAAGTTCTTGCAGAGAAGTTGAAAGCGCAAGAGAGAACGACGGCGAAAAATGAGTTTTATATTAGGGTTCGACGCAGAATTGGAAAGATCGTTGAACTCAGTTCGACGATCGAGGCTTCTAAAGGAATCTGAAGAGACTCCAACATCGTCGATCTCCGTTCGACGATCTTGGAAAGCGTCGAGCTCCGTTCGACGATCGTTCAGTGAACATAATCGTCGAGCGTCGTTCGACGATCGTTGACCGGAAGAGATAGTTTATACTATCTGAGGGGCGCTGAACTCAGTTCGACGATTCTGGAAATCGTCGATCTCCGTTTGACGATCTTAGGGGAAATCGTCGAGCGCAGTTCAGAGATCAGAAAAATTCTAGACACTAAGAAAAATCAGAATTTTTGCCTAGTCTTGGTCAATTTTTAGCTTTCAAAATCTTGGAGATTATTTAAGACTTCCTCCATCTAACATTCCTAACTGATTTAGGAAGAAGGTGTGTTTCTTTTCATCCAAAGGCTTGGTGAAAATATCTCCCCTTTGTAAATCAGTTGAGATATATTGTAATTCAATTTTATTCTTTTCAACATTGTCCCTTAAGAAGTGATGCCTAATCTCTATGTGTTTTGTCCTACTATGGAGGACTGGATTTTGAGCTATAGAAATAGCACTTGTATTGTCACAAAAGATTTTAGACTTCTCTAAGTTGTAACCATAGTCTAGGAGTTGGTTTTGAATCCACAATATTTGTGAACAAAAACTGCCTGCAGCCATATATTCAGCTTCAGCAGTTGAGGTTGACACAGATGTTTGTTTCTTACAAAACCAAGAGACAAGTCTGTCACCAAGGAACTGACAAGTTCCACTGGTGCTTTTCCTGTCAATTCTGCATCCAGCATAATCAGCATCAGAGAATCCAGTTAAATCAAATGCTGAATCTTTTGGATACCAGAGACCTAGATTTGGACAACTTTTAACATACCTGAGAATCCTCTTTACTAATGTTAGGTGTGACTCTTTAGGGCTTACTTGGAACCTAGCACATATACATGTAGCAAACATTATATCTGGTCTACTAGCTGTAAGATACAGTAAAGAGCCAATCATTGCTCTATATGTTGTCTGATCAACAGGTTTCCCATGTTCATCAGCATCCAATACAGCATTGGTAGGCATGGGTATTTTCATACAAGATGCCTCAGACATACCAAATTTCTTAACCAGTTCATTAGCATATTTGGTTTGAGAAATAAAGATACCTTCAGCATGTTGTTTGACTTGCAATCCTAGGAAGAAGGATAGCTCACCCATGCTACTCATCTCAAATTTAGAATGCATCAGGTTAGAAAACCTTCTGCACAATTTTGAGTCAGTAGAACCAAAAATGATATCGTCTACATAAATTTGCACTAGTAGGGTATGGGACTTATGGGTTCTAATAAAAAGAGTTTGGTCTACTCTACCCCTTATAAAACCATTTTCCAAGAGAAAGCATGCTAGGGTCTCATACCATGCTCTAGGAGCTTGCTTGAGACCATATAATGCTTTGTTCAGTCTAAAAACATAACCAGGATAAGTTGGAGAGATAAAACCTGGAGGTTGTCTGACATAAACTTCCTCTTTGATGTCTCCATTCAAGAAAGCACTTTTGACATCCATCTGATAGACTTTGAAGCCTTTGTGAGCTGCATAAGCTAGAAATATCCTGATGGCTTCCAATCTTGCAACAGGTGCAAAAGTCTGGTCGTAGTCAATTCCTTCTTCTTGAGAATATCCCTGAGCAACTAGCCTTGCCTTATTCCTTATAATTACTCCTTGATCATCCAGTTTATTTCTGAATACCCATTTTGTTTCAATAATGGAATGATCCTTAGGCTTTGGCACTAGTTCCCATACTTTGTTCCTCTCAAATTGATGCAACTCCTCTTGCATTGCAGTGATCCAGTGTGGATCTTGCTCTGCATCTTGAATGGACTGAGGTTCAATTTGAGAAAGGAAGCAGGTGTGCAACAGGTTTTGGTTGACCTGATTTCTGGTTTGCACACTAGCTGAGAGTTCTCCAATTATTTGGGAAATTGGATGGTCTCTTGATGTTACTAAATCAACAGGGGGTGTTGATTGTTCACCAACCTGTGTTGTTGTTTCCTCTTGTGGTACAACTGGCTCTTCAAGTTGAGCTTCAATGTGTTGAGCATTCCCTTCATCTTCACTGCTTTCATCCTCTTGAGCAACCTGTAGCTTGTTCATATCTTCAACTAGAGAGTGTTCCTACAAAGGTTCTATGGTAGAAGAAATCTTCTCCTTGAAAGACATGTTAGTTTCATCAAATGAAATATGAACAGATTCCTCAATTTTCAAAGATGATTTATTATAGACCCTATAGGCCTTGCTGATCATGGAGTATCCCAGAAACACTCCTTCATCAGCTTTGGCTTGAAATTTTGCTAAGTATTTCTTGTCATTATTGTGAATATAGCAAATGCAACCAAAAATTCTAAAATAGTCAACTTTAGGTTTCTTCCCTTTGAGTAATTCATAGGGAGTCTTTCCCTTCAGTTTATGTATCAGACTTCTGTTCAGCACATAGTTGGAGGTGTTCACTGCCTCTGCCCAAAAGGATAGAGGTAGATGAGCATCTGACAACAATGTAGTGGCAGATTCAATAAGGGTTCTATTTTTCCTTTCAGCTACCCCATTTTGTTGAGGAGTTCTAGGAGCTGAGAAAGTATGCCTGATCCCTTCACTCTGACAGAACTCTTGCATAAGAAGAGAATCAAACTCTGTCCCATGATCACTTCTGATCAGGGCAATGTGAGTATTGAACTCAATCTGTATACATTTGAGAAACTCTGTCAGACACTTAAAGTTATCAGACTTCTTCCTTAGAAAGAACACCCAAGTGAATCTAGAGAAGTCATCTACAATTACTAAAGTGTAGGATTTCCCTCCTAGGCTTTGTACTGTGATGGGTCCAAATAGATCCATGTGTAACAGATACAATATCCTAGGTGAATCACTCTTATTAAGTGACTTAAAACTGTTTTTAGTTTGCTTGCCTAATTGACAGGCCTTGCAGAGTCCTTCCTTCTTGTAGGGGCCAGAAGGTAGTCCTCTAACAAGGTTGTCCTTGGATAGCCTAGCAATAGTTCTAAGGTTTAGGTGTCCTAGTCTCTTATTCCATAAAACATTTGGTCTACAGACTGAATTAAACAAGCAGATATCTATATCAGTTGAAAGAAAGTCTAATAGGTAGATGTTACCTTTCCTTATACCTGTCAACACAGTTGTGTTGTCCTCTGACTTGATTTTGCATAAGGCTTTGCGAAAGGTCACCTGGTAGCCTTCATCACATAGCTGACTGATGCTGATTAAGTTGTGCTTCAGTCCTTCCACATATGCTACCTTCTTGAAGGTTACTGAACCAATCTGGACTGTACCATATCCTTTAGTCTGTCCAAAGTTAGAATCACCAAAGATAACTTTGGGTCCAAGCTTGGCTCTGAAGGATGTGAGGTTGTCCTTATTCCCTGTCATGTGCTTAGAGCACCCACTATCCAAGTACCATTGCTGGTTAGATGTTGGATAGGTCTTCATCTGCACATAAAACAATTTACTTGTTTTTGACCCAGTTTACCTTGGGCCTAGGTTGATATCCTCTAAATTCAGAAATGAAAGACATCCCTGGCTGACTCTTATATCCTTCAGGATGATATCTCCTTGGAGGTAAAATCCATTCAGTACAAGGGTTAAAGGTTTGGGATGAAGAACCCTTAGGATTCAATTTTTACTTGCCTTTGAAAAAGTTTCCAGAATTCTGACCTCTGTTCGACGATCTTGGAGCTGAGTTCGACGATCTTGGGTCAGATCGTCGAGCTCCGTTCGACGGTCGACTATGGGTGAGGTCAGGTATATGAGATCGTCGACCTGCATTCGACGACTTTGGCTGAGATCGTTGATCTGCGTTCGACGATTTTTCCTGAGATCGTCGAGCTGCGTTCGGCGATCGTCGATCTTCATTCGGCGATCGTCGATCTCCGTTCGACGATTTTTGCTGGGACTCAGTTTTCTGAGGCAGATCAGAATTTTTCCTGGCAACCTCTATAACTCCCTTTCCCTTGTTAGAAATAAACTTGATGGGAGTTGTTAGGACTATAGGTTGGCTGGATGAAGCACCCAAGCCCAGTGTACTGTTGAATCTAGAGTTCATTGTGCTTGTGATGTCCATCAGCTTGATGCTTCTCCCATTAAGGGATTATTCAAGCTTCTTGGCCTCAGAGAGCTCACTTTTCAGTGTAGCTATCTGTTCCCTACAGTTCTCCAACTCCTGAGAGAGTTTGAGGTTTTCTGACTTTAAACCATTGTGTTCAGATAATTGATTTCTGAGAGAGATAATCTCTTTCTCAGACTTTAGCAGGTCTAAACACAATGCTTTAAATTCAGATTTAAAATCTTCTGAAGTAAAATCAAAAGAACTAATTACCTGATCTTCTTCAGGTTGGGTTTCTGAGTCTGACTCTGACTCTTCATCCTCTGAATTGTGCTGTGAGGCATTAATTGCCATCATGCAGAATTCCTTTTCTTCTGCATCATCCTCATCATCACTGGAGCTGGATGAGGCTTCTGATTCCTCTTCTGTCTCACTCCAGGATTCAGCAACAAACCCTTTTCTTGTATGCTTATTTTTGCTTGAAGAGGGCTTGCCATTTCCATTCCTTTTGGAGTCTTTCTCCTTTCTTCTTTCTTTTCTGTCCCTTCTGTCCTTGGTCTTGTTCTCTGGACAGTCAGGAACTATGTGCCCTGGTTTCCTGCAACCAAAGCAGATAATGTCTTTGTTATTGCCAATGGACTTGTCATACCTTGGCTTATCCTGCTCCTTGTATGATCTTCTTCTGAAGTCTTTTCTGGCCATCTTGTAGAATCTTTTGGCCAACAAGCTGAGAAGTTCATCATTGCCCGTGCTCTTATCTTCAGGCAGATCCTCAGTTGCCTTGAAGGCTATGGTTTTCTCTTTCCTTGTGGCTGGTGAAGCAGCCTTCTATTCTTCCTCTCTATTCTTGATGTGTAGCTCATAAGATTTGAGCTTACCCAACAAGGCTTCAGTGGTGATCTCATTTAGACTTCTGGCATCCTTAATTGGCCAGATTCTTGAATCGCAAGTGCTGGGGAAGCACATTAGGATCTTGTCATTAAGTTCTGTCAGAGAAATCTCTTTGTCCAATGTCCTTAGCTCACTGACAATTAGACTCAATCTGTTGTACATGTCTCCCACTGACTCAGTCTCTCCCTTCTTGAAGTTCTCATATTGGGAGATGAGATGGGATCTTCTGTCCTTTCTCTCATCAGCTGAGCCTGAGACAATTTCTGAGAGCTTGTCCCAAATCTCCTTGGCTGAGTTGCATTCAGCTACCTTTTGGAATATGTCATCTGACATTGTTTGGGCTAGGATGTTCATAGCCTTGGCATCAGCTACTTTCCATTTTTTGATGTCAGCATCTGTTCCTGATGGAGGTGGAACAGCATTTGTGCTTGTGCTCTCTGGGGGTCTTGGACACACTGTCAAAACAAAATTGAAAATATCTTCGTCAATGGAATTCATGTAAAGTCTAATCCTTGCCTTCCAAAGTGCAAACTTTGACAGATTGCACACTGGAGGTCTGGTGCTAGCATAATCTTTGTTTTGGGCCATGATTTGTGCAAACAGAATCTAATAATAAAATACAAAAGAAAAACAGATCTAGTTTAGGATCTTGGGGTTCAGGTGTTATCCTGTACAACCAATCAGGTATGATATATTTAACCAACCTCGCTTTGATACCAATTGAAAGGGCAACTAGATCTGATATACTCTAGAGGGGGGGTGAATAGAGTATATGGTGTTTTAGTACTTTTAAAAACTTTTACAACAATTATTGTAATAAGTGTGAGCAGGGAAGCAAATATAAATCTAATCACAGAACTAAGCTATGCAAAAACTAAGCACAGACAAATCAAGGCCAGAAACAAAAAGTAAACAAGCAGAGCCAGAGGACACAAGGAAATATAGTGGTTCCCCAAACTTGGGTACATCCACTCTTCTACCACCCTAGGTAGGAATCCACTGCAGGATGAGTTGATCAGGTGTCCTGGGCACCAATGAGCTTTTGATAAGGTGCTCAAAAACCAAAGCAGATTTTTTGATCAGGTGTCTTGCCACCAATGAGCTTTTGACAAGGTGCTCAAAAACCAGATTCAAACTTTTGAAGGGAGTTTGAGAAACCCTTTATAAACTGGGGGTGAGAGAGTGATGACAGTCTTCTCTTTCTCAAACAACTGAGAAGACTATGTGGATTGATGTCAAAGCTCCCCCTGAATCCTTGAAATCTTCAGGAAGAAAAGCTTTGCTGAGGGTGATAGGCCTTCAAAGATAGAACTCCAGCAATAGATGGTTTCAGCAATGGCTGAAATGTTGAGTGTCTGGAGTCTTGAAATGATGTTGGCCTTTAACACTTTGAAAGATGAAGAGATTTTGAAAGCTTGATCTCTTTGATGAGTGTTCTTCAGAATTCTTTTTGACAGAAGATTTTGAATGAGTCTCTGTAATCTGTATTGTGTGTTCTCTTCTTGTTAATCTATATTGATTCAAAAAAACCATTCTGTCTTTTATTCTCTGTTCCTGAATAGAATATCATTCTCTGTCAAAGATAGCCGTTGGTCTGCATTGATTGCATCCTTAATTGCAAAAACTCTTATGGAGGAAAGTCCACAGAATTATTCCTTGAAAGATCCCTTGAAACTTGGTCCAGAAATAAATGAAAACGGCTAGCAAATCTCTGAATTAATTGCATAATAACTCCTGTCTGATTTGAATTTGAATTCTGGAAGTTAACTGAAATCGTCGAACTGAGCTCTGCTATCGTCGAGCTGAGCTCAGCGAACTGGAAAACTCAAGCAGCAAAATAATCGTCGATCTGAGCTCAAAGATCGTCGAACTGAGCTCAGAGATAAAGATCCAGTGCAGAGTCAAAACCGTCGAACTGAGCTCACCGATCGTCGAACTGAGTTCGACGATATTAAGAAGTTGAGCTCAGCGATCGTCGAATGGAGTTCGACGATCTGTCGAAGTTGAGCTAGACGATCGTCGACCGGAGTTCGACGAATCGTCGTGCTGAGCTCGACGATCAGACTTGGTCTCCAGACAGAAAAACTTGGTCTTCAGGGCAGCTTCCAAACCTAGACTACTAACCCTTAGACTCAATTCTAATTGACCTATTAAGCTATACAGAAGGTCAAACAAAGGTTCCTAGAGACATAGTGATCCTGACCCAAATTAGTAATAGGGTGTTCCAACACACTGTCTTGTCTACACCGTCAAGATCGTGATTAGATCTAGGGAGAGGCTAGTAGCAACCTCTAGGGAGTGATTCGCTTCAGACTGCCGGTTCTTGTAGAAGGTCTGGCGAAATCAAAAGTTTGCTATATTTTTCATAATCCTTAGTCTCTAACTTCATAGTGATTTATTGTATTTGTCTTTACTGCTTTTGAAATAAAATACTGTCATTTTCATTCATATACATTTCTAAGTGTTTAGTTTGATTTATAAAAAATTAGTTTTGATTTCTCTTATTTTATCAAGTAAACTCTGTAAAAAAATGTTAACCCTTATTCACCCCCCTCCCCCTCTAAGGGCCCCTCACGATCCAACAAAAGGGCATGGGGTTCAGTGCTTTGAAAGCTCCCCATGAAGAAATTCAAATGGGTAATTTCAAACCATTTGAATTTGTTACTCTAACCCCTGCACTAAAAATTAAGGGTGTTGATTCTTCCCAGGTCACTCAAAGTAACAAGCAGACTATTGGCAAAATAATAACCCACACTTACAAGGCCATATCAGATGCCATCAACATAGTGTTAGCTACCAAGCGGATAGTTGTTTCAATCAAACTGATATTATCGAGTATTACAGGTTATTATAGAGCACACTGCCAAGTGCTTGATGAGAGAAATAGGAAGAATGCAGCAGCCTTCTCTGCTGAACATGAACATCCAAAAGCACCTTCAACTTCTAGGAATGTTTATAAGAGAAGGTACAACATCTTTCAGTGTTGGTATTGTGGTAAAGTGGGAAACTTTGCCTTAGATTGTTGGAACAATCCATCTCTGCAACATGCAAAGAAGAACTTTCTTGCTTGAATTGCTCCCAGCAAAAATGTCATTTTTACTGCTAATAAGGACCTAGGACCCAAATTCTGTTGAGATCCTAAGTTAAAATGACTTCTAATTTGTAGGTTAGTTCAAATACCAACCTAAAGCAAATCTGGTACCTGGACAGTGGGTGTTTCAGGCACATGACTTGGATAAGAGGTCGACTCTAGGATTACACTCCTATGAAGCATAGACCTAGGGCCATTTTTGGAGGCTCTAACAGGGGAGTCACTAAAGGCTATGGTATGAATTCCAATGGCATAGTCTCAATTACAAGGGTAACTTATGTGGAGGGGTTACAACACAACCTCATAAGCATACGTCAACTATATTGACTTAGGCTATGTCATTAAGTTCTTCAATAACAAGTGTTTGATCCAAAAGTTAGTTGACTTAGAGAATATTCTCTCAAGTACTTGGAGTGGCAAAGTCTATTGCTTTCATTTTATTTTTCTTAATTCTACCACTCCAGTATGTTTGGTAGCTAATGTGAAAGAGTCTCTATGTGTTCAATAGCACACAAGACTTGCTCATTTTAAGGACAAGAAATTAAAGTAACTCTTCTTTGAAAATTTTAATTAGAGATAGTCCTGATCTCAAATGTGTTAAAGAGTACCCTTGCCATGCATGTCAAATGGCGGAGAAAACTTGGGTCACCTTTAAGAGCATTGGCTCTAAAGACTCTGTAATAAGTCTTTATCTATTACATATGGATCTATTTGGTCCTATGACCATTCAGAGTTTAGGTGGAAAGTTGTACTCCTTTGTGATTTTTAGATGATCACTGTGGTTTACATGGGTATTCTTCCTTATGAAGAAATTTGATACTCTAGATGTCTTTTTGACAATTATCAAGGCAATTTAGAATGAGATGGACTATACAATGGTCAAATTGAGATGTGACCATGGCATATAATTTTAATCCATGGATATGACAAAATTTTGTCAAGAGTAAGGTCTTTCCAAGGAGTTCTCCTCTCATAGAACTCCATAATAAAATGGAGTGGCTGAGAGAAAGAACATGACTTTAATAGAGGTTGATAGAACATTTCTTAGTGATTCCTCACTACCAGAGTGTTTTTGGGCTGAGGTAATCAATACAACTTATTATGTTTTGAATAGGGACTCTATCAACAAATCCCATGAGAAAACTCCCTGTAAACTTCTGAATGGCAGAAAACTAAATATTTTATATTTCCGGATCTTTGGATATAAATGTTACAATTTAAATAATGGAAGATCTCAGCAGACTAAGTTTGCTGAGAAGTGTTGTGAAGGAATTCCTGTTGGCCATAACTCATATAGAAGAGCCTACAAAGTATTTAATAAGAAAATTCGTGTTTTAAAAGTATATATACATGTTGTTTTTGATGAGACTAGAATTATATATAAGTGCAGTTCTAGTGCTACTAACATTGTAGGTATAGACCAAAGATTACCAGAGTTGTCTATCCAAGAGAAGCCTAGCTCAAGCACAGTCTCTCCTCTTGATGTTGATTCCAAGAAGATCCCGCTGACCAGACTCCCACTAGCTAGCATGGCTGAAAGTCACTCGGTGGTGTATTAAGATGTTGACCCCGAGAAGATCCCACTGAATTGGCTACCACTAACTGGAAGGGCTGGAAGTAACTCAGTGCTTTATTAAGATGTTGACCAAAAATAGATCCCACTGAGCTGCCTCCAACTAGCTAACAGTGCTAGGAGTCACTCGACGAGGATATTAAAAAAATAACCCTAAAGAGATCTCGCCATCAAGGCTCTCGCCAGTCTACGAAGCTAGGAGCCGGTGGAATAATAAAGATGAGGATGTTTAAAAAATAGGTCTAAGAGGATCTCGCTATTCGATCACTCGCCGAGGGACAAGATCGAGCTACAAAGGTAAAAGGAATATAGTCGTTCATGAGCTCAGTTAGGCTAGAACAACACTGGAATGGACCTTAAGGGCCAACGTAATTCTAGCGCACGAGTTTGAGAAATCGACATTTTGCCGGATGTTGCGGCAAAAGGTTAAGATAAGGTTTCACAAAATATCTTTCCCAGGAATTATTGAAGTTAAATTTTACGCGCGGGCCGAGTGCGATTTCGCATGACAAAACTACCAAAGTAAAGCTAAGGAGCATCAAAGAGGAATTCCAGACAGCAAAACTATAATTTGTATTTCATTACATCTCACGGGAGGATTCATGACAAAAAAAAGATAAAAATACATGAAAGAAAAGAAAAACTGTAAAGAGTGAGATCTTCAGGACGGAGATGTCGACTGCTCACTCTCGCGGGAGGTGGCGTCGGCATCATCGCCTGACTCGTTGATTGGAAGTAATTGTCACAACCCATATTTTCTCAACATAAAACATTATATCAGAGTAAGAGAAAACACGTGTCGTGATGCCGCGCCGTACATGGGATAACTGTAACACCCACTATCCGTCACATAGAATATAGTAGTAGGTCAGCCCGGGGCCTGACGCCATATACCACAGACAGACCGGAAGGTTACTCAATGGAAACCATCCAACTAATAACCAACGTCCAACACAGAGTCATTTTAGCAGAAGCAATTATTAAAAGTTACAAATTAAAGAACCCAGACAAAAAACATGAATGTCCACTACAAAGCCCAATAGGAATGAAGTACAATACACAAGTACACTGCCTTAAGGCCTTACATTTGTTTACTCAAATAAAATGTGTCTTTCATACCATGGCATGCTGGCCGGTCACACATGAATATAACAAGTAAACACTCAAAATTTGGCCTTCGAGGGCAGGCTCAGCAACTTGGGCTTTAGCCCGCGATTTACCGCTCGGCTCCGCAGCACCTACAAGCAACAATCCACCGCACGGTGGCAAACAAAAGCAACGGTCAGCTATGCTGACCAAATTATAATGATCCTGCCCCCAAACTCGGGGCGGTGATGCTCCTTTCCCTGCACTTTGTTAGCATAACCATGCAATATAGATAAACACTTCATCACAGGCATGGGCACGCATGACCACACACCCCGTACTCTCAGGGCACATTCTCGGTGAACCGGTAAACGTCACGTCAATTTAAGCCATAGACGTCTCGGTCTCACCACCGCCACTAGGACGGCCAATCTTGCGAGTATTTTTGTCTTCCCGGCATGGATCACGTCAATTTACGCCATAGACCGCTGAAGACCCTCATCTATGCCAATGGCTCCCACCGAACGATATAGAACGGGTACGGTTCCGCCTGACCCGTTGCTCACATCGCATCGTCAATTTAAGCCATATGCGCGGGTCAAACCTCCCTGAGTCCTGTTTCCATCACACACTTCACATAACCCAGTTATGTTCAAGTTGGCTCTCAGGACACCATGTTGACAGAATCACACATCTGCCCAATTTTCCGGGTGCACATTGGAGTTAGTCCCCAAGGCTCCCTGTCACAACCCGCATTTTCTCAACAATTAAATCATGTCAGAGCAAGAGAAAATATGTGCCATGATGCCACATCGTGTAGGGGATAACTGCACACGCTCAGGAAAAACCCCAGACTCTATATATTTGGAGAAAACCATAGTTTAATATGAAAGAAAACCAGTTATGTTTGATGGACGTATCCCTCGGCACAGTGGATCAGCTAGTCCACAATTAAAACTATATTTATACGCAGCAGAAAATATTTTGGTTAAGTTGATTTGACATCCTACATGAGTGTAAACGTCCCCAAAGGACGACTTATGAAATGCTGGACTCTAGATTTATCATTGTATAAGAAAAATAGCTTTTACGTTACTTAGGAAAGTGGTGTTTTAGTTGTATAAACATGACATGCATGAGGTACATATCATAATACTTTTAGTGTTTAAAATACCTAACATGCAACCTAGCATAAATCATTCCCAGAAGCAAGTAAACAACCTCCAAATAGGCAAAAATAGCAGTTTTCAGTTCATATCTAGCATCACAAATAAGCCACCAGTGGGCATCAACAACCTGACACGAACCCACTGGTGAGTATGCATGTCTATACAGGAAGAAGAAAACTACCTCACAAGGTCGAGAAATAGCAACTCAGCTACCCCAAAGGCCACAAGAAAGCTCCACCAGAACACTAGCCGCTCAACCAACTACAACCTGAATCTAAGACATTCAAAGAAAGAACGCCTCAACAAGCAAATAATCAAAAGAAAACTGGGGCATTAGATTCATAAGTAATGAGGGAAGGGCTTACCAACCCTACAACAAGTGCTATCAACAAAAGAGCAAAAGGGAACTGAACAATATAGTAAGGGTAAAACACTGCCCAAGACAACAACCCAACGCACCAAGTGTGAGAAAAAAAATAATAAACAACATGCCCTGCTAAAAACTACAGAAGCACAAGGCAAGCATATGCCTACATAACCACTTTAAAGAAAGGAACTAACAGTCCTAACTTGTGAATCATTAGCAGTGGCAGAGCCATTGGTCTGGGTTGGTGACCAAAAACAGTCCTCATCCAAACACCCAGACCCATAAATACTCAAGGGTATAACGGTGGAAGCTTAAAGATCCAACACACCAAAAAAATCAGCCCAAACCAGGGCATAAATGGTGCCAACACACCAACAAAACCAGCCAAACCAGGGCGAAAATGGTGCCAACACACCAACAAAACCAGCCCAAACCAGGGCAAAAATGGTGGGACCACGGCTCTACACCCAAACCACCCCTTACAGAGTCAGCAAGCAAACCACTTGCTATAATTCACGATTTGGCCTTCAAAACCAGCCGAAAAACATCAACAAATCGACATAAACCCATCCTAACCACACTCGGGAGAAAACACCAGCTTAAGGTAAAAGGCGTCGAGTCCACTCGGCGCTAAAAGACTTAGCCGTAAAATACTAACTGGACGATGGCGTTGAGTGAGTTTAGCTCAGTTGGTGATGGCCACTGGTGGAAGAGTGTGTTATCAAGGGTTGCGGGTTCGATAGCTAGCGCCAACAACGTGCCTTGCTGAAAAACAAGCGGGAGAGGCGTTGGGGTGTATTGGGCTGCAGCCCTGTAATGGGCTGCGGGGCGAGACAAGCTGCTCCGACCCAGGTGTTGGGTGCGGTGGGCCTCTGAGCTCTAAACCAGGCCGTTACATAAAAAGTGTAAAGCTCAGAGGCCCACCGCACCCAACACCTGGGCCGGAGCAGCTTGTCTCGCCCCGCGGCCCGTTACAGGGCTGCAGCCCAATACACCCGAACGCCTCTCCCGCCTGTTTCTCAGCAAGGCGCGTTGTTGGCGCTAGGTATCGAACCCGCAACCCTTGATAACACTCTATTCCAACAGAGCTCATCACCAACTCAGTTGGTGATGAGCTCTGTTGGAATAGAGTGTTATCAAGGGTTGCGGGTTCGATACCTAGCGCCAACAACGTGCCTTGCTGAGAAACAGGCGGGAGAGGCGTTGGGGTGTATTGGGCTGCAGCCCTGTAATGGTCCACAGGGCGAGACAAGCTGCTCCGGTACAGGTGTTGGGTGCGGTGGACCTCTGAGCTCTAAACTGGGCCGTTACACTCCCTGTTGCAATCTACCGTGTAGAAAAACCCGAAAAACAACCATATGCGTGGAGTCTTCTCCAGCCATTTATGCAATGCAACATCACCGATCCAGACCAACTTGTCCGGGTAGGCTTCACACGTCATGCCTATGTTTGTTTTTCACTTACGGACTCTACATGTACACAACGGGGACTATTCATGTCTACCCGAAGGAACGCCTCAAACTCTCCGCAAACTCACGAGAGCGGGCTTCCTATGCAAAGGAAAAGAGGACTTCACATGTCCTAGGATGAGAATCGTTACCCTAGCATTTTTTCCTTGGTGCTATGGAAATCTATGAAGATAAAAAGCACCGCAATCTCCTTGCCTCCATAGATCCGAAGTCGGCTCGCGATTTGGAGCTCCAAAGCTCCGCCGGTGACCGGATCTAGCTTCCTTCTTCTTCCTTGCTCTCCCCTCTCTCTATATCTTTAGAAATAGATTGGTAGGATGAAATGAAGGATTTCGAACCCTAAACCCGGGTATATCCCATCAGGAATAACCCCCAGCCGTCAGATCCCAAAGTAAGGAAACGGACGGCCACGATCCGGATCTGAAATCCAAAATCTGGGCCAAATACGGCATGTGACACGCCCGTGTCCAGGGTCGTATTCCCCATTCTCCGTCGAAGCAGACGTGTCTCGAAAAGGACATGGGCATCCGACATGCCCGTGTCAACCAGTACACGGCCGTGTTCCCGGGCGTGTTCCTCCATCGACACAGGACCAACACCAACCCAAGAAGGACACGGGTCTTGGACACGCCCGTGTCGAAGTTGATAAGCCCGTGTCTACCCGACAAGGCCCGTGTTCTGACCCCGTGTATCAACCATGCCACATCCCGGCTTCAACCCGTGAAGGACACATCATGTGACACGCCGTGTCTCAAGCCTGTGTTCGCTGCTTGACGATCGTCGACTCCAAAATTCGTCGACCTCTCGTCCAGATCGTCGACCCGAGCATGACACGCCCCTGGGACACGCCCGTGTCCGAGGTCGTGTACCCCCTGCCAAGTTCCAAACTTGGCCCAAAACACCTCCCGTTGCTCTTTTCAGTTTCGGGGCGTTATAACGCTCTCCCTCTTAAAAGAATTTCGTCCTGAAATTACATAAAGGAAAGATAAACACAAAACTTAAATGGTACCTGAGTGGAATAACTCCCGGTACTCCTCAAGCATGGTCTTCTCTCGCTCCCACGAGAGCTCCTCCCAACCACAATTATCCCAAACGGACTTTGACCATCCCGATCTCTTTGTTGCGTAGCCGCTTGACTTCCGAGTCCTCAATGCGTATAGGCTTGACCTTCGTCATCAGCCCATTATCGACCGGCACCTGATCGACCGCAATCACTTATGAAGGCCCTTGCACCGCTTTCCGCAGCACCGACATGTGGAATACATCGTGTAGACCACTACGCTCTACTGATAGCCTCAATCGATAAGCTGCTTCACCAATCCACTCCAGAACCTCAAATGGCCCAAGGTACCTCGGGCTTAGCTTCTTCAATCGCCGCACCCGCGAGACACCCTTGAATGACTTAATCTTCAAGTATACCCAATCGCCAATAGCGAACTCCACGTTCCTATGCTTGGCATTATAGTACTTAGCCTGGCGGTCCTGAGCGATTACAACCTCTCTCGAATCGTTCAAACAAACGATGTAACATCTTCCTCCTCTTGACGCTTGTACAACTTTGACTCACCCGTTTCCAACTAAGACAACGACGTGCGACATCTTCTACCATAAAGAGCCTCGAAGGGCGCTATTTGTATGCTCGCCTGGTAGCTATTATTGTACGCAAACTCCACCAAGTATAGGTGATCTACCCACTGCTTCCCTAAGTCCAGGACACACATGCAAAGAATGTCTTGCATTGTCCTATTGACCCTCTCGATCTGCACATCCGCCTGCGGATGAAAGGCTATGCTGAAACTCAGCTTTGTTCCAAACATCTGTTGCACCATACTCCAATCATTGGATGTGAATTGCCCATATAGGCCACTCACGATGCTGTGGGGCACACCGTGAAGCCGTACTATGTTATCCACATATAGCTTCGCCAATTTCTCCAAAGAATTGTCCTTCCTATGTGGACTGAAGTGCGACACTCTCGTTAGACAATCTACGACCACCCAAATGGCGTTGTTCCCCTTATGCGACCTTGGCAACCCGTGCATAAAGTCCATAGTGATGTCGTCGAACTTCCACTCCGGAATAGGAAAGGACTTCAAGAATCCTCCTGGCTTTTGGTATTCCGCCTTCACCAAAGCGCATGTTTGACACCTAGCCACGTAGAGTGCCACATCCTTCTTAAGTCCTGGCCCCCAGAATAGTTTCCTCACATCGCGGTACATCTTCGTCCTCCACAGGTGAATCAAGTACTTGGTATGATGCACCTCGTACAACAATTCCACCCGTAAATTGCCCACGTTTGGGACGCACAGACGACCCTCTTTCCAAAGAAATCCATCCTCAACAACGAATTGGGAATTTGACCCATCCAGAGCCTCAACCATGATCTGCTTCATGTGACCATCTACATCCAAAGCCTGCCAAACTCGATCAGCCAGGCCACACTGAACTTCAACCTAGTTCAATAGCGCTTTAGCACTTGACTGCTTGTCTACGCAAGAGATCTCCAGTCTCCAACTCCCGAACCAACCGCTCGTCACGGGACGACAGCCAATTGGCTTGAGCTGTGGTCCGACAACTCAATGCGTCCGCAACCACATTGCCTTTCCCAGGCACATAGTGGATCTTGCACGTGTAGTCCCCCAGGAACTCCATCTATTTCCTCTGACGCATGTTCAGATCTTTCTGATCCAACAAGTATTTCAGGCTCTTATGATCGGTATAAATATTGACCTTCACTCCATACAAGTAGTGCCTCCATAACTTCAAGGCAAAATTCACGGACGCTAACTCCAAGTCATGGACCGGATAATTCCTCTCGTGCACTTTTAGCTGTCTCGAGCCATACTCTATCACACATCCGTGCTGCAGTAGAACACATCCCAGAACACTGCCCGAAGCATCGCTGTAGATCTCAAAACCTTCGGTCCCACTCGGCGAACTCAATACAGGCTCCGTGGTCAACCGACATTTCAACTCCTCAAAGGCTCGCGCGCACTCCAGCATCCAAACGAACTTCTACTCTTTCCTCGTCAGAGTCATGAGGGGTAATGCTATCCGCAAGAAGTTCTCCACGCAGCACCTGTAATAGCCAGCAAGCCCTAGAAAGCTCAGGACTTCCGCTACGGTAGAAAGCACAGGCCACTCTCGTATCGCAACAATCTTCGTCGGATCCACTACAATTCCCTCTCCACTGACTATATGACCGAGGAATGCTAATGAGGACAACCAAAACTCATATTTGGAGAACTTGACGTACAATTGAATCCTCCTCAGCGTCTCCAGCACCAAATGAAGATGCTTGAAGTGATCCTCCTCACACTGCGAGTACACCAATATGTCGTCGATGAAGACGATCATAAAATGGTCTAGGTACACCCTGAAAGTCCTGTTCATCAAATCCATGAACACCGACGGCGCATTCGTCAACCCAAACTGCATGACCGTAAACTCGTAATGCACGTATCTCGTACTAAAAGCTGTCTTGGGTATATCACTCTCCCTTATCCTCAGCTGAAAATACCTGAACTTAAGGTCCAACTTAGAGTACACCGATGACCCGACTAACTGATCGAATAGATCATCAATCCTTTTGATCAGGTACTTGTTCTTTTTCGTTAGCTTATTCAACTCTCGATAATCAATACTAAGTCTTAATCTTCCATCCTTCTTCTTAACAAAATGGACCGGTGCTCTCCAAGGCGACGAACTTGGACGCTCATACCCCTGCTCCAACAACTCTTGAAGTTGAACCTTCAGCTCCGCCATCTCCTTAGGCGCTAGCCGATACGAACAGCGTATCACCGGTTTGGCATCACACCTAACCACCTTAACCACCTGAAGAGCAGACATAAACGTCATGCTCGACCCCTTTCAATCGCACAAATATCGTCTCACGACCAGTTCCCAAGTTGACTTCCTTGCGATTTCGATCAATGTACGCTTGCTACTCCGAGAGTTAGTCCTTACCAAAGATCACGTCGAGCTCCCGTAGCAGTAGTAACGATGCCTGTAAGTCAAACTCTTGAATCCCAATCCGCACCTAAACGCAACAGATTCTACTCGCGCGTATTGAGCATCATTAGACAACAACGCATCCAATTTGTCTTTTGCCATCAAAGGAGGTACTCCGATGCGCAATACAAATCCTTTGGTCAAAAGGGAACGCGAAGCTCCCTAAGCGAACGGTGCTCTCGCCAAATTAATCGAAAATCAGAATAAAGCTTAGCACAAACAGTTCTATCCTAACATACACAAGGGCAACAAGTATTTAAAGCTAAACTGCTATAACTTTAAGCCGTACCTGTCATCACGACAGCGTGCTTGTTGGGTACATTGGAAAATGTGTAACAGATTTGGAGAAGCCTCACCTAACTCAATGATATGCATCAAGTTATATTTGATGTTGTGTTGAGTTATCATGTGCAGGTTAACTAAATGGAAGAAAAATTTTCTAAGTACAAGTATCGACACTTTAGAATGGCTGTATCGACACCAAGGGCCAGATTATGTCGACACCCAGAATTTGTGTCGACACACAGAAAATCTATCGACAACGTTGTATCAACACCAAGGGTCAGATTATGTCGACATCATCAGGATCTGTATCGACACACAGAGAAGCTGTCAACATATTCTAGAATTCTGTCGACAATTACTGTATCGACACACATAACTTATGTCGACACACACCAGAATTCTGTAGACACCAACTTTGTCAAGACAAGGAGTGTTCGTGTCGACACACAGGACTTGTGTCGACACATTCCACAGAAGCTGTGTTGAGAAGTAAAAGTGAAGCTGTGTTGACATCATCAGGATCTGTGTCGACACACAGAGAAGCTGTCGACACATTCCAGAATTCTATCGACAACGACTGTGTCGACACACAGAACTTGTGTCGACACACACCAGAATTCTGTCGACACCAACTTTGTCAAGACAAGGAGTGTTTGTGTCGAGACATAGGACTTGTGTCGACACATTCTATAGAAGCTGTGTCGAGAAGTAAAAGTGAAGCTGTGTCGACATCATCAAGACTTGTGTCGATACATGAACTATGTGTGTGGACACATATGAAGTATTCACTCAACATTCTTTATTGCTGAGTCAAAGTCCAATGAAGGTTGAAGTAATACAACTGGAGACTTGACAGCTATCATTACTGACATTGCTGTCATATCTGTCAGAGATGTCAGAAGTCCGTTTGAAACCGGAATAGCCGGTAACCATGGACGAATCCTATATATAGATATGCTCTCTCAACAATTGAAGATAGAACAGAGAACAGTTAATCAAGCTAATCAATTATAATCTCTGAAGGATTGAGGATCCAGAAGTAGAGAAAGAAGAAACAGTCAACAGATTGTAGAGAGAGAAAAACAAGAAGGAGAGATGTTCTCATCCAGTGAAGACAGGTCCTGAACAATCTGCCTAAAGAATTCAGATCAAGTATGAAGAAGAATTCAGATTAATTTCTGAAGGAAGCTGATTGAAGATCAACTGCAACACCAAGAAGATCAACCCTACTTTATTCAGATTCAAGAAGCTTTGAAGAAGCTAAGACAGGTTGATCCTTAAGTAATCAGTTCTATGAAGAACTGATCAAGAAGCCTTCAACCAATTCTCTCTCCATCTGCTTGAAGATATTATTATCTTTTTCATCAAATAACTTTTGTTGGATCTGTAATAGATCTGAGTGTAGGAGATTTATTTCTCTGAGTTGTAAGCCTAAATTATAAAGGATGAGGTAGGGCTGAGTGCCTGAGGTAGGGGAATCTGTTCCCTGAGTTGTAGGCATGTGAAAGAGGCTGAGGTAGGGCTTTTGCCTGAGTTATAGGAGTGGGGTATCACTTTAAGTTGTAGGCCTATGGAAGAGGCTGAGGTAGGGCTTGTACCTAAGTTGTAGGAGTGTGGATTTACTTTGAGTTGAAGGAACCAGTCTTGGTTCTGAGCTGTGAGATCTGCGGATATGAGAAGAAAAAAGGAAGTTAGGCCGAATATAGTACACTGCTAGATAGGCGAAGGGGGAAAGTGGATGTACACATCATTTAGGGAACCACTATAAAACTGGTGTGCAATCTGTGGAATGCTGTGTGTATGTGAATGCTGTGCTGTGTTTTCTGCTGAATAAATTGCTAAACTAGATAGAATTATCTGCCTAAGTCAGAAAAGAATTGAACATATTCACCCCCCCCCCCCCCGCCCTCTAGGTGTTTAGAATATCTTGAAACCAATTCTTTCAAGTGGTATCAGAGGGAGGTTACTCAAAGAATAGACTTAACAGTCTGAGTAGATCTCCAAGGCAGAAATCTATTAGGAAAAATGGGTTCCATTGAGAATCATAAGTAGTTTGGTTCCATAAAGTTACCTATATGCAGGAAAGAGATTTTTGGCATATGGAAAGAAAGAGTTAGACTGTTTATGGAAGCTTCAGATCCAAGAATCTATATGACAGTCAAAGAAGGGCCATTCATCCCAATGAAAGTCTCAGTTCTTGATGCAAATCTCAGGACACCAACGGAGTATTCTGAAATGACAAAGGGTGAGATCATCTTGTCTACTATGGATAAGAGAACACATAATATAACAGTCAGTGCTATAGATGATTCAACATTCCAAAATTTTATTCACTGCAAGACCTCCAAAGAAATGTTGGACACCCTGATTGTCTACATGGAGGGTTCAGAACATGTGAGAGAAGACAGAAAGTCTATGCTGAATCAGGAGTATGAAAGTTTTAGACAATCTAAAACAGACAACATAACTAAATGTTATAAGAAATTCTTCAGAATAGTTAATGAACTGATGTCATATGGAAGAGTATTCAGCACATATGAGTTAAATGATAAGTTTATGAGATCATTAACTAAGGACTAGGACACCAAGATATGTGACATTAGGGAAGTGGCTAGATTAGTAGAAATCTCACATCCAACATTATTTGGCAAACTGCTTTCATATGAGATGCATCTGATGGTCAGAAAGGAGGAGGAGAAAAGTAATAAAGTTGATTACAGAGATAAGTCAGTGGCTTTCAAGACTGAAGCCATAAGAAAGGACAGGAGGATGTCTCCATCTCCTCCAAGGAAAGCTGCATAAGTAGTTTCAGAAAGTTCTGACAGTCACACATCAAATAGTCCAAATTCTGATGAAGACTTAGCTGCTTTCTCAAAATAATTTCAAAGGTTCTTGAAGAAGAAACAGTGGAGATCCAAGCCATCCTCCTCACAATCCAAGGATGATTACTATCAGAAAACGAAATCCTCTAGGAAGGACAGGTATGGCTCTAAACATAGTAAATTATCTTCAACTAAGATTGTTTGTTACTGTTGCAACAGGCCTGGACATATGGTAGCTGATTGTCTTGACAAAAGGAAAGAATCTAATGACAAGAAGAAACTAAAAAACAAGGGCAACAAGAAGAAATTCTTCGTTGTAAAGAAGAAAAAAAACTGGTCAGATTCTTCATCATCAGATTCTGAGGCTGAAGCTGAAGCTGAAGCATACATAGGACTGTTGGCAACTGAAGAGGATGCAGAAGAGGCTGAGTTCTTGAAATTATGGACACAGTAAATGGAATTGAAGAACATTGTTGTAAAGGGCTGATGGCCTTGACAGAAGAAGTTCAGTGACAGGATCAGCCTGGTCCTAGTAAGGTAAATAATTCTTCAATAGTTTCTGATTACTATACTGGTTCAGAATCAGAAGCATCTGCATCAAGAGATGTGGATGAATCTGAATCTGAAGGAGATGTTCATCAACTTATTAATGAATATGGTGATCTGCTGCAAGCACTTAAGAAAAGCAGAATCCTTAACAATGGACAGACCAAGGAAATTGCTTCTCTTAAGCTGGCTGCATTAGATTTAGAAAAAATGCTGGATCTAAAGATGAATGAAGTAGCCAAACTAAAAAAGATAACTGTTATTCAGATGGGTACTATTACATTCAAAAATGATCAAATCAAAATCTGGAAGTCAAACTTCAGAAGGAAAAGGATCTGGTGGCTAAATTATCTAAGCAAAAATCAGTATTACCTTTAATTGATGACTTTATTCCCAAAAAGGGTAAGACAGGATTGGGCTTTAAGGGAAATGCAAGGGATGCCAATTCCAAAAGAAAAGGCAAAGCCCCAGTACATCCTCTAGCCTTCAAACCCCTCATTTCCTTCAGAAAAGTGTGGCAACTGATGAATTGTAAATATACCTATTTTTCTGTACATTAATTTAGTCGTTTTCATTTATTTTTGTCGTTTTTACATATGTTTATTCAATAAAATGCTCCTATTTTATAAATATATTACTAACTTATTTTATTTTATTTTTCAGGAAAAAAATCAAAATTTGCCAAAAATTGACATGTCACGCCCGTGACAAATTGGTCACGCCCGTGACCAGGGCGTGACACGTCAAAAGCCATGAAATCAGCAATTTTCTGAAGTTCAAAGCCTGACACGCCCGGGGTCACGCCCGTGCCACCCGACACGGGGCGTGACCCAAGACCGTGTCACTCCACTCGACGATTTCATCTCGACGATCGTCGAGTGTCGACACTAGCAGTCACGCCTAGAGTCACGGCCGTGACCTAGGGCGTGACACCTCTTCCCGCTCGACGTTTTCAGCTCAACGAGTGTCGACACCAGCCGACACGCCCAGAGTCACGCCCGTGACCTGGGGCGTGACCACTGCGCCTGGCCGACAAGACCTGCCCGAAGACTTTCGGCGCGCACCGCGCCCAGATCCACCTGCTTGACACGCCCAGAGTCACGCCCGTGACCAAGGGCGTGACCACTGCGAGACCGACACGTGTCCAGCCCGAAGTCCACTTTCCCGTCAAATCGTCGGCCGCCTTCTCAAATAGTACTGTCACGCCCCCTGTCACGCCCGTGACCAAGGGCGTGACCCATGTAAATTTTTTCTATAAATTCCAGTCTTCTGCTTAGGATTTCTGTTCCCCTTTTGGGCACCATTTTGTATAGGGGAAATGCTGCTGGATTGCTTCCAAGGCCCTTGTAAGGGATTTTCTCCCTCTCTCTTTCTTTTTTTTGTATTAGCTTTGTAATCGTTTTTAGACTTAATAAAAATGTAGATTTTTTTTCCCATTTCATGGTTTTGGAATGCATCCATGTGCCCCTCTCTTATACAATCTTATTTATGCTTTGTTTCAACTTTGTTTTTTTTTCGTTCTTTCCTAAGGGTGTGTGAGTGTATGAGTATAGTTTATTTACTTTAATGTTTTCATTTTTTTACTTGTTTTGGTTAACTTAGTTTTTTTTATAGCTTTTTATTTCATTGTTATAAACCCGTAAAAAATGTTTTCAAAGTGTTTTTTCCTTTTTGTTTAACTTGGTTTTTTATTTTTTGTAAAACTTTTTCGTTCTTTTTCCTTTATTCGCACTTTTTTAGCGTTTTTACGGAGTTATAGGAATGATAATATAGTCGTTTTAATTTTTCTAGCATTTTCGTTTTTGCATTTATTTTCAAATCTTTTTCCTTATTTAATTTTTTCGTTCTCTTTTTATGCATTTCTACCGCATTCTAGCGGTAGAAATGTATTCGTTTTTATTTTTCGAGCACTTTCATTTTGCGTTTATTTGCAAACTTTTTCGCTCGTTTAATTTTTATTTTCTCTTTTTATGCATTTCTACCGCATTTTAGCGGTAAAAATGCAGTTGTTTTCAATTTTAGATAACTTAGTTTTTTACATTTTTTTATACTTGCGCATTTATTTCCGCCTACTCGTTAAGAGTTAAATGACGCTCGCTTATTTTACTTTCTGTAGAGTGCGTGAGTTTGTAATTTTCCTTTTTTCCTCCTACTCACTTGAGTTTAATGGCTGGATTTTATTTCGGTAGAGTGTGTGTTTTCATTTATGTCGAGAGAGAGTGTGCGTGCGTTGCATTTATTTTGTCCTACTCGGTTGAGTAGGACCCGCATTTCTTTTCTCCTACTCATTTGAGTAGGACTTGCGTGTGTGCGTTTTACCGCTTTCTTTCTCCCGCCCACGCATTTGCGCCGGGACTCGCAATTTACTGCTTTCTTCAGTCCTACTCGTTTGAGTAGGACTTGCAATTTTCAGCTTTCCTTTACTGCTTTCATTTTACTGCTTTCATTTACTGCTTTCTTTACTGCTTTATTTTCTGCTTTTCTCGCAAGCCGTCCCCATTCCGATGAGTGGCTAACAGTTCTTAGCCCTCGGCATCGAAGAGCATTGGGACAGATAAAATAGCTTAAAATAACTAAAGGTCTAATTTTTCTAATTAATTAAAAGTACTTAAGGTTTGCCCGGGGTTAACGACGCGTAGGACCACATATCGATGTGTGGGCCCTATTTCCGTTTTCCATACGCTCGCCGAGAGGCTGTGCGTATGGACAGATCACCCCTTGGCAAAGAGAGTGCCAACTCTACCGGATTGGGTTCCCCACCCAATAGCGGGGTTCTTAGCGTAATGCGGGCGTTAAGAGGAATCCTTCGTCGGACGAGAGCCCGGTCGAATAGTCTTAGCGTTCAGGTGAGCGATAGTCCTATAGATAGGTGAGCTCATTTTATTGGAACCTCAACGGCCAAGTCTCCGCCTTAATTAATTAGAAATTTAGGAGCTCTTTTTATTTAAAGTCTATTTTAGTTCAATTGTTTTTTCGGTGCCATCGAGCTAAGCTCTTCATCGGCACCACCTTCAAGCTTTCTTTTTATTGCTTTCATTTTCTTTCTGTCATTTTCTGCATTTTATTATATATAAATATCCCGACAAGATAATTATCGGTAAAATAATAGTCCCCTCCAGGGAAGAGTAGAAATAATCGAACGGGACCCGAGAACAATACGACCTCGATATTCCACCCGGAATATCCTGTACTACTCACGATAGGTGCACTTGCCTCCTTTCGGTAAAACTCGATCTAAACCTTTTTTATATCCAAAATAAATAAATAAATACGCGTGCCCCGTTTTATTAAATAAATTCACTTCCGCCTTTTTTCTCAAATAAAACCGCCGGGTCGCCGCGTGACCGCAAATAATTTTGGAGTTTTAACCATCAAGTTTTTGGCGTCGTTGCCGGGGACTTTTCGGATCGTTATTTTAAACCCTGGAAATCTATTAATTTTACCTTATTATAAAAACCTATATATAATAATAATAATCATAAACTACTTAAAAACAAAAAAAAAACTAACTTAAAAAATATATATATTATTATTATTATTATTATTATTATTATTTATAAAATAGTTTTTTGAAATGACGTCATTTTCTACTACCAAAACAAAACAACCAAAAAAAAACTAACTTAAAAACCAAAAAACTCTAAAAAAAAAACTTGAAAAAGTTTAAAACTTAAAAAAAAAATCTAAAAACTCTAAAAAACCTACAAATCCAAAAAACCAAAAATCAAAAAAAAAAATCTAAAAACAAACAAACACAAAAAAAAAACTCTAAAACCAAAAACCTTAAAAAATCTAAAAACTTCAAAAATGAAAAAAAAAACAAACAAAAAAAAAGAGAGAAAAACTTAATACTTAAAAAAAAAACTCTCAAAAAAAAAAAACTAAAAACTAAAAACCAACTAAAAAATAAAACAAATCTACTTAAAAAACACAAAAAAATATATAATGTGATATTAATACATCTATATATATTTTCTTTAACTTCTTTTATTTTACTTTGTTTTATTTTCGTTTCATTTTGCTTCGGCACGCTTCCGTTCTTGTGCGCGCTAGGGGATCACATTTTTATCACACAGTGGTCGCTAAGGCCTTAGCTACCTCCGACTCCCCCACGCACATCCCCCCCTACCGCCCGCGATCTTTAGGCCGAGTTTATCTTTTTTGTTTTTTCTGTTATCTTTTTGCTTTTTCTTCTAAATAATGCAGGGTTTCCACTTGGGCCTCCCGGACTCGTCTTAGGGAAGCTTCTACCCTCTCTGTTTTTGTTTTTTTTGTACTTCTTTTCATTTGTATATTATCTGTTCCGCATACTTATATTGCAACATTGGGGACAATGTTGGGTTTAAGTATGGGGGTGTTTTCCTATTCTGCACTTTTTATATTCTGTACTCATCAAAAATACAAAAAAACTCATCAAAAATACAAAAAAATTGCAAAACTTAAAACATAAAATTTTTTTTCCTTGTTTTATATAATCAAAAAAACTCAAAAAAAATCATAAACCACAAACAAAAATCTCAAAAAACTTATAAAACATCAAAAAATTCAGCAAAAAAAAATTGCAAAACTTAAAACATAAAAATTTTTTTTCCTTGTTTTATATAATCAAAAAAACTCAAAAAAAATCATAAACCACAAACAAAAATCTCAAAAAACTTATAAAACATCAAAAAATTCAGCAAAAAAAAATGCAAAACTTAAAACATAAAATTTTTTTTCCTTGTTTTATATAATCAAAAAAACTCAAAAAAAATCATAAACCACAAACAAAAATCTCAAAAAACTTATAAAACATCAAAAAATTCAGCAAAAAAAAAAATTTCATTTTACTTTGTAAATATTTTTCAAAAAAAAAAAAAAAACTCTCTTCCCCCCTCTTCCTCCTTTTTGTAAAAACTTGCGTCTTGCCTGCCCGCGACGGTCGACTCATCGAACCAACCATTCAAATAAGAGTCTGTTCGCGGGGCCGCAGTCGAGTTTTTACTTTGCTTTTTGTAAAAAAAAAAAAATAATAATAATAAAATCTCTCTTTCCCCCCTATCTTCTTTAAAATTACCACTTCTTTCTCTCCTCTTTCTTGTAAATAACTTATCAAAATAACTCTAAAAATAAAAAAAAAAATTAGAAAAACCCAAAAACCCTAAAAAGATAAAAAATCTAAAAAATCCTAAAAAGATAATAATTAAAACAAAAAAAAATGATAAAACTCTAAAAATTCAAAAAAAGGTTTTGTTAATTATGTAACAAAATAATTCGAATATACCATTTCTTAACCACTTTTGCTTTCCAAAAATCTAGTTTCGAGTTAATTTATATGCGAATTTTAGTTATTCTTTGCTTACTATTCGTTTATTAATTAAAGTTCGATAGATTTAAGTGTCTGGGGTTAAGATTTAAAGAATTTTTTATGTCTTTTCCTTATAATAGAGAACTTGTTTTTCACCACCACTTCTAATTTTATAAATAGAAGCTCGTTTTTTATGTTAGAAAATAACATCCATGGATTTCAATTATTTCAACTTCATGCTTTTAGAAACATTGGAACGTTCATTTTAAAAAGGTTGCTCTCAAAACTTTTTGATTAAAAGCTAGTTTTATTTTTGAAAAACTAAACCCACTTCAATTTTTTTTCATGTCTTACTTGACATGTTTACCCCTATCCCTTAAAAGATCTTATGTCAATGGGAATAAGATTTCATTCCGTAAACATAGGCACCCAATAATTTAAAAAGATTATATATGGAGTAAGAGGATAAAATTCATTACTCCTACACATATACATTGGGTTATTTATTATTTATGAAGAAAGAAAAAATTATTATGTGTTAGGAAAATAAGATTTCGTTTTCCTAACTATCCAAAATGAAAAACAATTGGAGGTTCGAGAAAAAATTACCTCACCTCACTATCCAAGCCTTCTTCATAAACCACGAAACCACTTATCTCATTTCAATGATTCTAGACTTAATTTAAAATTTTTTGAGAGCATAATTTTTAAATTGCATTATTTCCTTTAACTTCTTTTAAGCTAAAGTTTTTTTGTATAAATCCAATCCATCTTTGTTAAACTAACAAAAATAAATTTTTGCTTTCTATTTTATTTTTTTCTAGAAGTCTTTTTGAAACTCTTTCTCTATTCATAACATTTCATAAATTAGGATTTAATTCTTTAACCCCGGATGTTTATTTTGATCTTCCTTTTAATTAAGTCAAGCGGTAGCTAAACTTAGGATTTCTTTTATTCCTTATAAGTTCATCTCCAACTTTTGCTCTGGAATAGCAAAAGCTTAAGTATGGGGGTATTTGATGAATTGTAAATATACCTATTTTTTGTACATTAATTTAGTCGTTTTCATTTATTTTTGTCGTTTTTACATATTTTTATTCAATAAAATGCTCCTATTTTATAAATATATTACTAACTTATTTTATTTTATTTTTCAGGAAAAAAAATCAAAATTTGCCAAAAATTGACATGTCACGCCCGTGACAAATTGGTCACGCCCGTGACCAGGGCGTGACACGTCAAAAGCCGTGAAATCAGCAATTTTCTGAAGTTCAAAGCCTGACACGCCCGGGGTCACGCCCGTGCCACCCGACACGGGGCGTAACCCAAGACCGTGTCACTCCACTCGACGATTTCATCTCGACGATCGTCGAGTGTCGACACTAGCAGTCACGCCTAGAGTCACGGCCGTGACCTAGGGCGTGACACCTCTTCCCGCTCGACGTTTTCAGCTCAACGAGTGTCGACACCAGCCGACACGCCCAGAGTCACGCCCGTGACCTGGGGCGTGACCACTGCGCCTGGCCGACAAGACCTGCCCGAAGACTTTCGGTGCGCACCGCGCCCAGATCCACCTGCTTGACATGCCCAGAGTCACGCCCGTGACCAAGGGCGTGACCACTGCGAGACCGACACGTGTCCAGCCCGAAGTCCACTTTCCCGTCAAATCGCCGGCCGCCTTCTCAAATAGTACTATCACGCCCCCTGTCACGCCCGTGACCAAGGGCGTGACCCATGTAAATTTTTTCTATAAATTCCAGTCTTCTGCTTAGGATTTCTGTTCCCCTTTTGGGCACCATTTTGTATAGGGGAAATGCTGCTGGATTGCTTCCAAGGCCCTTGTAAGGGATTTTCTCCCTCTCTCTTTCTTTTTTTTTGTATTAGCTTTGTAATCGTTTTTAGACTTAATAAAAATGTAGAATTTTTTTCCCATTTCATGGTTTTGGAATGCATCCAGGTGCCCCTCTCTTATACAATCTTATTTATGCTTTGTTTCAACTTTGTTTTTTTTTCGTTCTTTCCTGAGGGTGTGTGAGTGTATGAGTATAGTTTATTTACTTTAATGTTTTCATTTTTTTACTTGTTTTGGTTAACTTAGTTTTTTTTATAGCTTTTTATTTCATTGTTATAAACCCGTAAAAAATGTTTTCAAAGTGTTTTTTCCTTTTTGTTTAACTTGGTTTTTTATTTTTTGTAAAACTTTTTCGTTCTTTTTCCTTTATTCGCACTTTTTTAGCGTTTTTACGGAGTTATAGGAATGATAATATAGTCGTTTTAATTTTTCTAGCATTTTCGTTTTTGCATTTATTTTCAAATCTTTTTCCTTATTTAATTTTTTCGTTCTCTTTTTATGCATTTCTACCGCATTCTAGCGGTAGAAATGTATTCGTTTTTATTTTTCGAGCACTTTCATTTTGCGTTTATTTGCAAACTTTTTCGCTCGTTTAATTTTTATTTTCTCTTTTTATGCATTTCTACCGCATTTTAGCGGTAAAAATGCAGTTGTTTTCAATTTTAGATAACTTAGTTTTTTACATTTTTTTGTACTTGCGCATTTATTTCCGCCTACTCGTTAAGAGTTAAATGGCGCTCGCTTATTTTACTTTCTGTAGAGTGCGTGAGTTTGTAATTTTCCTTTTTTCCGCCTACTCACTTGAGTTTAATGGCTGGATTTTATTTCGGTAGAGTGTGTGTGTTTTCATTTATGTCGAGAGAGAGTGTGCGTGCGTTGCATTTATTTTGTCCTACTCGGTTGAGTAGGACCCGCATTTCTTTTCTCCTACTCATTTGAGTAGGACTTGCGTGTGTGCGTTTTACCGCTTTCTTTCTCCCGCCCACGCATTTGCGCCGGGACTCGCAATTTACTGCTTTCTTCAGTCCTACTCGTTTGAGTAGGACTTGCAATTTTCAGCTTTCCTTTACTGCTTTCATTTTACTGCTTTCATTTACTGCTTTCTTTACTGCTTTATTTTCTGCTTTTCTCGCAAGCCGTCCCCATTCCCATGAGTGGCTAACAGTTCTTAGCCCTCGGCATCGAAGAGCATTGGGACAGATAAAATAGCTTAAAATAACTAAAGGTCTAATTTTTCTAATTAATTAAAAGTACTTAAGGTTTGCCCGGGGTTAACGACGCGTAGGACCACATATCGATGTGTGGGCCCTATTTCTGTTTTCCATACGCTCGCCGAGAGGCTGTGCGTATGGACAGATCACCCCTTGGCAAAGAGAGTGCCAACTCTACCGGATTGGGTTCCCCACCCAATAGCGGGGTTCTTAGCGTAATGCGGGCGTTAAGAGGAATCCTTCGTCGGACGAGAGCCCGGTCGAATAGTCTTAGCGTTCAGGTGAGCGATAGTCCTAGAGATAGGTGAGCTCATTTTATTGGAACCTCCACGGCCAAGTCTCCGCCTTAATTAATTAGAAATTTAGGAGCTCTTTTTATTTAAAGTCTATTTTAGTTCAATTGTTTTTTCGGTGCCATCGAGCTAAGCTCTTCATCGGCACCACCTTCAAGCTTTCTTTTTATTGCTTTCATTTTCTTTCTGTCATTTTCTGCATTTTATTATATATAAATATCCCGACAAGATAATTATCGGTAAAATAATAGTCCCCTCCAGGGAAGAGTAGAAATAATCGAACGGGACCCGAGAACAATACGACCTCGATATTCCACCCGGAATATCCTGTACTACTCACGATAGGTGCACTTGCCTCCTTTCGTTAAAACTCGATCTAAACCTTTTTTATATCCAAAATAAATAAATAAATACGCGCGCCCCGTTTTCTTAAATAAATTCACTTCCGCCTTTTTTCTCAAATAAAACCGCCGGATCGTCGCGTGACCGCAAATAATTTTGGAGTTTTAACCATCAGCAACCAACTAATTGATATGATCATGATATCATACATGGTTATGATAAGCCTGATATTCGGAATGACAAGTGTGTAGCTCCAGTACTCAAGCAAAGAACCACTGTACCAACAGTGTTAAGAACAGCTGACAGCAATGCTGTTAAAACTGTACCTAAAAAGAGGTATAATAGATATGAGTGCTGGTGTTGTGGTAAGATAGGGCATTATGCCATGGATTGCTGGCACAATACCAGTATCAGGAAGAATTCCAGCTTACCTGTAAGGAAGGCTGTTGGTAAAAATATCAAGTTTCAATCTAACTTGAACCTATAACCCAATAAACATTGGGGTTCTATGGTAAATTAATTTTATTTGTTGCAGGTGGGTCCAAGTTGCCATACCCATATATTGTACTTGGACAGTGGATGTTCCAGGAACATGACTGGAACAAGAAGAATGTTAAAGGACTATACTCCCATAGAAAGTGGACCCAAAGTGATCTTTGGTGGATCAGAAAAAGGGTTCATAAAAGAGTTTGGTAACATTTCTACTAGTTTTATAACAATCACTCAAGTGGCTTATATAAAAGGTTTGAAACATAACTTGATAAGCATAAGTCAGCTGAGTGATCTTGGGTATGACACTTCATTTATTAAGAATGTGTGTCAGATTAAAAGGACAAGTGATCAGAAAGTGATCTTGTCTGGTTATAGAAAAGGGAATGTTTATTGTTTAAATTTGGATTATGATAACATGAACTCTCCTGTATGTTTAGTTGCAGATGAGAAAGCATCTCAGTATATCCAATGGCACAAGAGGCTAGCTCATCTGAACTATAAGACTATAGACCAACTCTATAGTTTAGAGTTAGTGAGGAATGGTTCTCAGTTTAAGTGCATAAAAGAGGGTATATGTTCAGTTTGTCAAAAAGGCAAGCAGATCAAATCCTCTTTTCATAGTCTTGATACCAAAGACCCTGTGAGGTGTTTGTACCTCTTGAATATGGATCTATTTGGTACTATGCCAGTTCATAGCCTAGGTAGGAAAATCTATACTTTTGTGGTTTTCTTTTTGAGGCAGAAATCTAAAACCCTTACTGTCTTTCATAACTTTGTTAAACAAATTCAGAATGAACTTAACAATTCAATGGTCAAAATCAGAAGTGACCATGGAACTGAATTTTAGTCTGATTGTATGACAAGGTTCTGTGAAGAACTAGGGATTCATTAGGAATTCTCCTCACCTAGAACACCTCAGTAAAATAGAATTGCTGAAAGAAAGAATACAACTCTTATTGAGGCTGGTAGAACTCTACTAAGTAACACTTCTCTCCCAGAATATTTCTGGGATGAGGCAGTAAATACTGCTTGTAATGTTCTCAATAGAGCATCTATAACTAAGAACCAAAAAAAGACACCCTATGAGATTATGAAGGGCAGAAAACCAAACATATCCTACTTTAGGATCTTTGGTAGCAGGTGTTATGTGCTTAACACTGGCAAGTCTCACCTAACTAAGTTTGCTGCCAAATCCCAAGATGGGATATTTGTTGGGTACAACAATAAAAGTAAGGCATATAGGGTCTACAACATGACTACACAAGTTATAGAAGAATCTATTCATGTGGTGTTTGATGAATCTGAGCTAATTAACTGTGAGCTGTCTAGCAATTCTTGTAGCTCAACAGGTTTATAAGAAAAGTTGGACATGCTGACCATTAATGAAGACCAAACTGCAAGGCAGGATGAGGAAAATGATGGTTTCTGTCCAGGGGGAGTACAAGGTCCACAAGCTGACATTGAAGATAATGAAGTTCAGTATGGTGGAGAAATTGAAGAAGTTCAAATTACTGATAGAATGCCTCCAGCAATAAGGAATCTAAAGGATCATCCAGCACAGCAAATTATTGGTGATCCCAGACATGGTGTACAAACCAGAAGCAAATACATGAACACAGTGCTTTGCTCAAGTTTCCTGTCACAGATGGAACCATAGAGATTTGAAGAAGCCATATAAGACTCCAACTTGATTGATGCAATGTAGGAGGAGCTGAATCAATTCAGAAGGTGTAATGTATGGGAGCTGGTTCCAAAACCAAAGGATCATAATATTATTGAGACTAAGTGGATCTACAAGAACAAAATAGATGAAAATGACATCATAGTGAAGAACAAAGCAAGACTGGTTGCCAAAGGTTATAGACAGGAAGAGGGCATTAACTTTGATCATACATTTGCCCCAGTGGCAAGGTTAGAAGCAATAAGGCTATTCCTTTCCTTTGCTGCTTTCCAAGGTTTCAAAGTATACCAAATGGATGTCAAGTCAGCTTTCCTAAATGGTAATTTGAAAGAAGAAGTCTATGTTCAACATCCCTCAAGTTTTGTTAATCCACTTTATCGTGATTATGTTTATAGACTTAAGAAAGCCTAATATGGTTTGAAACAAGCCCCTAGGGCTTGGTATGAAACATTGTCTACCTACCTCATTGAAAATAAATTTTCAAGGGGGAAATAGACACGACTCTATTTCTTAGGGAGTTAAAGGGCAAGATGATCCTAGTATAGATTTTTGTTGATGACATAATTTTGGATCTACAGAAAACAAGCTTTGTAGGAAGTTTGCAAAACATATGCAAGGGAAGTTTGAGATGAGCAGTATGGGTGAGCTCAAATTCTTCTTGGGACTCCAAGTAAGACAGACTAATGATGGCTTGTCCATATCACAGTCTAAGTTCACCAAGGAGTTAATTAAGAAATATGGTATGGAGTCATCCACCACCATGAGAACTCCAATGGGGACTAGTATGCCTTTAGGCAAAGATGATGCAAGAAAACCTGTAGATGAGTCTTTGTATAGAGGGATAATTGGCAGTAGACCATACATTATGTATGCTACATGTGTCTGTGCTAGGTACCAAGTAAGCCCCAAAGAATCTCATTATACTGCAGTTAAAAAAATTTTGAGATATCTTAAGGGCAAAACTAATCTTGGTCTTTGGTACCCTAAGAATAGAGACTTTCTACTTACTGGTTTTTCAGATGCAGACTTTGCAGGTTGCAAAGAAGATAGACAGAGAACCACTGGCACATGTCAGTTTCTAGGTGGTAGATTGGTTTCATGGAGCAGTAAGAAGCAGACAAGTGTGGCAATTTCCACTGTAGAGTCTGAGTATGTTGCTGTAGGCAGCTGCTGTGCTCAGCTTTTATGGATTCAACATCAACTTGAAGACTATGGTCTCAAGGTAAGTAGAACTCTACTATTTTGTGATTCTACAAGTGTTATTTCTATTGCTAAAAATTCTATATCACATAGCAGAACAAAGCATAAAGAAATTATATTTCACTTCATTAGAGAGCATGCTGAAAAAGAAGATATTTATTTGGAATTTGTCACCACAAATAATCAAATTGCTGACATGTTTACTAAACTACAAGATGAAACTAAATTAAATTATTTCAAAATTGAATTAGGCATGTTAAACTTAGAGTAACTTGGTAATGGTAAATCTGGCTAAGTAATTCAATGTCGATATATAGTAGTTAATGTCGACACAAAAGGAAATCTGTGTCGACATATAGTAGTTAGTGTCAACACATAAGGAAAGTTGTGTCGACACAACAAAATAGTGGTGAGATAGTGCTGTCGACACTCAGAGTTTGTTGTCGACACAAAGAAGTTCTATCATTTAGATAGTAGTGTCGACACATATAGAAGTCTGTGTCTACACACAGATATTAGAGTCGACTATTAAGTAGTTTGTGTCGATACATCTCAAACTATGTCGACACATAATGTTGTCTGACTCTGTCGAGACATTAGAAGTCTGTTTCGACACAATCTCTACAGTGTCGACACATTAAGTATCTATTACCCCGCCTTTTGACCTTTTGTGTTGACAAACATAAAAATAGGTCACAGAACTGCTTTGTCGACTACGCTCTCAACATTTCGAGACCAAATCTTTGAGTCGACAAACCTTCATCTCTCTTCTCCTCAAATTTCTCGTCACTAATGGCGCAAAAATTGGAGAACAACATCAACGTAGGCTATGAATTGGTTCACAATGCTTTTGAGAGTGCTGCGACTGAGATCAGAGATGTGATAACCCTAAACAAAGAAAATGGTTTAGAATATCTAGTTTCAGAACCTACCAAGATCTGGAAGACGGAGGTTCTTGAATTCTATGCAAAAGCAACCCTGGATTCAACTGGATTGAATATTAGGTCATAAATACAAGGAAGCAAGGTGAAACTTATCCAAAAGCGTCTGAGGAAGACACTCCAATTTCCCAGGACTTAGGAAGATGATGAAGTCACATCTTCAATGATAAAAGAAGCTCTTCAATGGTGTGGCTTGGATCCCACCACTAAGATTGAATCATCAATGCAGAGGAAGGGGATGAACTCACAAGGAAAGTTTCACTCAAATATTATGGGAAAAGTAATTCTCTGCAAACCAGGAGGATATGATAGGATCTCAGCCTATATGTTCAGCTTGATGACTAGAGTTATTTTCAAAATACAAACTAACTAGTCTGCTATGATTTTTGACAAGATCAAAGAAAGTTTAAAGAAACCTAATCTAGGAAGAATACCGAGTCTGTATCTGGCAATGAATATTCCTGAAGTGCTGAACCACTGAACTGGATCTAGAATAAACCACATGAGATGGATGGATATGAAAATACTATCTAGGTGGGAAAGAGTTCTGACAAAGGATGGTTCTACACCATAGAAATAACCTCAACTGAAAATGAAAAAGACAACCCCCAGGAAATCTGAATCTTCTAGTGATTCAGAAGAACAAGTGATCTTCAGTTCAAATGAAGAACAACAAGAATCTACAAGGAAATCATCTGCCACTAAGAATGTAGATGATAGTCAGATATAGGGGGAGCATATTCCACAAAGCACCATCCAACTGGATCAAGTTCAGGATGTGCTTCCTCTAGGGGGAGCCAATGAGCTTTCACCAGCTCAACAAGAGGCCTTTCCTCCCAAAGTTGCTCCTGAGAAAGAGCAAGCTGCATTAGAGAGTGAAACAGCCACTCAAACTATTCTTGAGGTAATAGATGCTATTAATCAAACTATACTTGATACTAAGCCAGATACACTAACTGTGCTTCTAATTGATGTTGAACAGACACATCATGACAACATCCTTGCACAGGATATATCAATGGATGATACATCTGCATTAGATGATGCTCCATTAAATGTACAAGATATAAATGTTCCTCCAGTTCACCTACAATAATAATTCACTCATGAGGAATTGTTTCCTGACTTATAAGAAGAAAGAACAGAGGAAGTAGTGCCAAGGACTGAGGGGGGGGGGAGCTAGGGACTAAGGGGGAGTTGCCAAGGACTGACAAGGAGCTGCCCTCTTGTCCAAAGGACATAGTGAACCTTGGAAGTTCTTCTGAATCTGATGATGGAGAAGCACTCAAAGAAAAGAAGAGAAAACTGATGGTTTACAAGAAGAAAAGCTCAATCTATAAGAAAGCTTTACATATTGCCTCACAACCCTCAGCTCCAACAGTTGACTTCAGTTCACTGTTGGTTGCTCTGCAAGTTAAAATGGATGAGCAAAGACAAGATCTTGAAAAATATGTGGATGAAAGGCATAAGGAACTCCAGTTCACTTTGGCTCAAGATATAAAATCAATCAGATTTTAAGTAAACCAGAATAAGAAGGAGATGCCAGATTGATTCCATAAAGGAGGTAATGTTGTAGTTTATCTGGCCAAGCAGCAACAAGAGGCAAGAACACAGATTGATGATATAGTGGTAAAGCAAGGATATGTTCTGGAAAATCAGCTAAGGATGAATGATAATCTTACTGAATCACATAATGTGATTGTTACTGAGTTAAAGAATAATGCAACTGCATTAACTGAAGAAAGGGCTAAAGAGAAGTCAGAGTTTGATAAGAAACTTCAAGAAGATTTAGCCACTTTCCAATCTGTCATTCAAGCCTCTCAGAAGGTCATATCTGCTCAGCTATAGAAGTTTAAAGCTTATTATACAGAGGGAACCAATTATCTAGTTAATCAGATAAGGTTCCAAAAGGAAGATCTCAGGAATCATATTGAGAGAGAAGTCATAAAGAGGGAGAGGTTGTTAGTCAATGCTAGTTTAGAGAATACTAAATGGATAACAAATTCTGTTAGAGCAACTCTAGGATATCCACCCCTATGTGATGATGATAATACAGCTGAGTCGGGTATTCAAGCTGCAGGAATTGAAGCGGGTCAACAGGAGGTAGCTCAAATCATATACCCCCCTTCTAACTTTGAGGGAATTCAACAACTGGTTCACCAGATGTATAGCCGTCCAGAGGCTACTAAGAATGTTATAATTGAGAAAGTGAAAATGTCAGAGGCAGCACTGCACAAAGAGCAAGAAGCTCAACTCTCAAAGAAAATATTTAGAGAGCAGGCTGAACTAAAGCCTGATTTTGAAAGATGGAGTCCCACCTCCAGAAATATAATACGCACTGCCTGGAAAGCTGTCAAAGACAAAATGCATGATAGAGGCAAGTGGTATTCTAAACTTGAGTGGAACAAATATTTGTAGATACAAGATGTTATACATCAGTTTAGAAGGGATCATAAGGCTAGGAAAATACCTGCTACAGCTGTGGAGCCCAGTAAATACTTTCCTAAGCCTTATCACTATTTTGAAAGGCAAAAAGTTAAGGCTGAAGAATTTAAGCAGAAGGATCTCAAAGGCAAGAAGCTAGCTGAAGATACTGAAGCTTCAGTACAAGCAAGGGTCTAGTCTGGTAAAGGCATAGTGATCAAGGAACCTGATCAGATTTAGGATAGATTGACTAGATTTTAGAACATTGTAATCTTCAGTTTTAATATCTATGTAAGCTGTTGTTAACAAATCTTTTTTGATGTTGAAACAAAACAATGATTCATGCTTATCATGTTTGTATCATATTCTGTGATGATATAATATACTTGTTTTGTTTATATGTTTCTCTATCATTGAATGCTTTTATACATCATATTGTTTATTTTATTATAAGTGATGTATATCATTGACTAAGGGTTATGACTTCTCCAAATAGGGGAGACTGTTGGGTATATTGGAAAATGTGTACCAAATTTGGAGAAGCCTCACCTAACTCAATGATATGCATCAAGTTGTATTTGATATTGTGTTGAGTTATCATGTGCAGGTTAAGTAAATGGAAGAAAAATTTTCTAAGTACAAGTGTCGACACTTGAGAATGGCTGTGTCGACACCAAGGGCCAGAGTGTGTCGACACCCAGAATTTGTGTTGACACACAGAAAATTTGTGGACAGCGCTATGTCGACACCAAGGGCCAGATTGTGTCGACATCATTAGGATTTGTGTCGACACACAGAGAAGTTGTCGTCACATTCCAGAATTCTGTCGACAATGACTGTGTCGACACATAGAACTTGTATCGGCACACACCAGAATTCTGTCAACACCAACTTTGTCAAGACAAGGAGTGTTTGTGTCGACATACAGGACATGTGTCGACATATTCCATAGAGGCTGTGTCGAGAAGTAAAAGTGAAGCTGTGACGACATCATCAGGATCTGTGTCGACACAGAGAGAAGCTGTCGACACATTCCAGAATTATGTCGACAATGACTGTGTCGACACACAGAACTTGTGTCGACACACACCAGAATTCTGTCGACACCAACTTTGTCAAGACAAGGAGTGTTTGTGTCGACATATTCCACAGAAGCTGTGTTGAGAAGTAAAAGTAAAGCTGTGTCGACATCATCAAGACTTGTGTCGACACATGGACTATGTGTGTCGACACATGTGAAGTATTCACTCGACATTCTCTGCTGCTGAGTCAAAGTCTAATGAAGGTTAAAGAAATACAACTGGAGACTTGACAGCTATCATTACTGACATTGCTATCACATCTGTCAGAGGTGTCAGAAGTCCGTTTGAAACCGGAACAGCTGGTAACCATGGATGAAGCCTATATATAGATATGCTCTCTCAACAATTGAAGATAGAACATAGAACATTTAATAAGGGTAATCAATTATAATCTCTGAAAGATTGAGGATCCAGAAGTAGAGAAAGAAGAAACAGTCAACAGATTATAGAGAGAGAAAAACAAGAAGGAGAGAAGTTCTCATCCAGTGAAGGCAGATCCTGAACAATCTGCCTGAAGAATTCAGATCAAGTCTGAAGAAGAATTCAGATTAATTTCTGAAGGAAGCTGATTGAAGATCAACTCCAACACCAATAAGATCCACCCTACTTTGTTCAGATTCAAGATGCTTTGAAGAAGCTAAGACAGGTTGATCCTTAAGTAATCAGTTCTATCAAGAACTGATTAAGAAGCCTTCAACCAATTCTCTCTCCATCTGGTTGAAGATATTATTATCTTTTTCATCAAATAACTTTTGTAGGATCTGTAATAGATTTGACTGTAGTAGATTTATTTCTCTGAGTTGTAAGGCTAAATTACAAAGGCTGAGGTAGGGCTGAGTGCCTGAGGTAGGGGAATCTGTTCCCTGAGTTATATGCCTGTGAAAGAGGCTGAGGTAGGGCTTTTGCCTGAGTTGTAGGAGTGGGCTGTCACTATGAGTTGTAGGCCTGTGGAAGAGGCTGAGGTAGGGCTTGTGCCTGAGTTGTAGGAGTGTGGATTCACTCTGAGTTGTAGGAACCAGTCTTGTTTCTGATCTGTAAGATCTGCGGATCTGAGAAGAAGGAAGGAAGTTAGGCCGAATCTAGTACACTGCTAGATAGGCGAAGGGAGAAAGTGGATGTACCCATCATTTGGGGAACCACTATAAAACTGGTGTGCAATCTGTGGAATGTTGTATGTATGTGAATGTTGTGCTGTGTTTTCTGCTGAATAAATTGCTAAACTAGATAGAATTATCTTCCTATGTCAGAAAAAGAATTGAACCTATTCACCCCCCCTATAGGTGTTTAGAATATCTTGAAACCAATTATTTCAGTGCTTCTTCTCGTACTTGGGATGTCCGCTCTAGCAATCTCGGGCAAAGTGCCCCGGCTTTCCACAATTTAAGCATGCGCCTGGGGTTCGACCCATAGTCGCCCTAGAAGTACTAGAAGAAGGAGCTGTACCCGAAGTCCTAGCCTTCTTATACCACCTACGGTACGCAGAATTTGAGGAGTTCGGCATTTTGAAGACCATTTCCTTTGCACAAGAGTCCTCCACCGCTCCTGACATAGCTTTCTTTTCCTTTTGAGCACCATCCCGACAATCTCAGGCATGGTGCCACAAGAATGACAGTTGTAAGTGACTTTACTAGTCGATGATCTAGCCCCCTTTTTCAGCATTCTGTAGGATGCAACTCTTATGGGGATTGCAGAGTTCGATACTCTGCTCACTGGCATCTGGTGAGTCTTCCTCAAATATGCTTCCGAAGCTCTATCCGACTCCACCAAGGCTCGGAATCCCAATAGTTTGGTCCTAGAAGTAGAATTCGCAGCTTGCCACGCAGACCATTATAGAATCTATCAACTATAGACTGCTCATTCTCCAACTCAAAGCTTGGGTAGCGAGTTATCATAAGAAACGCCTGCAAGTACTCATCAACTGAGTGCGTACGCTGCACTAAGGACATATTCAACTGCTGACATGATGGACTTCTTAATGTCATTTGATCCAACACACCACCTGGCATTGAAGCCATCTCAGGGACAAAGGGTTGCACATTGCTACCCTACTGTGCATTACTCACAGCGAACACCGCTTCAACGATCCTTCTTATGGTTTAAAACGTAGGAAGGGTCTCAAGCATGTTGCTGGATGCACTATAATCCTCAGAAATCGGATGTTCTGACGGCCATGCGCCACTCCTGGTCACCTATAGTCGTACAAAACATCATTAAGTGACCAAACAAAATTGCAAAACACAACTATAGGAACACACAGGTTCCTCAAACACGTCTATTTTCATTCCTAAGTGGACATTCATGGGTTCTTTTGATGTTATAACGATGACGCACATACATGTGCTCACCACCCCTTAAAAAGAATTCGTCCATGAATTCATTTAAGCCTGACCGAAACCAGTAGTCTGATACCAAATTGTAACACCCCCTATCCGTCACATAGCATATAGCAGTAGGTCTGGTCGGGACCCGATGCCATATACCACAGACAGAACGGAAGGTTACTCAATGGAAACCATCCAAATAATAACCAACATCCTACACCGAGTAATTCTAGCGGAAGAAATTATTAAAAGTTGCAAATTAAAGAACCTAGACAAAAACATGAATGTCCACTACAAAGCCCAATAGAAATGAAGTACAATACACAAGTACACGACCTTAAGGCCTTACATTTGTTTACTCAAATAAAATGTGTCTTCCATACCAGGGCACACATGCCGATCACACATGAATATAACAAGTAAACACTCAAAATTTGGCCTTCGAGGGCCGGCGCAGCAACTTAGGCTTTAGCCCGCTATTTACTGCTCGGCTACGCAGCACCTGCAAGCAACAATCCACCGCACGGTGGCAAACAAAAGCAACGGTATGTTATGCTCACCAAATTATAACAATCCTGCCCCCAACCTCGGGGCGGCGATGCTCCATTCCCTGCACTTTGTTAGCATAACCAAGCAGTATAGATAAACACTTCATCATAGGTGTGGGCACGCACGACCAAACACCCCGTGCTCTCAGGGCACATTCTCGGTGAACCGGTCAACATCACGTAAATTTAATCCATAGACGTCTAGGTCTTACCACCGCCACTAGGATGGCCAATCTTGCGAACATTTTTGTCTTCTCGGCATGGGTCACGTCAATTTAAGCCATAGACCGCCGAAGACCCTCATCTATTCCAACGGCTCCCACCAAACGACATAGAACGGGTACGGTTCCACCTGACTCGTTGCTCACATCGCAATGTCAATTTAAGCCATATGTGCGGGTCAAACCTCCCTGAGTTCCATTTCCGTCACTCACTTCACATAACCCAGTTATGTTCAAGTTGGCTCCCAGGCCACCATGTTGGTAGAATCACGCATCTGCCTAGTTTTCAGGGTGCACCTTGGAGTTAGTCCCAAAGGCTCCCTGTTGCAATCTACCGTGTAGAAAAAACCGAAAAACAACCATATCCGCGGAGACTTCTCCGGCCATTCATGCAAAGCAACATCACCGATCCAGACCAACTTGTCCGGGTAGGCTTCACACATCATGCCTATGTCTGTTTCTCGCTTACAGACTCTACATGTACATAACGGGGACTATTCATGTCTACCCGAAGCAACGCCTCAAACTCACCGCAAACTCGCGAGAGTGGGCTTCCTATGCAAAGGAAAAGAGGACTTCACATGTCCTAGGATGAGAATCGTTACCCTAGCATTTTTCCTTGGTGCCATGGAAATCTATACGGATGAAAAGCACCACAATCTCCTTGCCTTCGTAGATACGAAGTCGGCTCGCGATTTGGAGCTTCGAAGCTCCGCTGGTGACCGTATCTATCCTCCTTCTTCTTCCTTGCTCTCCCCTCTCTTTAGATCTTTAGAAAGAGATTGGTACGATGAAATGAAGGATTTTCAGCCCTAAACCCGGGTATATCCCATCAGGAATAACGCCCAGCCATCGGATCCCAAAGTAAGGAAACAGACGGCCACAATCCGGACCATAAATTCAAAATCTGGGTCGATCACAACCTGTGACACGCCCTTGTCCAGGGCCGTGTTCCCCATTCACCATCGAAACCGATGCATCCTGAAAAGGACACGGGCATCCGACACGCCTGTGTAAAACTTGACACGCCCGTGTCAACCAGTACACGGTCGTGTTCCCGGGTGTGTTCCTCCATCGACACAGGACCAACACCAACCCGAGATGGACAGGGGTCTTGGACACGCTTGTGTCGAATTTGACAAGCCCGTGTCTACCCGACATGGCCCGTGTTCTGACACCGTGTATCAACCACGACACAACCCGACTTTAACCCGTGAAGGATACGGCCTGTGAAACGCCCGTGTCTCAGGCCATGTTCGTTGTTAGACGATCGTCGACTCCAAAATTCGTCGACCTCTCGGCCAGATAGTCGACCTGAGCACTATATGCCCCTGGGACATGCCTGTGTCCCAGGCTGTGTGCCCCCTACCGAGTTCCAAACTTGGCCCAAAACACCTCACATCGCTCTTTTGAGTTTTGGGGCGTTACAATAACTACAGACGCTCAATAAAGAACCTGCTCCTAACACTTTTCTGAAAATTCTCGAGTCTATCATGAAGAAAACATACTTTTTAGTTAAGTTTTGACGGCCATATCCCTCGACTCAGTGGATCAATTAGTCCACACATAAAAATATAGTTATAGGCTGTGGAAAATACTTTACTTAATTCAATTATTATCCTAGATGAGCTGATACATCCAAAAGGACAACTAATGATATGCATACTTTTAGATTTAATATAAATATGAAAAGAGCATTTACGTTCATTAAAATACAGTTTCATTTTTTTAAAAAAGATGTCATGAGTATGAGATATCATAATAATACTTTTATAACTTGAAAATAACTAACTTGAAATCCTAGCATAAATCCTTCCCAAAGAGAAAGTAAAAGCAACAAATCATCTAGAAAGTGACTTTGCAGCTAGCAAGTAACTTAACATTATACAAAATCTCCAGTAGGCGTCAACAACCTAATACGAACACACCAAAATGCATGTATGTCTGAACTAAAAATAAAATAACAAAACTGCCCCACAATGTTGAGGAAAAGACAACTGCAATAGATACAGAACACCAACAACCACCAACCCTATCCGCTCGATCGATAACTGCTTCGAGCCTAAGGCATTCAAAAGAAAAGAATACCTCAACAAGAATATATAAGTCACGATCAAAGATCAATAGTAGCAATAATCAAAAGGTGACAGAATGGTTACCCACCCAAATATAAGGAAAGCTGTCAAACTACAACAAATAAGTCATAATATAATAAGTAGAGAAGAATTCTCAAAGAATATAATAAGAGAAGTTGCACCAATTGCGAAATGAAGCCATGTTTTGATAAGATCTGCAAGAGTAAGCATAATGACATATGTATATATAATAAGAAGAAAGATACTGAATATCTCTAAACACGTGAAATATTAACACTTGGTAAAAATGGCTCTGAGTCAGTGGCTCCATTATCCAACACAAACTATCAGACCCGAACATGTCAACAAGGTAATATGGTGGTGACCACATTGTCAAACATAAACCAACAGTACAAACATCTCAAAAAGGCACTATGGTGGTGGCCACATTGTCTAACACAACCCAATAGTCCATAAGAAAATACAAACCACCATGTGTAATGATTCACGAACCATCATCAAGTTGGTTGTCCTCTATCAACTGCAAACCTAGCCACAATCACACATCCAAAACACCAATAAAACCTAAGACCAATCTCAAGATTCCTTAATGACAAAGAGGGAGGAAAATCTCGAAAAATCACCTTAAGGCCAATACTCGACGAATTGACTCCATTCTGTGTGAATACACAACCATTCATCGAATATACCCAACGAATACAGGGGTTACTCGATGAATCAGATTGTCCTTACCTCGATATTCGACAAAAAAGACTTCACTCAATGCCAGGACTTAACACAACGAATTTTAATTCACTCAACGCCAAGCTTAATTCACTCAACGCACTCAACGCCAAAGGCAATTTTACTCAGAGCACTCAATGCCATGAAAGTTACACTCAAAGCACTTGACGCCGCGAATGTTATACTCAAAACACTCGACGCTAAGACAGTTACTGATGAGTTGTAAATATATGCATTTTTTATGTACATTAATGAAGTCGTATTTATTTATTTTTGTTATTTTTACTTAATTTTGTCCAATAAAATGTTTCTTTTTTAAAAAATATTCTAACTTAGCTTTATTTTGTTTCCTGAAATTTTCAGGAAAAATGCCAAAAAAATGCAATGTCACGCCCGTGTAGATTGGGTCACGCACGTGACCTGGCGTGACACATTAAAATCTAGTAAATCGCCATAAAAGTGAAGAAAACGTGTGACACGCCCTGTCACACGACCGTGTCAAATGGGACACAATCGTGACCTATCCCGTGTCAGCCAGCTCGATGATTTTCCGCTCGACGTTCGTCGACACTCCCCGACACGCCCGTATCCCATGACCCGATACACCCGTGTCAGTCCCGATCAACGATCAAGGCTCCAGCTCGACGATTTTCCGCTCGCCGTTAGTCGACACTCCCCGACACGCCCGTGTCAAGATGCCACATGGGCGTGTACTCCTCCACCTGGCCCGACAAACCGCCGACGATGACTTTCGACGCAAACGACGCCCAGTTCAACCTCCCCGACCTGCCCATTGTCACACCCGTGCCCAGGGCGTGACTTCCATGTGGACCTCCCAAAGTCAACAACGCCGTCAAATCGCCGAAATAAGATGATGAATAGTGCCTACACGCCCACCGTCACGCCCGTGACCTAGGGCGTGACCGCCGCGTTTTCAGCCGCAAAGTCAAATCTCCAGTCAAATCAATAGCCGCCATAGGTACAGTGTCAACAGGCCCCCTGACACGCCCGTGTCAGATGCTGTGTTCCATGAATTTTTTGTCTATAAATTGGCAGTTGCTGTAAGGATTTTTGTTCCCTTTCCTTGAACCATTTTGTATAAGTGTTATGCTGGATAAATGAATTCCAATGCAATGTACGAGATTTTCTCCCCCTCTCCTTTGTTTTTTTTGTTTTTGTTCCTTTGTAACCCGTGTTTTTACTTAATAAATTGTTTTTCTTTTTCCCTTTATGTGGTTTTGGAATGAATCTAAGCAACACACCTTATGCAATCTTATCTTTATTCCTTTATTTTATCTTGTTTTTCTTGTCTTTAAAATGGGTGTGTATGTGTATGAGTATAGAGTTATACTTTTATGTTTTCATAATTGTTACTAGATTTGGTTAGTGTTAGGATTTTTCCGTACTTCTAATGTTCATCCTCATACATCCATAAAAATGGTTATAAAAGTGTTTTTGATCTTATTTACTTTGCCTTTAATTGTTATTTTTGTAAAACGTTTCATTATTTTACTCGTTCTTCCACTTTTTAACTGTTTTTATAGTGTTATAAGAATGAATAAGTCGTAGTTTTGCTTTTTCAAACATTTCATTTTTGCTTTTATTTACAAAACCTTTTTGCCCGTTTAATTTTTTCTTCTTCATTTTATTCATTTCTAACGCATTCTAGCGGTAGAAATGTATTCGTTTTAATTTTTCGAGCACTTGCACTTTGCGTTTTTGCAAAAATTTTTTAACCTTTAAATTTTATTATCACTTTTTATGCATTTCTACCACATTCTAGCAGTAGAAATGTAGTTGTTTTAATTTTTCAGCAACTTAGTTTTTCTTAATTTTTGTACGTGTGCGTGCGTGTATGAGTTAGCTTTTATAATTTTCTTTCAATTCTGAAGAGTGTGTGCATGTGTTGCATTTATTTTCATCTACTCGTTAAGAGTTAAATGACGTGCTTTAATTTCCCGCCTACTCGTTTGAGTAGGACTTGTACGTGTGCGTTTTAATTTCTATAGTGTGTGTGCGTATTTCAATTCCAGGAGAGTGTGTTTACTTTCTGTAGAGTGAGTGAGTGTGTTGTATTTATTACTGCCTACTAATTTGAGTTAAATGGCAGGTGTTTATTTTACTGTAATTATTTGAGTAGTATTTGTACTAGCATTTATTTCCGCCTACTCGCTAGGAGTTAAATGACAGGTCTTTATTTTCTCCTACTCATTTGAGTAGGATTTATGTGCGTGCGTTTTAATTTTCAGTAGAGTGCGTGCGTGGATGCATTTATTTTCTCCTTCTCGTTTGAGTAGGACTCGCTTTATTTTATCTCGGCCACTTGTTTGAGCCGGGACTTGCACTTTTACTGCTTTCATTTCAGTCCTACTCATTTGAGTAGGACTTGCAATTTACTGCTTTCCTTTACAGCTTTCCTTTACTACTTTCCATTTATTGCTTTCTTTTTATTGCTTTTTCTCGCAAGCCGTCCCCATTCTGATGAGTGGCTAACTGTTCTTAGCCCTCAGTATCAAAGAGCATTGTGACAAATAAAATAGCTTTAAATAATAAAAGGTCTTGTTTTTCTAATTAATTAAAATTACTTAAGGTTTGCCTAGGGTTAACGATGCGTAGACCCACATAATCGATGTGTGGGCTCTATTTCTGTAGTCCATACGCTAGCTAGCTGAGAGGACATGCGTATGGACCAATCCCCCCTTGGTAAAGAGAGTTCTGCACTAATCCTCGAGAGAGGAGCCGCGCAAACTCTACCGGATTGGGTTCCCCACCCAGTAGTGGCGTTCTTAGCGTAATGCGAGCGTTAAGAGGAATCCTTCGTCGGAGGAGAGCCCGGTCAAATAGTCTTAGCGTTCAGGTGAGCGATATTCCTATAGCTAGGTGAGCTCGTTTTAGTGGAACCTCCTCGGCCAAGTCTCCGCCTTAATTAATTTGAAACTTAAGATCTCTTTTTATTAAAAGTATATTTTAGTTCAAATTTAATTCGGTGCCATCGAGCTAAGCTCTTCATCGGCTCCACCTTTTTAATTGCTTTTATTTTCTGCCTTTCTTTTATTATATATAAAATATAACCCGACAAGTTAATTATTGGTAAAATAATAGTCCCCTCCAGGGAAGAGTAGAAATAATCGACCAAACCCCGAGAACCATACGACCTGGATATTCCACACCGGAATATCCTGTACTACACACGATAGGTGCACTTACCTCTTTTCGTTAAAGCTCTACTCAACTGTTTTTAAATCCAAATAATAAATCCCCGCGCCCCGTTTTCTAAATAAAAACCAAACCTGCTTTTCTTAAATAAAACCGCCCGGGGCGCCGCGGGCTCGTAATAATTTTTGGAGTTTTAACTCCGCATTAAGTTTCTAGCGCCGTTGCCGGGGAATTTCGTGTCGTTATTCCAAACTCTGGAGATCTATTAATTTTACCTATTTTTATATATACATAACAAAACTTAAAAAAAATGGCCAACCAAAAAATTACTACTAATATTAATAATATTACTACTCCTAATAATAATAATAATAATACTATTAATAAAATTACTTAAAAAAAACTTAAAAAATTATTATCATATTATTATCACAAAAAAAAACTAAAACAAAAAATCTAAAAAAATTAAATGTAAAATCCTAAAAATCCTAAAAATTAAAAATATAAAATAAAAAAAAACAAAAACAAAAAAAAACTTTAAAATTTAAAACTCTAAAAATCTAAAAAATTTATAAAACTTAAAAAAAATACTAAAGACCAAACAAAACTATAAAAACTAAAAAAATCTTAAAATCTGCAAAAAAACTAACTAAAAGCCAAAAAAATCTAAAAACCAAAAACAAAAGTTTTTCCAAAAAAATACTAAACATTGAAAATAAATAAAAATTTTCTATTAAAAAAAGGTTATATATCCATTTTGTTTTCACTTCGGCGCGATTCACACTGTTGTGCACGCTAGGGGTCCGCAGTTTTGTCGCACTCATATAGCTAAGACGTTAGCTTACAAGTCCCCCACACAATCACCCCCTACCGCCCACACCCTTTTGGCCGCGTTTATCATTTTTGTTTTTATTGTTCTATTTTTGTTATTTTAAATAATGCAGGGTTTCAACCCGGGCATCCCGCACTCGTCTTAGGGAAGCCTACACCCTTCTTTTTTATTTTTGTACATATTTCATTTTGTCTCTTATTGTTCCGCATACTTAGCTTGCAATATTGGGGACAATGTTGCATTCAAGTATGAGGGTATTTTCTTATTTTTTTCAGTTATGCACTTTTATATTCTGCCATAACAAAACAATTCATCAAAAATACAAAAACATTACAAAAAAAAATCAAAAGCTCAAAACAAAATTCATTAAAACACAAAAATTCCAAAAAATAGTTGTTTTTTACTTTTTACATTTTTTTGTAAATAATCTTTTCCGCCCTTCTCTTCTTTGTAAAAATTCTCTCTTTCCCCCCTCCTTTTCGTAAATAAACACTTCTTTCTTTTACCTTTCTTGTAAATAACTTGTTAACAACTGGCTTTTTAGCAAGCCTGCGGCGTTCGACTCATCGAACAAACCACCAAATAAGAGTCTGTTCGCGGGCCTTCTAGTTAAAAACATAAAAACTTACAAAAAATCAAATCTTAAACTACAAAAAAAAAACAAACATCAAAAAATTTTTAGAAAATTCAAAATACAAAAAAGAAGATAAAAGTACCTTTAAAAATTCATAAAAAAGATAATAACTTAAAATACAAAAAAAGATAAAGCCCTATAAAATCCAAAAAAAACATTTTGTTAATTATGTAACGAATACATCGAATATCTCAATTCTTAACCCTTTTCGCTCTCCAAAAATCTAGTTGCGAGTTAATTTATAAGCGAATTCATTTAATTTTTTGCATACTATTCATTTATAAATTGGAGATCGATAGATTTAGATATCTGAGGTTAAGTTTTAAAGATTTTCTTATGCTTCATTTTTTTATAGAGACTTGTTTTCAGCATTACTTCTAACCTATCTAAATAGTTGCACATTTATTTTGTTAGAAAATAACAATCTTAGATTTCAATTTATGTTACTCCATGCTTTTTTTTGAAATATAGGAACGTTTAATTTATAAAGGTTGCTCTCAAAAACTTTTTATTAAACATAGTTTTATTTTTGAACACAAAACTTACCCCTTTTTTTCATGTCATACTTGGCATGATTTTGAACCTAAAAAGATCCTATGTCAATGGGAATAAGATTTCGTTCCATAAACATAGTCATCCAATTTTTGAAAAGATTATATGTTACAGAGTAAAAAGATAAAATTCATTACTCCTATACATATACATTGAATTATTATGAAGATTGTAAAATAAAAATTTATGTTATGGAAAATATGATTTCATTTTCCTAACATCCATATTCGAAAAAAAAAACAAATTTCATTAGAGGTTCGAGAGAAAAAAATATACCCTCGCCTCTAATCCAAAGCCTTCTTCATATACCACGATATCCTACTCCGCCAATTTCAAAAAGAATCTAGATTTAATTTTAAAATCTTTTTGAGAGCATAATTTACAAATTAAATTATTTCCTGTAATTCTTACAAGCTCAAGTTTTCCTAAATCCAATCTATTTTTGTTAGCCTAACAAATAAAAGTTTTTGCTATCTATTTGCTTATAACCAGAAGTTTTTAGCTGAAACTCTTACTTTATTTAAATTTTTTGGCATAATTTACGTTTTAACTCTAATACCCCGGATATTTATTTAGATCTTTCTCTCGATTAAGTCAAGCGGTAGCAAAACTACGGATTTCTTTAATTCCTTATAAGTTTATCTCCAACTTTTGCTCTAGAATAGAAAAAACTCAAGTATGGGGGTATTTGATGAGTTTTAAATATATACATTTTTATGTACATTAATTAAGTCGTATTTATTTATTTTTGTTATTTTTACTTAATTTTGTCAAATAAAATGTTTCTTTTTAAAAAATATTCTAACTTAGCATTATTTTGTTTCCTGAAATTTTCGGGAAAAATGCCAAAAAAAATGCAATGTCACACCCGTGTAGATTGGGTCACGCCCGTGACCTGAGCGTGACACATCAAAATCCAGTAAATCGCCACAAAAGTGAAGAAAAAGTGTGACACGCCCTGTCACACGGCTATGTCAAATGTGAAACGGCCGTGACCTATCCCGTGTCAACCATCTCGATGATTTTCCGCTCGACGTTCGTCGACACTCCCCGACACGCCTGTGTCCCATGGCCCGACATGCCCGTATCAGTCCCGATCAACGATCAAGGCCCCAGCTCGATGATTTTCCGCTCGACGTTCGTCGACACTCCCCGACACGCCCATGTCAAGATGCCACATGGGCGTGTACTCCTCCACCTGGCCCGACAAACCGCCGTCGGCGACTTTCGACGCAAACGACGCCCAGTTCAACCTCCCCGACAAGCCCATAGTCACGCCCGTGACCAGGGCGTGTCTTCCACGTGGACCTCCCGAAGTCAACAACGTCGTCAAATCACCGAAATCAGATGATGAATAGTGCTGACACGCCCACCGTCACGCCTGTGACCTGGGGCGTGACCGCTTCATTTTCAGCCGCAAAGTCAAATCTCTAATCAAATCGACAACCACCATATGTACAGTGTCGATGTCACAACCCGTATTTTCCCCAAAAGGAAGAAGTATCAGAGTACGAGAAAACGCGCACTGTGATGCCACATCAAGCAAGGGATAACTGCTGACGCTCGGGCAAAACTCCCGACTTTAGATTTTTAAGGACAATCATAGATTAATATGAAAGAAAACCAGTTATATTAAATGTCTGTATCCCTCGGCACGGTGGATCAACTAGTCCACAACTAAAAGTATATTTATACGCAGCGGAAAAATACTTTTGGTTAAATTGAGTTGACATCCTAAAAGAGCATAAGTGTCCCCGAGGGACGACTCATGGTATGCACGACTCTAAGGTTAGTATAGTATATAAAAATGTAGTTTTTTTACGCTAGTGGAAAAGTAGTGATTTGGTTTTATAAATATGACATGCATGAGATACATATAGTAATGCTTTTAGGGTTTAAAAATATCTAACATGCAACCTACCATAAAACATTTCTAGAAGCAAGTAAACAACCACAAATAGGCAAAAATAGCAGTTTAAGTTCATATCCAGCATCGCAAGAAGCCAGCAGTGGGCGTCAACAACCTGACACGAACCCACTGGTGAGTATGCATGTCTATACAGAAAGGTAAAATAACTACCTCACAAGGATCGAGAATCAGCTACCTCAGCTACCTAAGAGGCCACAAGCAAGCCCTTCCAAAGATCTAGCCGCTGAACTGGCTACAACCTGGACCTGAGGCATTCAAGAAAAGAACAACTCAGCAAGAAAATAATTACAAAGGTAAATAGAGCATTAGATTTATGAGCAAATAAGATGGGTTTAAAAACCCGGCAACAAAATGCTATCAGCAAAAGAAAGGACATGACAGTAAGAAAAGAGCACTGTCTAAAGAACAACAAATCACATCAAGTGTGAGTACTAAAAGCAACATGCACTACACAAGAGCCTGCAATAATAACAAGACATATACATATATGCCAAAAGAAATAGCCATAGAATAGGAAAGGAACTAATAGTCTTAACACGTGGGTTAATGGCAGGGGTCAAAACATGGATCTGAATACATAACCAAAACTAGATCCAAAAAGGGCTAAGGGGTCAAACAGTGACAACTCTAGGGTTCCACACGCCAACCCAAACCAGGGCAAAAGGCGGTGGCCACAGCTCTCCACAAAAACCACAAACCACCCCTCTAGAGGCCACCAAAACACCACCACCTGCCACAACCCAAGAGTCGGCATGCACAAACTAGCCGAACACCCATTACTCCCTCCCCTAGGGAAAAGTCACACTAACAATCTTAAAGAAACACACGAACCCAAGGCAAAAATGTCGGGTTCAACCGACGTGGCCTAGCACGCCTAACCCGAACTAACTCCGAGTCTTACCTGCCCCAGAACCAGCACGGCAACCGGTGTCGACACAATGTGTCGACACCACAACAGGCCGGTGTCGACACAAGGTGTCGACACCACAACAGCCGGTGTCGACACAAGGTGTCGACACTTCTGCGGCCTGTGTCGACACAAGGTGTCGACACCCCGACTGGTCAGTGTCGACACAAAGGGTCGACACCTCGACTGGTCGGTGTCGACACAAGGTGTCGACACCCCGATTGGCCGGTGTAGACACAAGGTGTCGACACCCCGATTGGCCGTTGTCGACATAATGTGTCGACACCACAGCGGGCTGGTGTCGACACAAAGTGTCGACACCCCGACTCGACAGTGCCGAGTCCCACTCGACACTAGCACCAGACCCAGCAACCAACCCAAAACAAGAACAAAACGCCTCTTTAAAATTTCATCATCTATGGGCAATTGCTAACTACTCAACCCGAACCGTACCAAATCCGTCACTACCACAGTATAATCGGGGATGAATCCTAGAGTACACCTAGGATCGAAGCAGGAGATAGATAAAATTTAATCAAGAAGAAAACAAGGATCAATCTTGACAAGGACGAGGGAGCATCACTTGCCTCAATACCAGCAAAGCTTGGTCGGCCACTTCCCTCACTCTCGGATCTAGCCGCAGAGAACCCAGCCGAGGAATTGAAGGAATGCAGATCCAAGCGAGAGCAATCCAGATCCACTCTCGAAATCGAATTTCGACCGCTAAATCTCCAGGAATCGGCGTCCGAAGGCTAGGGTAGTCTGGCGGTTCTCTTCCTCTCGTACAGGCGGCGGCTTCTTCCATAAAGAGACAATGAAAAGAGACAATGAACCAAGCCCTAATTTCTAACCTAAGGCTATTTATAAGCATCAGTTTTAATAATAAACAAATCAATACATATTAATTACTTACTTGCAATATCAAAACGACGCGAGAACCGAAACATCTCGGAAATTGATGAAATTCACATCGCAGCTAAAAACCCAAGCTACGAACACAACTGCGAAGTCGAAATTAGCATTCGACGAACAGAACTCGGGATATCACCACTCGAAGCTAAAACACAAGCATTCCCTAAGAGGCCCAACCGAGTCACCAAAACAGACTCAGGCTAGCTGGGGGATCTTACAAATAGGCTACAACCAGGCTACATAAGGAACCTAACGAGCTAAGACCACGCTCTACAATGGCGAAAGGCCGGAAAAAAAATGCGTCACCGCAATGCCAATCAAAGATCGAACAAAACACAGAAAAACCGGGGGCGTTACAGTCACTCCTCGTAAAAGAAAGTTTTGCCCCGAAACTTTACACACAACACTGCTATCAAGAAGAGGAGCGAAATAGCCAAGAAGGGGCTATAAAAGAGAATGCAAAACATACCAGACACAAGATCAGGGAAACATATGAGGGTGAGCCTCTCTCATAGCCGACTCCAATTCCCAAGTCGCGCTTTCTACATCCTGATTTCTCCATAAAACTTTAACCATAGGAATGGTATTCCTCCACAACACGCGATCCTGAGCATCAAAAATGCGGACAGGAATCTCCACATAGGAAAGATTCGGCTCCAACTGAGGTACATAATCCAAAACCTGCCTGGCATTCCGCACACACTTCCGCAGCTGACTGACGTGAAAGACATCATGCACGCCAGGGAATTTGCGGGCAATGTCAGCCTATAAGCTGATAACCCAATCCGCTCAACAATCAAAAAACGCCCCACATACCTCGGGTCCAACTTCCTGTTCTTGCCAAATTGGTTGACTCCGATCAACGGGGAAACCTTTAAGAACACCGAGTCCCCCACAGCAAATTCCAAGTCCAATCTACGCCGGTTGGCATTCTTCTCATATCTCTCCTGGGCTAACCGAAGCCTTTCCCGAATAAGCTTCACAGCGGTTTCCATCTCCTCAAGCGCTTCTGGACCCAACAAAGGTCTCTCGCCAAGCTCAGCCCAAAACAAGGGAGTCCTGCAGCGCCTCCCATACAAAGCTTCAAAAGGAGCCATTTGCAAGCTTTCTTGATAACTGTTGTTATACGCGAATTCCATAAGCCGCAAGCGCTCATCCCATGCTCGTTCGTGGTCCAGAATATAGCATCAGATCATATCTTCCACAATCTGATTCACTCGCTCCATCTGACCGTTGGTCTGTGGATGATAAGCTGTGGAATACCTCAAGTCTGTACCCAATCCCTCTTGAATGCTCTTCCAAAAACGAGACGTGAACCTAGAGTCTCGAACCGATATGATACTTACGGGTACACCATGCAATCTGATAACCTCTTCCAGATACAACTGGGCTATCTAAAAGATATGGTACCTAAACACCTAGAGGGGGGGGGGGGGGTGAATAGGTGACCTAATCCTTTTCTAACTTTGTTGGCAGCCAAACAGTTATATCACAGATTTCTAACTACTTTTGCACAGCAAACAGCAATAACAAAACATACACAGCTAATCCACAGCACAACACACAATGTTTTATAGTGGTTCCCCAAGATATGGGTACATCCACTTTCCCCCTTCGCCTATCTAGCAGTGTACTAGATTTGACCAAACTTCTCCACTGTCTCAGAACCCAAATTGGTTCCTACACCTCAGGACCAAAGCCTTACAATTCAGCTTTATCCCAAAGCCTACACTCAGCCAATCAAGGCCTACACTCAGCCAACCAAGGCCTACACTCAGCCAACAAGGCCTACACTCAGAGATCTCTATCTCCTACACTCAGGCTAACAAGCCCTACCCTCAGCCTTTATAAATACAGGCTTACAATTCACTCAGATCCAATGGATCCTACAAGTTAAAAATGTAATACAAATAATAACTCTACAACTCAGAATTAAAGGAGGGGAGTTGAGAGATTCTTGATGAGTTCTTGGAAGAACTCAGCTGGATTCACCCTCACTTAGCTTTCTTCAAAGCTTCTTGAGTAGAACTGAATAAGACTGAATCCTCTGCAGTTGTTCCTTGACCTCTGCCACTTAAGATCCAGACTGAATCTGAATCCTTCTTCTCAGCCTAGTTCCAAAGACTGATTTCTTGGATGGAGCCCTCTCTCTCCAACTTCTTAGATCTGCACTTGAACTGCTAGATCTTCTTGTGTTGATTCTCTTTGTACCACTATAATTACTTCAACAATAATCAGATCAACAACTTCAACAACTTTTAACAACTGTTTCTGTAAACTGTAGGTGCCTATTTATAGGCTTTCTTCATGGTAACCGGCTGGACCGGTTCATAACTGACTTCTGACATCTCTGACAGTTGCTGTAGACCGGCTGGAACGGCAGCTGTCAAGTCATCCAGTCACTTCTTGAAAATCTCTAACTGTCTGTAAGTGTCGAGACTTTCTGTCTTTAAGTGTCGACACTTATAGTCCAAGTGTCGACACATGTTGTGTAAGTGTTGACACAAGTCTACAAGGTGTCGACACAACTCCTTGTATGTCTCGACACAGATTCTTCTGCATGTGTCGACACTGAAATTGAGTGTCGACACAAGTACTTGTTCTTCTAGCTTTTGCTGAATTCTTCTATGTGTCGACACATCTCCTTTGTGTCGACACATCTTCTTGTGTTGAATCTGTCAAGTGTCGACACTGCATCTTGGTGTCGACATATAGTCTTCTATGTTGAATCTTGCTGAGTGTCGACACAGCTCCTTGTGTTGACACTTGATTCTTCTGTTGAGACTACAGTTGAGTGTCGACACATCTCTTTAGTGTCGACACTTGTACTTAGAATATTTTGGAAATAATTCTGTTCTTTGCTAAGTGTCGACATAGCTCCATGTGTCGACACTTTCTTCCAGTGTTGAGTCTTCAGCTGTGTGTCGACACATTGTTCTGGGTGTCGACACATACTTCAAATGTTGACTCTTCTGTTGAGTGTCGACACATTGTGCTGGGTGTCGATACTTACTTCAAGTGCTGACTCTTCTGCATAGTGTCGACACATTGTGTTGAGTGTCGACACTTGTACTTAGACTCTGCAGACTTTTGCTGAGTGTCGACACAGCTCCAAGTGTCGACACTTTCTGGTGTAGACACAGCTCCACTGGGTGTCGACACAGCTCCTTGTGTCGACACTTTCTGTCTGCACTTTTCTTCACTGAGTGTCGACACAGGTCCAAGTGTCGACACTTTATGTCTGGTGTCGACTCTGCATCCCAGGTGTCGACACAATGACTCCAAGTGTCGACACTGCTTGTCTGGGTGTCGACACAAGTCTTCTTAAGTGTCGACACTTTCCCTCAGGGTGTCGACACATGGACTTAGAAAATTTTTGCTTCAGTCCAGTACTTTCTTAACCTGCACAAGTAACTCAAACATACATCAAATACACTATGATGTATATCATTGAGTTGGGTAAGACTTCTTCAAATCAGGTACATTTGAGCAATGTACCCAACAATCTCCCCCTATTTGGAGAAGTCATAACCCTTAGTCAATGATATACACCATTCATAATTAAAAATTACAGAATGATGTAAAGCAGATTATAAACAGCAGGGTAAACATAAACATGTAATATTTCACACATGTATACACATTCAACATTGCAGAACAAACAAGAAATAGATATATTCTCAGAACAATCATGAAATATATTTATCATATATTGTTCTAACATTTTTCTAATACATCTTCAATGGTTTACAAAAATGTTTTTCATTCAAAAGATTACAACAATCTTCAAGTCAATTCCTAATCTATTTCTGGTCTGGTTCTTTGATAACAATGCCTTTGCCAGATTGGACTTGAGCTTTGACAGTGGCTTCAGTAGGTTCAGCAACAGCAGGCTTCTTGCCTTTTAAGTCCTTCTTCTTCAGCTCTTCTGCTTTGATTTTTTGCCTTTCAAAATAGTGGTATGGCTTGGGGAAGTACTTGCTAGGCTCCACTGCAGTAGGAGGTAGCTTTCCCATCTTTGCCTTTCTTCTATATTGAACAATGGCCTCCTGTCTTATTTCATGTTTCCTCCATTCTGCTTCAGAGAACCACTTGTTCCTTTCATGTGCATTGTCCTTGGCAGCTTTCCAGGCAGTTAAAATTATATTTCTAGAGGTAGGGCTCCACTGTTCAAAATCTGGCCTTTGTTCTGCTTGTTCCCTAAACCTCTTCTTTGACAACCTTGCCTCTTCTTCTTTCTGTAATGCCTCTTGCATAGCTGCAGAAATAGGTTGAACAACCTTTTCCAGAACAACATTTGACTTCCCTGCAGTTGGGCTATACATCTGGTGAATATCAGCTTGCACCATATCAAAATCTGGAGGTGGATAAATCACTTGAGCTACCTCTGGTTGCTCACCTCCAAGATATGCAGTTTGAATCCCTGATTCAGCAACATTATCATCATCACAGAGTGGAGGATAGCCCAGTGTAGCTCTGATGGAGTTAGATATCCATTTGGCATGGTCAGAGGTAGCTTTGACTAATACTCTCTCCCCCTTTATGACTTCTTGGGCAACATGATCTCTTACATCATCCTTCTAGAATCTGATCTGACTGTCCAAGTACCTGATTCCCTCTTTAAAGAATGGTTTTAGCTTTTGCAGTTGGTCAGAGATAGCTTTCTGAGAGGCTTGAATTGCAGTCTTGACAGCAGTAATCTCAGCTTGAAATACTTTATCAAAGTCAGCCTTAACTGCAGCAGCAGATGTAGAAGGTTCAGCAGTCTTATTCTTCAATTCAGTGACTATAGCATTGTGTGAAGCAGTCAAGTTGTCATTCATCCTTAACTGATTTTCCAGTACATACCCTTGCTTCAATGCTATATCATCTACCTGGGATTTGATCTTCTCCTGGTGTGTTGCTAGATAGACCACTGCATTCCCACCCTTGTGGAAGCAGTCTGTCATCTCCTTCTTGTTGAGATTCATCTCAAACCTTATAGACTTTATTTCCTGGGCCAGATCAAATTGAAGTGATTTCTGCCCTTCATCTACATACTTCTCTATTGCCTGCCTTTGCTCATCCAATTTTATCTATAGGGCAACCATTAAAGCACTATAATCAGCAGTTGGAGCTTGCTGAACTATAGGCTGTGGGGCAATGGATTGCAAAGCCTTCTTATAACTCTGGCTTCTCCTCTTGAAGACATAGAGTTTCTTCTTCTTGGCCCTAGCACTCTCCTCATCTTCAGAGGCAGAAGTGCCGGCAATATCAACCCTGTCCTTAGAGCTTTGAGGCTTCTCAGTTTGCACATCAGGTGCTTGCTCAGTTTCTAGCCTAATAGGCTCTTCCAGAACGGTCAGTTGCTCCCCCTCAGCAGCAGCACTCTTATCTTCAGCAGCAGCATCCTTGTCCATGTTAAAATCTTCTTGATCTAGATTTAGAAACAAATCTTCCATTGTATATTCAGGTGGAGACTGTGCAGGAGAAGTTCTTGGTTCTTCCATCACTTGAGAAGTATCATCTTGAACTACAGCAGATGTGTCTTCTAAAACAACATCTGGAACTTGAGTATTCAGCTGAGTTTGCTGAAGATCATCAGACAAATTAGCATCTTCTATAAGATATTCTAAAGTTTTTAGGTCAGTGAGTACCTCTTGGATAATGATGGTGGCTTGCTCACTGTCCAGTGTAGATGGTTCCTCTACAACTGGGAGCTCCCCCTGGCTGTGATCCCTATGAATGGGGCTAGCTTGAGGCAGCTCCCCCTGGATCTCAGCTACATCTTGAGCAGCAGGGGTCCTCTCTGCAGCCACTTCCTCTTGATCATCAGGAGTGAAAACAACTTGTTCTTCACTCCCTGAACTGCTGGAGGACTCCTGTGTCACAGGAGCTGTCTTCCTTTTCTTCCTTGGAGGAGAATCTTTCTTAGTAACTGGCTTCTCTGGAGTTGGCATTTCCTTGGACAATACCCTGTCCCATCTGGAAAAGATCCTTAGATCCATCTTCCTCATGTGGTTTATCTTACTTCCTGCAGCTGTATTCATTACCTCTGGTATGGTACCAGCTAGGTAGAGACTAAGTATTCTGCCCAGGTTGGGCTTCTTCAGACTCTCCTTGATTTTCTCATACACCACTTGAGACCAATCTGTTTTCAGAGTGAAGATTATTCTAGTCATGATTTCAAACATGTAGGCAGACACTCTGTCATGCCCTCCAGTCTTGCTGAGTAAGACTTTTCCTACAATCTCAGACATGAACTTTCCTTGGTTATTCATGCCTTTCCTGTTGAATACAGATCCTATCTTCATCTTAGGATCAAGACCACACCAGGTTAAAGCTTCCCTGGTCTTTGAAGCAGTTACTTCTTCTTCATCTTGTGTTTTAGGTAGCTGGAGTACCTTCCTCAGACTTTTTGGTGAAATCTTGACCTTAGATCCATGAACTCTGGATTTGATTCTGTATCCAGATTCATCTACAGCAGCTCCATTAAGGAATTCAAGAACTTCCTTTTTCCAAATCTTTGTTGGTTCTGAAACTAAGTATTCCAATCCAGAATCGGCGACTAGGGTTACTACCGCCTTGATTTCCGCATCTGCATCGTCGAACGCGCCGCGCACTAGCTCATAGCCCTCGTTAACGTTCTCCTCAAGCTTAGGAGCCATTAGGGTTTGGAGAATTTGTCTTTAGAAAAGAGAGGTGTCGACACAGTAGTTTTGGTCTCGAAACTTTGAAAGCGTGTCGACAAACAAAGACAGAACCCTATTTATACCTTCCTGATTTTGAAGATGAACAGGCGGGACAGCTAACTGAAAATGTGTCGACATTGGCAATAAGTGTCGACACTGACTTATAATGTCTCGACACATATGTGTCGACACAAGTTTAGTCAACATATTTTATGTGTCGACACTTGGTTATGTGTCGACACAACATAACTCGACACATTGTCGAGACTTTACTTAGAAAAATTCTGAGTAAAACTTAAGTGTCGAGACCATATTGGATGTGTCGACACCTACTTGACATGTGTCGACACTATCATTCTGAAGTGTCGACACCACATTCCTAGATGTGTCGACACCTTTTTCCTGAAGTGTCGACACCACTATTCTGTGTCGACATAGACTTGTCTATGTGTCGACACCTTTTTACTTAGCCAATTTTCTATTCTGTAAACTTAGTCTAAGTTTATCATTCCTAGTTCAATTTTGAATCTATTGAACTTAGCTTCTTCTAGGGGCTTAGTAAACATGTCAGCTATCTGTTCATCTGTTTTAACATATCCTAATAAAATATCTTCTCTTTCTACATGCTCCCTAAGAAAATGATATTTAATCTCAATATGTTTTGTCCTACTATGGGATACAGGGTTATTAGCTATTGAAATAGCACTAGTAGAATCACAGAAAAGTGGAGTTCTACTTACCTGAAATCCATAGTCCTCTAGCTGATGTTGAATCCACAGAAGTTGAGCACAGCAACTTCCTGCAGCCACATACTCTGACTCAGCTGTGGAGATAGCCACACTGGTTTGCTTCTTGCTACTCCATGAAATTAGTCTCCCACCTAGGAATTGACAGGTTCCAGTAGTACTCTTTCTATCCTCTTTGCATCCTGCAAAGTCTGCATCTGAATAACCTGTTAGATCAAAGTCTCCATTCCTAGGGTACCAGAGGCCTAGATAGGGAGTGCCCTTTAGATATCTCAATATTCTTTTGACTGCAGTCAAATGAGACTCTTTAGGGCAGGCTTGATACCTTGCACAAACACATATAGTATACATGATGTCTGGTGTACTAGCAGTCAAGTATAATAGGGAGCCAACTATCCCTCTATACAAGGTTTCATCTACAGGTTTCCCTGCATCATCCTTGCTAAGAGACATACTTGACCCCATAGGAGTCTTCATGGTACTGGATGAATCCATACCATACTTCCTTATGAGTTCTAGGGTGAACTTTGACTGACATATGGATAAACCATTTTCAGTCTGTTTAACTTGGAGACCCAAGAAAAACTTCAGCTCTCCCATACTACTCATTTCAAACTGACCTTGCATAAGTTTTGCAAACTTTTTGCAATGGCTGCTTTCAGTAGACCCAAATATAATGTCATCTACATATATTTGGACTAGTATGACTTTGCCTCTAGATTCCCTAAGGAATAGAGTCTTATCTATTTTCCCCCTTGAGAATTTGTTCTTAATGAGGAAACTAGATAGGGTTTCATACCAAGCCCTAGGGGCTTGCTTTAACCCATATAAAGCTTTCCTAAGTCTATAGACATAATGAGGTAGAGTTGGATCAACAAAACCTGAAGGCTGCTCCACATAGACTTCTTCTTTCAAATTACCATTTAGGAATGCTGACTTGACATCCATTTGGTATACCTTGAATCCTTGATAGGTTGCATAGGCCAAGAACATTCTTATGGCTTCCAGTCTGGCTACTGGAGCAAAGGTTTGATCAAAATCAATACCTTCTTCTTGCCTATATCCTTTAGCAACCAGTCTAGCTTTATTCTTAATGATGACACCTTGTTCATCCATCTTATTCCTGTAGATCCACTTAACTTTTATTACATTGTGGTCTTTAGGTTTAGGAACAAGTTCCCAAACCTTGAACCTCTTGAATTGATTAAGCTCTTCTTGCATTGCTTCAGTCCATTGTGGATCTTGTATTGCTTCTTCAAACTTCTTAGGTTCAACTTGTGACAGAAAGCTGGAATAGATTGCAGCATTCTGATTTCTGCTCCTTGTTTGAACTCCTTGTCTTGGATCTCCAATAATCAGTTCTACTGGATGATCTCTAAGATGCCTGTGGGCTGGAGGCATCCTCACTTCAGGTTGAACCACTTCAGCATCTGCATCATGCTGTATACCTTGGATTTCTTCAGCAACTGGCACATGTAGTTCTCCCCCTGGACAGCAGCTACTCTCCTCTCCTTGCTGTCTTGCAGCAGGCACTTCTTCTATAGTAAGCTTGTCCATTTTCTTTGTCAAACCTGTGGGGCTGCATACATTGCTAGACAACTCATTATTAATAAGTTTAGTCTCATCAAAAACTACATGCACTGATTCTTCTACAACTTGTGAAGTCAAGTTGTAGACTCTATAAGCCTTACTATTATTGCTGTACCCAACAAAAATTCCCTCTTGGGACTTGGCAGCAAACTTAGTTAAGTAAGACTTCCCATTGTTAAGTATGAAGCATTTGCAACCAAAGATCCTGAAGTAGGATAGGTTTGGTTTCCTGCCTTTCACTACTTCATAGGGGGTCTTGTTAAGCCCTTTAGTGATGGTAGCCCTATTTATAACATGGCATGCAGTGTTAACTGCTTCAGCCCAGAAATACTCTGGCAGTGATGTATCACTTAATAAGGTTCTACCAGCCTCTATCAAGGTTTTATTCTTCCTCTCAGCAATGCCATTTTGCTGAGGTGTTCTAGGTGAAGAGAATTCTTGAAATATCCCAAAGTCTTCACACAGTTTTGTCATGCTATCAAACTGAAACTCAGTACCATGGTCACTTCTAATTTTGACCACAGTACTATTTAGTTCATTCTGAATTTGCTTGACAAAGCTGTAGAAGACACTAGGTGTTTCAGATTTCTGTCTTAAGAAGAACACACAGGAAAACCTTGAGTAGTCATCTACAACTACAAGGGTATAGACCTTCCTACCTAAGCTGTGAACTGGCATTGGACCAAAGAGATCCAAATGCAAAAGGTACAAACATCTCACAGCATCTTTGTTTTTTATGCTTTTAAAGGTGGATTTGGTGTGCTTGCCCTTTTGACAAGCTGAGCAAATGCCATCTTTAACACACTTAACTTGAGGACCATTCCTCACTAACTCTTTGCTAAAGAGTTTGCTAATTGTCTTGTAGTTAAGATGGGCTAGCCTCTTGTGCCATTTGACACAATGAGAGACTGTCTCATCAGCTACAAGACAAACTGGAGAACCATTGTTCTCAATCATAATGTCTAGGCAGTAGACATTCCTCTTCCTATATCCTGTCAAAATGATCTCTTGATCACTTGACCTCTTGATATGAGAACCATTTTTAACAAATGAGATGTCATACCCTACATCACTTAATTGACTTATACTTATTAGGTTGTGTTTCAACCCTTTAACATAAGCCACTTGAGTAATGGTAACTAAGTTTGAAGAAATGTTACCAAACCCTTTGATGATTCCTTTTTCAGAACCACCAAAGGTCACTTTAGGACCATTTTTGATTGGAATGTAGTCCTTCAGTAGTCCCCTAGTTCCAGTCATATGTCTGGAACATCCACTGTCCAAGTACCATGTAGGGGTATGGCCACTTGGACTCACCTGCAAAACAAATTAATGAACCTTAGAACCCAAAGTATTCTTCGGTCCTTGGTGATTGTTAGTTTGCAATTTGACAAACCTACCTACTGGCTTTCCAACAGGTAGTTTGGAACTCACTTTGGCACTCACATTGTGCCAACAGTCTACTGCAAAATGGCCAACTTTGCCACAGCACCAACATTCAAATTTATTGTACCTTTACTTAGGTACTGCCTTGGCTGTCTTGACTACAGCAGGCTTGTTGAATGTTGGGGCTTTGCCCTTGGACTTATACTTGGACTGCTAAGTCCCTGCAGGTCTAATAAAGCCCAGTCCAGCTTTACCCTTGTGATGAACAAATTCATCAATTATGGGTAACACTGACTTAGGTTTAGAAAACCTAGCAACCAAGTCCTTCTCCTTCTGAAGATTGTTCTCCAGACACTTAATTTGATCATTCTTAAAATTGATAGTTCCCATCTGAATCACAGTAATGTGTTTCAGCCTGGCTACCTCATTCAGTTTTTGATCAAAATGCTTCTCAAAATCTGTTGCAGCAGCTTTAAGATCAGCAATTTCCTTTGCCTGACTTTTTGCAAGGGACTTGCTTTTCTTGTAGGCTTGCAACAGTACCTTATATTCATCTATAAGCTGATGAATATCTTCCTCAGACTCAGATACATTCTCATCACTTGATGAAGAAGAATCTGAATCTGAACTAGAACAAGAAACTGAACTTGAACATGAACCTTGTACCTGACTGGGTCCTGGCTGCTCCAGGATTTTGGCACTTTCTGTCAAAGCCATTAGCCCTTGGCAATGACTGTCTTCTTGTTCATAAATTGACTCCAAGATCTGCATGAATTCTTCCTCTTCTTCTTCAGCAAACAGCCCTATGTAGGCTTCAGCCTCAGACTCAGTTTCTGAAGAAGAGATATCTGATAGAGTCTTCTCCTTTTTAGCAACAAAAGACTTTTCTTTCTTCCCTTTGAAGTGAGTCTTTTTCCTGTCACCAGATTCCTTTCTCTTCTCTGGACAATCTTCAATAACATGGCCCTGTCTATTGCAGCAATAGCAAATAATCTTTGAACCAGTTGCCTTGCTTGATTTTGTCCTTTTCTTGTCATTCTTTGAAGACCTCTTTTTCTGATAAGAGTCTTCCTTTCCTTGTGATGTAGAAGGCCTTGACCTCCACTGTTTCTTTTTCAAAAACTTCTGAAAGTGTCTAGTGAAAGCAGCAAAGTCTTCATCACTTTCACTGCTCTTAGACTTTGTGCTGACAGACTCATCAGACTCTGATTCAACTACCTCTGGAGGTGGAGTTAAAGACTTATTCCTGCACTTTCTGGGAACTTCTGTCTTGAAAGCAACAGTTCTTTCTTTGTGCTCAGTCCTTGTTGATTTCTCCTCCTCTTTTCTCACTGTTAACTGCATTTCATAAGACAATAGCTTGCCAAACAGTGTGGGAGGAGGAATTTCAACCAACTTAGTCATTTCTCTTATGGCACAGATCTTGGTGTCCCAATCTTTGGTTAGGGACCTTAAGAACTTGTCATTTAGTTCATAATTACTGAACTCTCTTCCATAAGACATGAGTTCATTAACTATTCTGTAAAATTTCTTATAGCACTCAGTGATGCTATCACCCTTTCCTTGCCTAAAGCTTTCATACTCCTGATTTAGCAAGGACTTCCTATCTTGCCTAACTTCTTCAGAACCTTCCATATAGACAATGAGAGTATCTCACATCTCTTTTGCTGTTTTACAGTGAATTAAGTTCTGAAAAGTTGCATCATCAATGGCACTCACTATTATGTTCTGTGCCCTCTTGTCCATGGTGGCCAGGACAATTTCATCCTTAGTCATCTCAGAGAAATCCTTTGGAGTTCTCTGGTTTGCATCTAGAACTGAAATCTTCATAGGCACATAAGGCCCTTCCTTTACTGTGATGTAGATTCTAGGGTCTGAGGCCTCCATAAATATCCTTACCCTTTCTTTCCAGATCCCAAAGATCTCCTTCCTGCATATGGGTAATTTCATGGAACCCAATTCCTTGTGATTCTCATAGGACCCCATGTTTCTTGATTTTCTTGAATTTCTTGAATCTGTGTTGTCCCTTACACTGAATCTGCCAAACAGGATCTCCTCAGACTGTTAGTCCTTATTTTGAGGAACCTCCCTCTGATACCACTTGAAAGATATGGTACCTAAACACCTAGAGGGGGGGGGGGTGAATAGGTGACCTAATCCTTTTCTAACTTTGTTGGCAGCCAAACAGTTATATCACAGATTTCTAACTACTTTTGCACAGCAAACAGCAATAACAAAACATACACAGCTAATCCACAGCACAACACACAATGTTTTATAGTGGTTCCCCAAGATATGGGTACATCCACTTTCCCCCTTCGCCTATCTAGCAGTGTACTAGATTCGGCCAAACTTCTCCACTGTCTCAGAACCCAAATTGGTTCCTACACCTCAGGCCCAAAGCCTTACAATTCAGCTTTATCCCAAAGCCTACACTCAGCCAATCAAGGCCTACACTCAGCCAACCAAGGCCTACACTCAGCCAACAAGGCCTACACTCAGAGATCTCTATCTCCTACACTCAGGCTAACAAGCCCTACCCTCAGCCTTTATAAATACAGGCTTACAATTCACTCAGATCCAATGGATCCTACAAGTTAAAAATGTAATACAAATAATAACTCTACAACTCAGAATTAAAGGAGGGGAGTTGAGAGATTCTTGATGAGTTCTTGGAAGAACTCAGCTGGATTCACCCTGACTTAGCTTTCTTCAAAGCTTCTTGAGTAGAACTGAATCAGATTGAATCCTCTGCAGTTGTTCCTTGACCTCTGCCACTTAAGATCCAGACTGAATCTGAATCCTTCTTCTTAGCCTAGTTCCAAAGACTGATTTCTTGGATGGAGCCCTCTCTCTCCAACTTCTTAGATCTGCACTTGAACTGCTAGATCTTCTTGTGTTGATTCTCTTTGTACCACTATAATTACTTCAACAATAATCAGATCAACAACTTCAACAACTTTTAACAACTGTTTCTGTAAACTGTAGGTGCCTATTTATAGGCTTTCTTCATGGTAACCGGCTGAACCGGTTCATAACTGACTTCTGACATCTCTGACAGTTGCTGTAGACTGACTGGAACGGTAGCTGTCAAGTTATCCAGTCACTTCTTGAAAATCTCTAACTGTCTGTAAGTGTCGAGACTTTCTGTCTTTAAGTGTCGACACTTATAGTCCAAGTGTCGACACATGTTCTGTAAGTGTCGACACAAGTCTACAAGGTGTCGACATAACTCCTTGTATGTCTCGACACAGATTCTTCTCCATATGTCGACACTGAAATTGAGTGTCGACACAAGTACTTGTTCTTCTAGCTTTTGCTGAATTCTTCTATGTGTCGACACATCTCCTTTGTGTCGACACATCTTCTTGTGTTGAATCTGTCAAGTGTCGACACTGCATCTTGGTGTCGACACATAGTCTTCTATGTTGAATCTTGCTGAGTGTCGACACAGCTCCTTGTGTTGACACTTGATTCTTCTGTTGAGACTATAGCTGAGTGTCGACACATCTCTTTAGTGTCGACACTTGTACTTAGAATATTTTGGAAATAATTCTGTTCTTTGCTAAGTGTCGACACAGCTCCATGTGTCGACACTTTCTTCCAGTGTTGAGTCTTCAGCTGTGTGTCGACACATTGTTCTGGGTGTTGACACATACTTCAAATGTTGACTCTTCTGTTGAGTGTCGACACATTGTGCTGGGTGTCGACACTTACTTCAAGTGCTGACTCTTCTGCATAGTGTCGACACATTGTGTTGAGTGTCGACACTTGTACTTAGACTCTGCAGACTTTTGCTGAGTGTCGACACAGCTCCAAGTGTCGACACTTTCTGGTGTAGACACAGCTCCACTTGGTGTCGACACAGCACCTTGTGTCGACACTTTCTGTCTGCACTTTTCTTCACTGAGTGTCGACACAGCTCCAAGTGTCGACACTTTATGTCTTGTGTCGACTCTGCATCCCAGGTGTCGACACAATGACTCCAAGTGTCGACACTGCTTGTCTGGGTGTCGACACAAGTCTTCTTAAGTGTCGACACTTTCCCTCAGGGTGTCGACACATGGACTTAGAAACTCTTTGCTTCAGTCCAGTACTTTCTTAACCTGCACAAGTAACTCAAACATACATCAAATACATTATGATGTATATCATTGAGTTGGGTGAGGCTTCTTCAAATCAGGTACATTTTACCAATGTACCCAACACTATCTTCCTCATCAGATAATTGATCTTAAATGGTACGAAGTGAGCACACTTCGTCAATCTGTCTACGATCATCCAAACTGAATCATGCCCCTTAGGAGATCTCGGTAAGCCTGTAATGAAATCCATCGAGATACTCTCCCACTTCCAAGTTAGAATCTCCAAGGGAGTCAGCTTGCCGCCAGGCCTTCCATGGTCGGCTTTCACACGCTTGCAGGTATAACACTCAGAAACAAACCATGCTATATCCCCCTTCATCCCATACCACCAGACAATCTGCTTTAAATCATGATACATCTTTGTAGATCCTGGATGGTAGGCAACACTAGATCCATGGGCTTCTCTGCACACCATATCCCGGATATCTCCAACAGCGGGGATGCAAAACCTGCCACGATACTTCAAGGTACCCGCATCATCTATAGAGAAATCTGGTAATTCACCTTTTTCAGCTCGAAGATACAAATACAGAAGATCGGAATCATCCTTCTGATGCAGTCTCGTAAGCGCAATCCACGAAGGTTCTGCCACCGCCAAACTACTCTGCGAATCGCAGCTTCCCACAGAAATATCCATCAAAAGGAATTCTTCCACTAGACGCTCATCGGAGAGATTGAAAATCTTTCCTGACTTCCGACTCAGGGCATCGGCCACCACATTAGCTTTGCCCGGATGGTACTGGATTTCAACATCATATTCGGCCACATACTCCAATCATCGCCGCTGTCGCAGATTCAATTCCTTTTGGGTGAAGACATACTTTAAACTCTTATGATCAGTAAAAATCTTGCACTGCGCTGCATACAACAAATTCCTCCACAATTTCAGCGCATAGATCACAGCTGCAAACTCCAGGTCATGCGTAGGGTAATTCCTCTCGTGAGTCTTTAGCTGCCTCGACCCGTACGCAATCACCTTCCCGCCCTGCATCAATACGCAGCCCAGTCCGACGTGCGACGCATCCACATATATATCATACTCACTGCCTTCAGTAGGGAAAGACAAAATTGGAGCTGAACATAACCTTCTTTTTAGTTCCTCAAAAGCCTCCTCACACTTGCCATCCCATATGAAGGCTACATTCTTCTGTGTCAACTTGGTCAACGGCGCAGACAAGGTAGAGAATCCCTCTACAAATCTTCTATAATAGCCAGCCAAGCCCAAGAAGATTCTGATCTCATTGGGAGTAACAGGCCTCGCCCATTCCATAACAACATCGATCTTTTCTGGGTCCACCGATTTTCTATCCTTATTAACCACGTGGCCCAGAAAAGAAACTTGAGGCAACCAAAATTCGCATTTGCTCAGCTTGGCGTATAGGTTATGGTCTCTCAGAGTCGCCAAGACCAGTCGCAAATGTCGATCATGCTCCTCCGCATCTTTAGAGTACACCAAAACATCGTCTATAAAGACAATCACAAACTTATCTAGAAAGTCTTTGAAAACTCTGTTCATCAAATCCATATAATCTGAGGGCGCATTAGTCAAACCAAATGACATAACCAAAAACTCAAAATGCCCATGACGAGAGCGGAACACCGTCCGCGGAACATTTGACTCCCGAATCCTCAATTGGTGATAGCCTGAACGAAGATCAATCTTGGAAAACGCGGGACTACCACGCAGTTGGTCAAATAAATCGTAAATCCGAGGCAGAGGGTACCTGTTCTTAATAGTAACCTTGTTCAGCTCTCTATAGTCGATGCATAGCCTCATCGACCCATCTTTCTTTTTAACGAACAGCACTAGTGCACCATAAGGTGAAGAACTCGGCCTTATGAAACCTTTTGCGAACATCTCATCCAGCTGGATTCGCAACTCTTCCAGCTCTCGTGGGGCCATCCGGTACGGCGCCTTTGAAATAGGACGTGTGCCTGGCTCCAAATCTATAACAAACTCGACATCTCGATTGGGTGGAGGACCGGGAAGATCGACAGGAAACACATCAGAGAAGTCACATACCACAGGAATCTCTTCCAAACGTGGCACACTAACAACTGTCCCTACCAGAGACACCACAAAGGCAAAGCAGCCAGAAATAAGTAACTTCCGAGCACGTACCGCAGAAATGATTGGAGACTCCTGGTGAGAATACCCATGAACGCTCCCGGGTTGACCGTTGTCTTTGACGAAATTCAAGTGCTTACCCTTGCATTGGATAACTACATCGTACCTGGACAACCAGTCCATGCCCAAGATAACATCGAAGTCTTCCAGGTCAATCACCTTCAGATCTGCCTGTGCTAGAAAATCCCCTAACAAAATCGGGCAATCATGGATACCTTGGTCTGAAACCACTGAGTCACCGGAGGGGAACTTGACGGAAAAAGTCACCACCAACACGATCTAGGCCCCAACTGAACCGCTCCATGAAGGCTCTAGCCACAAACAAGTGGGTAGCGACAGAGTTGAAGAGAACGTGCGCCCAACGGTTCTTTACCTTAAATCGTCCTACGAATTGCACACACATCTAAGGCAACAAGCGCTAAAACGAAAACTACAACCCAAAAAGAACATGGAAAAACGGCTAGGGAGGAGTCGAACCTGAGATAACCTGGGTCGAAGTCTGCACTTCTTCTGCTGAATGCACATTTAGCTCCCCCTTTCCTTTATCCATTAGCTGAGGCGGTGGCAAAGCCTGGAGGGGAACATGCTGCAGAATAGGCTGGAACTGTGGGCACCTTGTCTTGAGATGACCCTTCTGCCCACACTGAAAACAGACTTTATCTTTTAACCAGCAACGGGCAGCGTCATGCCCCTTCCTTCCACACAAGGCACACACCAAGGCTCCTCTGGGAGCACCCTGAATCGCATGCACCAGATCCTTCTTCTGTGCTCCCAACCTTTTGAAACACCACTCCAAGGGGTGGCCTGGCCGGCCACAGAAGCTACAAAGCTCTTTGTTCTTCTTTCTCGAGATAGCATCAGGCTCCTGAGGGCTCTTCCCTCCACCGGACTTCCGCTTATCCTTCCTCAACTGCTGGCCTCTACTCTTGGCATTCTTAATGGCCTCAACCCTCAAGGCAGCTTCAGCCACGCTGGCATAACTGACTGCTCCGTAGGCATTCGCTAACTGCTGAATGTCGCTTCTTAGTCCACCCAGAAATCGTTTAACTCGATCTGCTTCAACACTCACCAAACCAGGAGCAAACCGACTCAACTTGTTAAAATCAATCTCATACTCACTAACCGTGAGTTTCCCTTGCTTCAAATGGAGGAAGTCATTCATTAGCCGGTCCCGCTCGACTGAAGGCAGAAACTTATTTAACAACATCACCTTAAATGACTCCCAAGTGCATCCTGCCACCAAGCTCTCTTTCTCCCTCAGCCACCAACTATTTGCTAAGCCCTTGAGCAGATAGGCAGCGAGCATCACTCTCTGATCGTCTGCAATCCCAGAGTAAGAGAACAACTCTTCAATGGAAATCAGCCAGTCATCCAAAATCATGAAATCTGCTTGCCCATCATAAGTAGGGGGCCTAAGCCGCTGAAACTGGGATATGAATGCCATCTCCGGGGCACCACAACCAAAGGCACGGGAGGAGTAGGAGGGGCAGGAATAGCTACCACCTCAGCGGGGTACTGAACTCTCGGAGTCTGTCCCGCCACCACTGCTACAAGAGACTGAATCTGAGCCTGCATAGCCACTACCTGCCTCAATAAGGCCTCATTACTCTGCCGTAGGTTTTCTACCAATGCCTCGCTCTGTGCTCCTGACGTCTCACCCTCGGATTGGGGGGTCGATCTCGTCGCAGGACGTCTCGCAATCCTATAATCGCACAAGTTTTAGACAAAACTTAGCCCAACAGCTAGAACAAAACTACTCGATATAGACAAACACACTTAAATATGAACTTCAACTGCAAAACTTGCTCTGGGAGTTGTTTTTACCATGATGATGTTATGCTTAATCTAAGATGGTTCACCACCATCATACTAACTCATGTGCCTAAACCATGAATGCATGTATTTGTATTCTGTTTGACTCAAAACCATGCGTGTACATATGTCATCATGCAAATCTTTAGCTTGGCACGTTGTGCTTATGAAATGTTATGCTATGCATGATGTGTTATGCATTCTAAAAAGGCCTTAATGCATGCCATGGGCGGCATACACATGAAAATGTTATGCATCCCATACTACATAACATTCCCATGCAACGAAAAAAGAAAACCTGCTAGCCGCATTCATGTGGTGAGGTTATACATCCCATACTACATAACCCTCACATGTTGCCTCCTATGGTGGATCCATAAACAAACGCATATTATGCATCCCATACTACATAATATGCCCCGTATACTTCTTCATGCTCATGAGTGTAGTGTTCGTGCTTCAGCCAAGACGTGCTGATGACATATCGATGCGTGTATGATATAGCGCTAAACCACTAATGCAAACAAGGGAAAGGTTGCCCGACCATTTGTCAAGCAACCTCCCTCTGATACCAACTGTCACAACCCGCATTTTCCCCGAAAGGAAGAAGTATCAGAGTACGAGAAAACACGCGCTGTGATGCCACGTCAAGCAGGGGATAACTGTTGACGCTCAGGCAAAACTCCGACTTTAGATTTTAAGGAAATTCATAGATTAATATGAAAGAAAACCAGTTACATTTAATGGTCGTATCCCTCGGCACGGTGGATCAACTAGTCCACAACTAAAAGTATATTTATACGCAGTGGAAAAATACTTTTGGTTAAATTGAGTTGACATCCTAAAAGATCATAAGTGTCCCCGAGGGACGACTCATGGTATGCACGATTCTATGGTTAGTATAGTATATAAAAATGTAGTTGTTTTACGCTAGAGGAAAAGTAGTGATTTGGTTTTATAAATATGACATGCATGAGATACATATAGTAATGCTTTTAGGGTTTAAAGATATCTAACATGCAACCTAGCATAAAACATTCCCAAAAGGAAGTAAACAACCACAAATAGGCAAAAATAGAAGTTTAAGTTCATATCCAGCATCGCAAGAAGCCACAAGTGGGCGTCAACAACCTGACACGAACCCACTGGTGAGTATGCATGTCTATACAGAAAGGTAAAATAACTACCTCACAAGGATCGAGGATCAGCTACCTCAGCTACCCAAGAGTCCACAAGCAAGCCCCTCCAAAGAACTAGCCGCAGAACTGGCTACAACCTGGACCTGAGGCATTCAAGAAAAGAACACCTCACCAAGAAAATAATTACAAAGGTAAATAGAGCATTAGATTTATGAGCAAATAAGAAGGGTTTACCAACCCGGCAACAAAATGCTATCAGCAAAAGAAAGGACATGACAGTAAGAAAAGAGCACTGTCTAAAGAACAGCAAAGCACATCAAGTGTGAGTACTAAAATCAACAAGCACTACACAAGAGCCTGCAATAGCAACAAGACATATACATATATGCCAAAAGAAATAGCCATAGAATAGGAAAGGAACTAACAGTCCTAACACGTGGGTTAATGGCAGGGGTCAAAACAAGGATCTGAATACATAACAAAAACCAGATACAAAAAGGGCTAAGGGGTAAAACAGTGGCAGCTCTAGGGTTCCACACGCCAACCCAAACCGGGGCAAAAGGCGGTGGCCACAGCTCTCCATAAAAACAACAAACCACCCCTCTAGAGGCCACCAAAACACCACCACCTGCCACAACCCAAGAGTCGGCATGCACAAACTAGCCGAACACCCATTACTCCCTCCCCTAGGGAAAAGTCACACTAACAATCCTAAAGAAACACACGAACCCAAGGCAAAAATGTCGGGTTCAACCGACGCGGCCTTGCACGCTGATTGATTATTTTTCGCATCAAGCCCGAAAACTAAATGCGGTTAAAACTCCAAAAATAGGTGAGGAAGCGCGGCGCCCCGGGCGATTTTATTTTAGTAGAAATGCGGATTTGGTTTTTATTTAAAAAACGAGGCACGCGTATTTATTTATTTGGATATAAAAAGGTGTGATCGAGATTAAACGAAAGGAGGCAAGTGCACCTATCGTGTGTAGTACAGGATATTCTGGGTGGAATATTGAGGTCATATTGTTCTCGGGCTCGGTTCGATTATTTCTACTCTTCCCTCGATCTGGATGGTCACGGTCATGGGTCACGGGCGTGACTCGGGCAACACGGGCGTGACAAGGGTGTGTCACGCTATTTCTTCAAAAATTGTTAATTTCTTAGGATTTTGACGTATCACGCCCGGGTCACGGGCATGACCAACATTACACGGGCGTGACCAACATTACACGGGCGTGTACTCCGATTTTTTGACAATTTTTCCTGAAAAATTCAGGAAACAAAAATAAATCTAAATTAGAAAAAATTTACAAAAAGGAAGCAATTTATTAAGGAAAAAAACTAAAAATAACAAAAAGAAACTAATACGTCTTATTTAATGTATATAAAAACACATATATTTACAACTCATCACACGCCTAACCCGAACTAACTCCGAGTCTTACCTGCCCCAAAACCAGCATGGCAACCGGTGTCGACATAATGTGTTGACACCACAACAGGCCGGTGTCGACACTACTGCGGCCGGTGTCGACACAAGGTGTCGACACCCCGACTGGCCGGTGTCGACACAAGGTGTCGATACCCCGACTGGCTGGTGTCGACACAATGTGTCGACACCATAGCGGGCCGGTGTCGACACAAAGTGTCGACACCCCGACTGGCCAGTGCCGAGTCCCACTCGACACTAGCGCTAGACCCAGCAACCAACCCAAAACAAGAACAAAATGCCTCTCTAAAATGTCATCATCTATCGGCAATTGCTAACTACTCAACCCGAACCGTACCAAATCCGTCACTAACCACAGTATAATCGGGGATGAATCCTAGAGTACACCTAGGATCTAAGCAGGAGAGAGATAAAATTTAATCAAGAAGAAAACAAGGATCAGTCTTGGCAAGGACGAGGGAGCATCACTTGCCTCAATACCAGCAAAGCTTGGTCGGCCACTTCCCTCACTCTCGGATCTACCCGCAGAGCACCAAGCCGAGGAATTGAAGGTGTTGGGTCCGGCGTTCCTTCACTTGGCCCGTGGCGCTCTTCTACTTATTTAAGAAATTAAGTAGCACCGTTTCCAATAGTCCGGGCTTTTGGTGCAGTTGGGTATGCGCTTGATCCTTCAATTGGTATCAGAGCAGGTCACGGGTTCAAGACCGGGGGAGCGCTATTAAATCCTGATTTTTCCCTTCTACATGTGTGGGTCCGGTGGGTTAGGCAACCGTGGACATGTGGTAACCCCACCTCTGAGCCGTGCAACCATGGACATGTGGTAACCCCACCTCTGAGCCGTGTGTGCCATGTGGTAACCCCACCTCTGAGCCATGTGGGCCATGTGGTAACTCTACCTCTGAGCCGACGGGTTGTGCTGGACGCCGGGGGGGGGGGGATTGTTGGGTCCGACATTCCTTCACTTGACCCGTGGCGCTCTTCTACTTATTTAAGAAATTAAGTAGCACCCTTTCCAACAGTACGGGCTTTTGGTGCAGTTGGGTATGCGCTTGATCCTTCAGAAGGAATGCAGATCCAAGCGTGAGCAATCCAGATCCACTCTCGAAATCGAATTTCGACCGCTAAATCTCCAGGAATCGGCGTCCGAAGGCTAGGGTTGTCCGGCGGTTCTCTTCATCTCGTACAGGCGGCGGCTTCTTACAAAAAGAGACAATGAACCGAGCCCTAATTTCTAACCTAAGGCTATTTATAAGCATCAATTTTAATAATAAACAAATCAATACATATTAATTACTTACTTGCAATATCAAAATGACGCGAGAACCGAAACATCTCGTAAATTGATGAAATTCACATCGCAGCTAAAAACCCACGCTACGAACACAGCTGGGAAGTCAAAATTAGCATTTGACGAACAAAACTCAGGATATCACCACCCGAAGCAAAAACACAAGAATTCCCTAAGAGGCCCAACCGAGTCACCAAAACAGACTCCGGCTAGCTGGGGGATCTTAAGAATAGGCTACAACCAGGATACACAAGGAACCTAACGAGATAAGACCACACTCTATGTAACGGTCCAGGCCCATCAACATGGGACCCAGCTGGAACCGCCGGCCTACCAGGGTCCAGACCCGGGCCCACCACTGGTAGTCAGCCTTTCACATTCAAGCCTGCAGGCCATGCACCCCAACCCCTCTCCAGCCCACCGGCGGGTTGTTGGTGGCCGCAACCTCCCTTTGATGAGGTAAACTCGATAGTCAAGCCTGCACTACGGGGACTTCCCAGGAGGTCACCCATCCCAGAATTTCTCCAGCCCGAGCACGCTTAACTATGGAGTTCTTTCAACTCTCATCACCAATTGAGCTGCAACTCAGTTGGTTGCAGCTCAGTTGGTGATGAGAAGTGAAGGAACTCCATAGTTAAGCGTGCTTGGGCGAGAGTAGTACTGGGATGGGTGACCTCCTGGGAAGTCCCTGTAGTTTTTTTGTAACGGTCCAGGCCCATCCCATGGGAACCCGCTGGCACCGCCGTCCTACCAGGGTCCAGACCCGGGCCCACCACTGGTAGTCAGCCTTTCACATTCAAGCCTGCAGGCCATGCACCCCAACCCCTCTCTGGCCTGTTTATCAGCACGGTAGGTTGTTGCCACTAGGTCTCGAACCCAAGACCTTGATAAGAGAGCTTTCCTCCACTCCCTCATCACCAATTGAGCTGCAGCTCAATTGGTGATGAGAGTTGAAAGAACTCTATAGTTAAGCGTGCTCGGGCTGGAGTAGTACTGGGATGGGTGACCTCCTGGGAAGTCCCCGTAGTGCGGGCTTGACTATCGAGTTAACCTCATCAAAGGGAGGTTGTGGCCACCAACAACCCGCCTGTGGAGGGAGAGGGGTTGGGGTGCTTGGGCTGCAGCCCGGTAGCGTCGCCTAGAGCGGAGCCGTGACGCTGTCACGTTGGATCGGCTAGGGGCATTACAACAAAAAGTGCACTTTTTTGTAACGGTCCAGGCCCATCCCATGGGAACCCGCTGGCACCGCCGGCCTACCAGGGTCCAGACCCGGGCCCACCACTGGTAGTCAGCCTTTCACATTCAAGCCTGCAGGTCATGCACCCCAACCCCTCTCCGGCCTGTTTATCAGCACGGTAGGTTGTTGCCACTAGGTCTCGAACCCAGGACCTTGACAATAGAGCTTTCCTCCACGCCCTCATCACCAATTGAGCTGCAGCTCAGTTGGTGATGAGAGTTGAAAGAACTCCATAGTTAAGCGTGCTCGGGCTGGAGTAGTACTGGGATGGGTGACCTCCTGGGAAGTCCCCGTAGTGCGGGCTTGACTATCGAGTTTACCTCATCAAAGGGAGGCTGTGGCCACCAACAACCCGCCTGTCGATGGAGAGGGGTTAGGGTGCTTGGGTTGCAGCCCGGTAGGGTCGCCTAGAGCAGAGCCGTGACGCTGTCACGTTGGATCGGCTAGGGGCCTTACAATAAAAAAAGTGCACTTTTATTGTAATGACCCTAGCCGATCCAACGTGACAGCGTCACGGCTCCGCTCTAGGCGACGCTACCGGGCTGCAGCCCAAGCACCCCAACCCCTCTCCCTCCACGGGCGGGTTGTTGATGGCCACAGCCTCCCTTTGATGAGGTAAACTCGATAGTCAAGCCCGCACTACGGGGACTTCCCAGGAGGTCACCCATCCTAGTACTACTCCAGCCCGAGCACGCTTAACTATGGAGTTCTTTCAACTCTCATCACCAATTGAGCTGCAGCTCAGTTGGTGATGAGGGAGTGGTGGAAAGCTCTCTTATCAAGGTCCTGGGTTCGAGACCTAGTGGCAACAACCTACCGTGCTAATAAACAGGCCGGAGAGGGGTTGGGGTGCATTTCCTGCGGGCTTGAATGTGAAAGGCTGACTACCAGTGGTGGGCCCGGGTCTGGACTTTGGTAGGCCGGCGGTCCAGCTGGGTCCCATATTGATGGGCCTGGACCGTTACAAAAAGTGCAGCGTCACAGCTCTGCTCTAGGCGACCCTACCGGGCTGCAGCCCAAGCACCCCAACCCCTCTCCATCCACAGGCGGGTTGTTGGTGGCCACAGCCTTCCTTTGATGAGGTAAACTCGATAGTCAAGCCCGCACTATGGGGACTTCCCAGGAGGTCACCCATCCCAGTACTACTCCAGCCCGAGCACGCTTAACTATGGAGTTCTTTCAACTCTCATCACCAATTGAGCTGCAGCTCAGTTGGTGATGAGGGAGTGGAGGAAAGCTCTCTTATCAAGGTCCTGGGTTCGAGACCTAGTGGCAACAACCTACCGTGCTGATAAACATGCCGGAGAGGGGTTGGGGTGCATGGCCTGCAGGCTTGATTGTGAAAGGCTGACTACCAGTGGTGGGCCCGGGTCTGGACCCTGGTAGGCCGACGGTGCCAGCGGGTTCCCATGGGATGGGCCTGGACCGTTACACTCTACAACGGCGAAAGGCCGAAAAAAAAGTGTCACCGCAACGCCAATCAAAGATCAAACAAAACACAGAAAAACCGGGGGCGTTACAGTCGACACGCCCCCTGACACGACCGTGTCAGGGGCGTGTTCCATGAATTTTTTGTCTATAAATTGGCAGTTGTTGTAAGGATTTCTGTTCCCTTTCCTTGAACCATTTTGTATAAGTGTTATGCTGCGTAGATGAATTCCAATGCAATGTAAGGGATTTTCTCCCCCTCTCGTTAGTTTTTTTTTGTTTTCGTTCCTTTGTAACCCGTGTTTTTACTTAATAAAATGTTTTTTTCCCTTTATGTGGTTTTAGAATGAATCTAAGCACCATACCTTATGCAATCTTATCTTTATTCCTTTATTTTATCTTGTTTTTCTTGTCTTTAAAATGGGTGTGTGTGTGTGTGTGTATGAGTATAGAGTTATACTTTTATGTTTTCGTAATTGTTACTAAATTTGGTTAGTGTTAGGATTTTTCCGTACTTCTAATGTTCATCCTTATACATCCATAAAAATGGTTATAAAAGTGTTTTTGATCTTATTTACTTTGCCTTTAATTGTTAGTTTTGTAAAACTTTTCATTATTTTACTCGTTCTTCCACTTTTTAACTGTTTTTATAGTGTTATAAGAATGAATAAGTCGTAGTTTTGCTTTTTCAAACATTTCATTTTGGCTTTTATTTACAAAACCTTTTTGCCTGTTTAATTTTTTCTTTTTCATATTATTCATTTCTACCGCATTCTAGCGGTAGAAATGTATTCATTTTAATTTTTCGAGCACTTGCACTTTGCGTTTATTTGCAAACTTTTTTGATCCTTTAAATTTTATTTTCACTTTTTATGCATTTCTACCACATTCTAGCAGTAAAAATGTAGTTGTTTTAATTTTTCAGTAACTTAGTTTTTCTTAATTTTTGTACGTGTGCGTGCGTGTATGCGTTAGTTTTTATAATTTTCTTTCAATTCTGAAGAGTGTGTGCGTGTGTTGCATTTATTTTTGCCAACTCGTTAAGAGTTAAATGACGTGCTTTAATTTTCCCCCTACTCGTTTGAGTAGGACTTGTACGTGTGCGTTTTCATTTCTATAGTGTGTGTTCGTATTTCAATTCCAGTAGATTGTGTTTACTTTCTGTAGAGTGAGTGAGTGTGTTGTGTTTATTACCGCCTACTAATTTGAGTTAAATGGCAGGTCTTTATTTTGCTGTAATATTTGAGTAGTATTTGCACTAGCATTTATTTTCACCTACTCGCTAGGAGTTAAATGGCAGGTCTTTATTTTCTCCTACTCATTTGAGTAGGATTTGTGTGCGTGCGTTTTAATTTTCAGTAGAGTGCGTGCGTGGATGCATTTATTTTCTCCTACTCGTTTGAGTAGGACTCGCTTTATTTTGTCTCGGCCACTCGTTTGAACCGGGACTTGCACTTTTACTGCTTTCATTTCAGTCCTACTCGTTTGAGTAGAACTTGTAATTTACTGCTTTCCTTTACAGCTTTCCTTTGCTGCAATCCATTTATTACTTTCTTTTTATTGCTTTTTCTCGCAAGCCGTCCCCATTCCGATGAGTGGCTAACTGTTCTTAGCCCTCAGTATCGAAGAGCATTGGGACAAATAAAATAGCTTTAAATAATAAAAGGTCCTGTTCTTCTAATTAATTAAAATTAATTAAGGTTTGCCTAGGGTTTACGATGCGCAGACCCACATAATAGATGTGTAGGCTCTTTTTCCGTAGTCCATACGCTAGCTAGCTGAGAGGCCGTGCGTATGGACCGATCCCCCCTTGGTAATGAGTGTTCCGCACTAACCCTCGAGAGAGGAGGCGCGCAAACTCTACCGGATTGGGTTCCCCACCCAATAGTGGGGTTCTTAGCGTAATGCGGGCATTAAGAGGAATCCTTCGTCGGTCGAGAGCCCGGTCGAATAGTCTTAGTGTTCAGGTGAGCGATATTCCTATAGATAGGTGAGCTCATTTTAGTGGAACCTCCACGGCCAAGTCTCCATCTTAAATAATTTGAAACTTAGGATCTCTTTTTGTTAAAAGTATATTTTAATTCAAATTTAATTCAGTGTCATCGAGCTAAGCTCTTCATCGGCTCCACCTTTTTAATTGCTTTTATTTTCTGCCTTTCTTTTATTATATATAAAATATAACCAGACAAGTTAATTATCGGTAAAATAATAGTCCCCTCAAGGGAAGAGTAGAAATAATCGACCAGACCCCGAGAACAATATGACCTCGATATTCCACACCAGAATATCTTGTACTACAAATGATAACTGCACTTGCCTCTTTTCGTTAAAACTCGACTCAACTATTTTTATATCCAAATAATAAATCTTCGCGCCCCGTTTTCTAAATAAAAACCAAACCCGCTTTTCTTAAATAAAACTGCACGGGGTGCCGTGGGCTCGTAATAATTTTTGGAGTTTTAACCCCGCATCAAGTTTTTGGCGTCGTTGCCGGGGAATTTCGTGTCGTTATTTCAAACTCTGGAGATCTATTAATTTTACCTATTTTTATATATACATAACAAAACTTAAAAAAAAGGCCAACCAAAAAATTACAACTACTAATAATAATATTACTACTCATATTAATAATAATAATACTAATAATAAAACTACTTAAAAAAACAAAAAAACTTAAAAAATTTTAATCATATTATTATCACACAAAAAAACTAAAACAAAAAAATCTAAAAAATTTAAATTAAAAATCCTAAAAATCCTAAAAATTAAAATTATAAAACCAAAAAATAAACCAAAAAAAAATAAAAACTTTAAAATTCAAAACTCTAAAAATCTAAAAAATCTATAAAACTTAAAAAAAATACTAAAGACCAAACAAAATTATAAAAACTAAAAAAACTCTTAAAATCTACAAAAAAAACTAACTAAAAGCCAAAAAAAATCTAAAAACCAAAAACAAAAGTTTTTCCAAAAAAATACTAAACATTGAAAATAAATAAAAAATTTTTATTTAAAAAAATGTTATATATCCATTTTGTTTCACTCTGGCGCGATTCACACTATTGTGCATGCTAGGGGTCCGCAGTTCTGTCGCACTCATATAGCTAAGACGTTAGCTTACAAGTCCCACACACAATCACCCCCTAACGCCCAAACCCTTTTGGCCGCGTTTATCATTTTTGTATTTATTGTTCTATTTTTGTTATTTTTAATAAGCAGGGTTTCAACCCGGGCCTCCCGCACTCATCTTAGGGAAGCCTCTACCCTTCTTTTTAATTTTTGTACATATTTCATTTTGTCTCTTATTGTTCCGCATACTTAGCTTGCAATATTGGGGACAATGTTGGGTTTAAGTATATGGGTGTTTTCTTATTTTTTTCATTTCTACACTTTTATATTCTGCCATAACAAAAAAATTCATCAAAAATACAAAAACATTAGAAAAAAAAATCAAAAACTCAAAACAAAATTCATAAAAACACAAAAAATTCCAAAAAATTATTGTTTTTTATTTTTTACATTTTTTGTAAAAAATCTCTTCCCCCCTTCCCTTCTTTGTAAAAATTCTCTCTTTCCCCCCTCTTTTTCGTAAATAAACACTTCTTTCTTTTCCCTTTCTTGTAAATAACTTGTTAACAGCTCGCTTTTTAGCAAGCCCGCGACGTTCGACTCATCGAACCAACCACCAAATAAGAGTCTGTTCGCGGGCCTTCTAGTTAAAGACATATAAACTTTTAAAAAAAATCAAATCTTAAAACTACAAAAAAAAAACAAACATCAGAAATTTTTTAGAAAATTCAAAACACAAAAAAAAAGATAAAAGCACCTTTAAAACTTCATAAAAAATATAATAACTTAAAATACAAAAAAAGATAAAACCCTATAAAATCCAAAAAATATTTTGTTAATTATGTAACGAATACATCGAATATCTCAATTCTTAACCTTTTTCGCTCTCCAAAAATCTAGTTGCGAGTTAATTTATAAGCGAATTCTTTTAATTCTTTGCTTACTATTCGTTTATTAATTGGAGATCGATAGATTTAGATATCTGGGGTTAAATTTTAAAGATTTTTTTATGCTTCATTTTTTTATAGAGACTTTTTTTCAGCATTACTCCTAACCTATCTAAATAGTTGCACATTTATTTTGTTAGAAAATAACAATCTTAGATTTCAAGTTATGTTACTCCATGTTTTTTTTTTGAAATATAGGAATGTTTAATTTATAAAGGTTGCTCTCAAAAACTTTTTATTAAACATAGTTTTATTTTTGAACACAAAACCTACCCCTTTTTTCATGTCATATTTGGCATGATTTCGATCCTAAAAAGATCCTATATCAATGAGAATAAGATTTCGTTCCATAAACATAGGAATCCAATTTTTGAAAAGATTATATGTTACGGAGTAAGAGGATAAAATTCATTACTCCTACACAAATACATTGGGTTATTATGAAGATTGTAAAAGAAATTTATGTTATGGAAAATAAAATTTCGTTTTTCTAACATCCATATTCGAAAAAAAAACAAATTTCACTAGAGGTTCCTGAGAAAAAAATATACCCACGCCTCTAATCCAAAGCCTTCTTCATATACCATGATATCCTACTCCGCCAATTTCAAAAAGAATCTAGATTTAATTTTAAAATCTTTTTGAGAGCATAATTTGCAAATTAAATTATTTCCTGTAATTCTTACAAGCTCAAGTTTTCCTAAATCCAATCTATTTTTGTTAGCATAACAAATAAATGTTTTTGCTATCTATTTGCTTATAACCAGAAGTTTTTAGCTCAAACTCTTTATTTAACTTTTTGGCATAATTTAGGATTTAACTCTAATACCCCGGATATTTATTTAGATCTTTCTCGCGATTAAGTCAAGCGGTAGCAAAACTTAGGATTTCTTTAATTCCTTATAAGTTCATCTCCAACTTTTGCTCTGCAATAGAAAAAGCTTAAGTATGAGGGTATTTGATGAGTTGTAAATATATGCATTTTTATGTACATTAATTAAGTCGTATTTATTTATTTATGTTATTTTTACTTAATTTTGTCCAATAAAATGTTTCTTTTTTTAAAAATATTCTAACTTAGCTTTATTTTGTTTCCTGAAATTTCCAGGAAAAATGGCAAAAAAAATACAATATCACGCCCGTGTAGATTAGGGCACGCCCGTGACATGGGCGTGACATATAAAACTCCATTAAATCGCCACAAAAGTGAAGAAAAAGTGTGACACGCCCTTTCACACGGCCGTGTCAAATGTGACACGGCCGTGACCTATCCCGTGTCAGCCAGCTCGATGATTTTCCGCTCGACGTTCGTCGACACTCCCCGACACACCCGTGTCCCATGACCCGACACGCCCGTGTCAGTCCCGATCAACGATCAAGGCTCCAGCTCAACAATTTTCCACTCGACGTTCGTCGACACTCGCCACAAGCCCATGTCAAGATGCCACATGGGCGTGTACTCCTCCACCTGGCCTGACAAACCGCTGCCAGTGACTTTCGACTCAAACGATGCCCAGTTCAACCTCCCCGACACACCCATAGTCACGCCCGTGACCAGGGCATGACTTCCATGTGGACCTCCCGAAGTCAACAATGCCGTCAAATCGCCAAAATCAGATGATGAATAATGTCGACACGCCCACCGTCAGGCCCATGACCTGGGGCGTGACCGTTGCATTTTCAGCCGCTAAGTCAAATCTCCAGTCAAATCGACAGCCGCCATATGTACAGTGTCGACACGCCCCCTGACACGCCCGTGTCAGAGGGCGTGTTCCATGAATTTTTTGTCTATAAATTGGCAGTTGCTGTAAGGATTTCTGTTCCCTTTCCTTGAACCATTTTGTATAAGTGTTATATTACGTAGATGATTTCCAATGCAATGTAACGGATTTTCTCCCCCTCTCCTTAGTTTTTTTGGTTTTCGTTCCTTTGTAACCCATGTTTTTACTTAATAAAATGTTTTTCTTTTTCCCTTTATGTGGTTTTGGAATGAATCTAAGCAACACACCTTATGCAATCTTATCTTTATTCCTTTGTTTTATCTTCTTTTTCTTGTCTTTAAAATGGGTGTGTGTGTATGTATGAGTATAGAGTTATACTTTTATGTTTTCGTAATTGTTACTAGATTTGGTTAGTGTTAGGATTTTTCCGTACTTCTAATGTTCATCCTTATACATCCATAAAAATGGATGTAAAAGTGTTTTTGATATTATTTACTTTGCCTTTAATTGTTATTTTTGTAAAACTTTTCATTATTTTACTCGTTCTTCAACTTTTTAACTGTTTTTATAGTGTTATAAGAATGAATAAGTCGTAGTTTTGCTTTTTCAAACATTTCATTTTTGCTTTTATTTACAAAACCTTTTTGCCCGTTTAATTTTTTCTTCTTCATTTTATTCATTTCTAACGCATTCTAGCGGTAGAAATGTATTCGTTTTAATTTTTCGAGCACTTGCACTTTGCGTTTTTGCAAAATTTTTTTAACCTTTAAATTTTATTATCACTTTTTATGCATTTCTACCACATTCTAGCAGTAGAAATATAGTTGTTTTAATTTTTCAGCAACTTAGTTTTTCTTAATTTTTGTACGTGTGTGTGCGTATATGAGTTAGTTTTAATAATTTTCTTTCAATTCTGAAGAGTGTGTGCGTGTGTTGCATTTATTTTCTCCTACTCGTTAAGAGTTAAATGTCGTGCTTTAATTTCCCACCTACTCGTTTGAGTAGCACTTGTACATGTGCATTTTCATTTTTGTACTGTGTATGCATATTTCAATTCCAGTAGAGTGTGTTTACTTTTTGTAGATTGAGTGAGTGTGTTGTATTTATTATCGCCTACTCATTTGAGTTAAATGACAGGTCTTTACTTTGCTGTAATTATTTGAGTAGTATTTGTACTAGCATTTATTTTCGCCTACTCGCTAGGAGTTAAATGACAGGTCTTTATTTTCTCCTACTCATTTGAGTAGGATTTGTGTGCGTGCGTTTTAATTTTCAGTAGAGTTCGTGCGTTGATGCATTTATTTTCTCCTACTCGTTTGAGTAGGACTCGCTTTATTTTATCTCGGCCACTCGTTTGAGCCGGGACTTGCACTTTTACTGCTTTCATTTCAGTCCTACTCGTTTGAGGAGGACTTGCAATTTACTGCTTTCCTTTACAACTTTCCTTTACTGCTTTCCATTTATTGCTTTCTTTTTATTGCTTTTTCTCGCAAGCCGTCCCCATTCAGATGAGTGACTAACTGTTCTTAGCCCTCAGTATCGAAGAGCATTGGGACAAATAAAATAGCTTTAAATAATAAAAGGTCCTGTTCTTCTAATTAATTAAAATTACTTAAGGTTTGACTATGGTTTACAATGCGTAGACCCACATAATCGATGTGTGGGCTCTATTTCCGTAGTCCATACGCTAGCTAGCCGAGAGGCCGTGCGTATGGACCGATCCCCCCTGGTAAAGAGAGTTCCGCACTAACCCTCTAGAGAGGAGGCACGCAAACTCTACCGGATTGGGTTCCCCACCCAATAGTGGGGTTCTTAGCGTAATGCGGGCGTTAAGCGAAATCCTTCGTTGGACGAGAGCCCGGTCGAATAGTCTTAGCGTTCAGGCGAGCGATATTCCTATAGTTAGGTGAGCTCATTTTAGTGGAACCTCCACGGCCAAGTCTCCGCCTTAATTAATTTGAAACTTAGGATCTCCTTTTATTAAAAGTATATTTTTGTTCAAATTTAATTCGGTGCCATCGAGCTAAGCTCTTCATCGGCTCCACCTTTTTAATTGCTTTTATTTTCTGCCTTTCTTTTATAATATATAAAATATAACCCGATAAGTTAATTATCGATAAAATAATAGTCCCCTCCAGGGAAGAGTAGAAATAATCGACCAGACCCCGAGAACAATACGACCTCGATATTCCACACCGGAATATCCTGTACTACACACGATAGGTGCACTTGCCTCTTTTCGTTAAAAATCGACTCAACTGTTTTTATATCCAAATAATAAATCCACGCATCTCGTTTTCTAAATAAAAACCAAACCAGCTTTTCTTAAATAAAACCTCCTGGGGCGCCGCGCGCTCATAATAATTTTTGGAGTTTTAACCCCACATCAAGTTTTTGGCACCGTTTCCGGGGACTTGATGCAAAAATGTCAATCAGTTACACTCAAAGCACTCGATGCCAAAGGCCATACTCGATGAAAAAGCCATAGCTTCTCATGAATACTCGACAATCTCGACACAATCGACGCAAGTTGAAATTTCTCTCAAAGCAGTGTATGATAAGATAGTTACACTCAGCGCACTCGACGCTAAATGCAATACTCGACGAAAAATACTTAGCTTCTCATGAATATTTGACGAACTCGGCGCCCTCGATGCCAAAGGAAATTTCACTCAAAGCATTCGATGCCAAAGACTGCAATCGACGAATCCGTCGAGAATACTCGATGAATTTGACTTAACCAGACTTATCCCTTATCCGACGAATTTTAGTCATGCTTAATCCGCATATTTGACAAATTTTGGTCAGTCGGTCTCCTACACTACCGAGCAAATTCTGACATAGCCAAACCCTACTCTACTCCCACCTTCTAAGGTGGAAGGAAGAAGAAAACAATGAACGCAAAGAATTTAGCAAGGGGAAAAATCACCACTTGCCTCAAACCTTCAAAAATCTGGCCACACAAGTGCTCCTCCTCAAGGATCTGGCCGCAAGAACATGTTGACAACAATTCCTACAGCTTTTCGGGGCAAACGAGGGTCAAGGTCAAAACCGTAACACCAAAAATCCATGAAACAGGGAAACTTACCGTGCACGCAAAGATCTAGACGAGAGCTTTCCGAATCTACCCTCTGCCGAGGATTTCGTGAACCGAAACTCCTACAGTCGACGGCCAAGTGCGTCGCGATGTCCACCACTTTATCTTCCGTGATTCGGTCGGATGGCTTGGGAGAGACGATGAATAGGATTTCGCTATAACTTACAAGCTTATATATATATATATATTTATATATATAATAATATTATTAATATAAACTAAACGTTTAAATGATAAGAAAACCCAAATTACCTCGGATTTCCACGAAATTTGCGCAGAGGCTAAATAGCAATGCTACAAAGCCAATGACGAAGTCGAAATTAAGATTCAACAAACCAAACTCGGGTTAAAATTCCCTAAATTTACAACCAACATCAACCTACTAAATTCCACCAAGTCAAAACCTCGGGTTCCGATGAGCAAAAATCACGCTCCAACAACGACACCCATTAACTACGCGTTAACGTAATTTCCTAAGTTCATTATTATGTCACTATCAAAATTAAAATAAATAATGAAAAATCAGGAGCATTACAACCACTCCTCCTAAAAGAAAGTTTCATCGCAAAACTTGATACAAAATCAAATCTACTACCGAAGGAAAATAATCAAAGGTTATCGAATATAAACACTTACCAAAGAAACTAGGAGAACAGATTAGGATGGGCCTCTCTCATAGCTGACTCCAACTCCCAAGTCACGCTTTCAACGTTTTGGTATCGTCAAAGAACCTTGACCAAGGGTATTCTCTTCCTTCGCAACACCCGATCCTAAGTATCTAGGATACAAACAGGCACCTCAACATAAGAAATATTTGGCTGCAAATGGTGCACTGAGTCAAGGACATGCCAGTCACTAAGCACACATTTCAGAAACTAGCGCACATGAAACACATCGTGCACACCAGGAAAGTTAGAGGGCAAATACAGCCTATGAGCTGACACTCCGATGCATTCAACAACCTAGAAAGGTTCCACATACCTGGGATCCAACTAAGAGTTCCTTTAAACCTCTTAACACCTGACATCAGAGAAACTTTGAGAAAAACCATGTCCCCAACTGCGAACTCCAGATCAACCCTTCATCGATTAACATTCTTCTCATAATGCTCCTGAGTTATATGAAGATTTTATCGAATATGCGTCGCAGAAGTACTCATCTCTTCCAAAGCTTCTAGAACCGACAACGGCCTTTCACCAACTTTAGCCAAAAACATCTGCAAGCTCTCCTGATAATTATTATTATAGGAAAATTCCATCAATCTAAGTCGCTCGTACCACGCTCCTCTATGGTCCAAGATGTTACATCTGATAATATCCTCCAAAATCTGATTAACTCTCTCCATTTGACCATTGGTCTGTTGATGATAAGCGGTGGAATACTTGAGATTTGTACGCAACCCTTCCTACAAACCTTTCCAAAAACAAACCTGGAATCTCAATATGACACGATAATTACATGTACTCCATGTAATCTAATGTCCTCTTCCAAATACAACTCTGCTATCTTCTTCATGGAGTAATTAATCTTGAACGACACGAAGTGGGCACACTTTGATAATCTATCAACTATGACCCACATAGAATCATATCCTCGAGGAGATCTCAGCAAACCAGTAATAAAGTCCATAGAAATACTCTCCCACTTCCAACTGGGAATAACTAAAGGCGTTAGCTTGCCACCAGGCCTCCTATGATCTACATTAACTCGCTTGCAAGTAAAACACTCAGACACAAATTTGGCTATATCATTCTTCATCCCATACCACCAAATAATCTAGTTCAGATGTCTATACATCTTCATAGAAGCAGGGTGGTAGGAAGCACTAGAACCATGTGCCTCACTACACAACTTTGTTCGAATATCCTTAACAGCGGGAATACAATATCTACCGCGGTAGTTCAAAGTATCAGCATCATCAATTAAAAAATCATGTAATTCCCCTTTTCGGTTCTACTACGAATATGCTGCAAATCAGGGTCGTCCTTTTGATGAAGCCTTGTAAGAATAATCCAAGAAGGGTACGCCACTACTAGGCTGCTTTGCGAATTACTACTTCCGACAGAGATGCCCATTAAAAAAACACTTCCACTAAGGATTCTATAGAAAGGTTAAAGATCTGCGTGGTCGCGCTCAAGGCATCGGCCACCACATTATCCTTACCCGGATGATATTGGATATCAACATCATAATCCGCTACATACTCCAACCATCTACACTAGTGCAAATTCAACTCCTTCTTAGTTAAGTCATACTTCAAGCTCTTATGGTCCAAGTAAATATTGCACAATGTGTTATATAACAAGTGTATCCACTGCTTTAAGGCATAAATCACTCACGCAAAATCCAAATCGTGAGTGGGGTAATTCTTTTCATGACTCTTCAATTTCCTTGACACATAGACAATCACTTTTCCCACTTTCATAAAGACACATCCAAGCTCGATGTGCGATGTATCCACATAAACTGCATACTCTACTCCGTCGGTAGTCAAGGTCAATACTGGAGCACTGCACAATTTCCTCTTCAATTCCTAAAATGCTCCTTCACACTCATCGCTCCACACAAATGCATCATTATTCTGCGTAAGCTTAGTCAAAGGTGCAAAAAATAAGGAAAATCCTTCTACAAACGTTATGTAATAGCCTGCCAACCCTAGGAAACTCCTCATCTCTTTAGGTGTGGTAGGTCTTTTCCAATACATAACAACGGTTATCTTCTCTGGGTCAACTGAAATTCCGTGCTTATTCACAACATGACCAAAAAAGGACACCTGAGGAAGCCAAGCCTCACACTTACTCGATTTTGCAAATAGCTTATGCTCTCTTATGGTAGACAGAACTTGGCGCAGATGCTGAACATGCTCCTCGGCATTCCAGGAATAAACCAGAACATCGTCAATAAAAACAACCACAAATTTTTCTAAGAAATCTTTAAACACTCTATTCATCATGTCCATGAAGGCAGAGGGTGCATTCGTCAATCGAAGGACATTACAAAGTACTCAAAATGTCCATACTGAGAATGAAAAGCGGTCCGTGAAACCTTTGTCCACAAATCCTCAACTGATGGTAGCCTGAACGAAGGTCAATCTTCAAAAACACCGTACTACCAAGCAACTAATCAAACAATTCAACTATCTACGGTATGGTATACCTGTTCTTGATAGTTACCCTATCCAATTCACTATAGTCAATGCATAGCCTTATAGATCCATCCTTCTTCTTAACAAAAAACACGGGAGCACCAAAAGGAGAAGAACTTGTCCTGATGAATCCAAACTGCAACAACGCATCCAGCTGGGTACGCAACTCTTCCAGCTCACATGGGGCCATACGGTATAGTGCCATAGCAATAGGGCGATTACCCGACTCCAGATCAATAATGAACTCCACATCTCTCTCAAGCGAAAGACCAGGAAGACTGTTGGGAAAATATTAGGAAACTCTCGCAGCACAGGAATATCCTCGACATGCGGCAAACTATCAATGGTTCCCAAAATAGAAACCAAATAAGCACAACAACCAGAAATTAATAGCTTCCGAGCACATACCACAAAAATAATCGGGGAATCCTGATGCAGAAAACCATAAACACTCCTTGGGTGGCCGTTATCCATCTTGAAGTCTAAACACTTAACCTTGCATTAGATAGCAACATCATATCTGGACAACCAATCTATGCTCAAGATCACATAAAAGTTCTCCAGGCCTATCAACTCTAGGTGGCAAAAGCTAAGAAACATCTAAAAGAATATGAAAACTCTGGATACCCTGGTCTGATGCCACCAAGTCACCAGAGGGAAACTTAATGTGAAACGAATCACCAACCTGATCAAGAGTCAGATGATGACGTTCTATGAAATTCCAAGCCACGAACGAGTAGGTAGCACCAGAATCAAATAGAACGCGCGCCCAACAATTCTTTACCTTAAACTTCCCTCAAAAATAGCATACGTAACTAATCGAACAACATCAAAACTATAGCTACGAGCTAAGAAATAGATTATTATCTAACATGTGATCACTTGGGTAGACGTCTGCTCTTCTTCTGAAGTCATCACATTCAACTTTCCCTTCCTTTTATCCAGCTGTGGCAATGATAAGGCTTGAAGTGGAACTGGCTGTAGTAGAGGCTGAGACCGCGGGTTTCTAGACTTCAAATGCTCTTTTTGTCCACACTAGAAGTATACCTTATCTTTACTCCAACAACGGGCAACATCATGCCCCTTTTGCTTGCACAAAGCACAGACTAGATATCCATTGGGTACGCTCTAAATTGTAAGAACTTGTTGGTGCTTCTTAGCTCCCATCCTCTTAAAACACATTTCAAATGGATGGCCTGGCAGGCCATAGAAACTACAAGCCTCGTTGCTTCCTTTCTTCGAAGAAGGTACAAATTTCGGAGAGCACTTACCATCATCAGCCTTTCTCTTATCCTTTATCATTTGAATACCTCGTTTCTTTGCGTTATCGATCTCATTGACTTTCAGAGCAGCTTCTACTGCATCAGCATATTTCTCAGATCCATACGTGCTAGCTAATTACTTGATGTCGCTCCTAAGACAACCCAAAAAGCGCTTTACTCTGTTTGATTCAGAGGCTACCAAATCTGGAGCAAACCTGCTCAACTTACTAAACTCCATCTCGTACTCCCTAACTGTGAGCTGTCTTTGCTTCAGATGTAGAAAGTTGTTCATTAAACGGTCTTGGTCGACCGACGACAGAAATTTCCTCAATAATAACTCCTTGAATGATTCCCGCAAACATCCATCCGTAAGGTTCTCCTTCTCTCTTAACCACCAGATCTTTGCAAGACCCTTCAACTGGTATTCGATGACAATCACTCTTTAGTCAGCAAAAATTCCTGAATACGAGAACATCTCCTCTATAACAATAATCCAATCATCCAATGCCATGAAATCGGCTCTACCGTCATAGATAGGAGGTCTTAATCGCTGAAAATAAAAAATGAAATTCATCTCTTGTGGCAGCAAAATTGGAGGCACCAAAGGAGCAGAAGGAATAGGAACGGCTTGACCCACTGCATGGTCTTGCACTCTAGGCTGCTGTCCCGAAACAACAGTCAAAAATGCCTGAATTTGCGATTGCATCTCAACCATCTGCCTTGACAGAGCCTCATTGCTCTATCGCATCCCTTCAATCACAGTCTCACTTTGCACACCTGACGACTCGCCCTCAGACTGGGGATTCGACCTCATCGCAACATGCTTAGGCTATATCCAAATATTACAACGAACAACTAATCAAAACCTAGCTTAATGGTAGAACTACTCAACTTAGTTCAGACCATAAATGAATGCATACTTGCTCTTGCTCCTAACTTGCTCTGGGATTTCATCAATGATGTTATGCTTAAATTTAGGATGATATTATGTCATCCTATTAACTCATGTGCATAAACTATGAATGCATGAATTCTAATTCTTTTTTGTTTAAATCCATGTGTGTACGTATGTCATCATGTTGATCTTGACTTGGCACGTGTGCTAACGCTATGTTATATCATGCATGTTGTTCTATGCATTATAATGAAGGCCTTAATGCATGTTATGGGTGGTATACTGAAAGAAATACTGCCTAATCACCTACAGGGGGGGTGAATAGGTGAACTTAATCTTTTTAACTTTAAAGGCAGAAATACAGTACAGTAATTGCAATTCTACAAGTATCACAGTACAGCAACCATACAGGCATACATTCACAGAATGAATTACACACAGAGTATACAACGATTTTTATAGTGGTTCCCCAAGGTCTGACTACATCCACTTTCCCCCTTCGCCTATCTAGTAGTGTACTAGATTTAGCCTAACTTCTCCACTTCTTCTCAGATCCTCAGATCTTATAACTCAGAATCCCAAACAGGTTCCTACAACTCAGAGTAATCCCACTCCTACAACTCAGGCACAAAAGCCCTACCACTCAGTCTTCACCAAGACTTACACTCAGAGAACAAAGTCTCCTACAACTCAGGCACTAGGCCCTACCTCAGTCTTCAACAAGACCTACACTCAGAGCACACTGTCTCCTACACTCAGCCTTTATAAAATAGGCTTACAGCTCAGATCCCTTAGGATCCTACAGAAAATAGAGTTTACAAAGTGTATAACCACAACTCTAAAAGAGAGAGATGAGTTGACTGGTTTCTTGATGAGTTCTTGGAATAACTTGGTAGAGATCAACCTCCCTTGGCTTTCTTCAAAGCTTCTTGAATTAGAACACAGTAGGCTTGTATCTCTATGTAGATAATCTTCAATCAACTGTTGTCTTGAGATTCTAATTTCAATCCGAATCTTACTTATCAGCCTGGTTCAACAGCTGGTCTTCTAAGAAGGAGCTCTCTCTCTCCAACTTCTTAGATCTTCTCTTGAAGGTCTTCTTCTTGTTGTGTTGTTTGTCAATTCATTGATCACTTCTTATCATTCTGTTGAAGGAGAAAGGTCTTTAAATACGCTTTCTCCATGGTGACCGGCTGATCTGGTTTCTAACAACTTTCTGATGGCTCTGACAGTTGTAGTTGACCGGTTGAAATGGCAGCTGTCATGTCATCCAGTAACTTATTGAAATCTCTGTCACTGTCTGAAAGTGTCGAGACAGATAGTCTTTATGTGTCGACACAAATAGACTAAGTGTCGACACAAGTAGACTAAGTGTCGACACTAGCCTTGTTGGTGTCGACACAACTCCTTGTGTTGTTGTAACAACTTCTCGACACTGCTTCTTCTGAATGTGTCAACACTGATTCTGTGTGTCGACATAAGCCTTCTATTGAATGTGTCGACACTGGTTGAGTGTGTCGACACAAATACTTAATCTTAAATACTTAGTGAATTTCTGTTGTATGTCGACACAAAGCCTTTGTTTCGTCACATCTTCTTGTGTTGAAACTTTGCTAAGTGTTGACACATCTCCTTTGTGTCGACATATGCCTTCATGTGTTGAAACTTTGTTGAGTGTCGACACATCACCTTTGTGTCGACACATGCCTTCATGTGTTGAAACTTTGCTGAGTGTCGACACATCTCCTTTGTGTCGATATATGCCTTCATGTGTTGAAATTTTGCTGAGTGTTGACACTTCTCCTTTGTGTCGACACATGTACTTAAACTTTGTTGAAGTTTGCTGAGTGTCGACACAGCCTCCTGGTGTCGACACTTTTGATGTCGACAAAGTTTCCCTGGGTGTCGACACTGCTTCTAAGTGTCGACACTGATTATGTAGACAATTCTTCACTGTGTGTCGACACTGCCTGTATGTGTCGACTCTTTTCTTCTGGTGTCGACTCTGCCTCTCTGGTGTCGACACAATTACTCCAAGTGTCGACACAGCTTCTCTAGGTGTCGACACAAGCCTTCATAAATGTCGACACTTTTCTTCTAGGTGTCGACACATGGACTTAGAAACTTTTATGCTTTCTCTGCAATTACTTAACCTGCACAGATAAACTTAAAGCACATCAAAAATACCTTGATGTATATCATTGAGTAGAGTGAGGCTTCTTCAAATCTGGTACATATATTCCAATGTACCCAACAATCTCCCCCTATTTGGAGAAGTCATAACTCTTAGTCAATGATATACACCATACATAACAAATACTCAATATGATGTATAATAATATTAAATGACAGGGTAAGTACTTAAACATGCATAAACAGAACATGTATGAACAATTTTATCAGAACAATAATGTAATAGATTGAACATATAACATTGTTCTTACAACTTCAAACGTTTTCATTAATCAAATGTTTACATATTGTTAAATGCAAATGATTACAAGTTGTAAACTTAAGAAAATTCTAATCTATGGTTGTTCAGGCTCTTTGATGACAATGCCCTTTCCAGATTGAATCTTTACTTGGACTGGAGCTTCATTGTCATCATCAGCAGGCTTCTTCCCTTGGAGATCTTTCTTTTTCAGTTATTTAGCCTTTATCTTCTGCCTTTCAAAATAGTGATAAGGCTTAGGGAAATACTTGCTAGGCTCCTGTGCATTAGGAGGTAGCTTTCCCAGTTTAGCCTTCCTTCTATATTGTACTATGGCCTCTTGCCTATTCTCATGTTTTATCCACTCCTGTTCAGAATACCATTTGCCTCTATCCAGGATATTGCCCTTAACAGCCTTCCAAGCAGTCAATATGATATTCCTGGATGTGGGGCTGCATTGTTCAAAATCTGACCTTAATTCAGCTTGTTCTCTGAACCTCTTCTTAGACAATTGGGCCTCTTGTTCATTTAGTAATGCCTCTTGCTCTTTTAAGATTTCCTCTGGCACAGGCTGGACCACTTTCTCAAGAATAACATTCTGATTACCCTCAGGAGGACTATACATAGACTGTACCTCCTGATGTATCATGTCAAAATCTGCAGTAGGATATATCACTTGAGCCACTTCAGCTTGTTCTCCTCCAAAATATGCAGGATTAATTCCAGACTCTACCACATTATCATCATCACATAAAGATGGATATCCAAGGGTAGCTCTGATGGAGTTTGAAATCCATTTTGCATGATCAGAGCCTGCCTTGACTAATACCCTCTCCCCCTTTATGACTTCTCTTTCTATATGATCTTTAAGATCATCATTTTAGAATCTGATTTGAACATTCAAATAGTTAACTCCATCCTTATAAAAAGGTTTCAACTTTTGGAGCTTGTCAGTAATTGCCTTTTGAGATTCTTCAATGGCAGATTTAACAGCAGTGATGCTCTCTTGTAGTTGCTTATCAAATTCAGACTTGGCAGCAGTCCTTGCTGTAGTTTGAGCAGCAGCTAGATTCTGCATTTCAGTGACTATCACATTGTGTGATTCAGTTAAATTGTGATTCATTCTTATCTGGTTTTCCAGGACATAGCCTTGTTTGACTACCAAGTCTTCAATCTGTTTCTTAATATTCTCTTGATGAGTAGCCAGATAGACCACTGCATTCACTCCTTTATGGAAACATTCAGTCATTTCCTTTTTGTTTTGATTCACTTCAAATCTGATAGATTTGATGTCTTGATCCAGATCAAACTGAAGGGATTTATGTCCTTCATCCACATATTTCTATAGAGCTTACCTTTGTTCATCTAGCTTGATTTGCAATGCCACCCTTAGAGAACTATAATCAGTAGTTGGAGCAGGCTGTGAAGCAATTGTCTGTAGTGTTTTCTTGTAGTTCTGGCTTCTTCTCTTGAAGACCTGGAACTTCCTCTTCTTGGCTCTAGCAGGCTCTTCATCCTCTGAAGCAGAAGTGCTAGCAATATCAACTCTTTCCTTAGGACTAGGATGTAAATCCTTCTCAGTCCTTGGTAGCTCCTCAACAATTCTTTGCTCTTCAGTCTCTTTTGTAGCAGTCTCCTCCACATACTCTACATGCTCCCCCTCAAAGTGTACCTTCTCCCCCTCAACAGCAGCTTTCTCTCTTTCAAAATCAGTCTGTAGAAGGTCAGGGAACAGCTCTTCTAATATAAACTCATGCTGAGGTTGTGCAGGAGAATCTCTTATTTCTAGAGCAACTGAGTCTACTTTATCAGCAACAGATGTATCCTCCATGACAACATCTTGTGGTTGAGGTTGTATCTGTGTTTGCTGATCAACATCAAGTAATGGTTCAGACAAAACTTCATCCTCAATAGTAAAATCTAATTGATTAACTTCAGTGATTACCTCTAGTATTATTTGGGTAGCCCTTTCACTCTCTAGTTGAGTTGGCTCATCCACAAGTAGAGGCTCCCCATGGAGTGGAGCCAGGTGAATAGGGCTAGCTGATGGTAGCTCCCCCTGCCTCTGGGCATCTTCTTGTCTTACTGGTGACTGTCCTGCATTGTCATCTCCTCCATCATCAGAACGAAACACCACTTGCTCTTCTGAGCTACTAGAGGATTCTTGAGCCACAATGGCTGTCTTCTTCTTCTTCTTCTTCTTCTTCGGAGGTGTTGCCTTTTCTGGAGTTGGCATTTCCTTTGTCAACACTCTATCCCACCTGGAGAAAATTCTTACATCCATTCTCCTCATGTGGTTGATCTTAGAACCAGCAGCTTGGTTCATCACTTCAGGAATACTTCCAGCTAGGTATAGACTCAGAATTCAACCCAGATTGGGTTTCTTCAGGCTTTCTTTTATCTTATCAAACATGACTGCAGACCAATCAGTATTAAGGTTGAAAATTATCCTTGTCATTAGACTGAACATGTGAGCAGATATTCTATTATGCCCACCAGGCTTGCTCAGTATTACTTTTCCTACTATTTCAGATAGAAACTTTCCTTGTATGTTCATCCCTTTTCTGTTGAAAACTGATCCAATTTTCAGGTTTGAGTCTAATCCACACCATTTCAATGCCTCTCTAGTCTTAGAAGCAGATACATCTTCTTCCTCTTTTGTTCTTGGTAGTTGAAGTACCTTTCTTAGACTTTTTTGTGTGACCTTGACTTTTATCCCATGAACTCTGAACTTAATCTTGAGTCCTGATTCATCAAGAGTAGCTGCACCCAAGAATTCATGACCTCCTTCTTCCAGATCTTGATTGGTTCTGAAACAAGATACTCTAGTCCAGTCTCAGCAATTAGGGTTACCACACCTTTGATTTCTGGTTCTGCGTCATCAAAGGCGTGACGCACGAGATCATATCCTTCATTGATGTTCTCTTCTAGCTTGGGCGCCATTAGGGTTTGAAGAGATTTTGAATTTAGAGAAGAGAAATGTCGACACACAAGTATGGTCTCGAAACTCTGGTGAGCGTGTCGACAAACAATGGGGAAAACCTATTTATAACTTTCTAAAATTGAAGGTGAAAAGGCGCGTCAAATTACTTGAAATGTGCCGACACTGTTGATAAGTGTTGACACTGACTTCTAATGTCTCGACAATCATGTGTCGACACAAATATAGTCGACAGAATATATGTGTCAACACCGATATATCTCAGCTCGACACTTAGTCGAGACTCTACTAGACTAGTTCTGTATAACTCCTAAGTGTCGACACCACCTTGGATGTGTCGACACCTACACTGCATGTGTCGACACTAATTCTCTGAAGTGTCGACACAGACTTACTAGATGTGTCGACACCATTTCTCTGAAATGTCGACACCACTTCTATGTGTCGACACAGACGACTCTATGTGTCGCCACTATTTTACTTAGCCAATTTTTGTAAACTATTCTAAGTTTATCATTCCTAATTCAATTTTAAACTTATTGAATTTGGTTTCATCTAAGGGCTTAGTAAACATATCAGCTAACTGATTATCTGTCTTAATATACTCTAGGGAAATGTCTTCTTTTTCTACATCTTCCTAAGAAAATGGTATTTTATTTCTATGTGCTTAGTCCTACTATGAGAGACATGATTATTTGCAATAGAAATGACACTAGTAGAATCACAAAATAAAGGTGTTCTACTTACTTGAATACCATAATCTTCTAGCTGATGTTGAATCCATAGAAGTTGAGCACAACAACTTCCTGCAGCCACATACTCTGACTCTGCTGTGGAGATAGCCACACTGGTTTGCTTCTTGCTACTCCATGACACTAGCTTTCCACCTAGAAATTGACAGGTTCCTGTTGTACTCTTCCTATCTTCCTTGCAGCCTGCAAAATCTGTATCTAAATAACCTGTCAGTACAAAGTCTCCATTCCTAGGGTACCAAAGGCCTAGATAAGGAGTGCCCTTAAGATATCTCAAAATTCTTTTGACTGCTATCAAATGAGATTCTTTAGGGCAAGCTTGGTACCTAGCATAGACACATGTAGCATACATGATATCTGGTCTACTAGTAGTCAAATATAGTAGGGAGCCAACTATCCCTCTATATAAAGTCTCATCTACAGGTTTCCTTGCATCATCTTTGCATAGAGACATGCTTGACCCCATAGGAGTTTTCATGGTAGTGGATGATTCCATACCATACTTCTTTATCAACTCTAGGGTGAACTTAGACTGACATATGGATAATCCATCTTCAGTCTGTCTAACTTGGAGCCCCAAGAAGAACTTAAGTTCCCCCAAACTGCTCATTTCAAATTGTCCTTGCATGAGTTTTGCAAACTTTCTGCAAAGACTATTTTCTGTAGACCCAAATATTATGTCATCTACATATATTTGGACTAAGATAATCTTGCCTCTGGATTCCCTAAGGAATAGTAGTCTTGTTTATTTTCACCCTTGAGAATTTGTTCTCAATGAGGAAACTAGACAGGGTTTCATACCAAGCCCTAGGGGCTTGTTTTAACCCATACAAAGCCTTTCTAAGTCTATATACATAGTCAGGTTTAAGAGAATCAATAAAACCTGATGGCTGCTCTACATAGACTTCTTCCTTCAGATTTCCATTCAGAAAAGCTGACTTAACATCCATTTGATATACCTTAAACCCTTGGTATGTTGCATAGGCAAGGAACATCCTTATTGCCTCCAGTCTTGCTACTGGAACAAAGGTTTGATCAAAATCAATACATTCTTCATGCCTATATCCCTTTGCAACCAGCCTAGCTTTATTCTTTATGATGATTCCATGCTCATCCAACTTGTTCCTATAGATCCACTTAGTTCCAATAATGTTGTGGTCCTTGGGTTTAGGAAGAAGTTCCCAGACCTTGCATCTCTTGAATTGATTCAGCTCCTCTTGCATGGCCTCAATCCAATGAGGGTCTAGGATTGCTTCTTCAAACTTCTTTGGCTCAATTTGGGATAAGAAACTTGAGTAAAGAACTGTACTTAGATTCCTGCTCCTTGTTTGCACTCCTTGTCTGGGATCTCCAATTTTTTGATTGTCTGGATGATCCTTTAAATGCCTATTTGCTGGAGGCAGACTGTCTTCAGGTTGTACACCTTCAGCTTCTTCATTCAACTACACCTCTTGGTTTTCATCAACATCAGGAGTATCTTGTACTCCCCCTGGACAGCAGCCACCATCTTCCACTTGCTGACTTACAGTAGAACCTTCTGTTAAGGTAAGCTTGTCCATTCTTTCAGTTACACCTGTGGAGCTGCAAGCACTACTTGGCAAATCATTGTTAATGAGCCTTGCTTTATCAAAAACTACATGTACTGACTCTTCTACAACTTGAGTCATCAAGTTGTAAACCCTATAAGCCTTACTATTATTGATGTACCCAACAAAGATCCCCTCTTGGGATTTGGCAGCAAACTTGGTTAGATAAGACTTACCATTGTTAAGTATATTACACATGCAACCAAAGATCCTGAAATAGGATAGATTTGGTTTTCTGCCCTTCACAATCTCATAGGGGGTCTTCTTGTGGCTCTTAGTGATAGTAGCCCTATTGATTACATGACATGCAGTATTAACTGCCTCAGCCCAGAAATATTCTGGGAGAGAAGTGTCACTCAATAGGGTTCTACCAGCCTCTATCAAGGTTCTATTTTTCCTTTCAGCAATACCATTTTGCTGAGGTGTTCTTGGTGAGGAAAATTCCTGAAAAATTCCAAACTCTTCACACAGTTTTGTCATACTTTCAAACTGAAATTTAGTACCATGATCACTTCTGATTTTGACCACTGTACTGTCCAATTCATTCTGAATTTGTTTAACAAAACTATACAAGATATTTGGAGTTTCAGATTTTTGCCTTAGGAAGAACACCCAGGAATACCTTGAGTAGTCATCAACTACCACAAATGTGTAGACCTTCCTTCCTAGGCTGTGAACTGGCATATGACGAAAAAGATCCATATGCAAGAGGTATAGATACCTCACAGAATCCTTGTTCTCAAGGCTATGAAAGGTGGATTTTGTCTGCTTGCTCTTTTGACAAGCTGAGCATATCCCATCCTTTATACACTTAACCTGAGGACCATTCCTCACTAACTCTTTGCTAAAGAGTTGACCAATTGTCTTATAGTTAAGATGAGCCAGCCTCTTGTGCCATTTAACACAATGTGAGACTTTCTCATCAGCTACAAGATAAATGGGAGAAACAATGATCTCACACATAATGTCTAGACAATAGACATTCCTCTTCCTATATCCTGTTAGAATGATCTCTTGATCTCCTGATATGACAACTATCCTTGACAAATGAGATGTCATATCCTAAATCACTCAGCTGACTTATGCTAATGAGGTTATGTTTCAAACCCTTTACATTAGCCACTTGAGTAATTGTAATCAGGTTACTAGAAATGTTACCAAAGCCTTTGATGATTCCTTTTTCTGAACCACCAAAGGTAACTTGAGGACCATCCTTGATTGGTGTATAGTCCTTCAGCAATCCCCTAGTTCCATTCATGTGCTTGGAACATCCACTGTTCAAGTACCATATAGGGGCATGGCCACTTGGACTCACCTGCAAAACAGATTACTTAACCTTAGAACCCAAATAATTCTTGGGTCCTTGGTGCAGGTTAGTTTGACTTTTAACAAAACTACCTGTAGCTCTTCTAGCAGGTAGTTTACTACTCTCCTTGGAACTGGAATTGTACCAACAATCCAAGGCAAAGTGGCCTACCTTGCCACAACACCAGCACTCAAATCTATTGTACCTTTGTTTAGGTACAACCCTGGCTGTTTTATCTATAACAGGCTTTTTGGTGAGTGATGGAGCTTTGCCCTTGGATTTGGACTTAGCAGTCCAGGCAGGTTTTTTAAATCCTAATCTAGCCTTACCCTTGTGAGGTACAAACTCATCTATTAAGGGTAAAACAGAATTGGGTTTAGAAAAACTTATAACTATCTCCTTCTCTTTCTAGAGTCTTGTCTCCAGACTTTTAATTTGATCATTATTAAATGTGATTGTGCCCAATTGAATAACAGTAATGTTCTTCAACTTGGTAATCTCATTCAGTTTTTGATCTAACAATTTTTCTGAATCAGCAGCTGCCAACTTAAGACTAGCAATTTCCTTAGTCAGTGTTTTGACCAGATTTTTGCTCTTCTTAAGTGCCTGCAAAACACCTCTATATTTATCCATCAACTGATGAATATCACCCTCAGATTCAGACCCACCCACATCACTTGATGCAGATGTATCTGATTCTGAATCAGTACTATAATCTGAAAGACATTGTACCTTACTTGGTCCAGGCTGATCATGGATCTTGTCTCCTTCTGATCATGCCATTAGTCCATTACACTGATTGTCCTCATACTCATAAATTGAGTTCATTAACTGTAAGAACTCATCTTCTTCCTCTTCAGCAAACAAGCCAATATAGGCTTCAGCTTCTGAATCTGTTTCTGATTATGATTGATCAGACAGACTTTTGTCTTTCTTAGCAACAAAAGACTTTTCCTTTTTGCCCTTAACCTGAGTGTACAACCCCATACCCGGCCGAGTGGGATCCTCCCCAGGGAGCGGGCTCGGGACGTACTGCGAGCGACGATTTGGTGCAGCCCTGTTCGAGGACGTGCGGGCTCTCGTACGCGCGTGTGGAGTTTTTAAGTTTTGAGTTATAAAAATATATATATATTTACTATGTATATATATTTTTATTTATAATATATATTTATTATATATATATGTTTATATATATATACGCGGAGATATATAGATGTGGGCAGGGGATGAAAAGGAGAGGAGGTAGGGCATCGGGCAGGAAAAAGAAGAAAGGGGCCAGCCGCAGGTTTTTTTCCTCTCCCCGATTTTCCCGATTTCTCCCTCCCTCTCGGTGAAGTAGCAAGGGGAGAAGAGCCGGCCGCCTGCAGTTGGGGCTCGGCTGCCTGGAGAAAAAGCCGGCCGCCTGCAGTTGGGGCTCGGCCGCCTGGAGAAAAAGCCGGCCGCCTGCAGTTGGGGCTCGGCCGCCTGGAGAAAAAGCCGGCCGCCTGCAGTTGGGGCTCGGCCGCCTGGAGAAAAAGCCGGCCGCCTGGGGCAAGGCGCGACCGCCTGATGCTAGGGCACGACCTGGAGCAGGGCTCAGCCTGGAAGGGAGCTCGACCACCACCACGGCCGCTTGGAGCAAGGCATTGATCGTCCATATACGGCTAGGCTCGGCCAGGAAAATGAAGATCGGGAGTCATTGTTCTCCTCCCTGCGAGGGCTCGGCCAAGGAAATAGGGATCGGGTTTCTCCAGCAAGGTTCGGCCAGGAGAAGATTGTGATGAGGGTTAGGGCCGGCACCGCCATCAGAAAAATAAGCTAGGAGCCCTTCACCGGGCATCGAGCCTCGTGCAAGATACGCGGCCGCGACTCCGCCAATATCCGCGCCAAGGGTAACGAAATTTCTCCCTCGGGCAGGTGAAGCCCTAAATTTACATATTTGCATGGAGGCCCCTCTTCACCAATGGGTGGAGGAAGGGTGCTCTCCGACGGGTTGACGTGAACGTCCCCGCAGTTAATTTCCTTTAGTACCCGGAAGCGTGAGTACGGGTTTAGGCATGCTGTGTGAATCCCATCCGGACGTATGAGCCGGATTGGCAATGTTCTGGGGTTCCGGGAGAAGACTCTGAGGAAGTTGTGCATTCTTTATGTAGTGGAAAGCAGCGGGCTTAAGCCCAAGTTGGTGGCGGCCCTAGAAGGCCTTTTTTGTTTATGTTGCCGGCCTGCGTGCCGAGGTATGGAATGTACGTTCCTGTAATTTGAGATGCCCGCGATGTTTTTGCTAGCCCTTGAAGGCTTGTGTTATGTTGGTGGCGGTCCAAGAGGGGCTACGGAAAAATAGAACTTCTAGGCGAGGTTATGCTGCTAGGAGGGCAGTTAAAGGACGTTTTGCACAAACCCGAGGTGTCATCCTTGGTTAAGAGGGAGTGAATTTTGAGATCCTCCCTAGAGGTTCTGGTCGGCCAAGAGAGCCTTCCAAAGGTGCCCAATTAGCTCAACATTTGGCTTAGGAGGGGAAGAGCTCGTTAGTCTTCCGGGTGTTTGGTGGGACCTTCACGCTGAGACCTTGGGCCTGTCCCTTATGTTCCTAATATAGAGCCTCGATTGTTCACTCGAGTGTAGTAGGTGCGCGGTCACCCCTCTTTTGGGACCTCGAACTCCACAGAGACTGGTTTCCGGTTTCAACATTTATGGTGCGGTGAGCGTGGAGAGTGACCAGCACAGAAAAACTCAGTCGAACGTCATGGCTATAGAAGAGGAACCAAGTGACGACCAAGGTCATGTGATGTAAGAAGTTCCCTCACACTCCTCTTTGGTTTCTCAAATGACAACGTATAAACTCTCACAGTTGAGAAGTAACACTTAAAATAATTTCCCACTAGCTAAAATTTTAAGGTTGGAAAGTGCACAGTCGAAAGGTTGAACTGTTAGTACTAGAATACTGGGTTCAGACTTGTGCGAGTCATCTAAGTTCCAGAAAACGTATATTAACAATTATTCTCAAATGTGTGTCTTAGGATGAGAGAGGTGGGAGTAAAAACAACTGTAAAACCAAAGAGTACCACTGCATTCACGGACCATAACTAATTCATCTGTGCTAGGGGGTTTGCTTGCGAAACTATAGAACGAAATCCGGAGAACGAAGATGGACCAGGATTAAACTTGTAGCCCTTAATTTAGATGAATGAGCAGCACCACCAGATACATCATGACTTTCCAGCGCAATAGCATCCTAACTGTATTTTGCTAAAAGTCCAGCATAGCATAACCCACCAATACCACTACCAATCATCACCACACTTGCTCATAACTCCCCTGAACATTTATCATGGTTAAGCAAAGAGATGTTTGCTATGAGTGAAATAGAAGCATAATTTCGGTTTTTAGATTTATACAAGAAAATTAGCAGATAACTAATTACTAAAGGCTCAATCGTTTACCCTCCCATGACAAGCATATTTATGAAAATGAAGCGAAGAATACTTACCGTATTACCACGTAACACAGTACAGGTAAAGTGATGTGTATAATGAACCAAGCGAAGATTATTTACTGTGTTTCTCTTAGTTGAAATCCTACTTGAGGTTGGTTGATTATTTATAAATCTCTAATTGCAAGTATAGGCATGAGAGCCCAATACATCAATGATGCTATAAGATTTTATTCTATCAAAAAAATACCAAATGGGATAAGATATGAGAACTGAGATTTTGAATTATGATTTAGAATGGTAAAACAAGAAAGATACATGTAGATCACATAAGATGTTCTATCCTGGAGATCAAAACGTGCTTTAGGGAAGATTGTAGTAGATGCGCTCCTAATATTTCTTGGAATGAGCAGGCAAAGTGGTGTGAATCAGTTCTCGCTAACAAGAATAGCAAATGATATCACACAATGTATTTGATTCCCTATCAAATTCTCTTCCCTGCCTATCCTTTATAGCTGGTTGCACATGGATCTGTGTCAAATTGATATAGAGAAGCTGCTCATATTGATTGTGGTAGATTTTTATCACCAACTATTTAAATTGCTCAAGCTACTAGCTTTGGATGGCATTCTTGATGACATGAATGTTGTGGACTATGTTACTGGATTCATTTTTGCTAATAGATTTTGCTGAGATCAGCTATGACCGAAGCTAGAATATTAGTTGCGATGACTATACTCCATTAGCATTTCTTTTTTTTTTTCTTTTTTGCGTTTGTTGGAGTTGGAATTTAGTTTGTTGCTCATGGGCTGTATTTTCGTGACCTCTTTGATTCGGCATTGCATGAAGAATTTTGGTGCAAATATTCAAGTTTGTCGGTAATAATTGAGCCGTATTTAACAGAAGAAAATATGGATGAAGAGAGATCCGTGAAGCCATGTTGACAAGAAGGTGTTACGTTTTTGATCATGTAGTGCCTTGTCGACGGGATCCTGGATTGAGAGCACTAGAACATGTTTCAAGTTGTTAATCGCCAGTATAAGCAAATACCCTGAAGCATCTTGTTACTGATCTATACTGCTGAACTCCTTGATCCTTACCATTTAGGTTAAGATGACACTTGTGGACTTCTGATCAAACCTGCAGACGAACAAGAAATATTTTTTATCAATCAAAGGTAGTTGTGGCTTATTATCCATTTGTTTAGGTCTTTATGCATTTAATTCTTTTTTACTTGCGTATTTGATTTGTAGTTTGATCTCAAATTTGAATTTTATGAGCACAAATCTTACCTTTGTTGAGAAGAAACTATTCTACCATGGCGAGGGATCATTCTGGCATACCTGAAGTGATACAGATCATTGGAGCTGCATTGGGCTATTTAATTGCTGAAAGTTTAGAGGCAAGTATTTTTCTGCTAATTTGGATTCAGTTAATTTAGATACCTCTTACTTCCAAGTTCCCTTGCACTATGAAGTTCCATTTGATGTTGATATTTCTACCTCAAAATTTGTTAATGTCCTTCAAGTGTACCTTCAATGCTGAAAAGTACTTCTACCGGTAGTGGTCGTACTCTCTGATGTAAGTGTGAATATTGTTCTATGTTATGTCTCCTTTAGGAAAGCACGCCGATTTTGACCTTCAATAGTGTTTCCCATTTTATTTTGATTCCTCTGGATGTTGGAGTTAAGTATGGCGGGCCGTAGTGAATTTTGATGCTCTTTCTTCAACAAGGACTTTTGATCTGCTTTAACTCCTTGCATTTTTCTGAACTGATTATCCAGAAGGTAAGGTATCAAGAAAGAGAATTGGCATTTGCAGGTTGATCTATTTTGTGCAATAGTTTTGGCAAAGAAAGCATTGACATTTGCTGTTTGATATGTTTTTCTGTGCAATAGTTTTGGTGTAGATGACTTTATTAAGATCCAGAATGATTTGCCTCAGGATGGGCATCACTAGAGGTGTTTAGTTTCTATTGTTTATAGTTTTGCATGCATTGTGCGCATCTTACAGGAGTTTGGATAATAATGGTGTCTTTCATGATTGAGGTTGCACAGGATTTTATACAATTCTTTTGAGCTATCTAGTGCTAGATTTGGTCCTCAACGTTAGTAGTATCATTTTAAGTAGGTAGGGTGTGAGATTATTATTTTTAGGGGGTAGCCTTAAACCATATGTATGTGTATTTAAGATTTTTTTTTGGCAGAGCATATGTTGTATTTCACAAATGAAATTACAAGATATCCATTACGAACCTTCTCCTGAAGGGCATTCTCCTAAATATGGATGGACCCTAATGTGTCTGAAGATTTTTTGGATTGTTAACGAGTGACTCGTGTTGAAACTGGAGGATATTATATGATCGACCCTGATTTTCAGGAGGGTGGACGTAGCGGGTAGAGGTGCCTCGTGTCGGACTCTGGCTTGATTGACCGGGTTATCGGTTCTTTTGAGTTACTTGTTTATCTTTACGTTTGCTTTATAGGTGTTTTGGAGAGGAGACCCCGTGCAGACCCGCTGACCAGGCTCCCATCTAGCTGGCAGGGCTGTAGGCTCACTCAGTGGTTGGAGGTGTTTTGGAGAGGAGACCCCGAGCAGACCCGCTGATCAGGCTCCCATCTAGCTGGCAGGGCTGTAGGCTCACTCGGTGGTTGGAGGTGTTTTGGAGAGGAGACCCCGAGCAGACCCGCTGACCAGGCTCCCATCTAGCTGGCAGGGTTGTAGGCTCACTCGGTGGTTGGAGGTGTTTTGGATAGGAGACCCCGAGCAGACCCGCTGACCAGGCTCCCATCTAGCTGGCAGGGTTGTAGGCTCACTCGGTGGTTGGAGGTGTTTTGGAGAGGAGACCCCGAGCAGACCCGCTGACCAGGCTCCCATCTAGCTGGCAGGGCTGTAGGCTCACTCGGTGGTTGGAGGTGTTTTGGAGTGGAGACCCCGAGCAGACCCGCTGACCAGGCTCCCATCTAGCTGGCAGGGCTGTAGGCTCACTCGGTGGTTGGAGGTGTTTTGGAGAGGAGACCCCGAGCAGACGCGCTGACCAGGCTCCCATCTAGCTGGCAGGGCTGTAGGCTCACTCGGTGGTTGGAGGTGTTTTGGAGAGGAGACCCCGAGCAGACCCGCTGACCAGGCTCCCATCTAGCTGGCAGGGCTGTAGGCTCACTCGGTGGTTGGAGGTGTTTTGGAGAGGAGACCCCGAGCAGACCCGCTGACCAGGCTCCCATCTAGCTGACAGGGCTGTAGGCTCACTCGGTGGTTGGAGATGTTTTGGAGAGGAGACCCCGAGCAGACCCGCTGACCAGGCTCCCATCTAGCTGGCAGGGCTGTAGGCTCACTCGGTGGTTGGAGGTGTTTTGGAGAGGAGACCCCGAGCAGACCCGCTGACCAGGCTCCCATCTAGATGACAGGGCTGTAGGCTCACTCGGTGGTTGGAGATGTTTTGGAGAGGAGACCCCGAGCAGACCCGCTGACCTGGCTCCCATCTAGCTGGCAGGGCTGTAGGCTTACTCGGTGGTAGGAGGTGTTTTGGAGAGGAGACCCCCGAGCAGACCCGCTGACCAGGCTCTCATCAAGCTAGCAGGGTTGTAGGCTCACTCTATGGTTAGAGGTTGTTTGGAGACTTTTGCACTACCCCGAGCCTGGCTCGGCCCCAGGGAGACCCGCTGCACAGGCTCTCATCTAGTTGGCAGGTCCGTAGGCTCGCCTGTTGGGGTAAGGGACCCCGAGTGCTGCTCGGCCCCGGGTAGACTCGCTGCTCAGGCTCTCATTAGCTGGGCAGGGCGGTAGGCACACCTGGGGGGAAAGGACTTGGACTTGGAAAAGGTCTTGGAAAGGGTTTGATCTCATAGAAAAGCAAGAAAGTGTGCAATGCTTCTTCAAAAGGAGAAGAATCATAGTTTAAACCATAGTTTAGATCAATAGTTTCTTTTTGATGAACTGAGTAGACTGATATTAATACATCACTTGTTTCATGTCTTATGAAAATAGTTAAATTATTTGCAAAGTCTGCCAGATCAAAAACATCATCCTCTTTCGCGACATGAAAAATAACATTACCGATCTTATTTCTTTTAATGTTGACCTTGCTGATACATAAAATGTTTGGGAGGTAGCAAAATCATTGTATTTATAAGAGGTATGCCCATCTGAAATATGCATCTCAAAACATGTACTGCCATTGACTTCCCCATCAATTGGTAATTTGGTTGGATTTTTAAATAGGTTGGTTTTTATCGCATGTTCATGATAGTGAGTTGATTCTTATTTAAGCCCTGGCCTGGAGCTCTTTTTATCTCCAAGTGGGGAATTCTCTCAAACTTTTTTTGAGTCGGAACCCACTCGCAGAGTACTTGGGGTTGGACATTTCTTTTCGAGCTTGGACAACCTCGAAAAGAGCGGGGATTGTGTACAACCCCGTACCCGGCCGAGTGGGATCCTCCCCAAGGAGCGGGCTCGGGACGTACTGCGAGCGACGATTTGGTGCAGCCCTGTTCGAGGACGTGCGGGCTCTCGTACGCGCTTGTGGAGTTTTTAAGTTTTGAGTTATAAAAATATATATATATTTACTATGTATATATATTTTTATTTATAATATATATTTATTATATATATATGTTTATATATATATTTATTATATATATATATGTTTATATATATATATATGTGGAGATATATAGATGTGGGCAGGGGATGAAAAGGAGAGGAGGTAGGGCATCGGGCAGGAAAAAGAAGAAAGGGGCCAGCCGCAGGTTTTTTTCCTCTCCCCGATTTTCCCGATTTCTCCCTCCCTCTCGGTGAAGCAGCAAGGGGAGAAGAGCCGACCGCCTGCAGTTGGGGCTCGGCCGCCTGGAGAAAAAGCCGGCCGCCTGCAGTTGGGGCTCGGCCGCCTGGAGAAAAAGCCGGCCGCCTGCAGTTGGGGCTCGGCCGCCTGGAGAAAAAGCCGGCCGCCTGCAGTTGGGGCTCGGCCTCCTGGAGAAAAAGCCGGCCGCCTGGGGCAAGGCGCGACCGCCTGATGCTAGGGCACGGCCTGGAGCAGGGCTCAGCCTGGAAGGGAGCTCGACCACCACCACGGCCGCTTGGAGCAAGGCATTGATCGTCCATATATGGCTAGGCTCGGCCAGGAAAATGAAGATCGAGAGTCATTGTTCTCCTCCCTGCGAGGGCTCGGCCAAGGAAATAGGGATCGGGTTTCTCCAGCAAGGTTCGGCCAGGAGAAGATTGTGATGAGGGTTAGGGCCGGCACCGTCATCAGAAAAATCAGCTAGGAGCCCTTCACTGGGCATCAAGCCTCGTGCAAGAAATGCGACCGCGACTCCGCCAATATCCGCGCCAAGGGTAACGAAATTTCTCCCTCGGGCAGGTGAAGCCCTAAATTTACATATTTGCATGGAGGCCCCTCTTCACCAATGGGTGGAGGAAGGGTGCTCTCCGACGGTTTGACGTGTACGTCCCCGCAGTTAATTTCATTTAGTACCCGGAAGCGTGAGTATGTGTTTAGGCATGCTGTGTGAAGCCCATCCGGACGTATGAGCCGGATTGGCGATGTTCTGGGGTTCCCGGAGAAGACTCCGAGGAAGTTGTGCATTCTTTATATAGCGAAAAGCAGCCGGCTTAAGCCCAAGTTGGTGTCGGCCCTAGAAGGCCTTTTTTGTTTATGTTGTCGGCCTGCGTGCCGAGGTATGGAACGTACGTTCCTGTAATTTGAGATGCCCGCGATGTTTTTGCTAGCCCTTGAAGGCTTGTGTTACGTTGGTGGCGGTACAAGAGGGGCTGTGGAAAAATAGAACTGCTAGGCGAGGTTATGCTGCTAGGAGGGCAGTTAAAGGACGTTTTGCACAAACCCGAGGTGTCATCCTTGGTTAAGAGGGAGTGAATTTTGAGATCCTCCCTAGAGGTTCTGGTCGGCCAAGAGAGCCTTCCAAAGGTGCCCAATTAGCTCAGCATTTGGCTTAGGAGGGGAAGAGCTCGTTAGTCTTCCGGGTGTGTGGTGAGACCTCCACGCTGAGACCTTGGGCCTGTCCCTTACGTTCCTAGTCTAGAGCCTCGATTGTTCACTCGAGTATAGTAGGTGTGCGGTCACCCCTCTTTTGGGACCTCGAACTCCACAGAGACCGGTTTCCGGTTTCAACACTGAGTCTTCTTCTTATCAGTTGACTCCTTCCTATTTTCAGGACAGTCAGCCACTATATGTCCCTGTCTATTGCAACAATAGCATACAATCTTTGAGGATGTAGTTTTACTTGGCTTGGACTTTCTTCTGTCATTCCTTGATAACTTCCTTTTCTGATAGTAGTCATCTTTAGACTGTGAAGTGGAAGGCTTAGACCTCCACTGCTTCTTTTTCAGAAACTTTTGAAACTGCCTTGTAAATGCAGCAAAATCCTCATCACTTTCACTGCTGTCTGAATTCTGGTTCTCTGAATTTTCTGAAGCAGTATCAGCAATTATTTGAGGTGGAGATGAAGACTTACTTCTATACTTCCTAGTGGCTTCACTCTTGAAGGCCACAGACCTTTCCTTGTGCTCAGCTCTAGTAGTCTTCTCCTCCTCTTTTCTTGCTATTAAATGCATCTTGGTATCCCAGTCTTTAGTCAGGGATCTTAAAAACTTGTCATTCAGCTCATAGTTGCTGAATTCTCTTCCATAGGACATCAACTCATTAACAATCCTATAGAATTTCTTGTAGCATTCAGTAATGCTATCAAACTTTCCTTGTCTGAAGCTTTCATACTCCTGATTTAACAAGGACTTCCTGTCTTGTCTAACTTTTTCAGACCCTTCCATATAGACTATCAAAGTATCCCACATTTCCCTTGAAGTCTTGCAATGAATCAAATTCTGGAAGATAGAGTCATCAATGGTACTCACTATGATGTTCTGAGCCCTCTTATCCATAGTAGCCAAGATTATTTCATCCTTGGTCATTTCTGAATAATCCTTGGGTGTTCTCTGATTTGCATCTAGAATAGATACCTTCATGGGCACATATCGCCCTTCTTTAACTGTGATATATATTCTTGGGTCAGATGCTTCCATAAAAAAGTCTAACCCTTTCTTTCCATATGCCAAAGATCTCTTTTCTACAGATTGGCAATTTCATGGACCCCAGCTCTTTGTGATTCTCAGTAGAACCCATTTTCTTGAATCTTGATTATTCTGAATCTGCCTACAGGATCTTACTCAGAAGGTTATGTCCCTTTTTGAGTAACCTCCCTCTGACACCACTTGAAAGAAATAGTGCCTAATCACCTAAAGGGGGGGGGGGGGTGAATAGGTGAACTTAATCTTTTTAACTTTAAAGGCAGAAATACAGTACAGTAATTGCAATTCTACAAGTATCACAGTACAACAACCATACAAGCATACATTCACAGAATGAATCACACACAGAGTACACACATATTTTTATAGTGGTTACCCAAGGTCTGGGTATATCCACTTTCCCCCTTCGCCTATCTAATAGTGTACTAGATTCGGCCTAACTTCTCCACTTCTTCTCAGATCGTCAGATCTTACAACTCAGAACCCCAAATAGTTTCCTACAACTCAGAGTGATCCCACTCCTACAACTCAGGCACAAAATCCCTACCACTCAGTCTTCACCAAGACTTTCACTCAGAGAACAAAGTCTCCTACAACTCAGGCACTAGGCCCTACCTCAGTCTTGAACAAGACCTACACTTAGAGCATACTGTCTTCTACACTCAGCCTTTATAAAATATTCTTACAGCTCAGATCCCTTAGGATCCTACAGAAAATAGAGTTTACAAAGTGTATAACCACAACTCTGAAAGAGAGAGATGAGTTAACTGGTTTCTTGATGAGTTCTTGGAAGAACATGGCAGAGATCAACCTCCCTTGGCTTTCTTCACAGCTTCTTGAATTAGAACACAGTAGGGTTGTATCTCTATGCAGATGATCTTCAATAAACTGCTGTCTTGAGATTCTGATTTCAATCTGAATCTTACTTATCAGCCTGGTTCAACAGCTGGTCTTCTTAGAAGGAGCTCTCTCTCTCCAACTTCTTAGATCTTCTCTTGAAGGTCCTCTTCTTATTGTGTTGTTTGTCAATTCATTGATCACTTCTTATCATTCTGTTGAAGGAGAAAGGTCTTTAAATAAGCTTTCTCCATGGTGACCGGCTGATCCAGTTTCTAACAACTTTCTGATGGCTCTGACAGTTGCAGTTGACCGGTTGAAATGGTAGCTGTCATGTCATCTAGTCACTTCTTGAAATCTCTATCACTGTCTGAAAGTGTCGAGACAGATAGTCTATGTGTGTCGACACAAATAGACTAAGTGTCAACACAAGTAGACTAAGTGTCGACACTAGCATTGTTGGTGTCGACACAACTCCTTGTGTTGTTGTAACAGCTTCTCGACACTGCTTCTTCTGAATGTGTCGACACTGATTCTATGTGTCGACAAAAGCCTTCTGTTGAATGTGTCGACATTGGTTGAGTGTGTCGACACAAATACTTAATCTTCAATACTTAGTTAATTTTTGCTGTGTGTCGACACAACGCCTTTGTGTCGACACATCTTCTTGTGTTGAAACTTTGCTAAGTGTCGATACATCTCCTTTGTGTCGACACATGCCTTCATGTGTTGAAACTTTGTTGAGTGTCGACACATCTCCTTTGTGTCGACACATGCCTTCATGTGTTGAAACTTTGCTGAGTGTCGACACATCTCCTTTGTGTCGACACATGCCTTCATGTGTTGAAACTTTGCTGAGTGTCGACACTTCTCCTTTGTGTCGACACATGTACTTAAACTTTGTTGAAGTTTGCTGAGTGTCGACACAGCCTCCTGGTGTCGACACTTTTGATGTCGACAAAGTTTCTCTGGGTGTCGACACTGCTTCTAAGTGTCGACACTGATTATGTTGACAATTCTTCGCTGTGTGTCGACATTGCCTGTATGTGTCGACACTTTTCTTCTGGTGTCGACTCTGCCTCTCTAGTGTCGACACAATTACTCCAAGTGTCGACACATCTTCTCTAGGTGTCGACACAAGCCTTCATAAGTGTCGACACTTTTCTTCTAGGTGTCGACACATGGACTTCGAAACTTTTATGCTTTCCCTGCAATTACTTAACCTGCACACATAAACTCAAAGCATATCAAATACACATTGATGTATATCATTGAGTGGGGTGAGGCTTCTTCAAATCTGATACATATATTCCAATGTACCCAACACATAAACATGAAATATTATGCATCCCAAACTACATAATATCGCATGTAACGAAAGCAAAATCTAATGGGCATTAATGTGATGATTTTTATGCATCCCGTACTACATAACAGTCACATGTTGCTTCCTATAAGAATCCATATACAAACACATATTATACATCCCATACTACATAATATGCCCCGTATACTTCTTATCATGCTTATGAGTTTAGTGTTCATGCTTCGGCCAAGACGTACTGATGACACATTGTTGTGTGTATTAAATAAAACAATACCAATAAAACTACACCTCTGATACCAATTGTCACAACTTGTATTTTCTCAACATAAAACATTAGATTAGATTAAGAGAAAACACATGCCGTGATGCCACGTAGTGCAGGGGATAACTATAGATGCTCAGGCAAGAACCTACACCTAACAGTTTTTAAAAGAATTGTCGAGTTTATCATGTAGAAAACATATTTTTAGTTAAGTTTTGACGGTCGTATTCCCCGGCTCAGTGGAACAACTAGTCTATAGATAAAAATATAGATATACGCTGCGTAAAATACTTTACTTAATTCAAATTTAATCCCACATGAGCAGATAGATCGAAAAGGATAACTCATGATATGTATACTTCTAGATTTAATATAGGTATGGAAAGAGCTTTTACATTCATTAAAATATAATGTCATTTGTTTTAAAAAGATGTGATGAGTATGAGATAGCATATTAATAATTTTATAACTTGAAAATAACTATCTTGCAATCCTAGCATAAATCCTTCCTAGAGAGCAAGTAAAACCAACAAATCATCTAGAAAGTGACTTAGCAGCTAGCAAGTAACTTAACATTCTACAAAATCTCTAGTGGGTGTCAACAACCTGACACGAACCAACCAAAAGTCATGTATGTCTGAACAAAAAACTAAACAACAAAACTACCTCACAATGGTAACGAAATGATAACTACAATAGCTGCAAAACACCGGCAACCACCAACCTTAGCCACTCGATCAGCTACTGCTCCGAGCCTCAGACATTCAAAAGAAAAGAATACCTCAGTAATAATATAAAAGTGGCAATCGAACATCAATAGTAGAAATAATCAACAGGATACAAAAGGGTTACCAACCCAAATATAAGGAAAGTTGTCAAACTACAACAAACAAGTTATAATATAATAAGCAGAGAAGAATTCTCAAACATTGTAATAAAAGAAGTTGCACCAAGTGCGAGATGAAGTCATGCTTTAATAAGATCTACAAGAGTAAGCATCATAACATATGTCTATATAATAAGAAGAAAGAGACTGAACAACTCTAAACACGCGAATCATTAACACTTGGTAAAAATGGCTCTGAGTCAGTGGTCGTACCGTCCAACACGAACTATTAGACCCAAATATCTCAACAAGGTATTGTAGTGTTGGCCATATTGTCCAACACAACCTAATAGTCCAAACATCTCAAAAAGGCACTGTGGTTGTGGCCACATTGTCCAACACAACCCAACAGTCAATAAGAAAATACAAACCACCATGTGTAATGATTCACAAATCGACATCAAGTTGGTGGTCCTTTATCTACTGCCAACCTAGCCACAATCACACATCTAGAAAACCAATAAAAACCAAGCCCAACCTCAAGATTACTCGATGAAAAAGCGGGAGGAAAGACCCAAAAAATCACCTTGAGGACAATACTCGACGAATTGACTCCATTCTGCTAGAAATTTTTTAGTCCACACCCATTTGTCGAATATAATCGATGAATACAGGGGTTACTTAATGAATTGGCTTGTCCATACCTCGATACTCGACGAAAAAGACTTCATTAAATGTCAGGACTTAACTCAACGAATTTTACTTCACTCAATGCCTAGTTGAGTTCACTCAACGCACTTGACGCCAAAAGGAAATTTTACTCAAAGCACTCAACGCCATAATAGTTACACTTAAAACACTCGACGCTAAGATAGTTACACTTAAAGCACTCGATGCCAAGACAGTTACACTCAAAGCACTCGATGCCGAATGTTATACTCGATGAAAAAGTCTTAGCTTCTCTTGAATACTCGACGAACTCGACACACTCGATGCCAAAGGCAATTTCTCTCAAAGCACTTGACGTGAAGACAGTTACAGTCAACCCACTCGACTCCAAAGGCAATACTCGACGAAAAATAATTAGCTTCTCATGAATTCTCGATGAACTCAAAGCCAAAGGCAATTTCACTCAAGAACTAGACGCCAAATACTGAAATCAACGAATTCTTTGAGAATACTCGACGAATTATACTTAATCGGACTCAACCCTTATCCGACGAATTTTACTCATGCTAACTCCTGCATATTTGATTAATTTTGGTCAGTCGGTCTCCTAAACTACCGTGCGGATTCTTACCTAGCCAAACCCTACACTACTCCCACCATCTAAGGTGGAAGGAAGAAGAAAAAATCACCACTTGCCTCAAACCTTCTGAAATCCGGCCACACTACGCTCCTCCTCAAGGATCTAGCAGCAATAACGGGTGATACTGATTGCGTAACAAAGTGCGGGAAGGATCCAGGACAGGGTGTGTGTGGATAGCTAACTATCCACATCCTGCCTTAGTCCCTGATTGCGTAAGAACACATTGGCTACACTACCCTTGCAATTCATGAAGGGGTAGTTAGCAAAGGTAGTGACGCACTTGGTTATGCAATCAGTATCACCCAATATTACGCGAAATAGTGGAGCAAGAACGTAAAAATCCAAGTGCATGAAGAGAAAAGTTGGATGGAGTAAGGTTAGAAGCTTTCAAGTTGGTAGTTAATGTAGTGGGCATAGGGGACTATTTATAGAAAAATTTGGGAGGGAAGGATCCACGACAGGGGGTGTGTGGATAGCTAACTCGCCACATCCTGCCTTAGTCCCTGATCTTATCCCGAACTCCCTCTACTCGCCCCCGAGCTCGAGCTAATACTAGGCATAAAAATAGATCGACATTAGAAAAGAAAATCAGGATGCGAGATCGTAAGGAAACATCAAATATACATGCGCATTCGTCATATGTTTGAGCCAAAACAAGTTTATATTACAAGTATAATTAGAAAAAGAAGGGGCGGGAATGCGAGTGTCGATAGGACCATCTGTGGTCGTTACCACCTTCCTCGTCCTCTCCTCCCCGCCATAGGCAACATGCGAGAATAATGATACGCGTGAATGGATTGCAGCTCCTGTTGTGCTAAGGACATATAATCTTCGGCTTATGCAATATGAATCCCATGGAAGTCCATCCTGCTTCCAACTTATCCCCCAAACTCGGCCATCAGCTATGTATAGTTATTTTCTAGATAAAGAAGTCATTCCCCAATGGTGTCTTTGTTCTCCTAAACATGATTATTGAGCTCGTGTAGCATAAGGGTGTGCTTTGCAAAATAGCTCGGTCATTTGCCCCTTCAATACGATATTGTCCTTTGAGTCGCCCAGGAAAGTAGCAATTGAGTCAGGAGAGGGGGAAGCAAGAACACCTCGTCATAAATGTCAACATCAGTCGGTGAGACTTTGTGGTATCTTGTAGTTGATAGGTTCAGTCGAGCATGATCTAATTTTAGTGAGAGCATTACGAATGCGGCTCTTTACCTGGCATGGTATCCGCACCCCTGCCTGGGTGCCGGCGAGAGGTACTAGGCCGCTCCTCAAAGGGTGTGTCTAAAGTGATGTAGGGCTTCGCAAGCCTTGGTATTGGCTTGAGGCGAGAAGTTGGGAAACTCATCCGCCGGGGTCAATGAGCACGAGGCGAGATCTTGGAGAGTCAGGAAGGCTGGGGACTTTAGCGGTGAAGCACCTTTACCCATTATCCCAAAGGTGGGAGCTGCGAGAGGTACAAGTAAGAGAAGGGAGTAGAAAAGAGTATGCAAATGATGAATTACCGGGGGTTTGAGGGAGGTCATCTGGGATGGATTGGGAATTGATCTGTGAGGCCAGATTAATGCTTCCGACTTTGAGCAAATGCAGCCAGGAATTCTCTGACACCTTCCTGGTGTCTTTCTCCTTTGAAGGATTCTATTACGAGTAGTCGCAACAGTGTCAATTATCATCTTTGAGAAGAGTGGTGGGAGGAGGGGCAAGTGGGAATACTTGTGGAGTCATAGGGCATGATGGTGTCAGCGGGATGGACCCGCCCACCATCAGGTCTTGCCTGACCATCTTGGCCTTTTTTATCTTTGGTGATGAACTCGAAGCTTTCCGAGTAAACTAGGGAGCAAACCCGATAACAAAAGATTTGGCCTCCACTCTCGCAGCAGCAAGACAGTCCAGAACTTCCTTCGAGAGCGGTATTGAGCTAAAGCGAGAGAGGGAGAGAGAGATGGAGAGAGAGAGTCAAGAAGGATGAGATGAGCAAACATCACCTACCAGGCACTGGATGTATATATAGCCATGTGGGTGCACCCACCAAAAGATTCCTTCCAGGTTAGTAGGCACTGACCGAACACCTGTGGTTGGATGTTTCTTTCCGAGCTTATGCCAATCTCGAAAAGGGCATGGATTATAAATAATGCTTGGTTCGCTTATTAGGCTAGTGGGCTCCATGGCTCAGGGTGGCCGAGCAAGCAAATGAGGCAGGCGAGTGGGGCTATAGGGCCTTCACTCACCTCGAGGACTATGGCTCAAGCGGACCATAGGTGAGTGTGTTATTTAGTAAACACTCGCACAGGTTGGAAATGGTGTAGTGAGTGAGTGCTATTCTCATCGGGACACACCCTTAGCCAGGAATAGGTGGGTGCTCTTCTTCTCGCCTAGGCATTCGCCTCCCCTTCGTAGAGTTATGTTTTGTCCTGCTATTAGCCATTCTAAACAGCTGACTTACATTGTTGGCAGATCAGTTCGGGCTGCGTATAACAATTCTAAACAACCGAGTTATGTAATTTTTAGACCAGACTTGGAATCCTATAAATAGACCATGTGGGAAAATTTGGAGGGGATCTAGTTCTTTTGGCTTCTTCCTTCTTGAATTATTTTGGGTTGGCTGCGAAAGCCCTCCAAGGTGCCAAGCTCAACTTTTGGCTGGGGAGGGGAAGCACTATTAAGATCTTCTGGGTATATGGTGGGACCTCCATGCTGCAACCCAGAGTTAGTTTTCAAGTTCCAAGTATTAGGTTAGGAGAGCAAATTTGGGAGAGGTAAGTGCAAGCTACCCCCTTAGGTTCGAACTCTCGTTGATACCATGTTTTGGTTTCAACACCCAGAAACTTCATTGAAGAGATCCGGCTAAAAATGGCTAAGTAGATGGAACCTCGAAAAAGGCATTCTGGATGGGGAAATCACAAACTCCATAAAGCCTCGATGGTACCGCTCCAGTTCAAGAGGAGCCTTGGTGTGAGTGCTCTCACAGAGATGAATAGCGTGTAAGGGAAGCTAATGTATCCTTGGCACCATGAGGGGAGCAAATCAAATTATTTGCCGAGGATCTGCCAAAGTCCGTGATCTCGCTGGAAAACCTCAGATCACTTTGTAGCCTCTAGTTTTGGTTGTCTTCAAACGAAGGCCTGGGGGCATATTTATAGTTTTCTAGAGGGATATGTCAGTAATTGCGTCAGAGCTAATTTTGTGTCGGAGAATTGAGTCACTCCATTTCGTTCACATGGATCACCAAAGTTAGCAAAAAGACAAAAGTGCTCCAAGGCAGTCCGGGCAGCACAAGCAGGGTGCCTGACTATAGCAGTGGTCGATAATGGCCATAAGTAGTTTCGATGACCGAAGGATATGCCATCGACAAGAGGCATTGTCGGTTGCCGGTGAGCGGGCATGCACGCCACTGCAGTGGGCATTTTCACATGTAATGTCTGCGTTGCAACGTATTGTAACCCCTCCCACGGGTAGACACATGTGCATTATTATCGGTGTGGTACTACGTATGCGGTGCAAGGTACAAACCACCGTAATCCTGTCCGCGCATGAAGTCCATGCAATGCTACACATGTAGTGCACACACGCAATGCGCATGGTGCCGCTCGTGCAATGTCGTGTGAATGGCCTGTCATTCGTAATAGCCCCCACATAGGCTACTACGCGCAGGATATCGCTCGCGCAGTGCCGCACATGAGGTGATGAGCGCGGGCTCCTACGGTGTTGTACGCAGTACGTGGTGGGTGTGTCCCGTATCCATTGTCGTGCGCGGGCTGCTACTCACGGACACATGTGGTGCTTTGTTTCGCCATTCTTTTGGGGTGCTCCTAGACCTTCGAGGTGAGCGCGATTGGGAGTGCGCGGCTCACTTGGTCAGGTCAGCCTACCACCATTTCCTCAGTAGAGATATTCTTGGTTTGACTCTGGAATTTTAGGGGGAACCCCATCAATGCTTATAAGCATTCTAAAACACTATTTCTAGGAAATAAGAACAACAAGTATGCGTGTATTATTTTTTTGGTTTTTCTAAAGTTTTTTTTTAAATTCCTTATGTATATGTTTTGTTGAGTATGAACTTTTTGGTTTTTTTACTTAATTAAAATAATAACTTAATAATAATTAGAAAATAAAACTGCATTTTAAAAAACATAATGTTATTATGTTTTTTTGTTAATTCTTAGACTTCCCGAGATATTCAATGTAAAGGGCTCTCATCAGTACTAGAAGTTATGATGGGATGACATCCCAAACCTCCCTTTCAAAGAAATTAGTTTTTTGATTTCCTAACCTTTTGGTGGATTTGGAGTTTTCTTAATTTTTTGTGATTTCTTTAAGGGCATAAAAACAAGGGAAAAAATATTTTTGCGATGTTTTTCAGAATTTTATAATTTTTATAATTTTTCAAACTTTATATATTTTTTTGTATTTTTTTGTGCCTGATAAACTACACTGCAATCTCATACCTATAGTTAAATATCCTTGAGATATTTTGCATATTTAGGCATTTGGGAGATTGCCTCGCAGAATGACATGTTAATCTGAATTTGTTTTAAAATTTTTGAAAAAATTTATATTATTCGATGTTACGTTCATTTTTGACTCTCAAAGGATAAAGAATAGAAGGTTAAGTAATATGTGGAAAATAAGTAGAAGAGAAAATAGGAGGAGATGAAGTGGATATGTTTACCTCTGGTTCTATTATTGTTGAAGGTGTAACCTCATTTAATCTTCGGAGAGAGATTGCATTTACATTTTCTCGCAAATTGGGCTCGGTATTGCCCGACAAAGCTCCATACTATGGTTCGAAAAATAACTCGGTGAGCTTTCCAATTTGATTTTCTAAAGTTTTAATAGATATAGTGATATTTTGGATATTGGAATTATTCGAGACAACATATTTAGATTAGACCTCTTCAATTGAAGAGGGATTCGATGGTGGTGGCTAGAATCTAGGTGGATTTGCATTATGTGCGTGTTGGCCATTATTATGGTTGTTACATCAATCATTTGCCTCATTTGGATATTCAAATCAATGTAAAATATTTGCACTTGTATCCAAGTTGGTAGTGCATGGTGGAGGAATCTACGCAAATGTTCTTTGAACTACTCTCATGTATCATAAAGAGTATCCAAGTCAATTTGCATAAATGAGGCGATGTTGGTGCATAATTAAGCGGTTTTGGTCAGAGGAAAATATTTAGATAAAAGTTTCTCCATCATTTTGGCCCATATAGTGATGGATCCTCTAGGAAGAGAACCCAACCATTTCTTAGCCTTTGTCCAAAAAGAAAATAAAAGTAAACAAAAAAGTGACATCATCTGAAAATGTGAATAGTTGAATAAATCCTTTAAGAATTCTCTATAGAGGGTGAATAGAGATTTAAAAATGATCTTAATTAATATAAGTTATCTCAGAATTGCACACACAGAATACTGACCCAAAATTTATCATAATAAAATTAAGCAGAACACAACAAAAGTAAACACAAAAACACACAATCACAGGTGACACCAAAGCTATAGTTGTTGCCCAAAATATGTGTACATCCACTCTTCAACCACTTTGGTAGGAATTCATTATCCTAGTACTTGAGTATTTCGATAAGGAGACTCTTAGAACAAACAACCAGATCTTTTGGGAAGGAGATCTTCAACCACAACTAACTGTCTTTTGGCAAAGAGACTCTCAGAACTACAATCTAAATCCTTTGTAGAGGGTACCTAAAAACTCTTTAATCAACTAGTGGAAGAGAATTAAGAAGGAGATTGAGAAAGAAAGTGGCAAAGAAATATCTTCAGGATGAGTCCTCTCAGCAAGAATCTGAAGATTGTTAGGCTCAATGTGAATTTGATCCTTCAATATGATGAACCCCTTGCGGGATGAAAATTTGTTGGGGTTATTAGAATTGGATCAGTAATCCTCTCTAATCATTCTTTTGAAGTGTTTATTTAAGAACTAGCAAAGAAGATTGAATATGGAGAAGATGAAGAATAATAGTCGACTTTATGTATTTTTGTTCTTGCTGTCTGTGTCTTTTTCATTTTCTTCATAGATTATATCATCTCCGAATCATTTTACATTGTCCCTTTCTTGGAATAACATCTTCGGATGTAATGATGATATCTTCTTCCAATATTGTTTCAATGAAACTCCGCATCTTCTTCCAAGTCTTTCCATAAATTCTTCTCTAAATCCGATAGAAAATTATTTCCTTTAGACCTTCCTCCAATGGTAAAATTATTTGTATTAATTTCATAAAGTTTCCCCTTCGATTAAGCCTGAATAATTCTCGGAAATTTCCATTCTGAACATTACTCGATGCTAAGTCGACTTCATGTAAGAGTTTCGTCAACTTCTTGCTTCATAATAAAATAACTCTATTATTGAAGTTGCGTTGATATCTTATCGACGCATAAGTCGACTTCTGTCTTAAAGTGGCGTCGACTTATTATTTGTAGTTGCTCTGAGTTCTAGTCGTAGTAACGTCTACATCTAGTCGATGTTGCATTGACTTCGATTTGACTCGTGTTGGCTTTTCTGGACTTTCTTTTATAATACAGTATGTCTAGCACGTGCCCTCTACTCTACTAACTTCCTAGGACAATTATTACCATATTACCCTCTCTATAAAACTTGGGTAATAAATGTAGTATGTAAAATCACTTTCAACATAATTTATTAAGTTAAATCATAAGGGTCTTTCCCAATAATCTCCCACTATTTAGCTTAACATATTTTGCAAAGTTTCAATTGTGATTTTTTAAGATAAAGTATGATATATAAAAACTAATTTTCATCAAACATATGTAAATGACACACATATATGCAAAGGACAGAAACATAAGTAGCAACTAAATGATTTTAGTAATTGAGAATATTATAATTTAAACAATGTTACCCACAGTTTTTATCTACAAGAAACAAAGTGACTGCTGCATATAATTTCTTAGACATCCTTTCCATGAACTGAAATTGGGCTGGCCTTGCACTATCAGGGTGTTGTTGAATGTTATGTTAGATTTTAAATAGCTTTTGAACCACCACTTCAACAATATGAGATGTTGTATTGATTGTAAAAGCACGGCTCAGAATCTTGGTCACTTGCTCATTGATGGACACAAAAATGTTCACAAGAAACTCTTCCCTTTGATGACCTCCAGTTGTTGCTTCTTGAGCATCAAGAGCTGGTGCCTTTTCAAAACTGATTAGTTTATCTTTTCCAAACATTTATGGGATTTGTTCCTCCTCATTTAATTATTGACCGACTACTCTATTGCAGATGTCTCATGCAACATCCATAACCAGAGGTCGAGGGTATTTTGTGACATATTCCTTAAGATCAAATATTTCATCAGGTAGTGGAATTAGCTTCTTAATATGTGTATCCTCCATTGGATTCCATGCCTTCAGTCTATCAATAAATATATTCCTTTTGTCTACAATATCCTTTTCAGAGGCCTCATACGCATTATCATCTATTTTTCTTATTTTGTTAAGAGTTTTTTTTTAATTTATGATCCATGTATTCTCCCTAGTCCTTGGTAATATTATCCCATTCTAGTTTTCTCTTTCTAGTAGATCTTACTGGTGATATTTTTTTTGAAATTAATATCAAAGGGGTTTCTTTCCAAGTTTTAGATTCGTTGTCTAATTCATTCCATCATCACTATCTTTAGAACAATCCTTAACTCTGCCTTGACTCTTCCCCTTCTTTAGCTCAATGAAAAAGGATATAAAGACTTTGGTAGGGAGTTGGGATTGATCAACCTATTGTTCTAGAAGTTGTACCGAGCATGATAAATCATTTATTCAATTCTAAAAAATGATTATTTTGTTGGTGCAGCTGATGTGTGTTTTTGTATATTACTAACTATTCTGAGTCTTATTAGAGCCTAACCCGATAAGGCAAGTGCACCTATCATTTGGAGTATAATATCAAGTGTCGTATTCCACAAGTCTAATGGGTACTTATACTCACACGAAAGAGCTATTATATTATCTTACAAAAAGGGTTGGTTGATTTGACAAACTAAGATAAAAAGTGATTGAAAATATTAAGATAGAAAAAATAATATAAAGGCTAGCATTTGATCTATAATCCCTTTGCATAAAAAAACTTTACTAAAGGATTAAATTGCAAACTCAAAAATAAAGAACTTTTACTATGCATGTTGTTAAATTATGAAAGCGCCTCTCTCGAGAATACACTATCAAATACCTTAGGTGAATTAATTAATACCTCTCGGGTAATCAAAATCAATAAGATTACTTTAGGTAGTGAACCCCACTATTAGGTTTAATCCAAATCCAGAAGAACTATATCGCCTTCTCTCGAGGATGGCATATAACTCCTTTTATCTTCAAGCGATCTTCTTGTATTCACAACATCTTGGTAAACTAGAATACAGATCTAAAATTGAAAAGCAAATTCACATTCTATTTATCCTTAAATGATCTCCTTACATTCACAACCTTTCGGTAAACTAGAAGCGATTCTTAGATCAGAAAATGAGTTCGTGAAATAAGAATTCAAAGTCAATTAATCAAAGATAGATCGAAGATAAAGAAAATAGAGAGCTTGTTAATTTTTAAAAAAAAGATAAAGTAAAATTTATTTTTTTCCAATGTTCATCATGATCAAGTGCTAAGGGAAGTTTAGGTGCTCACCATAATGGGGGAATTGCACATGAAAATGTGGAGAGACATGGTTACTAAGTAAAAAGGAGCCTAAATTGAAAAGTGTTATACTAGAAATGGAAACACAAAAGCTATACTAACAACTAAAAATGAGAAATACAACTAAAACTAACCAGGATAATAAAATTCAATCCTTAAATCTCCTAGCTCAGCTGAAGAACAGTGCTGCTATTTATAGAATTTTTAGTTGGAGTGTCATGCCCCCTGGTCACCCCCGTGACCAGGGAATGTCTAAAACAAAACTACCACCATAAAACTCTGGGAAATGATGAGAGAGAAATTGCCAAGAGTCATTATCTGGTGGATCACTCCCCGAGCTAGGTCACACCCATAACCAAGGGTATGTCTTGACCAAGTCTGGAAAACTGCAGAAAACAGTGCAATCTGCAGTTAATCGATCGGTTTGGTAAGTTGTCACGCCTCCTAGTCATGCCCATGACCACGGGGTTTTTGTTGTAATGTCACGCCTGAGCAAATGGCTCGATTGAAAGCCTGACCACACGCCTTGGTCTGCTGGACATGCCTGTGATAGGGGCATGCAAACTTATTTTGACATGGCATCTCATTTGGTGCACTGGAGAATGATCATGGTGTGCAGGATTAGTTATGCCCAAATTTCTCCGGAGTGCTCCAATTTAATAATTACAGCCCAAAATAACCTAAATTGCAAAATGAAGTCAATTAGAGGTTATTTGAAATAAAAAGTAATTAAAATAAAACCTCTTATTAAAATAAAATTATATAAAAAAAATCTAAAATTATAGTTATCAAATACCAACATACTTACGTGTTACTATTCCCGAGCAAACAACCTTCCATAGAGAGTAGAAAAGTTTTCAAAACTTTAAAAGAGTGATGAACCTAAGGAGTGAAATGTGAAGTGTATTCCTATGTGTGTAGAGATCTAAGCCAAATAACCTAGTCAGCATACACAGTAGTTTATAGATTTCAAAAGAACATCACAATATATCATAACCACTTTAAAAGGAAATACCAGTAAATCCTAGAATTAATTTTAGGGAAATAGTAGCATTATTACTCTGATTGGTATTACCCAATATCAAGATTCTGGGTATCCTCCACAGAAATCCATCAATAATGATGGACATATACTTTTCCTTTCATAATCTCGCCACGACATAAGTCTAACTCATAAGCACAAATCATTAGGACTTAGCTATGTTGTAATGTAGGCTTAGGTTAATGGAGTGGAAAAACAAAGATAAACTCGACAGAAAATCACACCTAAACCAAATGTGATCTTGCATAAATAACTTAATATTAACATCCATGATTTTCAAGCACATAGCCAATATATTGAACCTTGTTTTTCATATTTTCCACTTTTCACAAATATTTTTTTCTTTTCTTTCCTTTATTTGTCTCCCTTTTGAAAGATTTTTCCTCTCTTTTTTTAAATTCATTTATTTCAAATTTCACAAATGGGAGATAAAGAACTTTGAAAATAACCATTTTACCAAGATGAGTTTCAAACCATACACAACACAAAGTAAACTTTTCCGAGCTTTGGCTTGGTTATGCGACTAGGATGCTATTTATGCTTTTGTTATATTTCAGAGGATTTTAAAAAAAAAGATAAGATATATAGCTAAACATTGGTTAACAGAGGTAAAATATTAGGTGCGGGTGAAAAGGCTCAAACAAGACAACAAAAGTGCATAACTCCTTTGTTGGGAATTGTTCCCTACAATGTTTCTCAATATTTGAAGAGGCATCACCAATCATGCTAAGGAGCATAATGTATTTGATATGTGCTCTAGCTCTTGCATGCAGGTAGTCCATGATTGGACATGTGAAGAAGATGAGTTTGGTGGTAAACTCAAAATTCATCGAGCACAGCTCGCAGTTCATCGAGCTCCGCTCGATGGTCATCGAGCTCAGTTCAACATTCCACAGGATAAGCTCAAGAGCTAAGGATTCAAAGTTCGTCGAGCTCAGCTTGAAGTTAGTCGAGCTCAGTATGCAATTCGTTAATCTCAGTTTAGCACTTATCGCGCTAAAGGCAAAAAAATTGAATACGGCAAAAAGCGCTGAGATCACTGAGAAGATCAGAGTTTGTCGAGCTTAGCCCGTAGATCGTCGAACGCAGCAAAATCCAGAAAAAATGACTAAGGCAAAAAGCACTAAGACAGCTGAGATAGCTGAGAAGAAAGCGCTGAGATAGCTGAGAAGAAAGTGTTGAGACCGCTGAGACAGAAGGTTGTCTCAGTAGTTAAGAAGAAAATATTGAGACTGGTGAGAAGAAAGCACTGAGACAGAAGGTTGTCTCAATAGTTAAGAATAAAGTGCTGAGACCACTGAGAAGAAAGCGCTGAGATAGAAGCTTGTCTCAGCTGTTAATAAGAAAACGCTAAAACTGCTGAGACTGTTGAGACAGAAATCGCTGAGATAGAAGCTTGTCTCAGCTATTAATAAGAACCGCTGTGACCGCTGAGACAGAACCGTTGAGACAAATCCAGAAAAAATTCACAAGTCCAGAAGCGTTAAGTGCCAAGACAGATGGCGTTGAGTGACTTAACATCACTCAACGCTTTATGGATTTCTGGAATATTTTCTAAGTCCAGATGGTGATGACCAATGCTGAAATCATGAAAGTCAACTTACATGTAGCTGTTGTGGGAAAGCTGTAGTGGCGCCGAAAGCTGCTTTGTCCTTTTCTGAAGAAGGTGGGGCTCCCCAATCCTTGGTTGGGCCCACATATAATTGTGCAGTTGATTCAAATCAATGCATATAAAAAGGAAAAAAAGATTAGGGCAACGAAACGAAAAAGATTGAACGAAAAAAAGAACAAACGTAGAAAATACAGAAAGAAATCTAGAGGCATCTCGACATCTTCTTCTCCATCAAGCTTGAAAGCTCAAGTCTAGAAGAGACAGCCTGAAAGTCAAAAGAAGATAGCTAAAGCTCTTCAAGTTCAACAATAAAGTTCTTTCCAGAACAGAGAAGCTGATTCATCCATTCAACAAGCTGATAGCTGATTATCTATGTAGCATAAAAGTGTTAGCTATAGAAGAGGACTAATTCCTTCTACAATAAGTATGCTGGACTGATATCTTCTCAATCCAGCAAGGTATACTCGGAGATTTATATCTTAGTCAGTTGTTTTATTTTTTCTTAAAAATTCTGTATTTACTTCCTGTAGGATTCAGTTTATCTGAATCTGAGTGTAGGACACTTTGTGCCTGAGGTAGGTGAATAATTAGTCACTAAGATAGGTGCCCTGTTGGGATACTGAGGTACGATCCAAGTATGGATCTGAGTTATAGGGCTTAATTGCTTGATGTAGGAGAGTTCTGCTCTCTGAGGTAGGATCCAAGTGTGGATCTCAGGTAAGGCTATCCTCCCATCCTGAGTGTAGGGCCTTGTTCCTGAGGTAGGTGACTGGAGAGTCACAAAGTTATAGGTGACAATTGTGTCACTGAGTTGTAGGCCACGGAGGAGGCTGAGCTGTAGGTACCTCGAAGGGTACTGAGTTGTAGGAGTGTTGCAGCACTATGAGAGTAGGGCTGTGTGCCTGAAGCTGTAGTATTGTAAAACCTGAGTTGTAGGCCTTAGAAATAAGGCTGAGGTAGGTGATCAGTGGATCACTGAGCTGTAGGAGCTCTGTAGGGCTCTGAGGTAGGAATCCTTGTGGTTCTGAGTTTGGATTTTGTGAAGAATCTGTGTATAATGCAGAGGGTCTGAGGTGTAAGCTCTGAGGAGCATAGTGGTGGAGTTTGTGCTTAGTCCAACAAATAAGTTGGATTGGTGGGAGGTAAAGTGGATGTAATCAATTGGGGAACCACTATAAATCTTTGTGTGTTTGTTTTGTTGCTTGCTTTATTCTTATTGCAGGATCTAATGACAAGCTCTAGATAGATTAAGTTGAAATCAGCAAAAGAACCAATAAAATTTCAAAGACCTATTCACCCCCCCCCCCCTCTAGGTGATTAGCTAACCTTCAGTTAAACAACTTTCAAGTGGTATCAAAGGGAGGTTGCTCAAAAAGGATTTAACAATCTGAGTATACCTCCAAGGATAGCTATAAGATAAAATTATGGGGTCAGTAATGAACTATAAGGAGCTAGGGACCATGAAGTTGCCCATCTGCAGGAAGGAAGGATTTGGCCTATAGAAGTAAAGGGTCAGACTGTTCATGGAAGCTTCTGACCCTAGGATCTATGTAACAGTCATGGAAGTCCCCTTTATCAGCACAAAGGCTTCCACCATAGATCCAACTATGAGAGTGCCTAAGGCATATTCAGAAATGGACATAGATGAAGTGATTCTGTCCACCATGAACAAAAGGGCAAAAACATTATAGCCAGTGCCATTGATGACTCAACCTTCCAAAATCTTGTACACTACAAGACATCGAAGGAAATGTGGGACACCCTTGTGGTCTACATGGAAGGCTCTGAGGTAGTTAGAGATGATAGAAAGTCCATGCTCAGTCAAGAGTATGAGGCCTTCAAGCAAAGAAAGTCTAAAAAAGTTACTCACTATTTTGGAAGGTTCTTTAGGACAGTCAATGAACTAAGAACCTATGGTAGGGTCTTCAGCAACTATGATTTGAATGACAAGTTCCTTAGATCTCTCACTAGAGATTGGGACACCAAGATTTGTGCCATTAGGGAAATGGCTAAGCTAGCAGACACTCCTCCACCAACACTCTTTGTAAAGCTGCAGTCCTATTAAATGAAGCTGGCAGCTAGACATGACGAGGAGAAGTGCAGCCAATTCAAGTCCAAGGACAAATCTGTGGTATTCAAGGTAGAAGCCACAAGAAGAGACAGAAGAAAGACTCCCTCACCACCACGGAGGGAAGCTGAATCTAGCCCAAAAAATTCTTAGCTAAGCTCATCAGACAACCACATGTCTGATAAAGATCTAGTTGCCTTCTCCAGGCAATTTCATAAGTTCATAAAGAAGAAGGACTGGAGGAGCAGGCCATCTTCATCCTCTTATCATAGGAAGTCATCCAATGATGACAGGTATGTCCCTAAAACTATTACTGTTATTGTTGCAGCAAGGCTGGGCATGTCATTGTTGACTTCCTAGTCAAAAGAAAGGAAGAAGATGAGAAAAAGAAGAAAAAGCATCACCGTTGCAACAAGGACAAGAATAAGGAGAAGTTCTTTGTGGCTAAGAAGGAGAAAATCTGGAAAGATTCTTCCTACTTAGAATCTGAAGATGAAGAGGAAGAAGACTATATAGGGCTGATATCTATTGCTGCCGATCCAGAAGAAGAAGAGGAATATCCTGCTACCAGGATAGGAATTAGGGCCCCTCTGTCAAACTCAGACTGTGACAATGAGGAGGATGAAGAAGACTATGGATGCCATGGTATGATGGCAATGACTGAAGAAGAAAGAAGTCAGCCAGATTCAGAATCAATCAAGGTACAACCTATTTTCAATTTTGCATCTTCCTCTGACTATGAGACCAGTCCAGATACTGGTGTATCACATCCTATGATAAAGATTGCTCAGAATCTGAGACTGATGTCAATCAATTGATTGACAAGTATGGAATACTCCTAGATGCTCTAAAGAAGAGCAGAATTCTTGCCAAAAGGCAAGCTAAGGAGATAGAAGTCATAATGCCTTATAAAACTCTTTATAACAATAAATCTATTAAGTTCTATAAGAAAAGTCCTAAGGTGTCTGAACTGAAGAAAAGTATTGAGTGTCATACTTTGCTTCTGGAAGAGAAGAAAAAGCATATTAGATACCTGGAACAAAAGTTCACAGAGAGATTGTGGATTGTGATTAACCCTTCTCAGTCACAGGGTCAGTTGCCAAAAGCTGCAACTTGCCAAGTCCCTGAGAAATTGGGTATTAATCACATCAATCATCAATTCAAATCTGAATTCCCTGATAAGAGGATAGTGTTTCAAAAGTCAAATTCGTCTTCTAGAACTGTCATGGTTGGATCTCCTCTCAAGGATCAATCTAATGTGTGCTCTACCAGTGGGGTAAAGACACATGATCTCAGAAGGAGTGATGTTATCAACTCAAGCCAGAATCCTCAGGATAAGTTCTTTAGATTTGGATCTAAGCATCATTTATCTAAGGAAATGAAAGAGTCCACTAAATTGCAGGCTCCAAAAATATAATTGGCCCATTCTGGACCACGTGTATTTAGATCCTCAGCACATTCACTCAGGAAGAAGGAAGCAGCATCATGCTATGATCATCCAACAAAATCTGGAGCTGCTCACTTACCTCATGGACAACAATTCTGTGTTGTCCTGAAGAGAAGCTACAACATTCATAGATGTTGGTGTTGTGGGAAGGTGGGCCATTTTGCCAATGATTGTTAGCATAACCTGAATATGGCTAGTGGATAGAAAGAGGCTCAGCCCAGGCAGAGAGTTGGATAGATGTTTTATAATGCTAACAAGGACCTAGGACCCAATTAATATTGGGTGCCTAAGGGTAAATAAATTCTGTTTTGCAGGATAGTCCAAGTACCTGTCCAATTGAGACTTGGTATTTGGACTATGGGTGTTCTAGGCAAATGTCTGGGACATGATATTTACTTTAGGAATATGCTCTAGGAAAAGCAACAAATTAAGGTTGAGGCTGTCAAGAATGTAATTCTCAAAAGCTATGGGAAGAAAGCCTCAATGTAAGTCTCTCTCTCTCTCTCTCTCTCTCTCTTATATAGAGATTAAGTTTGCTAATTGTTTGTTATGTTAGATGTGCTTAGGATCAACCTAATCAAACACACGAAATAGAAAACAATGATTCAATTATCTACAATGTTAATTTTTGTAGGCTTTATTCTAAAATTCAAATAACTTATTAGCAAGCTTTAAGGTTGTAACACCACCATCCGTCACATAGAATATAACATAAGGTTCGGCCGGGGCCCCACGCCATATTCCACAGATAGTTTGTGGAATTACATAAGAATAACAAATTAACAGCATAGGAATACACATCCTAACTCAGAGCATGTAACAACCCCATCCATTCACATAGTATATACTAGAAGGTCCGGTCGGGGCCCCAGAGCATAAACCACAAAACAGGCGGTATAGTTACGATGTGATACCAGAGTAGCGCAGTGCACCCTAACACATTCCATTCTAGCGGAAGCCTATAACACTACACTTGAACTCCACACCTGAATGTCCAACACATAAAACCTCCATATTTTATACACAATAGGAATGTCTTACACATACAAGTAGTTGGCCTTATGGCCTTACAGGGCATTCAAAACAATGGCCTCAAACATTGGCACGCAGACCAGCCACATCAAAAGAAAACATAACATTTCCATTTCTTTTAGCCTTCGAGGGCTAGCAACAGCAGCAGTAAATGCAGCAGGGACTTCAGCCCTTATGCGTACCGCTCAGCTCTCCATCACCTACACAGGGACATTCCACCCAACGGTTGCAAACAGAGGCAACGATCATCATTCAGCTGACCAAATTATAACGACCCTACCCCTTTTCCGGGGCAGTGGTAATTTTCCCTGCAGGCATAGCATTTCACAAGCATATATAGATATCATAAATGTGCTTTTATGCACACATTCCATCACAACCGTCAGCCGCCCGGCCCGACGATTCGTGCACTCAAGGCAAATTCTTGTCATACCGGCGAACCAGTTGCCCACCACCATATCAGGGTCACAACCCAACGACAAATCACTTGATCATTTACTCCATGGCGTGCAGCCAGAGTTTTATAATCTTAGTGAACCGGGATTGGCCTGTAGTCCCCCATTGTATCACGGCGCGCAGGCCTAAGACTGTTGCTATGCGCTCCAACAGACCGCACTTTCAGGTCTCATGTCGGACGGACATAAAGCAGGTCGGATCCACCCCCCCCCCCCCCCCCCCCCCCGTTGCTCAAATCACCTTGCCATCACTGAGCCCAGCGTACTCGCGGCAAAAGAAAATGCACGGGAGTGTTTCACCGATCCTGTTCTGGTATTCAAGCCTGGGTGTTTTCCTAGGAGCAACATTTCTTACCATTACACCCATTTTGTATCACACATCAGCGGGTCTTTCCTGGGCACACCAGTACTTCCTGCTACTCTCTTCACAGGTATGACACCGCAAATATCACCAATGTCAGGGGTTTTTCCTGGCTACCATTCCAGTACTTCTTGTTACTCCATTTCACAGGTACCACCTATGAACATTAAGCATTACAAAGGGATTTTCCTGGACTTCCAATCCAGTACTTCCTACTACTTCCCTTCACAGGTCCAACCCGTCGACTCCTAAACTACGCGTTGATCACGGAGTCTTCTCCGATTCGTATGCAACATCACCAATCCAGACCAACCTGTCCAGATGGGCTTCACACAGCATGCATATTCCGTACTCAATTTTCGGATCTATATGTCAATGAATTTGGGATTCCATGAATCAACCCAAAGACTCCCACAACAAACCACCCTCTGGTGGGGGAATCATATGCTTATTCTAAAAAGGAAGCCTTCGCATGGCTAGGAAGAAAGGTTGTTATCCTCGAAGACCACTTCGGTGCCATGAGCTCCTAACTGGCTAGGAAGAACCGCAGCAGCTTTTCCACCGCAACGCCGGCCTTGGATCTCTTGTCGGAAAACTACAGCACCATGAGTGACCAGCCCCTCTTCTTCCCCCTCCTTCTTCCTCTCTCTTTATCTCTATAGGATTTAGAAAGATGAAAGCCAAGTATGACATGAATTCTTTCATCTCAATCCACGGCCTTAAGGAAGCAGGGAGGCAGCTCAGCCCTTGGATCCCAGCTGAAGGAACGGACGGCCACTATTTTTCCACAAAAACATAATTTTTGCCTGACACGGCCTGTGACACGCCCGTGTCCCAGGCCGTGTGCCTCAAGCGGTGCTCAACCGACTTATCCAATATAGTGACACACCCATGTGACACGCCCGTGTCACGGGCCGTGTCACCTGACACGGCTTCAGACATGCCCGTGTCCACTAGGCTGCAGAAAATCGAAATCAACCCGAGACTTACACGGCCTGTGACACGCCCATGTCCCAGGCCGTGTACACATACACGGCACCAGACATGCCCCAGCTCACGCTGAGTTCGTCGACCACGCTGACACTCCCTGTGACACGCACGTGTCACAGGCCGTGTTCTAAGCACTCGACGATCGTCGACCAAATTTTGTCGACCACTCGTCGACTGTTCACCCAGGAAGGACACGCCCGTGTCGAAGGCAATGTCACCCAATTTTTCTAATTTCTGGATTTTGGGGTGTTACAATCCTCCCCTCCTTACAAAAATTTCGTCCCCGAAATTTGCACTAAGTAAGTAACTCAAACAGAAGGATTTTCATACCACAATAGTTTCAATACAAGTCGATACACGCTGCATAACCGTTATACAATAAGTTCGGGAAACTCAGCTCGCATGGTCTGCTCTTGCTCCCATGTAAGCTCCTCACGACCGCAATTGTCCCACCGGACTTTAACCATCCTGACCGTCTTGTTCCGCAACGATTTCTCGGCACGATCCTCGATCTGAATAGGCCTAACCTTCGTCGTTAGCCAATACTCCATCGGCACTTGATCATCCCAGATCACCTGAGCTGGATCTTTAACGGCTCTCCGCAACACCGAGATGTGAAACACATCATGCAATCCACCCAAGTCTGCCGAAAGAGCTAGCCGATATGCAGCTTCTCCAACTTGCTCGACCACTTCCAATGGACCAAGGTATCTTGCACTCAACTTTTTCAGACGTCGAATCCTGGATACACCATTGAAGGGCTTGATCTCCAAGTATACCCAATCGCCTACCGCGAACTCCACATTCTAGTGCTTGGTGTTGTAGTACTTTGCTTGTCGAACTTGAGCGATCAATAGTTGTTCACGAATAGTGCGTATCGAGTTTGCTTCATCGACTTCATTATGCCTATAAACCCTGGCTTCGCCCACTTCTACCCAAGCTAAAGGAGTACGACACTTCCGTCCATACAGAGCTTCATACGGTGCCATGCCGATGCTTGCTTGGTAGCTGTTATTGTAAGCGAACTCCACCATATAGAGATGATCTTCCCATCTCTTTTCGAAGTCGAGGGCGCACATCCGAAGCATACTTCCATTGTTCTGTTGATCCTTTCAGTTTGGCCATCCGTCTGGTATGAAAGGCCATGTTGAATGTCAACTTCGTGCCCAACAGTTGATGAACTAGCTTCTCGTCATTCGATGTGAACCGCCCTTCTCGATCACTTACGATGATTCAGGGCACACCGTGTAGCCGCACAATCTGGTCAACATACAACTTTGCCAAAGTTTCAACCAAATTATCCCGTCTGTTCGGCAGGAAGTGTGCCACTTTCGTCAGCCGATCGACAATCACCCAGATAGAATCATTTCCTCGTTGCAATCTCGGCAACCAGTGTACGAAATCCATGGAAATATCGTCAAACTTCCATTCTGGAATCGATAATGACTTCAAATAACCGCCCGGTTTCTGGCATTTCGCCTTCACCATAGCACATGTTTGGCATTTGACCACATAGTGAGCAACATCTTTCTTTAGCCCTGGCCACCAGAATAGCTTTTTCATATCCCTGAACATATTCGTGCTCCCTGGGTGGATTGAGTACTTCGTATAATGCGCTTCGTACATCCGTTGTTCCCTCAATTTACCCAAATTCGGGACGCACAAACGGCCCTCTTTCCACAAAAGACCATCATCCCAGGAGAATTTGCCCTCTGGCCCCTCTTTAACATAGCGTAAGAGATCTTCATCTAATCCCGTTGCCCAGCGAATCAGGTCTACAAGGTCACACTGTACTTCCGTCCAGTTCAGACATGCATCGGTAATAGCATTCTTGTCAACATAGGAGATCTCCAATGCTTCCAACTCCTGGATGAGACATTCATCATGCCTCTACAACCAGCTCGCCCTTACCGGAGCTCTCCGACTCAAGGCATCTGCGACTACATTCCCCTTCCCGGGAGTATAATGAATCTCAAAGGTGTAGTCCCCGAGGAACTCCAACCACCTTCGTTGTCGCACATTCAGTTCCTTCTGCTCCAACAGGTACTTTAGGCTCTTATGATCTGTATAGATCACCACCTTCACTCCATAAAGATAGTGTCGCCACAGTTTTAGTGCAAATATCACTGCCGCCAATTCTAAGTCATGGACGGGATATTTTCGCTTGTGCACCTTCAGCTGGCGTGAGAAATAAGCAATCACCTTTCCATTTTGCAGAAGAACGCAACCTAAGCCGCTCCCTGAGGCATCACTATAGATTATAAATCCATCGGTGCCACATGGCGAAGACAACACCGACGTCGTATTCAACCGAATCTTCAGCTCTTCAAACGCTCGCTCGCACTTTGGCATCCAAATGAACTTCTGATATTTTGTCGTCAGTGTGGTTAGCGGCAAAGCGATCTGCGAGAAGTTTTCAACAAATCTTTGATAGTAGCCCGCTAGTCCAAGGAAGCTCCTTACCTCGGCCACTGAAGACAACACTATCCATTCCTGTATGGCCCTTATCTTTGCTGGATCCACTGTTATACCTGCTCCACTAACCACAAGGCCCAGAAAAGCCACCGACGCTAGCCAAAACTCGCACTTCGAGAACTTGGCATAGAGCTGATTCTGCCTCAAGGTATTCAATACCAACCGCAAGTGGTTTTCATGATCCGCTTCAGTCTTCAGTACACCAGAATATCATCAATGAACACGATCTCGAACAGATCCAAGTATTCTCGAAATATTTGGTGCATCATGTCCATAAATACCGAGGGCACATTGTATAGCCCAAACGACATTACCGTGAACTCATAGTGCCCGTACTGTGTTCCAAATGCGGTTTTGGGAATGTCACCTTCCCGGATTCTCAAATGGTAGTACCCAGACTTCAAGTCCAACTTCGAGTAGACGGACGATCCCACTAGTTGATCGAACAACTCATCAATCCGCGTAATCGAATACTTGTTCTTCTCTGTCAACTTATTCAGTTCACGGTAATCAATACATAACCGCAAGCCACCATCTTTCTTTTTCACAAAAAGCACAGGGGCGCTCCAAGGAGACATGCTTTGGCATATATACCCCTGTTCCAGCAATTCCAGTAGTTGGACTTTCAACTCCACAATTTTCATTGGCACGAAGCGATATGGAGAGCGGGCCACAGGTTTTGCACCTAGCACTAGCTCAATCGTGAATCAATCTCTCGCTGGGGTGGTAGCCCAGGGAGATCCTTGGGAAACACATCGGTAAACTCCGACACGATCGGAACATCGCACACACTGGCCTTAGGCTCCACAGCGTGAATCAACGGGAAGTATAAATCCGCGCCTTTCCGAACAGCTTTGACAACTTGGAGTGCAGACATCAACGTTTCGCTAACTCCTCGCATACCCGCGAACCTCGTCTCCTGCTCGGTATTCTGGCCTAACGTGATTTATTTGGACTGGCAATCAATCAAGGCATGCTGCTCCGCAAGCCAATCCATACCAAATATCACGTCGAATTCTGATATCGGCAATACAGATGCAGTTAAGCAGAAATCCCGACTTCCTATTTGCACCGCCACATCGCAAGCTCAGTTTGCGAGCATCAAACAACCATTCGGCAACACCACTCTGACGCTATCTGTCTTTACATGACAAGGTATCCCAAGCCGCGCTATGAACTCGCTAGACAGAAAAGAGTGCGACACACCCGTATCAAACAGTGCTCGGGCCAGCGTGTTCTGAATCATCACAAAGCCTACGACCATCATGTCACACATACAAACCGTATACACATATACAATAAACCAAACATACAAGCAATACAATGCACAAAACTTAACTCGTACCTGTGACGACGTCACTCTGCTTGATGGACTCCTGTAGGCCAAGATTGTAGACCCAGGGCTGCGCCTGCGATGCAGAGGATTCCACCACTGCCTTGAACTTTTCCGCATATGACGCTCCCGCCTTCTTTTCACTCTTTGGCGACACCCGACAATCCCGGGATATATGCCCCACCCGTCCACAATTGAAGCACGTACGAGTATCAGGCTTTGAAGTGGTCCCGGACGTTGCTCCTGATGCAACTGAAAAGGAGCTTGTCCCGCCATCTTGGGCCTCTTGCCCCATTTCTTCTTATAAAATGACATTGTCAGTCGGGGAACTTTAAACTCCGGCTGTGTCACAGCCAATGCCCTCTTCCCCTGCACCCTTTTCAAGTCTTTTTCCAGCGCGCAGGCAGTGTCAACTAATGCCTGTAAGCCTTGGTTCACGGAACTGGAAAGCAGGAATCTCAACTCATCCCGCAGTCCTTCATAGAACCTATTCGTCTTCCTCTGCTCATCAGTAAATATCGAACCCGCATACCGCCCTAAGCATGTAAACTCATGCAGGTAAGCTTCCATACTGCCTTCTCCTTGTGTCAGACATTGGAATTCGTTCTCCATGGCTATACGTTGTGCCGCCGGAAGGTGCTTCGCCAGGAAGAGCCTAGAGAATTCCTCCATCGACACTTGTGTTAATGGTCTACCTGCCAAGTGGTGTAGCTGCATTTCGTCCCACCACAAACGAGCCTCTCCTTCCAGTAAGAAGGAGGCTAAGGTGACTTTCTGATGCTCCTCCATTCCAATCGCCGTCATAATCCTCTTGACATGCAACAACCAGTCTTCAGCCTGCGCAGGAGATCCCACTCCCGAGAACGTAGGCGAGTGAAAACTCATGAACTGCTTTAACTGTTTCTCAGCTACTCGAGGATTCACAGCCGGTACCTATTCTGGCCACCTATTCTGGCCTCAATGCCGGCCGCGCCTGCCCTTGCGCCTGCCCAAGCGGTTGTGCTTACATCGTGGCAAATACAGCCTCAACAACTAAACGTACATGTTCAGCAGACGGTGGAGGTGTAGGCACCTCGGCTGGTGCCGTACTTTCATCAGACTGATGGGGCTCCGATTGCCCCGCACCACTCCGCATCACCTAAAGGTGGACAAAACACACATTAGCGACCGTACACAAGCAAGATCAATAGGTTAGGAACACGCAGGTTCCTCAAACACATGTATTTGCATTCCTACCATAGACATTCAGGAGTTCAATCGTGTTAACTTGGTTTGCACAGACACGTGCTCGCCACCCCACAAAAGAAGTCGACCATGACTTCGAGAGAGAAAGACCAAGAGAGCTGATTCCAAAAATGTAGCAACCCCATCCGTTCACATAGTATATACTAGAAGGTCCGGCCGGGGCCCCAAAGCATAGAACACAAAACAGGCGGTGTAGTTACGATGCGATACCAGAGTAGTGCAGCGCACCCTAACACATTGCATTCTAGCGGAAGCCTATAACACTACACTTGAACTCCATACCTGAATTTCCAACACATAAAACCTCCGCATTTTATACATGATAGGAATGTCTTACACATACAAGTAGTTGGCCTTATGGTCTTACAGGGCTTTCAAAACAATGGCCTCAAACATTGGCACGCAGGCCAGCCACATCAAAAGAAACATAACATTTCCATTTCTTTTAGCCTTTGAGGCCTAGCAACGGTAGCAACAAATGTAGCAGGGACTTAGCCCCTTATGCATACCGCTCGGCTCTCCAGCACCTGCACAGGGACATTCCACCCAATGGTGGCAAATAGAGGCAACGGTCAGCATTCAGCTGACCAAATTATAACGACCCTACACCTTTTCCAGGGCAGTGGTAATCTTCCCTGCATGCATAGCATTTCACAAGCATATATAGATAACAAAAATGTGCTTTTATGCACACATTCAATCACAACCGTCAGCCGCCCGGCCCGACGATCCGTGCACTCAAGGCACATTCTTAGTGTACCGGCGAACCAGTTTCCCACCACCATATTAGGGTCGCAACCCACCGACAAATCACTTGAGCATTTACTCCATGGCGTGCAACCAGAGTTTTATAGTCTTTGTGAACCGGGATTGGCCCGTAGCCCCACATTGTATCACGGCGCGCAGGCCTAAGACTCTTGCTATGCGCTCCAACAGACCGCACTTTTAGGTCTCATGTCAGACGAACATAATACAGGTTGGATCCTCCACCCCCCCGTTGCTCAAATCGCCTTGCCATCACCGAGCACAGCATACTCGCGTCTTATGAAAAGGCGCGGGTCAGTTTCATCGATCCTGTTCTGGTATTCAAGCCTGGGTGTTTTCCTGGGCGCACCAGTACTTACCATTACACCCATTTTGTATCACACATCAGCGGGTCTTTCCTGGGCACACCAGTACTTCTTGCTACTCTCTTCACAGGTATGACACCGAAAATATCACCAATGTCAGGGGTCTTTCCTGGCTACCATGCCAGTACTTCCTGTTACTCCATTTCACAGGTACCACCTATGAACATTAAGCATTACAAAGGGATTTTCTTGGACTTCCAATCCAGTACTTCCTGCTACTTCCCTTCGCAGGTCCAACCCGTCGACTCCTAAACTACGCATTTATCATGGAGACTTCTCCGGTTCGTATGCAACAACACCAATCCAGACCAACATGTCCAGATGGACTTCACACAGCATGCCTATTCCATACTCATTTTCTGGATCTATATGTCAACAAATTGGGGATTCCATGAATCAACCCAAAGACTCCTACAACAAACCACCCTCTAGTGGGGGAATCATATGCATATGCCAAAAAGGAAGCCTTCACATGGCTAGGAAGAAAGGTCGTTACCCTCGAAGACTGCTTCGGTACCATGAGCTCCTAACTTTATAGGAAGAACCGCAACAACTTTTCCTCCGCAACAACGGCCTCGGATCTCTTGTCGGAAAACCACAGCACCACCAGTGACCAGCCCCTCTTCTTCTCCCTCCTTCTTCCTCTCTCTTTCTATCTCTAGGATTTAGAAAGATGAAAGCCAAGTATGAAATGAATTCTTTCATCTCAATCCACAGCCTTAAGGAAGCAGGGAGGTAGCTCAGCCCTTAGATCCCAGCTGAAGGAACGGACAGCCACGATTTTGCCACAAAAACATAATTTTTGCCTGACACGGCCTGTGACACACCCGTGTCCCAGGCCGTATGCCTCAAGCGGTGCTCAACCGACTTATCCAATCCAGTGACATGCCCATGTGACACGCCAGTGTCACGTGCCGTGTCACCTGACACGGCTTCAGACATGCCCGTGTCTGTGGCCGTGTCCACCAGGCTGCAGAAAATCGAAATCAACCCGAGACTCACATGGCCTATGACACGCCCGTGTCCCAGGCCGTGTGCCCATACACGGCACCAGACACGCCCCAGCTCACACTGAGTTCGTCGACCATGCTGAAACGCCCTGTGACATGCCCGTGTCACAGGCCGTGTCGTAAGCACTCGACGATTGTCGACCAAATTTTGTCGACCACTCGTCAACTGTTCACCTAGGAAGGAGACGCCCTGGGACACGCCCGTGTCCCAGGCCGTGTCACCCAATTTTTCCAATTTCTAGATTTTGGGGTGTTACAAATCATTCTAGAGGAAGCTTTTAAAACAATTATAAGAACCCAAATACTAAATCATGAATGTCCACAAAAACCAAAGTAGGAATGGCAGAAAAATACACCAAAGTCTCGGCCTTAGGGCCTTACAAGTGTTTACTTTAAGAATACATGTTTTCCATACTTCGGCATGCTGGCCGACCACATATAAACCTAATAAAGTAAACATTTTGCTTGTACTTCAAGGGCCAGCACAACATCAAGTGCTTCAACCCGCTACTTCCCACTAGGCTCACCTGTTCTTGTATACAAACAATCCACTGAATTGTGGTAAAACAAGGCAACGATCATCTAAAGCTGACCAAATTATAACGACCCCGCCCCTTAATCGGGGTGGCGGTGCTCCTTCCCTGTATTTCATTAGTATAGTAAAACATGATAGTGAAAGTACAATTTAAGCACACTTCACCACAGACGTAGGCACGTACGACCACACACCTGTGCTCTCAGGGCATATTCTCGGTGAATCTGGTCCATTCTGAGGCTTCACCACCTCCCCCAGGACGACAAACTTCGTGAGCATTTTAGTCTTTCCGGCCGAAGCCTAAGACCCTCCATCTATGCCATCATTATGTGCCATGTACCTTAGGTCTCTTTAACTGATGCACATAGAGCGGGTACGGTTCCACCTAACCCGTTGCTCACACCGCCATGTCAATTAAAGTCATAGGCTCAGGTCAAGCTTCCCCAAGTCCCAAATAGATCACACAATTTTACATAACCCAGTTACATGTAAGTTGGCTCCAAGGACACCAAGATGGCAGAACCACGCTTCTGCCCAGTTTTCCGAGTGCACCTTGGATTTAGTCCCCAAGGCTCCATGTTGCATTCTACCACGTAGAAAACATGAAAAACAAATGGCACGGAGGCTTCTCCGGCAATACATGCATAATGAAAACATCACCGATCCAGACCAACAAGTCCAGATAGGCTTCACAGACCATGCCTACGTCCGTACTTCAATTCCGGACTCTATATGCAAAACTACGGGGATAAACCACATCTACCGAATGAATACCTCACACTCACCGCCCACTCACGGGAGAGAGTTTCCTATGCAAAAAAGGAAGAGGACTTCACATGTCCAAGTAGATAATCATTACCCTAGAGGTTTGCTTCGGCGCCATAGAGAAGAAACTAGCCAGATGAAAAGCACCGCAACGAACTCGCCTTCGCGGATCTGGACTCGACTCACGATTCAGAGCTCTGAAGCTCCAACAATGGCCGGAATCCCCCTTCATCTTCTCCCTTTTCTCTCCCCTCTCTCTAACTCTTTGGAAAGAAAATGGAACAAAGGAAATGAGACTAAAACCCCCATTTCCCGACCTTATACCACCAGGGAGGGTTTCGAGTCGTCGGATCACACTTAAATGAAACGAAAGGCCCTGATTCGCCTTTAAAATCATCTTCCTGGGTCCATACACGGCGTGTGACACGCCCGTGTCACAGGCCGTGTCTCATAATCGTAAAAGAAATTGTCGATCTCAGAATAGGACATGGCCTCTGACATGCACGTGTCAACACTGGACACGCTAGTGTCAACCGTCGACACGCCCATATCCCAGGCCATGTGCCTCAATCAATGCTGAAACAATCAAGCACTAATATGATACGACCCCGGGACATGCCCGTGTCACAGGCCGTGTGCCCGATACGGCTTTGGACACGCCCATGTCTTAGGCCGTGTTCAACAATAGACATAACTCAGCCAATTCCAGAAAGGACACGGCTCTGGACACACCCGTGTCACAGGCCGTGTGAAACCATAATGGCTTCAAAGCTCTTAAAAAACACTACCCATTCATCCCCAACTTTCATAGGGCTACGTTAAGGGTATTATATACCTATTGATCAATTCGTATACAAGTTTTGGGGCGTTACAGTTTTCCCCCCTAAAAAGAATTTCATCCCGAAATTACAGAATGGAAAAGTACACAAAATTAAATGGTACCTGAGTAGAAAAGCTTGGGATACTCCACAAGCATGGTCTGCTCTCGCTCCCACGAAAGCTCCTCATGACCACAATTGACCCATCAGACCTTGACCATCCTAATAGCTTTGTTTTGTAGTTGTTTGACCTCTGTATCCTCGATCCGAATGGGTCTAACTTTTGTTGTTAGCCCACTATCAACCGATACTTGATCCGCAACAACCACCTAAGCTGGTTCTTTCACGGCTTTGTGTAGGACCGAAATGTGAAATACATCATGTAATCCACTCAATTCTACCGAAAGAGCCAACTGATAGGCGACTTCAGTACCTCGCTCCAAGATCTCAAAAGGCCTAACATACCTCAGACTAAGCTCCTTTAAGCGTCGAATCCTTGATACGCCTTTAAACGGATTTATCTTGAGATATACCAAGTCGCCCACCGCAAACTCCATGTTTTGAAGCTTGGCATTGTAGTACTTGGCCTGCCTATCTAGAGCAATCAGTAGTCGTTCCCGAATCAACCGAATTGTTGACATAGCATCTTCAACCTCTCTTCGCTTATAAAGCTCCTGTTTCTACCCAAGCCAAAGGTGTACGACACCTCCTTCTGTATAGAGCCTCAAAAGGCACCATCTGAATACTGGCTTGGTAGTTGTTATTGTATACAAACACAATCATGTAAAGATAGTCCTGCAACCTTTTACCAAAATCCAATGCACACATACGAAGCAAGTCTTCCATCAACTTGTTCACCCTTTCAGTTTGCCCATCTGTCTGTTGGTGAAAAGCTGTGCTAAAGTTCTTCTTTTTACCCAACAACTGATGAATGAGCCTCCAATCATTGGATGTGAACCAACCATCATAATCACTAACGATGCTCCTGGGAACACCATGCAAACTGACTATATTATCCACATAAAGCTTCGCCAGCTTCTCCACGGAGTCATCCTTCCTATTGGGTATAAAATGTAACACCTTCGTTAAATGATCAACAATCACCCAAATGACGTCATTCCCCTTGTGCGATCTCTGCAAACCGTGCACGAAATCCATAGAGATGTCATCAAACTTCTGCTTCGGTATAGGCAAGGACTTTAGAAATCCAACTGGCTTCTGGCATTCAGCCTTCACCAAGGCACAAGTTGTAAGACCCCTCCCCTTACCAAGGAGGCTCCCGGTCTTATGCCCAGAACTGCCGCCTTACGGTGGCGCTAACATACGGGTTAGTCGACACCGCAACATGCTGATTCTGTCGGCTAGCACGATCATAACCTGTAGGACAATATGAGAAGTAGAAGTAATACATATCAGAGTACAACACAGCTAGTACACAGTCACAGTACAACTCATATTTATATGAATGAAAGTGTACACAGTCCACAATGAGAATAAAAATATGTAGAGTAATAAGGGCTTATGCCCAGTACATCATATTAATAAACTCTCCTCTGAAAATATCAAAATAACGGAAGCTAATCAACTAATCTCGTACTCATGCCACCTGAGGTAGCGCTGTAGTAGTAGTAGTAGGTGGTATCAACACCTCACGGCCTGTCACCTCATCCTGCCAGTCGTGCTGGAGCTCCATCTCCTCGAGCTCCTGAAAATAGTTTGGTCACCGACCATTAGTCAAAAAGACTAAGTCGTTTCCTCCGCACCTCGCCCCGCAACTCCTAGGCACCATGCGGGAGGACAAAGCGGAGGACAATCAAGGGGCAACAAAAGGAAGCAGGTGACAAGGAAAACTAGGCTACCAAGTAAGAGTGTGAGTAGTAAATCTACACTAGCAGTTCTATGTATATAGCACAAAGTAAAAGCATGTACAGTACAAGTAAGTAAAGAACTGAAAGTAAGAGTAGGAAAGTAAAACTATGCTACCACTACACTACCATCAAAAATGTACCTTAACTTATAAAAATGCCCATTCAAATTTATAAGTTAAGGATTCCAAGAAATTTAACTTATCATATAAAAGAGCCCATACAAATTTATATGATAAGGATCTATGAAGCGTATGACCTAATATGAATGAATGTTTATAATGCAATTTATGCAACAAGCAAGTGCAACTCACACACAACGACTCTGTGATCACATACCTTTAGTTCCCACTTTTTGAGAGCTAGCTTCACTCTCGGGTACCACCGTTGCGGCTATGGCAGCAGTGGAGCGGACATCTCCACTTCTAGGCATGTATGCACACTACCAAACCTTAGACCCCTCTCATACGCCTCTGTACACATCCTAGGTGCACTCTAGAGTCCATGGATACGTACTTTGCTGACAACCCGTCAGTCTTGTTGGGTCGGGTGTGCGTTATCGGGGATCATCCTCCAGACCACAGTGTAAAACAACCCACTGGTCCCTCAAACCCTCACACCCGCCTGGTTCACCGTACTGCCATCGGTGTGACGATCGACCAATACCGCATGACCCGCCACTAAATTTATGCACATGCAAGTATTTCATCTCGAGCCTTCAGCTCGCAGGACCAACCTGTCATGATTCCCTCAAACCCTTCACGGGTTAGCCTGCAACATATATTTCTCCAACCCATAGCGGGTGAGAACGCACAATAGAGCATTTATTCAAAATCCATCAAACCCATTGCGGGCGAGCCTGCAATATATATCCCTCCAACCCATAGCGGGTGAGAACGCACAATAGTGCCTTTATTCAGTATCCCACAAACCTGTCACGGGCGAGAATGAACCACAATGTCTTAACCTATTAAACTACTCTTGTCTACGGGTTATTATACTTAGTGATTTAAGGTTAATCTCAGGACTGTCCAGGGTATACCTGGTGTAGGGCTCTCGGGGGACTAGGAACTACAATGTGATTATGCCCAAAGCTCCCTTTCTCAAGGATATTTACTTTAGTTGATGACTACTCAAAATTCACCCCCAGCTCTCGTTATTACTCTTGAGTGATCCTAATGACTTAAGATGTTCTCAAAAGGGCGACGGTCTTCCGCCGGCCTCCACTCCAGTTGCAATCCAAGGGCTTGCACTTTTACTCTCATCACTAAGACAACAGTACCCACCAAGGTTATTCTCCAATTGTAACCTCTAGCTCATCCGTCGATCTATCCCTCGGTGGTCCTTATAGTATAACCTACTTACACTATGCGCAACCCATGACCTAATACCACCCCGAAATAGAACCTCCAATTCCTTGGGCCACCTGCCCCTAATTATTTATCCGAGGATGGTATGGACTAATGAAGTGAGCATGTTGATTTTCATAATTTTCTTAAGTCATTAAAGCCTCTAATTAAATCATTTAATTAATCCCCTAGGTCATTTAATACATGAAGTATTACAAATTATAATCCACTGACCTAAGGAATTTTTCCTGAGTTGCATCGTGGTAAAATATTGCTGTCTATCAAAATTCATAATTTTCCTTTGATTATTTTTATTTATTCCTTAATTAGTACCAAACTCACATAATAGCCATTTTCCAAAGGAAGTATAAGGAGTTCATTACTAAATATTCTAAGAAAATTACAGCATACATATATTGGTAAAATAATATTAAAGGCAGAATTTCATGAACTTCCATGGTACAAGGACTACAAAATTTCATTTCTAATTATATTACCAAAATGCCACTATGAGGTTTTAAAAATTACACAGTCATCCAAAAATGCTGAGAAAATTATACAAGGTTATTCATACTCAGATATATCACCAAGAAATTTTTTAAAATTTTCTACTTAGTATTTTCCTCAATTTTCTAATTAAGTATAATGAGGGTAAAAAGGTAATTTCCACATAAGTCCTATCAAATTTCTTCAAACAGAGACATAAAACTTTTCATGAGTTAAACCCAACATTATATTGACCTTGACAAAAATTGGGTACTTTATCTCAATGATGAGCCTATTTTCACATTTATTTTTCAAAAGTCCTATTATTTCAAAATTTCAAATAATGGTATTTTTGCTTCCAAAAAATACCATTATTACATTGTGGGGTATAATTCATCCTAATGAGCCTCTGAAATCATTACCATGATTTTTGGATGTTCCAAATAGGCCTAATACACAATATTTCAAAAATTGTCTATTTGCACCCCAAGCCTATGTATAACCAACACATGCAAGTGATTTTACCCAACATGCATTGGTCCCAATGTGCTGAACTTTTTACCATGCATATTTATAGTCACCAAGAACATGCCACCAAATTTTGGGGCCATTTGGAATCATATTACTCCAATTATTTCATTTATTTACTTTTGTGTATTATGAATAAAACTATAGAAAAATTCCCCAAAAATTCTCAATTTTTGGCAGGGGCTAGATATGCCCTAATCATGCATGGACCCAAAATTTGGGGTCAATTGGATTATTGGTTTGGCTTGGACATCAATTTGTAATTCTACCCTAGTCAAGGACTAGTTCTAGCAAAACATCCCCACAGGACTGTATACTGCACCAAATTATAAGATTAAGGTGGCAAAATAAAGTTAAGAGGAAGGGATACAACTTTCATCGTAATAACCAGATCTACAAATGCCTCTAAGGGGCCTAAAATAGTCAGGCAATATCACTATAAAAGTGTGATAGAATGTATATATATACTATAGTTTATTTAATTTAACAAAAATCGGGTTGCACGAATCTTGACGCAAGAATGGACGGGATCTGGTCGTCATTCCAAATCAGCCAACGACCCAGATTGATTTCCAATGGGCCGACTTGCCCGTCTATTTCCGGCCAGCTGAGCCACCACCACCGCCGGCGGATGTCACCACCACCTTCATTGAGGTGGTGGCTAGCGATTCCCGATGATGAGGCCTACGGAATTGGCTCCTCCGGCGAACCTGAGCAAGAAGAAAAGCTCGGAAAAATCTCCATTTCCTCACATGGTATCAGGCTAAATTGAGCCCGATGTCTCTCTTAAAGGATCTAGAAAGCTAGCACGGGTAGAGAGGCGGCGACACGGACCTGGATCAACCGTTGGTGGCGAGTCCGGCAGCGGTTGGCCATGGTGGAGCTGATCCGGCGATCTCCTGCTCAAAATCCCATTTCTTCACCAAAATCTCTGCTCCAGGACTCGTTCTCCACTCGTTTCACTCACTGAAGCTGATGGTGTGGTTGGTTTGAGCTGGAAATGGCTGTATATGGAGATACAACCAAGGTGAGCTCAGTTTGGGGATTTGGAGGCTTCACCCATGGTGCCAGGTGGCCACCATGCTGCCAAAACCCACTGGATTTTTTGAGGAGGCCAGCCAGCACCTTTTGTGGCAGAAGGAGCCAAGGCCAAGTGGCCTCCTCCTCTTAATCTCATCTTCTCTCTCCTCTTTTGGGTAAATTCTCCAAAATTCCCCCATGCATACACTCTCTCCAAAACCAGATGGGTAGGGCTGGTCTTTGACACCTTGGGCTGATAATGGGCCATGTTGGGTGAGCTTTGGCTAAGGAGAGTGGGCTTAGCCCTCATTTTCTTCTTTAGGCCAATTATGTTGACTAAGTTGACTTTTGAGTTGACCTGGTCAACCATGATGAGTGGGCTGACCCCACTTGGTGGTCATGGGTCTAATGGCACCACCCAACTTGGGTTGTGTCAATGTGGTGCCCTACTTGGGCTAATGGGCATATAGGTATATGTTTGACCAAATTAGGGTCATGATTGACTTTGGTCAACTAGGGTCAAAGGGTTGACCTAATGACATGTCCTAGGGTCCACTTAGATTATTTTAGGGTTACGGCAATGTGGTGGGGGTCATGGTGTGGCTAGGGTTAATATTTAGGCTATTTTGACCTAGTTTGGCCTGGCCCTGTAGTGGGCCCCACATGGCTACAACCCACTACCTAGGGTCAAACCTAGCTAATTTCCCTAACACCTACACCATGTCCAACCCAATCTAAGTTAATGGGTATAGAAGTAACAAGAGATGTTACAAATTCCAATAAACAAAAAAAATAATTTTGTCCCCGAAATTCAAGTTTGGGTCTACGGGGTTTCTGTGCACAAGAGTTTTAAGATACTTAAACACAATTAAAGTATACCTGAGGCGAAAAGCTCTGGGTATCGTTCTCGCATCACATCTATCAGCTCTCAGGTGTGCTCATCCCATCCCTGTTTGGACTACAATACCTTCACTAGGTGAACCTTCTTCCGCAGAACTCGAATCGTCGTATCATCGCTCTGGAACGGCTCCAAACCAAATGATCTATCTGGTACTACCGGTCCTGCTGCAGTGGTAATATGTTGTTCTGGTCGAAGTATAGCTCTTCAAAGTGAGGAGACGTGAAAGACGTCGTGCAAATTCACTAACTCTAGCGGCAGCTCCAGCCTGTAAGCCAAGGGGCTGATCCGCTCTAGGATCAAATACGACCCCTTATATCGAGGGCGGAGCTTCTTGTGACTCCGTAACTGAGAGACACCAAGAACCCGATGTATCTTCAAGAAACCCATGTCCCCCACCTGAAACTCCACCATTTGATATCGTACATCGTAGTACTTGGCCTGCCTATTCTGAGCCTCCAATATCTGATCCCTAATCAGTTGTATCCGAGCACTCATATCCTCTATATATTCCGATCCAAGTGTATTTTCATTATACTTCATGATATTCATAATCAAGGTTACATTTGCATATTTCCAAGTCTTTCAATGCATTATCATTAAATAAACCTTAATCATACGTTGGTTCGGTGTCCCTTATGAGCAATGACCACCAAGTACATGAGAATCAATACATTATATGTAGAATTGAGCACACAAATCTCATATTTCTCTTCCAGAATCGCATCATGCCTCATGGATTACACTACATCGATTCTTCAAATGCAATGTATCGTGATATTATTTATTACGAAGATCCGACTTATGTATAGTAATTAACCAACCTCCAAAATTAAGATGAGATGAAGAGGTCATTATTTTGTTTCTTCCAGACTCATGAATTATTACACCACTGCATAAACGGTAAAACATAATCCATAGAGTGTTCACCATTCAAGCGTACATCAAGCGATCATTAATGATATTGATATTGATATAAATGACTCCCAATTATTTTTCATATATATTCTAATTCATAAATTTATAAACGTATCTATCTAATAATGGTGAGATCTGACACAAATCAATTTCATCATAAAGAGAATCTTAATAAACACTTATTAATTCTCATGTAATTTCACCGTATACACCTTAGCAAACCAAAATTGATCTGTCCATGGTCATGAATTTCCTAAGGTGATCATGATGTTATCAACGTTTGTGTCCCAGTTCTCGATGTTATCATAATCAGGGGATCATACCTATGCATATGTTTCAACTAATCATCCACCCCATTTGAATTTGTTGAGTCGTTGCATTTTCAATGTCATGCCATAGGAGATTAATCCTATTTATCATAATGTTACCTTATTTCAATTCTTAAGTTCCAATATGATGACTTTAGCTTAATTTGATTCGTTCAAGGTTATAGTTCACCATTATGATCAAGTAACTGGCTACATCATGTAAGCATGAATAGTAATGATATTTCATCATTGTGTTTAATTCTCCAAATCCCAGCCCCTTTTAGGATCAAACAAGGTAGTACTAAATCATACCTAACCATAGTAACTTAACCATTATATTATAAACGCAAGATGTTATCTTATCAAGATTTCTAATTATAACTTAAACTATCTCCCAAAGTATAAGGGTAAGTAAACCATTTAAATTTGAAAAGGGTTGATTCTTTGAGAGAACACACCATCTGTAAATCATCATCGAACACTTTTGTTTTGGTTCTTGTGATTATCAGAGTCACATCCAAAGGATCATACCTATAATATACGTCTTCCAATTTAAATTTTTTCACTTGACTTTAAGTTTTCTGGGATCGTTATACCCCCAGTGTTATAGACATAATTACTCAAATATTTGAATCCTTACTTGATGGGCTCCAATCACGTCATAGTTAAGACCCGTAATCACTCCTTCACATTACCATGATGTTACTCTATCTCGATCTGTATGTTTCTAACATTATGACCTGAGCATGTCAGGTAGGCGCGGATTGCAGTGATCCATCATCATTTCCACTTTCCCCAATTCTACACATTTAATATGTGAAAGTCATAGTCACTTTCCTAAGAGCCACAGCTATGCAGAATTTCCAACTATCATTCCGACTTATACTGAATTCTCAATTCACATTGGTTTTCTCTTCCAATATACCTGAGTTCATTAATCAAATCCTTAACCGATGATATAATTATTAATCGCGTGTCACGTCAATTGGGTTATGGTGTTAGGGCATCTAGGAACATACTTTGCTGAGGTAACACATTCCTTTAATTATACATAAAACCTTTGTGTCGTCATTACTGCTTGATTTTAGTTTATCGAAAGGCCATTTATTCGAATTCTTGTGGATTATACCCAACATGTTTCGATCTTTGGGATATAGCATGTCATTATGCATTGATGAAATTACAATCTCTCTTAAAGTTGTGTCAAGTAATGATCTGATTCACAAGCCCGCGAAAGTTTCTAACTTCTCATGGAGACTTTCCTTGTTCAAGGGTTGTAATATATCCAAGCGGGAAATCCTCTATGTATATCTCAAACTTTTAGGGAGGGTTGATTATCTTGCCGATTATGCGAATACAAAACCTCATCTTTACTTGAGCAACATTTGAATTAATCAAGTCTTCTAGATCACTTTGTTTATGACACATGTTTTATAAACCGGGTCTAGAGAAATTCAAGTCATTACCAATTTAGCCCAATAAAAAAAAGGATTTGCCCCCATACCTTTTGGGTTAAATTCCCTTAATATTTATAATGCATTCCTCTTATATGTCCACTCAATCCTTAGGTCTAACAATCTTAGACCTAGAGTTCCACCTTGAGACTAATTGATATGCAATATGCCTTTGACCCTTAAGATTACTTATACGACAATCTTTTTGAGGTCAACATGTGACCCAACCAAAATGGTTTTCTTCTGAGAATTGAATTCTTAATCTACCTTAGGTATTTGCCACTGTGATTGTCTCAACGTAATCAAGTCATCAGTATGAGGGTTAAGTTTTCGAGTACCATACTATTCCACTAATAGATTATATGCACCAATTTTCCTTAAGGCGGTCCTATCATCTTGGGTAAGAAGTGATAATATCACTCGATAGGTGGAGTAGGGACATCGAAATTTAAGCCTTAAGAGTGACTCTTGCGTCAAATTCTTCCCTTGGTGAATTTGGGTATCCTCGTACCTTAACCAATCTATCTCCGAGGTCGATTTTATACTCGGATACACTACGAAATCCTCTTAGTAAATCAAACTAAGGTGCTGTCCTAATTGGATTGGCCTAACTCATTGTTTAAATGGACTATTTTCTATGGCCTTTTACACATGGGCACACCATTGCTTCCGCTGCATTGTTTGTCCGCAAACTAATGCTCGCGCGGGGTGGTCTAGTGTTGTGGAATTCTTTCTCATATGATCGTTCGGTCAAATGATACCAGTTTTTAAGACCCCACCCCTTACCAAGGAGGCTCCCGGTCTTATGCCCAGAACCGCCGTCTTACGGTGGCACTAACGTACGGGTTAGTCGACACCGCAACATGCCGATTCTGCCAGCTAGCACGATCATAACCTGTAGGCAAATATGAGAAGTAGAAGTAATATATATCAGAGTACAACATAGCTAGTCCACAGTCACAATACAACTCATATATATATGAATGAAAGTGTACACAGTCCACAATGAGAATAAAAATATGTAGAGTAATAAGGGCTTATGCCCAGTACAACATATGAATAAACTCTCCTCTCAAAATATCAAAACAACGGAAGCTAATCAACTAATCTCATACTCATCCCACCTGAGGTAGCGCTGTAGTAGTAGTAGGTGGTTGTATCAACTCCTCACGCCCCTGTCACCTCGTCCTGCCGGTCGTGCTGGTGCTCCATATCCTCGAGCTCCTAAAAATAGTTTGGTCACCGACCATTAGTCAAAAATACTAAGTCATTTCCTCCGCACCTTGCCCCGTAACTCCTAGGTACCGTGCGGGAAGACGAAGCGGAGGATAATCAAGGGGTAACAAAAGGAAGCAGGTGACAAGGGAAACTAGGGTACCAAGTAAGAGTGTGAGCAGTAAATCTACACTAGCAGTTCTATGTATATAGCACAAAGTAAATGCATGTACAGTACAAGTAAGTAAAGAACTGAAAGTAAGAGCAGGAAAGTAAAACTATGCTACCACTACACTACCATCACAAACGTACCTTAACTTATAAAAATGCCCATACAAATTTATAAGTTAAGGTTTCCAGGAAATTTAACTTATCATATAAAAGAGCCCATACTAATTTATATGATAAGGATCTATGAAGCGTATGACCTAATATGAATGAATGTTTATGATGCAATTTATGCAACAGGCAAGTGTAACTCACACACAATGACTCTGTGATCACAGACCTTTAGTTCCCACTTTTTGAGAGCTAGCTTCACTCTCGGGTACCACCGTTGTGGCTACGACAGCAGTTGAGCGGGCATCTCCACTTCTAGGCAGGTATGCACACTACCAAACCTTAGAACCCTCTCATACGCCTCTGTACACGTCCTAGGTGCACTCTAGAGTCCATGAGTACGTACATTTCTGACAACCTGATGCGCCTGTGAACAGACTCTTACTGTGGTTGGTTCGATTAGTCGATCGCCGCGGGCCTTCTCGGGTAGGCAAGTGCACCTATCGCAAGTAGTACTCGATATTCGGGGGAATACTGAGATCGTATTGTTCTCGGGGTCGGGTTGACTATTCTTACTCCTCCATGAGGACTATTATTTTACTGAAAGTAAGGTGGAGATTATAATTAAGTAAAGACGGAAAAAGTAAAAGAGCGAAAAAAAAACGATTTAGAGAATTCGTTGAAGGGTTAACGCTCAACACCAAATCGGATTAAGAATAAAATAATTTTTAATAATTATAGGACTTAGTTTTCAAATTAATAAAAGACAACTTGGCCATGGAGGTTCCACAATTGTGAGCTCACCTAGCTATAGGGATATCGCTCACCTGAACGCTAAGACTATTCGACCGAACGTTAGTCCGATGAAGGATTCCTCTTAACGCCCGCTTTACGCTAAGAACCCCGCTATTGGGTGGGGAACCCAATCTGGTAGAATTACGCGTGTCCTCTCTCGATGGTATGCACACAACTCTATTTACCCAGGAGTGATCTGTCCATACGCACGGCCTCTCGGCTATCTAGCGTATGCATAACGGAAATAGGGCCCAAACATCGATTTGTGTTCCTACGCGTCGTTAACCCGGGGAAAACCTTAGTGCTTAAATTAAAGTGAAAATAAAGAGATTTAATTATTACGAATTATTTTAAATATCCCAATGCTCTTCGATTCCGAGGCTAATAGCGATTAGCCACACATCGGTATGGGGACGGCTTTATAATTTGATGAGCCGCGAGTTCGAAATTAAGCACTAAAAGGTTATAAGAAGAAGACATGAAAATGACAAATATTTAGAAACTAGAAAAGTTAGCTAAAACAAGAATTCACGCACACTCCAAATTATAAATAAAACAGAATAAACTAATTTACAAAAAAAGGAAAATTACAAGTCCTACTCAAACGAGTAGGCGGGAAATAAAGGGTACGCCATTTAACTCTTAACGAGTTGGCGGAAATAAATGCAAGTATAAGTCCTACTAAAATAATTACAGAAAATAAAAGACCAGCCATTTAACTCAAATGAGTAGGCGGTAAACAAAATCCGGCCATTTAACTCCTAGCGAGTAGGCGGAAATAAACGCTAACACACACACTCTACATAATTGAAAGAAAGCAATAAAACTATCTCCTACACACACGCACTCTACGTAATTGAAGAAAACGATAAAATAAAGCATGAAAAACTTACTCGTACACTCACACACTCTACATAAATCAAAGAAAGCAATAAAATAAAGCATTAAAATTTATCTCCTACACACACACACTCTACATGGAAGTTGAAATGACAAAATGAAAACTAACTCTTACACTAACACATGCAAATTAAAAGCAAAAATGAAAGTTACCAAAAATTAAAACTACTACTTTTTTATACTCACATTTTACCAAAAACAAATAAAAAGAACAAAATAAAATTTTAAGAGAACAAAAGTTTTTCAAAACAAATCAAAAAACCAAAGTTCTTTAAAAATTAAAATTTCAACATTTTCATTCTTAGGATTTCATAAAAGTGATAAAAAGGTAAAAAGAAAATGAAAAGAACAAAAAAAGGTTTTACAATCCTACAAAAAAAACTAAGTAAAAAAAATAAAATCACTTTCAAAACTCTTTTATAAATACATAAGAATGAAATTTAAAAAAAACATTAAGGAAGAACATGTTGAAGAAGAGATAAACATATCATACCATGCTTTGAAATGAAATCTACTACAAAACCTAACATGAAGACAAGTTAAAAACATGAATAATAAACATGCTACACTCATACACACACACACACACTTTTCATAAAGAGAAAAACAAAGGAGAAACTAAGGATAAAATGAGAAGAAAAGTGGGCATATAAGTTCATTCAAAATCCATTTAAGAAGAGAAAAACTAACATTTTTATTGATTAAAATAGACTATTATAAAGCTATTACAAAGGTAAAGCTAAAGCTAAAACAAACATGAAAGGAAGGTGTAGAAATCTCCTTACATAGCAAAGGAATCCACGGATGCAGCCCACAAAACACACCAAAGTGGCTCAAAAATGTGAACCCTTGGTCATTACAGAAGTGGGGTATTTATAGGAAAAAAAATCTAAGTACACGCCATTCGACACGGGCGTGTCAACGGGCATGTCACTACTGTTTGCGAAGACGGACGGCAATTTGACGGCAAAGTTGACTTCGGGCTGGACACGTGTCGGTCTCGTATTGGACATGCCCCAGGTCACGGGGCGTGACGCTGGGCATGTAGGGGAGGTGGATCTGGGCGCGGTGCGTCACAAGTCGTCGCGCGGGTCTTGTCGGCCAGGTGGAGAAGTCAAGCCCCAGGTCACGTCGTGATGCTAGGCGTGTCGGGGGTTCGACGATCGTTGAGCGGAAAGTCGTCAAGCGGGAAAATCGTCAAGCGGCAAATCGTCGAGCGGCTGGAGAAGAGTCACTCCCCAGGTCACGGGCGTGACTCTGGGCGTGTCGCGGAGGTATCGACGATCATCGAATGGAAAGTCGAGCTGAAATCGTCGATCAGAATTCGTCGAGCTGAATTTGACATGTCACGCCCCGGTCACGGGCGCGACCAATTTGTCACAGGCGTGACTTGGTAATTTTTTGCAGATTTTTATTTTTTTCCTGAAAAATAAAATAAAACTAGTTAGTAAAATATTTACGAAAATAGGAGAATTTTATTGAATAAAAACAAGTAAAAATTAAAAAAATAAATGAAAATGACTTAAGTAATGTACATAAAAATAGGTATATTTACAATTCATTAAATACCCCCATACTTAAGCTTTTGCTATTCTAGAGCAAACGTTTGAGGTGAACTTATAAGGAATAGAAAAAACTCTAAGTTTACCTACCGCTTAATCAATTATAAGAGAGATCTAAATAAATATACGGGGTGTAAGAGTTAAGTCCTAAAATTATGTAAATGATTTAAATAGCGCAAAAGTTTTGGCCAAAAGACTTCTTGATGTAATCAAATAGAAAGCAGTAATTGTATTGGTTAGATTAACAAAAGTAGTTTGGAATTATATGAACTTTTAGCTTATAGGAGTTTTACCAGAAATAATGTAATTTACAAATTATGCTCTCAAAAAGATTTTTGAATTAATTCTAGAATGGTGAGATTGGCTAAGGGGATTGATGTTGGTTTATGAAGGGGGTTTTGATTTTGAGGTGAGGTAATGTTTTCTCGAACCTCCATTTTTTTCTTTTTGGATTATTAGGAAAATGAAATCTTATTTTCCTAATATCATTTTTTTCTTTTCAATTTTCATAAGAATAAAACTAACTCAATATATATGTGTAGGAGTAATGAATTTTATCCTCTTACTCCATAACATATAATCTTTTTAAATTATTTGGTGCCTGTGTTTACAGAACGAAATCTTATTCCCATTGACATAGGATCTTTTATGGATAAAAAATTTTTCATGCCAAGTAGGTCATGATAGGTAAGGGGAGAAAGGAAAACTAGATTTTTAATTAAAAACAATTTTGAGAGCAACCTTAATAAATTGTACGTTCTAATTTTTCAGAAAGCTAAAAATAAATATAATTGAATCCTATATTCATTATTTTCTAACATAGTACACGTGCTCCTATCAATGAAAAGCTAGAAGTAGTGCCTAAAACGAGTTCGCTATTTTTAACAAAACATAATGAATTCTTTAAAATTTAACCCCGACTATTTAAATTTTTCACTCAATAATTAACAAACGAATAGCAAACAGAGAATTAATAAAATTCACATATAAATAAACTCAAAAAAAAAATTTTGGATAGTAGGAAAGTTAAGGATGCAATATTTGATTTATTTGTTTCAAACATTTTTTTTTATTTTTATAGTTTTTATCATCATTTTTTTGTGTTTTTCATTTATTATCTTTTTTTTGTATTTTTGTTTTATTTTACTCAATTTATTGAACTATTATCTTTTTTTGTTTTTTAAGTTTATGTCTTTAATATATACATAAAATTTTTTTTGGATTTTTTTTTAAAAAATTTCATTGTATTTACAAAGATTGGGAGAAAAAGAAAAGTTATTTACAAGAATAAGAGGGAAAAGGAAGGGGAAGAGAGAGAAGATTATTTACACAAAAATATTTTAAAAAAAATATATTTACAAAGTGAAACTAAATATTTTTTTGTTTTTTTGTTTTGGAGTTTTTGGAAAAAAAGAAAGAAAAAGATAATGAATTTTTTTTTTTTGATTTTTCATTTTAATTTTTTTTTGGTTTTTTCTCATTTTAAGTTTTTTTGTTTTGTTTTGTTGTTATATATATTTTTTGTATTTTTAAAATGCAGAAAAATAGAAGTGCAGAAACTAAAGCACGAAAATACCCCCATACTTAAGTCCAACATTGTCCTCAATGTTGCAACGTAAGTATGCGAAACAAAAATTAAATAAAATGCTATATGTACAAAAGTAAAGAGAGGGGGGTAGAAATGTCCCTGATGCGCGGTCGGGGAAGTCCATTAGAAACCCTGCATTTATTAGAAAAAAGCAGCAAAGATAATAAGGACAGAGCGAAAAAGATAAGCGAGGGGTCTCTACCAGGAGCGCTTTGTTTATAGTCGTGTAGCTTGACTATTTTGGGGGGTATATAATGTTGAGGAAAGTTATGATTTCATTATGCCCGATCACTAGGTCGCCTGCTATATAAGACTTTAACCGATGACCGTTTACTTTAAACAAACCTTTTTCTGGTTGGGAGATGAGTACGGTCCCATATGGAAAAACTTCTTCAACTAGGAAGGGGCCGAACCATCTAGATTTTAGTTTACCCGGAAAAAGTCTACGACGTGAATTATAAAGAAGGACAAGATCGCCCGGAGAAAAAATTTTTGGGGACTTTATTTTTCGATCGTGATATAACTTAGAGCGCTCCTTATAGAATTTATTGCCCTCGTAAGCGTTTGCACGCCATTCATCGAGCTTGTTTAGTTACAGCTTTTTATTCTGAGCGGCTAAGTTGGCGTCGAGGTTTAAGAGTTTTAAAGCCCAAAGAGCGTGATGCTCTAGTTCTACAGGTAAATGGCACTCTTTGCCGTAGACTAACTGGAACGACGTACAACCAATTGCGGTTTTGTATGCCGTTTGATATGCCCACAACGCATCGTCAAGTTTAACGGACCAATCTTTTCTATTTAGTGAAACAATTTTTTCTAAAATTTGCTTAAGCTCTCGATTTACTACCTCAACTTTGCCACTTGTTTGCGGGTGGTAGGTGGTGGCAAGCTTGTGCGCGACTCCGTATTTAGCTAACGTCTTAGCCATAAGAGCGTTATAGAAATGCGTTCCCCTATCACTAACAATTGAGCGAGGCATGCCGAAGCGAGAAAATAGTCTTTTAAGAAATGTAACGACGACTCACGCATCGTTGGTAGGGAGAGCTTGTGCTTCCGCCCACCTCGATACGTAGTCGATCTCCACTAAAATATACATATTTTTGAAAGACGGAGGTAGGGGGCCAACAAAATCGATGCCCCATAAATCGAAGACTTCGCACTCTAAAAACATGTTTTGGGGCATCTCGTCGCGATGAGAGATGTTACCCGACCGCTGACAGCTATCGCATGTACGCACAAAAGTATGCGCGTCTTTGAAGAGAGTGGCCCAAAAGTAGCCCACCTCTAGCGCCTTCCGAGCGGCTTGGTTGGCTTGATAATGCCCACCGGCTGGACCCTCATGGCAGTGCTTAAGAATTTGCAAGCACATGACACCCGCAACGCATCTTCGGACCGCTTGGTCCGTACAGATACGAAAAAGAAATGGGTCCTCCCAAAAGAAATTTTTCAAGTCAGAAAAGAATTTCTTCTTTTGATGACTTGAAAACTCTTTTGGAAGCACCCGCGCTACTAAGTAATTTTCAAAGTCTACGAACCAAGGCAAAGATGACGAAGAATTATGAATGGCTAGGAGGCGTTCCTCGGGGAATCTGTCATTTATTTCAGATTCGACGAGCGCTTCCGCACCCGAATTTTCTAAGCAGGAGAGGTGGTCAGCCGCTAGATTTTCTGCTCCCCGCTTATCGCGGATCTCCAAATCAAACTATTGTAGGTGGACAATCCATCGAATTAATATTGGTGAAGTGTTAAGTTTTTGTTTTATTAAATTAAAGGCGGACTCGCATTCGCTACTAAAGATGAAACGTGATTCCTTTTCCAAGAGGTGAGTAAGCGGCTTTGTTATTTTTGAAAAATGTGGAATAAATCGTCGGTAAAAGCCCGCATGGCCTAAGAAACTCCGAATAGATTTTACGTTTATTGGTTGCGGTAGTTTTTCTATGATTTTTATCTTGGCCTTAACCACCTCCATCCCCTTAGATGAAATCATATGGCCGAGGACCAAACCTCCTCAAACCATAAATTTGCATTTTTCCCAATTTAATACAAGGCTTGTGTCCTCGCACCGTTGAAGGACACGATCTAAATTATGAAGGCAATCGGGAAAAGAGCGTCCGAAAACAGAAAAGTCATCCATAAAGACTTCCATAATTTCCTATACTAGCTCGTCAAAGATCGCTAGCATACATCTTTGGAATGTAGCTGGCGCATTGCAGAGTCCAAATGGCATTCTTCGATATGCGAAGGTGCCAAACGGGCAAGTAAAAGTTGTTTTCTCTTGATCATCGGGGGAAATGGGGATTTGGAAATACCCCGATAAACCATCAAGAAAACAATAATATGGATGACCGGATAAACGCTGTAAAATCTGGTCCAGAAAAGGTAGAGGGAAATGGTCCTTGCGGGTGGCATCATTAAGTTTTCTATAATCGATGCACACTCTCCAACCCGTAACAGTACGAGTTGGGATGAGCTCGTTATGCTTATTCGCCACTACGGTTAGACCGCCATTCTTGGGCACGACATGCACGGGACTAACCCATGCACTATCCGAAATAGGGTAGATAATCCCCACATCTAATAACTTATTAATTTCAGCTTCAACGATGTCTTTCATGTTTGGGTAAAGACGACGCTGCGACTGAATCGTTTTGCGGCAATTATCGTTAAGAAATATCTTATGGGTGCAAAAGAAGGGGCTAATCCCCATTAAGTCAGAGATTTGCCACGCAATTGCGTGGCGATGTTTAAATAAAACTTCCAATAAATCGGAAGTCTCCGAATCACTCAAGTCCGAAGAAATGATAACGGGAAGCGTATCGCCTTTTCCCAAAAATGCGTATTTGAGTGATGCGGGTAAGGGTTTGAGTTCTAGGATGGACGGTTCTTCTAGGGAGGTTTTAATGCCTATGTCTTTCTTACCAATTGGTTCGAAAGGCAAGTCTAAAGAGGTATCCTCATCGCATTTAAAATTTTCGAGCGCATAAACATCGTCATTTAAAAATACGGACTCGAAAACGGGAGAAAAACGATCTCCAAAAAAGGTATCTAAAGAATAGCAGAAATCATCGCTCGATGACAAATTGTCCATCAAGGGATTAATATAGAAAGTAACTTGGTCATCTCCTACCCGGAGGAGAAGAAGACCATTACTAACATCTATTAGTGCGCGGGAACTGGCGAGAAAAGGGCGACCGAGTATTATTGGTACCTCGACATCCTCCTCGATGTCTAAGATGATGAAGTCTACCGGGAAGGTAAACTTGTCTACTTGGACAAGGACGTCCTCCATAACCACGATAGGGAACTTAACCGAGCGATCCGCTAATTGGATGCGCATATTCGTAGGACTAGGAGTACCCAAACCTAAACGTGAAAAGAGCGAGAACGACATCAGATTAATTCTAGCCCCTAGATCAGCTAAGGCGTACTTTACTAATATATCGCCAAAAAGGCACGGGATGGAAAACCGACCCGGGTCGTTTTGTTTTGTGGTAAATTTATTAGTAAGGGCCGCCGAGCAGACAACGCTGAGAGATACATGCGAAATATCCTGTAATTTACGTTTATTAGAAAGTAAGTCTTTTAAAAATTTCGCATATTTGGGCATTTGCGAGATAGCCTCGCAAAAAGGAACATTAATGTGAATTTGTATTAATAATAAAATAAATTTTTCATATTGCGCGTCCTTACGCTCATTATCTAATCGATGCGGATAAGGTAAGGCCTTGTTTAAAGTAATTTTTTCATTTAAAATCGGTAAAGGCTGCGTAATCGAAGAGAAGAGGGGTCGAAGGTGAAATATGTACCTGAGGGTCGGTCCGTTTTGGAGCGACCACCTCTTTTCCGCTACGGAGGGTTATAGCATTGGCGTTCTCCCACGGATTGGGCTCCGTGTTTCCCGGCAGTGCCCCGAGCGCGCGCTCGGACATCATCCTCGCCAGTTGTCCAACTTGTTGTTCAAGTGTTTTTAGCGATCCGTAATGTTCCAGATATTTGACTCGTTGTACGCAATATACTTAGAAAAATTTTCCTTCATCGGGGAGGGTTTTGGAAGAGGAGGAGGCGGCAGAAATCCAGGCGCATAAGAAAGAGGGGGACGCTGCGCATTGTTCGGGTTGCCCCAAGAGAAATTTGGGTGATTCCTCCAACCCGGATTATAGTTATTACTATAAGGGTTATTGTTGGGGTTTAAGGAAGGACGACCCGAATTTCCTACGAAGTCCACGAACTCTTCGGCCACGCAGACGTTGGGGGGAATAAAACAAGGAGGAATGGAGGAGGCAGCAGACATCTCCGCCACCTGCTTTGTTAACCTTTCAACTTGAAGGGTTAAGAGAGCAGTGACATCCACTTCAAAAAGACCAGTCGCCAGCTTTGGGCATCCCCGCGGGATGTTCCATTGAAAGGCATTCATAACCATCTCTTCGAATAAAGCCTGGGCGGCCTCGGGGGTTTTATTGTTTAGTGTGCCCCCGGCAGCCGCGTCAATCATTTGACGCGTCTGAAAATTAAGCCCATTATAAAAAAATTGTACTTGCAACCACGTTGGCAGCACGTGGTGCGGGCACCGGCGGAGGAATTCCTTAAATCGTTCCCAAGTCTCGTATAGAGACTCAGGATCATTTTGAACAAACGAAGAAATGTCCGCCCGCAACTTTGCAGGTTTTGCGGGCGGAAAGTACTTTGTTAGGAACCGCTCCGTCAACTCAGCCCACGTGGTGATACATCCTCGCTGGAGGGCATTTAACCACGCCTTGGCTTTGGACTTAAGGGAAAAAGGAAATAGGCTCAAGCGAATGGCGTCATCAGTGATGCCATTAATCTTGAAGGTGTCGCATATTTCCAAAAGGTTGGACAAGTGGACATTCGGGTCCTCATCCGGCAGTCCATCGAACTGTACGGCGTTTTGGACCATTTGAATGACACTTGACTTTATTTCAAAATAATTATTCGCCACCGTAGGGCGAACAATACTAGACCCAGTATCATCCAGGTTAGGCCGGGCATAATAAGACATATTACGCTCAGCCGCCGGGGCAGGCTTAGGGGGGCCATAACTTCGAAAGAGGGTTCGCCGATAGATTCTTCGGGGTCTAAAGAAGGAATTCAGCGTTGAGATCGAATACGCACAAGGGAGCGTTCGATCTCAGGGTCGAAGTCAAAATCTTCAGACTCGGAGGGTTGTCCACGGGTCATACACCCAAAGAAAAAAAATAAAACAAAATAAACTCTTTTTTTTATATTTAAAATGAAGTTTTTATTTTTTTTTTAGTTTATAGAAAATAAGTAAAAGTAATAGACTCCGGAATTCGAAATAGCAACTCGAAGATTTCCCGACAACGGCGCCAAAAACTTGATGCGCCTGCGAACAGACTCTTACTGTGGTTGGTTCGATAAGTCGATCGCTACGGGCTTTCTCGGGTAGGCAAGTGCACCTATCGCAAGTAGTACTCGATATTCGGGAGAATACCGAGGTCGTATTGTTCTCGGGGTTGGGTTGACTACTCTTACCCCTCCAGGAGGACTATTATTTTACTGAAAGTATGGTGGAGATTTTAATTAAGTAAAGACGGAAAAAGTAAAAGAGCGAAAAAAATGATTTAGAGAAATCGATGAAGGGTTAACGCTCGGCACCGAATCAGATTAAGACTAAAATAATTTTTAATAATTATAGGACTTAGTTTTCAAATTAATAAAACACAACTTGGTCGTGGAGGTTCCATAAATGTGAGCTCACCTAGCTATAGGGATATCGCTCACCTGAACGCTAATACTATTCGACCGAACGTTAGTCCGACGAAGGATTCATCTTAACGCCCGCTTTACGCTAAGAACCCCGCTATTGGGTGGGTAACCCAATCCGGTAGAATTACGCTTGTCCTCTCTCGAGGGTATGCACGCAACTCTATTTACCCAGGGGTGATCTATCCATATGCACGGCCTCTCGGCTAGCTAGCGTATGGATAACGAAAATAGGTCCCACACATCGATTTGTGGTCCTGCGCGTCGTTAACCCGGGGCAAACCTTAAGCGCTTAAATTAAAGTGAAAATAAAGAGCTTTAATTATTACGAATTATTTTAAATGTCCCAATGCTCTTCGATGCCGAGGCTAATAGCGATTAGCCACACATCGGTATGGGGACGGCTTTATAATTTGATGAGGCGCGAGTTCGAAATTAAGCACTAAAAGATTATAAGAAGAAGACATGAAAATGACAAATATTTAGAAACTAGAAAAGTTAGCCAAAATAAGAACTCACGCACACTCCAAATTATAAATAAAATAGAATAAACTAATTTACAAAAAAAGGAAAATTACAAGTCCTACTCAAACGAGTAGGCGGGAAATAAAGGGTACGCTATTTAACTCTTAACGAGTAGGCAGAAATTAATACAAGTACAAGTCCTACTAAAATAATTACAGAAAAATAAAAGACCTGGCATTTAACTCAAATGAGTAGGCGGTAAACAAAATCCTGCCATTTAACTCCTAGCGAGTAAGCAGAAATAAACACTAACACACACTCTACATAATTGAAAGAAAGCAATAAAATATCTCCTACACACACGCACTCTACGTAATTGAAGAAAGCGATAAAACAAAGCATGATAAACTAACTCGTACACTCACACACTCTGCATAAATCAAAGAAAGCAATAAAATAAAGCATTAAAATTTATCTCCTACACACACACACTCTACATGGAAGTTGAAATGAAAAAAATGAAAACTAACTCTTACACTAACACATGCAAATTAAAAGTAAAAATGAAAGTTACCAAAAATTAAAACTACTACTTTTTTATTCTAACATTTTACCAAAAACAAATAAAAAGTAAAAAATAAAATTTTAAGAGAACAAAAGTTTTTCAAAACAAATCAAAAAACCAAAGTTCTTTAAAAATTAAAATTTCAACATTTTCATTCTTAGGATTTCATAAAAGTGATAAAAAGGTGAAAAGAAAATGAAAAGAACAAAAAAAAGGTTTTACAATCCTACAAAAAAAACTAAGTAAAAAAAATAAAATCACTTTCAAAACTCTTTTATAAATACATAAGAATGAAATTTAAAAAAAACATTAAGGAAGAACATGTTGAAGAAGAGATAAACATATCATACCATGCTTTGAAATGAAATCTACTACAAAACCTAACATGAAGACAAGTAAAAAAATGAATAATAAACATGCTACACTCATACACACACACACACACACACACACACACACACACACACACACACACACACACTTTTCATAAAGAGAAAAACAAAGGAGAAACTAACGATAAAATGTGAAGAAAAGTGGGCACATAAGTTCTTTCCAAAGCCATTTAAGAAGAGAAAAACTAACATTTTTATTGATTAAAATAGACTATTACAAAGCTATTACAAAGCTAAAGCTAAAGCTAAAACAAACATGAAAGGAAGGGCGGAGAAATCTCCTTACATAGCAAAGGAATCCACGGATGCAGCCCACAAAACACACTAAAGTGGCTCAAAAATGTGAACCCTTGGTCATTACAGAAGTGGGATATTTATAGGAAAAAAAATCGAAGTACACGCCGTCCTACACGGGCGTGTCGGCGGGCGTGTCACTACTGTTTGCGAAGGCGGCTGGCGATTTGACGACAAAGTTGACTTCGGGCCGGACACGTGTCGGTCTCGCATTGGTCACGCCCCAGGTCATGGGGCGTGACGCTGGGCGTGTCTGGGAGGTGGATCTGGGCGCGGTGCATCAAAATTCGTCGCGCGGGTCTTGTCAGCCAGGTGGAGAGGTCACGCCCTAGGTCTCGGAGTGACGCTGGGCGTGTATGGGGTTCAACGATCGTTGAGCGGAAAGTCATCGAGCGGGAAAATCATCGAGCGGCAAATCATCGAGCGGCTGGAGAAGAGTCACGCCCCAGGTCACGGGCGTGACTCTGGGCGTGTTGCGGAGGTATCGACGATCGTCGAACGGAAAGTCGAGCTGAAATCGTCGATCGGAATTCGTCGAGCTGAATTTGACGTGTCATGCCCCGGTCAAGGGCGTGACTTGGCATTTTTTTGCAGATTTTTATTTTTTTCCTGAAAAATAAAATAAAACAAGTTAGTGAAATATTTATAAAAATAGGAGAATTTTATTGAATAAAAACAAGTAAAAATGACAAAAATAAATGAAAACGACTTAAGTAATGTACATAAAAATAGGTATATTTACAATTCATCACAACCTGTCAGTCTTGTTCGGTCGGGTGTGCGTTATCGGGGATCGTCCTCCAGACCGTAGTGTAAAACAACCCACTAGCCCCTCAAACCCTCACACCCGCCTGGTTCACCATACTGCCATCGGTGTGACGATCGACCAATACCGCATGACCCGCAACTAAATTTATACACATGCAAGTATTTCATCTCGAGCCATCAGCTCGCGGGACCAACCTGCCCTGATTCCATCAAACCCTTCATGGGTGAGCCTGCAACAAATATCCCTCCAACCCATTGCGGGTGAGAACACACAATAGTGTCTTTATTCAAAATCCCTCAAACCCATCACGGGCGTGCCTACAACATATATCCCCCCAACCCATAGAGGGTGACAACACACAATAGTGCCTTTATTCAATATCCCTCAAACCCGTCACGGGCGAGAATGAACCACAATGTCTTAACCTATTAGACTACTCATATATACAGGTTATTATACTTAGTGATTTAAGGTTAATCCCAGGACTGCCCAGGGGTATACCCGGTGAAGGGCTCTCGGGGGAACTAGGAACTATGATGGGATTACGCCCAAAGCTCCCTTTGTCAAGGATATTTACTTTAGTTGATGACTACTCAAAATTCACTCCCAGCTCTCGTTATTACTCTTGAGTGATCCTAATGACCTAAGATGTTCTCAGAAGTGCGACGGTCTTCCGCCGGCCTCCACTCTAGTTGCTATCCAATGCTTGCACTTTTACTCTCGTCACTAAGACAACACTACCCACCAATGTTATTCTCCAATTTTAACCTCTAGCTCATCCGTCTATCTATCCCCCGGTGGTCCTTATAGTATAACATACTTACATTATGCGCAACCCATGACCTAATACCACCACGAAATAGAACTTCCAATTCCTTGGGCCACCTGCCCCTAATTATTTATCCTAGGATTGTATGGACTAATGAAGTGAGCCTGTTGATTTTCATAATTTTCTTTAGTCATTAAAGCCTCTAATTAAATCATTTAGTTAATCCCATAGGTCATTTAATACATGAAGTATTGCAAATTATAATCCACTGACCTAAGGAATTTTTCCTGAGTTGCATCTTAGTAAAATATTGCTGTCTACCAAAATTCATAATTTCTTTTGAATATTTCTATTTATTCCTTAATTAGTACAAAACTCATATAATTGCCATTTTCCAAAGGAAGTATAAGGAGTTCATTACTAAATATTCTAAGAACATTACAGCATACATATATTGGTAAAATAATGCTAAAGACCGAATTTCATGAACTTCCATGCTACGAGGACTACAGAATTTCATTTCTAATTATATTACCAAAATGCCTCTATGAGGTTTTAAAAATTACTAAGTCATCCAAAAATGCTACGAAAATTATACAAGGTTATTCATACTCAGGTATATCACCAAGAAATTTTCCAAAATTTTCTATTGAGTATTTTCCTCAATTTTCTAATTAAGTATAATGAGGGTAAAAAGGTAATTTCCACATAACTCCCATCAAATTTCTTCAAACATAGACATAAAACTTTTCAGGAGTTAAACCTAACATTATATTGACCTTGACAAAAATTGGGGATTTTATCTCAATGATGAGCCTATTTTCACATTTTTTTCAAAAGTCCTATTATTTCAAAAATTCCAAATAATGGGATTTTTGCTTCCAAAAAATCCAATTATTACAATGTGGGGTATAATTCACCCTAATGAGGCTCTGAAATCATTACCATGATTTTTGGATGTCCCAAATAGGCCTAATACACAATATTTCAAAATTGGGTATTTGCACCCCAAGCCTATGTATAACCAACACATGCAAGTGAGTTTACCCAACATGCATTGGTCCCATTATGCTGAAATTTTTACCATGCACATGTATAGTCACCAAGAACATGCCACCATAATTTGGGGCCATTTGGAATCATATTACTCAAATTATTTCATTTATTTACTTTTGTGTATAATGAATAAAACTATAGAAAACGTTTCCCCCAAAATTCTCAATTTTTTTGGCAGGTGCTCGATATGCCCTAATCATGCATCCATCCAAATATTGGGGTCATTTGAATTAATGGTTTGTCTTGGGCATCAATTTGTATTTCTAACCTAGTCAAGGACCAGTCCTAGCAAAACAACCCTACAGGACTGTATACTGCACCAAATTATAAGATTAAGGTGGAAAAATAAAGGTAAGAGGAAGGGCTACAACTTTCATCTTAATCACCAGATCTAAAAATGCCTCTAAGGGGCATAAAATAGCCATGCAATATCACTATATAAGTGTGATAGAATGTATATATACTATAGTTTATTTAATTTAGTAAAAATCGGGTTGCACAAATCTTGACACAAGAATGAACGGGATCTGGTCATCGTCCCCAATCAGCCAACGACCCAGATCGATTTCCGCTGGGCCGACTTGCCGGCTATTTCCGGCCAGCTGAGCCACCACCACCGGCGGCAGATGTCGCCACCACCTTCACTACGGTAGTGTCTAGCAATTCCCGGCGATGAGGCCGCCGGAATTGGCTCCTCTGGCAAACCCGAGCAAGAAGAGAAGCTCGGAAATATCTCCATTTGCTCACATGGTATCGGGCTCAATTGAGCCCGAGGTCTCTCCTAAAGGATCTAGAAAGCTAGCACGGGTAGAGAGGAGGCGAAACGGACCTAGATCAACCCTTGGCGGCGAGTGCCGCGGCGGTTGGCCATGGTGGAGCTGCTCCGGCAATCTCCTGCTCAAAATCCTGTTTCTTCACCAAAAGCTCTGCTCTAGGACTCGTTCTCCACTCGTTTCCACTCACTGAAGCTGATGGTGTGGTCGGTTTGAGCTGGAAATGGCTGTATATGGAGATACAACGAAGGTGAGCTCGGTTTGGGGCTTTGGAGGCTTCACCCATGGTGTCAGGTGGCCACCATGCTGCCAAAACCGGCTGGATTTTCTGAGGAGGCCAGCCAGCACCTTTTGGGGCAGAAGGAGCCAAGGCCAACTGGCCTCCTCCTCTTAATCTTATCTTCTCTCTCCTTTTTTGGGTAAATTCTCCAAAATGCCCCCATGCATGCACTCTCTCTCCAAAACCAAAGGGGTAGGCCTGGTCTTTGATACCTTGGGCTGATAATTGGCCATGTTGGGTGGGCTTTTCCTAAGGAGAGTGGGCTTAGCCCTCATTTTCTTCTTTAGGTCAATTATGTTGACTAAGTTGACTTTTGAGTTCACTTGGTCAACCATGATGAGTGGGCTGACCCCACTTGGTGGTCATGGGTGTAATGGCACCACCCAACTTGGGTTGGGTCAATGTGGTGCCCTACTTGGGCTAATTCGGCCTATAGGTATAGGTTTGACCAAATTAGGGCCATGGTTGACATTGGTCAACTACGGTCAAAGGGTTGACCTAATGACATGTCCTAGGGTCCACTTAGATTATTTTAGGGTTAGGGCAATATGGTGGGGGTCATGGTGTGGCTAGGGTTCATATTTAGGCTAGTTTGACCTAGTTTGACTTGGCCCTATAGTGGGCCCCACATGGCTACAACCCACTACCTAGGGTCAAACCTAGCTAATTTCCCTAACACCCACCGCATGCCCAACCCAATCTAAGTTAAGGGGTCTAGAAGTAACATGTGATGTTACACAAGTCTAAAACTTTCCCACGTATAGCGCTATGTCTTTCTTCATATCGGGCCCCAGAACAACCTCTTCATGTCTTTGAACATCTTTGTGCTCCCAGGGTGAATTGAGCACTTGGTAAAATGCGCCTCGTACATCAATTCTTCACGTAATTTCCCAACATTAGGGACGCACAACCAACCACCTTTCCATACAAGGCCGTCATCAACATGAAAACTGGTCATTTGACCCATCCATGGACTCTACCAAGCGACGTTTCAAGCTTACGTACAACTCTAAAGACAGTCGAATCCTGTTTGCAAGGTTGTATTGAACCTCTGTCCAACTCAAACATGCATTAGCACTAGATCCCTTATCAACACACGAGATCTCCAAAGCCTCCACATCACGAATGTGATGTGCGTCATGCATCTGCAACTAGTTGGCCTGCACAGGAATTCTACGACTCAGAGCATCTGCCACAACATTCCCCTTTCCAGGAATATAATGAATCATGTAGATGTAGTCCCCAAGGAACTCCATCCACCTACGCTTGTGCATTTTAAGGTCCTTCTGATCAATCAGATATTTCAGACTCTTGTGATCTGAATAAATGTCGACCTTTACTCTGTACATGTAATGCCTCCAAAGCTTGAGAGCGAATACCGCAGCCGCCAACACTAATTCATGGACCGGGTAATTCCTCTCATGCACCATTAACTTACGTGATCCATAGGCTATCACCGACCCATGCTGAAGCAGAACACAACCTAACCCACTTCCAGAGGCGTCAGTGTAAACCTCAAAGCCTTCACAACCACAAGGCAAACATAACACATGTGCCCTGCTCAAACGACACTTTAGTTCTTCAAAATCTTGTGTGCATTCAGGATACCAAACGAATTTATAATCCTTCCTTGTCAGAGTAGTGAGGGGTAATACTATCCGTAAGAAGTTCTCCACAAAGCGCCTGTAATAGCCGGGAAGCCCCAGAAAACTCCGGACTTCCGCCACCATAGACAACACAGGCCACTCTCGTATATCAACTATCTTTGTCGGATCTACCGCAATACCTTCACCATTAACCACGTGACCAAGGAATGCTACCGAGGATAACCAAAATTTGCATTTGGAGAAATTGGCATATAGTTGGTTCCTCTTCAATGTCTCCAACACCATATGCAGGTTCTTGAAATGATCCTCCTCGCATTACGAGTACACCAGTATACCGTCGATAAAGACTATCACGAACTGGTCTAAGTATTCTCTGAACGTTCTATTCATCAAATCCATAAACACGGATGGTGCATTCGTCAGCCCGAACAGCAAGTCGGTGAACTTATAATGCCCATAACGTGTGCTGAATGCCTTCTTGGGAATGTCTGTTGGGTATTGTATCCACAATGTACCTGATTTGCAGAAGCCCCTGGACAAGCTAAGGTGAATAGACTATGTATTTGATAAACTTTTTCAAGTTGTACTTGCAGTTTCAACTCCACGCTAAGTGCACACCAATGTCAGGGTGCAGTAGGCTTCCATCTTTCTTCTTCAATATACACGGGTCTGCACGACGTAATCCCTCGTTGAGCAGATCAGTGTGTTGGCCTACATGTACTCTCTCTATTGGAGTGCACTTACTTTCAAGTACAGGACCGCTCATATGCAAGAGAAGACAAGGAGCAGCTCCAGGGAGATTTTTAGGTGGAAGACGAAAAATCGTCCAAGGCAAATTCGACGCCTCCATTAAAGAATCACCAAGAACTGATTCTCGCCGAATCGGCGAGCAAAATCACTTGGTGACCCCTCTCGCCGAATCGACGAGAATCATCAGTGATTCTCGCCGACTCCTTCTGGCCATCTCAATATGGTACCAAGTAAAATTCGGCGAGAATTGCTTGTAATTCCCGCCGAACCAATGGTCATGCAGCCCATGAACTCCAATACAAGTTGGATTCGTTGAGAATCGACAAGTAATTCGACGAGAATCACAACCCCTCGATTCTCGACGACTCTATCCGCGCGTAGAGCACCCATTAGGAGCAACAATCATTTGTCCCTTGCCGTCAAATGATTCTCGATGCCGATACAAACTCGTCGACAAAAAAGAATCGTCTGCAATTCTCGCAGGAAAATCAAGGATCGATACAAAGCCTAGCACAACCCGTTAAGCTAACTGCGTGGCAACGTTTTAAAGCTCAGTTAATTTAAAGCACACCTGAACCGCCTGATTCTGACTCCGCTGCCAAATTTAATATCTGGACCGGGACTTGGGGCTACCTCTGTGGGTCCCACAAACGCCTTGCCCTTCTCTTATTGGGGTAGCTACAGTATAAATACATGGGTATTTTGAACAGTATAGACACAGAAAAATCGGACGCGAGCTCACGGAAACCCTAACATCGCGAAATCTTTCCGCCGCCTCCATAGTTATAACATCGCCGGGGCTCGCGCATGTAGTGCCCCGTCGCCAAAGAAGGGGGTGGCCCTGACGTCCTAGATCTTCTTCCCGATCTCCGGCGACAGTAGCTTAGCAAGGCTTGTGTCTCACGCGTCTATCCAGAGATCCTTTGTCTCTCGATTCGTTGATCGGAAACACTTCCCATCCGAATCGATCGAGACGACCGATCCTCGTGTGACCGTAGCAAGCCATGGTAGACCAGAGAGTAGAGCTTGCTTCGCAACTTGTAGAAGTTTGGATCTCCAAGTTCAGCAAATGTAGAGCTGCTAACGACCCAACCACTAAACTCGTAGAAGCCGCCGATCCGAAGCTAGCCGCCGCTCGTGTGCCGCCGCCGGTTCCGGGGAGATCTTCTCCAAGCAAGATCCTCTGTGCCAAGGTCGTAGACTCTTCATCGACTTCAAGAACACGTCGTCGATTCCTCCAAAGAGGAACACCGGAGTCTCCAAGAGAAGTTTGTATCACGTGTCCCACCACATTCTACTTTTATTTTAGTGTAAAGGAACTTTTGTTCCGTGGCTATGTAAGGGTTGGGTGCAACCCGATTTGTGGGAGTGTTCAAGACTCTCACGTGTGGAAGGGCTCCTTCCGTTAGTGAAGGGATTGGATTTCAATCCCCAAAACCGTTGGAGTTAAAGTGACATTACATGTTTGAGCTGCTTCTCGTCCCTTGTTGGGGAGATAGGTCGAAGGGGGAAAGTGGATGTACCCAACTTGTCGGGGAACCACTATAAATTTGCTACTGTGTATTCTGTGTTCCCCTACAGGGGCAGGTGTTTGTTATTGCCTTTCATTGTGCAGGTACATCTGTGAATTCCGCAAAAGCATCAACCACACGCTTTTCACCTATTTCCCCCCCCATAGGTGCACATAGCAGACACTAGGTGGACTTTCAAGTGGTATCAAAGCGAGGCATTTACTCAACAAAAAGGCTAACACCTTGAGGTGAATCCTGCCACTAGTGTCAACAAGGAGACATACATCTACCATGGACGGACTCAAGTACTCCGGCAAAATCCCAGTATGCAACAGACTCAACTTTCCTATCTGGAAGGAAAGAATCAGGTTCTCAAACATGGATTTTCAGCATAAGTGGACCCTCGACTGTTCATGATCGTGCTGGAGGGACCTTATGTCCCCACTAAGGCCTCCACATGCATTGATCCCACCTTAAAGAAATTCGTGCCGAAGACACTCTCTGAAATGGACAAGGATGAGATGGTTCTAGTGGGCCTTGACATGAAGGCTAGAAACCCTCATCCTGGTCAGTGCAGTTGATGACTCGATGATGCAAAACTTCAGCAAGGTCTGCAGGACAGCTCAGGAGATATGGCCCCAGTGTCTGATCATTCTGATGGAGGGCACAGATGAAGTAAGGGATGATCGGAGATCCCTCCTGAACCAGAAGTATGAGGCTTTCCGGCAAGGAATACGAATCCTAAGGACTCAGAGATTCTCGGAGCTTTTCACATACGAGAACTTCCTGAAGATTGTCAACGCCCTCAAGGGATATGGAAGAGTGTTCAAAACCAATGGTGAACTCAATGACAAATTCGGCCTTAGGTCCCAAGTGTTTACTAAGGAATGGGACACAAAGATCTGCGCCATCAGAGAATTTGGCAGACTAGCAGAAACTGATCCTCAAATCCTGTTCGGGAAGCTGATGTCCTATGAACTTCAGCTGAACACCAGGAAGGCAGAGGAAGAAGCAGAGAAGGTCACCTGTTCCTGCAAAAGAAAAGACTGTGGCCCTAAAAGCCAGTCACTCCAGATTAAAGGGACCCCACCCCTTAAAGGGTGCGGTGTCCTACCGTGCATTTCATTAGAAATAAGGAAGAAGAGGAGGACTCCGATCCATGCTCCTCCAGCTCAGAACTGTCGGAAGAGGATTTCTCCCTCATCACTCAAAGAGAAAAGTTCAAACTAAAATTCCTCAAGATGAGGACCTATCAAAGAAAGAGAGACGGCTCCTCTTCCAGACAGTGTCAGAAGAAAAACTACTCTTCTGACAGTTGGTATGCATCTAAACCTAACAAACATCGTTCTTCTGATATTATTTCGACGGCAAAATAAGGTTTGGCTAAATGCAATAAGCCAGGTCACGTTGTGGCCGACTGCCATCAAAGCAAAAGAGATATTTAAGCTTAGTAACGAAAGGAGAAAAGGAGCTCAAATCCTCCAGAGAGTGGTTAAGAACAAGGAGCGGAGCTATATCGCCAGAAGACCAAGGACACTAAGTGAGTCTGATTCCTCAGACTCCAGTGATGTTCCATGAAGAAGCCTACTTCAAAGGGGCCTAACTGGTGGGTCGATCGGACTCAGAAGGAGAATGCCCCCCATTCACTGGGAAGGTAAAAACTCTTTACGGTGAACCCCTCTAATTTCCGACTCTGACTCTGATCCTGAGTCTCAGGATGATGAACCTGAGGATGGCCCTTCGGCCCGTGAAGCTGAGCTCCTAGACAAGTACTCTTGAGCTTCTGCATTTCAACACTTTTGACGAGTGCCTCCGCAAGAGACTGAAGGCTGAGAAGAAGGAAGTAAGATAATTCCTTAAGGGTGATAAATCAAGTGTAATTATAAACCCTAAGGGAAGAGGTCACTAGCTTGATCTCTCTCAGACAGGAGCACATTGACCTAACTTCAAAGCACTCAGAGTCTTTGAAGCTCCTTGATCTCAAGTACAGGAGGATTAGTCAACGGATGAGGTGGAAGAACTACTTGAAAACGGCAGAAAGGAAGATCGTACAGAGCTTCTCTATTTGCCTAAAACAGACCTTACAGCTTGAAAACCAGTCGAACATGAAAAGGAAACTACACTATCTTAGCTCTGCTCAGGCCAAAGGAGCTAGGGCTAATACAGGGAAAGCATAAAGTTGGGGCTACATCTGAAATGAAAATACATCTTAAAATCTCGGAGAAACAAGAACCAGAGGAAGAATAAGGCCGCCAAGAAGGCCTCTCAAAGCTGATGTCCTAAAACCCCTGGGTTGAAGGCTCCTCTTAGAATTTTTCCGGTTGCATTCAGAAAGCCTGGCTTTCCTTGCAACCAACATAACTTTGAGTCAACATATGGGCATCATTTCCGGCAGGAATTGAATTCTGACGTTGTTGCAAAGCCTAAGACGCCCTGGCAGGGCGGTACCTGAAGTTGTTGGAACTTTTTCCCCCGGAACTGCTGGAGGTGACGGGGGATTGCTGAGTACACGCCTTCACGCCCGGGTCAGGCGTGACCTTGTGAGGCGTGATCCACTTTCGGTGCATGGAGGAAAAAGTTAGCGCGCTGCGGTCCGTTCTCTAGCGGAACCATAATGGGGAAAGCAGGCGCCAAAAGTCAAGCCCGTGTGGTATTCACGGGCGTGAAGGTGACAACGTTTCATGTGACTGCCATCGGACCATGAGGCCTCCATTCCTCTGGGTACAGATCCAAGGCCCCAGCTGTACCCGTTGTTCCCAGGGTAAGGCAGGAGCCTCGGTCAAGAGATACAACAGGTTCGACTGTTGGTCCATCTGCAAAGCAAATCGGTCACTTTGCCGTGGATTGTTGGTTTAATCAAAACAAGGAACTACGACAGATTGGCTAAAACCCCGAAAATGTTAACTATGCGAGACCGACCACTCGTAGGGTTAACCAACCGAGGGGGAGTGTGCTAACCAGGCTAATCTAGGACCCAAGTTCGATTGGGTAATCCTAAGGCAAGTATTAATTTTGTTTTGCAGGGGAATGTCCAAAGGCCACCAAAACGCCAATCTGGTATTTGGACAGTGGATGCTCCCGGCATATGACCGGGGCAAGAAGCCTGCTGCGTGATTACACTCCAGAATTTTCGAGAATGGACCCAAAGTCATCTTTGGAGGGTCAGATCGAGGAGTCACCATTGAGGTTATGGTATGATTTCCAACGGTATAATCTCTATCACCGACGTGGCTTAAATGTTGAAGGGTTAAACCATAACCTGATCTTAGTGTAAGTCAGTTATGTGATCAAAAGGACTTATAGGACGTTAAGTTCTGCAAGGATGAAAGGATGTCTGATAATTTCACGTACCTCCAAAACAACTGAGACGGTAAATTATCAGGCATTAGGAGCAGAAATTTATCTTCTGCTTAGATTTTCTTAGTATAGATTCATCTACCCCCGTATGCCTTGTGGCAACAGGCAGTGCTTCTCTTTGTGAACAATGGCACAAGAGATTGGCACATATTAATTATAAGACAATTAGTATGCTATTTTCTAAGAATTTAGTAAGAGATGCTCCCAGTATCAAGTGCATCAAAAGGATAGCCCCTGTCATTTGCAGGTGCCAGATGGGCAAACAGACACGGGCTGGACCTTTCAAAGAGCATTGCAGACAAAGACTCTTCCCGATGCCTTTACCTGCTACATATGGACCTGTTTGGCCCAATGCAAGTTCATAGCTTGGCAAGAGGCAAGTCTTATACGCTAGTGATAGTTGATGATCATTTTCACGGTTTACATGGGTGTTCTTTTTGAAACGAAAGTCAGATACTTTTGACATCTTCACTAATTTTGTCAAGCAGGTTCAGAACGAATTTAACTGCTCCGTGGTCAAAATCCGAAGATTGACCATGGAACAGAATTCGAATCTGGTGCTATGACAGAATTTTGTGACTTGAACAATATCTATCGTTTTCATGAGTTTTCCTCCCCGCGTACTCCTCAGCAAAATGGAGTTGCGGAGAGGAGAAATAAAGAACTCTCATAATGAAAGGCCTGCACGACTATGTTGAAAGATGCTTACCTAACTCTACCGTGAATACTTCTGGGCAGAGGGTGACCAATACGGCATGTCATGATTACAAAACCGAGCGTTGATAGAACAAATTATCATCGTAAGACGCCCTACGAGCTACTGAAAGGCAGGAAACCAACCATGGGGTCCTACTTGAGGATACCTTTGGTTGCAGATGCTATGTACTAAATAATGGGAAGTATCCGCGTACTAAATTTGGATTTTTTTTTTTTGGGGGAAAAATGCTTCGAAGGCATATTCATGGGATATAGTCCTCCCCCATAGTCGGGCATAAAATCTAGGGTCATTTCAATGGAGAAAACCTTAGTGGTCGGAGAAGAAGAATCAATAAATGTTGTATTTGATGAAGGAAGCTTGCTTAACAGCAATTCTTCCAGTTGTATTCTTGCAAAGTGATGCTCCTCCAGGTGCTGTGGACTTGACCAGCTGAATCGGGCGGACGTTGGATGAGACCCCTAAAGATGACGCACCCAAGTACGTCAAAGTTTCCACCTGCCGGAGCCAGGCGTCATCTGAAAATGTTGAAAATCAAGATGGAACAAATCTTTTAGAAGAACGAGAAACACAAGAAGTAGCTGGGTTGCTCCAGACGCCAGACTTGTTTAGAGCTCCGTCACGTTTGAGGACGATCATCCTAGAGAACAGATCATCGGAGATCCTCGTGTTAAAAATAGGCGTCAGAACTCGAAGAGGTACAACTAACGAAGTATTGCATCTCAGCTTCCTGTCTCAGGTTGAGCCAAAGAAGTTCGATGAGGCGAACAAGGATGCGGCATGGATTCTGGCATCATGCAAGAGGAACTACATCAATTCGAACGTTGTCAGGTTTGAAAGACGCTGGTTCCCAGACCATACCAGCAGAACTTGTCATTGGCCCAGACGAAGTGGATTTTCGGGAATAAAGAAACAAGCTGGATGAACATGGTGTCATCATAAAGAACAAGGCCAGGCTGGTGGCTCAAGGTTACAGACAGGAGGAAGGGATTGACTTCGACCAAACCTTCGCACCAGTCGCAAGGCTCGAGGCAATCCGGTTGTTCCTGGCATATGCTTCACACAAAGGATTCACTGTCTACCAAATGGATGTGAAATCGGCTTTCCTGAACGGAGACCTGAAAGAGGAAGTATACGTCGCTCAACCCCCAGGTTTTGTCGACCCTACTTATCCCAATCATGTTTATTTTCTTAATAAGGCCTTATATGGGTTGAAGCAAGCTCCCCGAGCTTGGTATGAGACTTTATCTAGTTTTCTTCTTGAGAACAAGTTCTCCAGAGGTAAAATAGATAAAACATTGTTTCTCAGCGCGCGGGGAAGTCAAAGGCAAGATTTTGCTGGTGCAAATCTATGTCGATGACATAATATTCGGCTCAACGGACAACAATCTTTGCAAAAAGTTTTCTAAACTTATGCAAGGAAAGTTTGAAATGAGCAGTATGGGAGAGCTCAAGTATTTCTTAGGCCTTCAAGTGAAACAGTCTGAGGATGGAATCTTCATCTCTCAGACGAAGTTCACAAATGAACTCCTTAAGAAATTCGGTATGGAGAGTGCAACCTCTATGAGGACTCCAATGGGATCCACCATGTCTCTGGATAAGGATGAGAAAGGTAAACCTTTCGATGAAACCAAATACAGAAGCATCATTGGATCCCTGCTCTACCTTACTGCCAGTAGACCGGATATTATGTTCTCCACATGTGTATGTGCCCGATATCAGGTGAACACTAAGGAATCTCACTATGTCGCTGCAAAGCGAATTCTAAGATACCTTAAAGGTACTCCTAATCTTGGCTTGTGGTACCCGAGGAACAATGATGTCGAGCTAATAGGCTTTTCTGAGATGCTGACTTTGCAGGGAGCAGGGATGGGCAAACAGGAAAAGCACCTCCGGGACGTGTCAATTCCTCGGAACAGGAGGCTTATCTCATCAGGAACAGCAAGAAACAGAATTGCGTTGCTCAACCTCCAGGCAGCGAAAGAGTCCGAGTATATCTCGGCAGGCCAAGTTCTGTTGCGCACAACTCCTTTCACGGATCTCTAAGTCAAATCAGTTAGACCCAGCGACTACAACGAGGCTTGGCATCCGTTCAAGGAAGTTCCAATGTACTGCGACTCCTCCAGTGCAATTGCCATTGCCAACAATCCGGTGTCGCACAGCAGAAGGGCGAAGCATATTGTCAAATGCGTACGCTAAGACCACTTCATTCGGGTAAGCACGTGGAGTGACTACAAGGATGGAAATCTCTCTCTGTTACCTGTACGGCCCCACGGATACTACTCGCAGATTGCCGATATATTCACATGGAAGATCCCCCTAGCTACATGATTGGCCAAGTTAACAATTTTTCTTTTCAAGACTGAATTGAAGGAATGCTCAACTATGAGGAGTGAAGACTACAGAAGCTCCAGGCTAGTCTTTTTCAAGAACCGATGGGGGAGCAAGGAACTCAGCGTGCGTACAGCTGCAAGAACTGAGGGGGAGCAAAAAGTCAATCGCTACAGACCCCGCTTTGTAGAAGCCGAAAAGGGGTAGAAACCCGATTACCCTCTCGGGGTCAAGGCTTTTAAGTTCGTAGGTGGCTCGGCAGCTTGCTCCCAAGAAAGCGGTATTGGTAAGGGATAACTCCACCCAATGTCAAGTTTATGAACGTCTTTCATTACCCGCTTTCATTTTCATTCGCTCCTAACCCTTCACCTTAGCTTGTAGGGTTTAGGCTTCTTCAAATTTAGGGGGAGATTGTTGGGTATTGTATCCACAATGTACCTGATTTGCAGAAGCCCCTGGACAAGCTATCGAAGGTGAATCCCGAAGACTATGTATTTGATAAACTTTTTCATGAAGTTGTACTTGCATAAGTTTCTCCACGTACTAAGTGCACACCAATGTCAGGGTGCAGTAGGTCAATATACACGGGTCTGCACGACGTAATCCCTCGTTGAGCAGATCAGTGTGTTGGCCTACATGTACTCTCTCTATTGGAGTGCACTTACTTTCAAGTACAGGACCGCTCATATGCAAGAGAAGACAAGGAGCAGCTCCTAGGTGGAAGACGAAAATTTGATCAATGTCCAAGGCAAATTCGACGAGAATCACCAAGTGATTCTCGCCGAATCGGCGAGAATCACTTACGGTGATCTTCATTCGCCGAATCGTCACCGTCCGAGTCGGGAATCATCAGTGATTCTCGACTATTATCCGACTCCTTCTTTGGCCATCTCAACCTGTATGGTACCAACTGTAAAGGATTCGGCGAGAATTGCTTGTAATTCCCGCGTCGAACCAATGGTCATGCACCTCGCCCATGAATACGTCTTTCAAGTTGGATTCGTTGAGAATCGACAAGTAATTCGACGAGAATCATCTTCCAATCGATTCTCGACGAATCGTCGAAAGATGGGCTTATCACTTGATATCAGATTCTCGCCGATTCGTCGAGAATCGCTTGGCGATGCAATTCTCGCCGATTTTTCCTTGGCGTTTTCTCTGTTAATTTCCTGAAGGCCGGATTCTAAGAAAGCTGTTTAAGGTATCTGGACCGGGACTTGGGGGCTACGAGGTCTGTGGGTCCCACAAACGGTCTTATTGGGGTAGCTACAGTATAAAGGGGTGTTGCTAGCGGCCATGGCTTCGTGCAGCGATTTTGAACAGTATAGACACAGAAAAATACGCGAGCTCACGGAAACCCTAACATCGCGAAATCCTTCCGCCGCCTCCGTCGCCGCTCGCGCAAGTCCGTCGCCGCCCTGATAGATCTTCTTCCCGATCTCCGGAGGAGGAGAGGACAGTAGCTTAGCAAGGCTTGTGTCTCACGCGTCTATCCAGAGTCATCCTAGTTGTCTCTCGATTCGTTGATCGGAAACACTTCCCATCCGAATCGATCGAGACGACCGATCCTCGTGTGACCGTTGGTAGACCGAGCTTGCTTCGCAACGAAGTTTGGATCTCCAAGTTCAGCAGCTGCTCTTCTTCGTAGCCGCCGATCTTGTCCGAAGCTAGCCGCCACTATTCCTCGTATTTGTGCCGCCGCCGGTTCCGGGGAGATCTTCTCCAAGCAAGACCAAGGTCGTAGACTCTTCATCGACTTCAAGTCGGAACACGTCGTCGACCAAAGAGGAACACCGGAGTCTCCAAGAGAAGTTTGTCAAAACCGCCGATCACGCATTTGTACATGAGAAATTCTACTTTTATTTTAGTGTAGGTCCTTAAGGAACTTTTGTTCCGTGGTGTAAGGGTTGGGTGCAACCCGATTTGTGGGAGTGTTGCTTAAACTCTCACGTGTGGAAGGGCTCCTTCCGTTTATTAAGTGAAGGGATGGCGGGGATGGATTTCAATCCCGTTGGAGAAGTGACCGAGTCGTCCCTTGTTGGGGAGATAGGTCGAAGGGGGAAAGTGGATGTACCCAAGTCGGGGAACCACTATTTTTAAATTTGCTGTGTTCTTATTCTACCAGGTGTTCTGTGTTCCCACTCCGAAGAGTTACTTTCATTGCTCTCTGCAGGTACATCTGTGAATTCCGCAAAAGAACCACACGTCACCTATTCCCCCCCCCCATAGGTGCACATAGCAGCTGTCCTACACTAGGTGGACTTTCAATGTCACTTTCCCTTATCCGCAGCTGATAGTATCCGGATTTCAGACTTCCTCCAGCTTTGAGTGGAAACACTTTGAGTCGACCCCACCAGCTGGTCAAACAGATCATCAATCCTGCGGTGGCGGGGATCAGATACTTATTCTCGGATTTTCGTTAGCAGGATTATTCAACTCACGGAAAATTAAAACCAGGAATCGATATTCGCAGAGAAAAATTCATAAGCTTCCATCTTTCTTCTTAACAAATATTACTGGCGCGATCCAAAGCGACGAACTTCGACGCATATGACCTTGTTCCAACATTTCTTGAAGCTATACTTTCAGTTCCTCCATCTCCTTAGGCGCTAACCGATACGGAGAGCGTGATACAGGTTTGGAACCTGGCACTATCTCAATGGTGAAGTCAATCTATCGCTGAGGTGGAGGTCCAGGGAGATTTTTAGGGAATACGTCAGGAAACTCAGATACAACTGGGATGCTGTCCAAATTAGGCTTGGGCTTCGAAGCCTCCATTAAAGTGAAAAACAGCTCTACACCACTACGAACTGCCTTAACCACCTGGAGAGCAAACATCAAAGTCTTGCTTGACCCCTTCAATCCTGAGAATGTCATCTCATGATCTATCTCCAGTCCCAATCTGACCACCTTACGGTTGTAACCAATGTATGCATGCTACTCCGATAGCCAGTCCATGCCAAAGATCACATCGAACTCCACTATCTACATTATTGACGCTTGAAAGTCATATTCCTGACTCCCAATCCCTACCTTCACGCAACAAACTCTATCCGCGCGCATAGAGCACCCATTAGGCAGCAACACATCCAATTTGTCCCTTGTCGTCAAAGAAGGTACTCCGATGCGCGATACAAACTCTTCAGACAAAAAAGAATGCAAAGCTCCCGTATCCAATAGTGCTCTCGCAGGAAAATCAAGGATCGATACAAAGCCTAGCACAACCCGTCATAAGCTAACATGCGTAAGGCAACAAGTATTTAAAGCTAAACTGCTATAAATTAAAGCACACCTGTCACCACGTCAGCCTGTTTCATGGACTCCTGCTGGCCAAATTTGTACACTCTTGGCTGGGCTGGGGCATAATGTGATGCGGTTGACTCCAACGCCTTGCCCTTCTCCTCATAAGTTGCTCCAAATATCTTCTCGTACTTCGGACGTCCACTCCAACAATCTCAGACAAAATTTCCCGGCTTCCCATAGTTATAACATGCGCCCGGGGTTCGGCATGTAGTTGCCCCAGATGCACCCAAAGAAGGGGGTGGACCTGACGTCCTAGCCATCTTATTCCACTGACGAAACCCAGACTTTGAAGAGACCGGCACATTAAACTCCATCTTCTTCGCACTAGAGTCCTTCTTCTCTTGGACTCTCTTTAGATCTTTCTCCAATGATCGGGCCGTATTGACCAGGGTTAGCAAGCCATGCGTCATATGCCCAGAGAGTAGTAGCCTTAGGTCATCACGCAGACACTCGTAGAACCGGTTGGTCTTACGCTCCACATCAGCAAATGTAGAGCTAGCATAACGACCCAACCACGTAAACTCGTAGAAGTACTCATCCAAGCTACTCACTCCCTGCGTCGGTCTCTGGAACTGATTCTCCATAGCGATCCTCTGTGCCAAGGGGAGGTATCTTGACAAGAATAACCTCGAGAATTCCTCCATCGAGACATCAGTGAGTTGCCTTCCAACCAAGTAATGCAACTCCAACTCTTCCCACCACAATCTCGCCTCACCATTCAATAGAAAGGTGGCTATGATGGTCTTCTGCCATTCCTCTGTTTCAGTGGCCATCAAGACTCTCTTCACCTGAGAGAGCCAATCTTCGGCCTGGGATGGGGTTACAGTCCCCAAAACACTGAAAGAGAAGGTTAAATTCGCTCATTTTACATGTTTGAGCTGCTTCCCGGCAACGGCGCCAAAAACTGTTGCTCTTCTTTGTACTGCAAAGGAAAATACCACCACTTGTTCCACCATTCTATCAAGGCAAGTTCTGCTACTCGATGCAGTTCCTGCTCCCCTACAGGGGCAGGATGTTGTTATTGCCTTCCTGGCTGGGCGTTTAGCATCGCAAACACCGCATCAACCACATGGCTTTTTATTTCTGCCGAAGGAGTGGATGTAGACACGTCATTGCGTGCACTACTTGCCTCAGTAAGCGGGCATTCTGACTCCCCTGCTCAGAAATCACTCCAAGAGTGGTTAGAAAACCTATAGTCGTATAACACTAACCATAGGGTAAACTACGTGGAGGTTCAAACAAAATTGCAAAGGCCGTGCCTAAAGAAATTATAGGAAGGTCCGAACTTTCGCCACAGGTTCCTCAAACTCGCACGCGGTGAACCCCTCTAATGTATTTTCATTCATAAGTGGACATTCATGTGTTCTTTTCATGATATAACGAGGGGTGACGCACATGCTTTATATGCTCATTTCAAACCTCTTAAAATAATTCGTCCCCGAATTCAAATAGGCAAGACTAACACCGTAGTTTGATACCAAATTGTAATACCCTAAAAAGAAAAGGTAAGATCCGTCAAAGCACATGGAATGTAACAGAAGGTCCGGTCGGGGCCCCATCTATATCGAGTCCACATGGAGATAGTTAATCATTAGTGGAATTACATAAGAATACCAAATTAACAGCAAAGGAATACGAATCCTAACTCAGAGCATTCTAGCGGAAGCTTTTAAACCAATTACAAGAACATGAAAAGAACCCAAATACCAGAAAAAGTATGAATGTCCACAAAACCCAAAGTAGGAATGACAGCAAAATACACCAAAGTCTCAGAAAAACGGAACCTCCCCTTAGGGTCTTACACCCCTGGAGTGTGGGCTTACTTAAGCAATACTTGTTTTCGGGTCGGGTACACGCCCCCCTCAGCACGCAGGTCGGGCGGCTGGGGCACACATCGGCGCGAACCTTTTTCGGGCAGGAATATTCTGAAGTTGTTGCGGTACACGCCCACAAACGCCCTGGCACACCTGGGGCGTGTTGTTTCGCTTTGGACTTCAGGTGAGGGCGGAATTGCAGCACACGCCCTATCACGCCCGGGCTTCAGGCGTGCCCTGGGGCTACTTGCCACGGTGGAGGGAAAAACACCTGCGGCGTTCCTGCATGGGGACACAAACACGCCCGTGTCTGGTATCCACCGAATGGTGGTAAAAGTTTCCAAGGCAACGGTCAGCTAAATCTGACCAAATTGCTTATAATGACCCTGGGTACACCCCTTAACGCCCTGGTCAGGGACCTTGGTGCGTGCTCCTTGAAAGCCGTGAAAACCTGCAAAAAGCAAAAAAATTTCATTAGTATACAAAGGGGAATCAAACATGATAGTACTTGAAAGTACATGATTGGCTTTAAAGCACACTTCGAAAATATCCACAGGCGTAGGAACGTATTATATGACCACACACCCCGTGCTCTCAGGGCACATTCTCGGTGAATCTGGTCCATTCCGAGGCTTCACCACCGCCCCCATGATGGCAAACATCGTGAGCATTTTAGTCTTTTCGGCCGAAGCCTAAGACCCTCCATCTATGCCATCAGTATGTGTCATGTACCTTTGGTCTCTTTAACCTATCCACATATAGCGGGTACGGTTCAACCTAACCCGTTGCTCACACCGCCACGTCAATTTAAGCCATAGGCTTGGCTCAAGCTTTCCCAAGTCCCAAAATCGATCACACAATTTTACATAACCCAGTTATATGCAAGTTAGCTCCCAGGCCACCAAGATGGCAGAACCACGCTTCTGCCCAGTTCTCCGGGTGCACCTTGGAGTTAGTCCCCAAGGCTCCCTATTGCAATCTGCCACGTAGAAAACTCGAAAAACAAATGGCACAGAGTCTTCTTCAGCAATACATGCATCATGAAAACATCACCGATCCAGACCAACATGTCCGGATAGGCTTCAAATACCATGCCTACATCTGTACTTCGATTCCGGACTCTATATGTAAAACTATGAGGATAAACCATATCTACCCGAAGGAATACCTCACAGTCATCGTTCACTCGCAGGAGAGAGTTTCTTATGCAAAAAGGAAGAGGAATTCACATGTCCAAGTAGAGAATCGTTACAATAGAGGTTCGCTTCGATGCCATGGAGAGGAAACTAGATGGATGATAACCACTGCAACGGACTCGCCTCCGCGGATCTGGGCTTGGCTCGCAATTTGGGGCTCCGAAACTCCAACAATGGCCGGAATCCTCCTCCTTCTTCACCCATTGCTCTCCCCTCTCTCTATCTCTTTGGAAAGAGAATGGACCAAAGGAAATGAGGTCTAAATCCTCATTTCCTGACCTTATACCACCAGGGAGGGTTCCGGGCCGTCAGATCCCACTTAAATGAAACGAAAGGCACTGATTCGCCTTTAAAATCATTTTCCTGGGTCCGTAAACGGCTTGTGACATGCCCGTATCACAGGCCGTGTCTCACAATCATAAAAGAAATCGTCGATCTCCAAACAGGACACGACCTCTAACATGCCTGTGTCAACCCTGGACATGCTCGTGTCAACCCTGGACATGCCCATGCATAGGCCATGATCCTCAATCGACGCTGAAACTGTCAAGCCCGAACAGGACACGGCCCCTGGACACGCTGTTGGAACACCCTATTACTGATTTGGGTCAGGATCACTATATCTCTTTAGGAAACCTGTTTTGGACCTCATTGTATAGATCTAAAGGTCAAGTAAAATTGAGTCTAAGGGTTAGTAGTTAGGTTTGGAAGCTGCGCTCAAGACCAGGATTTTCAGTTTCAGAAGATTAAGTCATTTCGTCGAGCTCAGTACGACGAATCGTCGAACTTCGTTAGACGATCGGTGAGCTCACTTCGACGAGTCGTCGAACTCCATTCGACGATCTCTGAGCTCAACTTCAACAAGTCATCGAACTCCATTCGACGATCTTCAAGCTCAGTTCGACGATCTTGACTCCAGTTTGATTATCTGTCTCTGAGCTCAGTTCGACGATAGTTGAGCTCAGATCGATGATCTCTGTTTCTATCTAAGTCCAGGCTCTGAGATCAGTTCGACGATAGTGGAGCTCAGATCGACGTTTTTTTGAAGAGTTCAACGATTTTCAAGATTCAAATTCAGACAGTTAAGGAATTGTTCTCAGCATTTAATTCAGAGATCTTGTAGCCGTTTTCATTTATTCTGGAGCAAGTTTTAAGGGATTTTCAAGGAATGTTTTATTGGACTTTCCTCCAGAAGACAAAAGAAATTAAGGAAGTAATTAATGACAGGCTAACGGCTATCTTGGACAGTGGATCATTTCTATTCAGAACAAAGGAATAAAAGAGAAGATTATTCATTCCTGCTACACAAGAAGAAAAATAGAAGAACAAGAAGTTAGAAAAATATTCTCTGCAACAACCATTCTCTGCAACAACAACTCTTACAACAACATTTTACACAAGAGAAAGAAAGAGAGTTGCAGACATTCTCAGTCTCAAGATTCATACAAGAACACATCACCAAAGGAGATCAACCAACTGAAACTTTCAGATCTCTCTTGATTCAAGTGTTCAAAGGCCATCATCATTCAAGACTCCAGACACCTCACATTTGAGCTGTTGCTGAAATCATCATTTGCTGGAGATCAATTTTCTGAAGGCCTATCACCCTACTACAAAGCTTTACTTCCTGAACAACTCAAGATCTCAGGGGGAGCTTTGACAACATCCACAATCTTCTCTCTGATTATTGACAGAGAAGATCTTCTCATCCCCCTCTCCCTCTCTCTGCTGTAAAGGGTTTTTCAAACTCCCTTCAAAAGTTTGTGTTTGGTTTCTGAGACCTTATCAACACTCAGTGGTGGCAAGACACCTGATCAAAAAATTTGGTTTGGTTTTTGAGCACCTTATCAAAAGCTCATTGGTGCCCAAGACACCTGATTAACTCATCCTGCAGTGTATTTCTACCTAGGGTGGTAGAAGAGTGGATGTACCTAGATTGATTGGGGAACCATTATAGCTCCTTGTGTCTTCTGGTTGCTTGTCTTTATGCTTATTTCTGGCTGTGATTATTCTGTGATTAGATAGTTGCTTCTTGTTTAGATTACTTTATATTATTTGCTTCCCTGTTCACTTAGGATTACAACAACTGTTGTAAAAGGTTTTTAGCAAGCACCATACTCTATTAACCCCCCTCTAGAGTATATCAGATCTAACTTGCACTTTCAATTGGTATCAAAGCTAGGTTGGTTAAAAATACCACACCTTGGTGGTTGCACAGTCTAACACCTGAACCCAAAGATTCCTAGTTAGATCTGCTTATTTTGATTTTGTTATTAGAATTCTTTTTTCACAAATCATTGCTCAAAACAAAGATTATGCTAGCACCAGACCTCCAGTGTACAATCTATCCAAGTTTGCACTTTGGAAGGCAAGGATTAGACTCTACATGAATTCTATTGATGAGGACATCTTCAATTCTGTTTTGACAGTGTGTCCAAGACCTCCAGAGAACACAAGTACAAATGCTATTCAACCTCTCTCAGGAACAGATGATGACATCAAGAAATGGAAAGTTACATATGCAAAAGCCAGGAACATTCTTGCTCAGACTATGTCTGATGAAATTTTCCAAAAGGTAGCTGAATGCAACTCAGCAAAGGAAATCTGGGATAAGCTATTTGAAATAGTCTCAGGATCTGCTGATGAGAGAAAAGATAGAAGATCTCATCTCATAACCCAGTATGAATTTCAAGAAAGGAGAAGCTAAGTCTGTAGCAGAAATGTACAATAGGCTCAGTCTGATAGTCAATGTACTGAAAACTTTGGATAAAGAGATCTGATTGACTGAGCTAAATGATAAAATCCTAATGTGCTTCCCAGGAACTTGTGACTCAAGGATCTAGCAAATCAAGGATGCCAGAAGTCTCAATGAGATCACCACAAAAGCTCTCTTGGGCAAGCTCAAGTCTTATGAGCTGCTCATCAAAAATAGAGAAGAAGAGCAGAAGGCTGCCTCACCAGCCACAAGAAAGGAAAAGTCAATAGCTTTCAAAGCCACTGAAGATCAGCCTGAAGACAAAGTCATAGGAAATGATGAGCTGCTCAGTCTACTGGCCAAAAGATTATACAAAATGGTCAGAAAGGACTTCAGGAAGAGATCTTACAAAGAGCATGACAAGCCAAGGTATGATAAATCAAATAATAAAGAAATTATTTTCTTTGGTTTCAGGAAACCAGGCCACATTGTGCCTGACTGTCCAGAGAACAAAAACAAGGACAGAAAGGACAAGAAAGAAAGAAGAAAAGACAAGGACTTCAAGAAGAATAGCAATGACAAACCTTCCTCCAGCAAAAACAAACACACAAGGAAGGGATTTGTTGCTGAATCTTGGAGTGAGACAGAAGAAGAATCAGAAACTTCTTCCAGCTCAAGTGATGATGAGGATGATGCTGAAGAGAAGGAATTCTGCGTGATGGCTATCAATGCCTCACAACACAATTCTGATGAAGAAGAGTCAGAGTCAGACTCAGAGACTCAACCTGAAGAAGACCAGGTAATAGACTCATTTGATTTCAATTCTGAGGACTTTAAGTATGAATTTAAAGCACTATGTTTAGACCTATTAAAATCTGAGAAGGAAATCATTTCTCTCAGAAATCAATTGTCTGAACACAGTATCTTAAAATCAGAAAACCTCAAACTCTCTGAGGAGTTGGAGTGCTGTAGGGGGCAGATAGCCTCACTGAAAAGTGAGCTATCAGAGGCCAAGAAACTTGAAGAATCCCTCAATAGGAGAAGCATCAAGCTAATGGACATCACAAGCACAGTAAACTCTAGATTCAATAGTACACTGGGCTTGGGTGCTTCATCCAGCCAACCTATAGTACTAACAACCCCAATTAAGTTTATTTCTGATAAAGGGAAGGTAGTTATAGAGGTAGCTAGGAAAAATTCTGACTTACCCAAGAAATCAAGTGTTCAACAGAAATCGTCGAACGGAGCTAGACGATCGCCGAACGGAGATTGACGATCTCAGGCAAAATCTTCGAACTCAGGTCGACGATCTCTAAACCCTGAACTCTGGCATAGTCGATCGTCGAACGGAGCTCGATGATCTAACCCAAGATCGTCGAACGCAGCTCAACGATCGTCGAGCAGAGCTCAGAGATTTGAAAACTTCTTCAAGGGTAAATCAAATTCCAATCCTAGGGGTCCTTCATCCAGATTTAACCCTTATACTGAATGGATAATACCTCCAAGGAGATATCATCCTGAAGGTTATAAGAGTCAACCAGGGATGTCATTTATTTCTGAATTTAAAGGTTATCAACCTAGGCCCAAGGTAAACTGGGTCAAAAACAAGTAAATTGCTTTATGTACAGGTGAAGACCTATCCAATATCAGACCAACAATGGTATCTAGATAGTGGGTGCTCAAAGCACATGACAGGAAATAGGGACAGCCTCACATCCTTCAAAGCCAAGCTTTGACCCAAAGTCATATTTGGTGATTCAAACTTTGGACAAACAAAAGGATATGGTGCAGTCCAGATTAGCACAGTCACATTCAAGAAGGTAGCCGTATGTGGAAGGACTGAAGCACAATTTGATGAGTATCAGTCCGCTATGTGATGAAGGCTGTCAGGTGACTTTCAGCAAAGCCATATGCAAGATCAAATCAGAGGACAACACTACTGTATTGACAGGTAAAAGGAAAGGTAACATCTATTTAGTAGACTTTCTTTCAACAGAAGTAGATATTTGCCTGTTTAATTCTGTTTGTAGACCTAATGTTTTATGACATAAGAGATTAGGACATTTAAACCTTAGAACCATTGCTAGGCTATCCAAGGACAACCTTGTTAGAGGACTACCTTCTGTCCCCTACAAGAAGGAAGGACTCTGCAGGGCTTGTCAATTAGGCAAACAAACTAAAAATAGTTTCAAGTCACTTAATAAGAGTGATTCACCTAGGATTTTGTATCTGTTACACATGGATCTTTTTGGACCCATTACAGTACAAAGCTTACGAGGGAAATCTTACACTTTAGTGGTTGTAGATGATTTCTCTCGATTCACATGTGTGTTCTTTTTGAGGAAGAAGTCTGATAACTTTAAGTGTTTGACAGAGTTTCTCAAATGCATATAGATTGAGTTCAATACTCACATTGCCCTGATCAGAAGTGATCATGGGACAGAGTTTGATTCTCTCCTTATGCAAGAGTTCTGTCAGAGTGAAGGGATCAGACATACTTTCTCAGCTCCTAGAACTCCTCAACAAAATGGGGTAGATGAAAGGAAAAATAGAACCCTTATTGAATCTGCCACTACATTGTTGTCAGATGCTCACATTCCTCTATCCTTTTGGGCAGAGGAAGTGAACACCTCCAACTATATGCTGAATAGAAGTTTAATACATAAACTGAAGGGCAAGACTTCCTATGAATTACTCAAAGGGAAGAAACCTAAAGTAGATTATTTTAGAATTTTTGGTGGTATCTGTTACATACACAATAATGACAAGAGATATTTTGCAAAATTTCAAGCTAAAGATGATGAAGGAGTGTTTCTGGGATACTCCATGATCAGTAAGGCTTATAGGGTATATAATAAATCAACACTTAAATTTGAAGAATCTGTTCACATATCTTTTGATGAAACTAACATGTCTTTCAAGGAGAAGAACACTTCTACCATAGAACCTTTGCAGGTACACTCTCTTGCTGAAGAATTGAACAGATTACAAATCATTCAAAAAGAGAAAAGCAGTGAAGATGAAGAAGACATTCAACATCCTGAAGAGAAACCTCTTGAAGAGCCAGTTGTTGTACCACAAGAGGAAACAACAACACAGGTTGGTGAACAATCAACAACTCCTGTTGATTTAGTAACATCAAGAGACCATCCAATCTCCCAAGTGATTGGAGACATCTCAGCTGGTGTGCAGACTAGAAATCAGGTCAACCAAAACCTGATGCACACTGGCTTCCTTTCTCAAATTGAACCTCAATCCATTCAAGATGCAGAGCAAGATCCACACTGGATCATTGCAATACAAGAAGAGTTGCATCAATTTGAAAGGAACAAAGTTTGGGAACTAGTACCAAGGCCTAAGGATCACTCCACTGTTGGAACAAAGTGGGTGTTCAGAAACAAATTGGATGATCAAGGAGTAATTGTAAGGAACAAGGCAAGGCTAGTTGCTCAAGGGTACTCTCAAGAAGAAGGCATAGATTATGACCAGACTTTTGCACCAGTTGCAAGGTTGGAGGCCATAAGAATCTTCTTAGCATATACAGCACACAAAGGCTTCAAAGTATATAAGATGGATGTAAAGAGTGCTTTTCTCAATGGAGACATCAAAGAAGAAGTCTATGTCAGACAACCTCCAGGTTTTATCTCTTCATCTCATCCTGATTATGTTTTTAAACTGAATAAAGCATTATATGGTCTCAAGCAAGCTCCTAGAGCATGGTATGAGACCCTAACATGCTTTTTCCTGAAAAATGAGTTTATAAGGGGTAGAGTAGACCAAACATTTTTATTAGAACCCATAAGTCCCATGCCCTACTAGTACAAATCTATTTAGATGATATTATCTTTGGTTCTACTGATTCAAATTTGTGCAGAAGGTTCTCCAACCTAATGCATTCTAAATTTGAAATGAGTAGCATGGGTGAGCTATCCTTCTTTCTAGGATTGCAAATCAAACAACATGCTGAAGGCATATTTATTTCTCAAACCAAGTATGCAAAAGAATTGGTCAAGAAATTTGGTATGTCTGAAGCATCTTGTATGAAAACACTTATGCCTACTAATGCTGTATTAGATACTGATGAACACGGGAAAACTGTTGATCAGACAACATATAGAGCAATGATTGGCTCTTTATTGTACCTTACAGCTAGTAGACCTGACATAATGTTTGCTACATGCATCTGTGCTAGATTCCAAGTGAGCCCTAGAGAGTCACACCTAACATTAGTAAAAAGGATTCTCAGGTATGTTAAAAGTTGTCAAAATCTAGGTCTCTGGTATCCAAAAAATTCAGCATTTGACTTAACTGGATTTTCTGATGCTGATTATGCTGGATGCAAAATTGACAGGAAAAGCACCAGTGGAACTTGTCAGTTTCTTGCTGACAGACTTGTCTCTTAGTTTTGTAAGAAACAAACACCTGTGTCAACTTCAACTGCTGAAGCTGATTATATGGCTGCAGGTAGTTATTGTTCACAAATCTTGTGGATTCAAAACCAACTCCTAGACTATGGCTACAACTTAGAGAAGTCTAAAATCTTTTGTGATAATACCAGTGCTTTTTCTATAGCTCAAAATCCAGTCCTCCATAGTAGGACAAAACACATAGAAATTAGGCATCACTTTTTAAGGGATAATGTTGAGAAAAAAAATGAACTTCAATATATCCCAACTGATTTGCAAAGGGGAGATATTTTCACCAAACTCTTGGATGAAAAGAAACACACCTTCTTCCTAAATCAGTTAGGAATGTTAGATGGAGGAAGTCTAAAATAATATCCAAGATTTTAAAAACTCTAAAAATTGACCAAGACTAGGCAAACATCTTGATTTTTCTAGTGTCTACAGTGTATTTCTGGTCTCTGAACTGCGCTAGACGATTTTCCCCCAGATCGTCGAACGGAGATCGACGCTTTCCGAAATCGTCGACCAGCGTTCAGCGCTTCTCAGATAACGCTCAACTATCTCTCCAGGTCAGCGATCGTCGAACGAAGCTCGACGATTTTGTTCTCTGAACTATCGTTGAACGAAGCTCGACGCTCTCCAATATCGTCGAACGGAGATCGACGATGTTGATGACCTTTCAGTTTCCTTTAGAAGCCCCGATCGTCGAACTGAGTTCAACGATCTTTCCTTTTCTGCGTCGAACCCTAATATAAAACTCTTTTTTCGACCGTCGTTCTCCCTTGCACTTTCATACTTTCTGCAAAAAATTCTCTTTCCCTCCAAACTTCTCTACACTTGGTCGTTTGTTTGTTGATTTTTGCAGGAAACAATGGTTGTCTCAGTTGCAGTCCTGGCCGCCATGAAATTTGATGCAGGATTTGATATTGATATGGATTCGTTTAACAACAGTGATCAGATTTTCAGAGACATTCTAGAACTTTTCAAGGGGCAAAATCTAGTTGCTATAATGTCCACCAGAATCAAATTGGCTGCAGATGAAATCAAGGAGTGGGTCTATACTGCCCACAACCAGGACCAGAATACAGTGATTGGCACAGTATCAGGAACTTAGGTACCTCTTACACCTGCTGCCCTGACAGAGATTTTTGGATTTAATTCTGGAGAGGACTCTGCTGAAATGTCTGGAGAAGAAGTTTCTACCATGCTTGCTAGAATGGGTCATTCTGATGCAAACCCTAGCAAACTCCTGAAGATAAATTTATCTGTGGAATACATATTTTTGGCTGATGTTGTAGGAAAGGTGTTACTGGCCAAACACTCAGCCCATGATACCATCTCCAGGTATCAGCTGTGTTCGATGGGTGCTATTGTAAATAAGAAACAGTTAAACTGGGGAGATGTTTTCTTTGACCTGATTAAGAAAAAGATCGACAAGAATTTTGTCAACTTTGGAAGGATACTAGGGCTATTTCTTCAAAACAGATGCCCTGCACTGCTAGTCTCAAATGGGATGCACATCAATGCCTCTAAGAGGATCTCTTGTGCCCTGTTTGGAAAGTGGGACAGGCAGATAGTAAAGCCCAGCATGCCCTCTGCATCTACAACTTCAGGCACAAGGACTCTTGCAGTCTCTTCCCCTCAAGTCTCTGCCCCTGCAAAAGACTTGTCTGCCTCTTCCTCTCCTCCTCCACCTCTTATTTCATCTCCACCAGTCACATCCACCATCACAGTTTCCTCCACAATCATTATTTCCAGCCCATATCCAACTTCAATTTCATCTCCAATTCCTCCACTCACAGAAGAGCAATTCCACCCTTTACATCACTACCCTCAACAAGAAATTGATTCATCATCTCATCTTCCATCCTTCAATCTGATAGATGATTCCTTTATGGATGATTCCCCTTCATCCCCTCCTGATCTACCCTCTTCATCCACATCTTACCAACAGCTACTGCAAGATATCATTGCACAACCCTCCTTCACACCTTCTATTTCCATTCCATTATCTTCAATTTCCACAATCCCCATATCTCAACCTTCATTTCCACCATACACCAGTTCTCCACCAACATCTCCAACTGTTCCACCTTCATTCACTACCTCTGCTCAAGTCCCTATTGAGCATGTAGATCTTCCAGCCTTAGTAGAAAAACATTATGAGCTGATAGCTCCCAGGATATCCCTCATGTTGGAGACCTCCTTGGCTCCGCTTTTAAAGTCAGTTGCAGACCTGTCTGCCAGGCTCTCCTCTCTTATTACTCCTCAGGAAATCCCTTCATCTGGGTGACTTGATCCAGTCCTGACTGAATCCAGGCAGGGGGTGATGCCTCATGAAGTGGTTAGATTGCCTGCTGCTGCTGCTGTTGTTACTTCTATTCAAGCTCAAGCCTCAACACCACAAGTTGCAGTTTTCTCAATGGACCTCAGGTCATTATTATCAGATTTTGATTCAGTATATTTCAGCTGTCTTCTAGAGCATACTGCAGTCCAGCCATCTGAAGATCTGTCTAAGGCCATTGTGCCTATTTCATGCTATGACACTAGCTTAATTCATTCTTTTGTACATTCCCTTTCTGCTGCTGCCCCTGCTGTTTTTGTTGCTGCTGCTTCTACTGATATTGTTGATATTGCTGCTAATTCTGATGATTTAATATATGAGGATATATTTATGATAGAGGCATTTGACCTTGAGCCTACTGTTACTACTGATGCTGAACCTGTTGTATCTGAAAGTATTTTATCTGTATCTACTGCTGCTATACCTTCCATTTCTGAGAGTGTTACTTCTAAAATTTTTGTATCTGCTGATGTAATATCCTTTGCTAGTGTTGCTTCTATTCCTCCTTCTTCTGTTGCTGCCACAATTGCTGTCACTACTGTTACCTCTGCTCAATCCCAACAACAGACAGACTATCTCAAAAGGATTGATGCACTATATGATGATTAAAGCTCAGAAAGTGATCAGTATAGGACTTACTCAGATGACTCCTCAGCTACTATTGCAAGAAAAAGAAAGGCTAGAAGCAACGCTATGAAAAGAGTCCCCCCAGCCAAAGTAAAAGATACTAATGATATTCCCTATTACATATTGCATAACTGCCCTATTACTGAACATTGGATGCAATATTCCAAGAATCAATTAAAGGATATGAAGAAAAAGAGAAAATATGAGAAAGGTTCCTCTCAGTTCCATCACCCTCCTCCTCCTCCTCCTGATGCAGGTGCAGGTGGTAGCTCTGCTGTTCAACCCTCTGCCAGAAGCCAAACCCCTTATCATCCTCAAGGAAGATCTCAACATAGGGGAAGCCAATCCAGAGGCTATCAATCAAGGAGAGGAAGCTATAGAGTAAATCAAAGAGAACTTCAAGTATACTCCAAAGGCTATTCTAGGCAACACCCTTATTCAAGGGAAAGACAAGCTTCCTCTGATACTACTTTAGGTCCCTTTCCCTACAAGCTTAAAGAATTAGTCTCCTCCAGAGCTCCTCCAGATAATCCCTCTAACAGATATGAGCCTCCAGTTCCTTTTGAGGATCCAGAGAACAATCCAACTTCCTGGACAACTAGGATGAAAGAGTTAGCTGCTTTGGATCAGATTAAGAAAGCCAGAGAGCAAGGCAAGGACACCTCCAGTATTACTACTTTATCTGATCAAAGGAAAAAATAACTTGAAAGATATGCTTCCAGCAAGTTTTTTGATTCTGAAAGCTACATGAAGCTGCATCCTGAAGTTGTATTGCCCAGGCCTAAGCAACAAACTTCTTTAGGTGCAGCTGATGATAGAAGATCCAAAAAGGAAGCTCTCAATCCAAATAGAGAAATAAAACTTATAAAGAGCAAAAAAAAGAGTAATTCTGTAAGGTGACAGTACATTTTGATTTCTGAACTATCTATGACAATGTCTGTGATTCTTCAATGTTGTTTTGTTGTTATATTGTTGCTTTGTATGTTTTTAATTTTCCAATGTCTGTAAATAGTAATCCTAACCCAAATAGGGGGAGATTGTTGGAACACCCTATTACTGATTTGGGTCAGGATCACTATGTCTCTTTAGGAAAACTGTTTTGACCTCATTGTATAGATATAAAGGTCAAGTAGAATTGAGTCTAAGGGTTAGTAGTTTGGTTTGGAAGCTACCCTCAAGATCAGGATTTTCAATTTCAGAAGACTAAGTCATTTCGTCGAGCTCAGTACGACGAATCGTCGAACTCCATTCGACGATCGGTGAGCTCACTTCGACGAGTCGTCGAACTCCATTCGACGATCTCTGAGCTCAACTTCAACAAGTCATCGAACTCCATTCGACGATCTTCGAGCTCAGTTCGACAATCTTTACTCCAGTTTGATTCTCTGTCTCTGAGCTCAGTTCGACGATCTTCGAGCTCAGTTCGACAATCTTGACTCCAGTTTGATTCTCTGTCTCTGAGCTCAGTTCGATGATAGTTGAGCTCAGATCGACGATCTCTATTTCTGTCTAAGTCCAGGCTCTGAGCTCAGTTCGACGATAGTGGAGCTCAATTCGACATTTTTCTGAAGAGTTCAACGATTTTCAAGATTCAAATTCAGACAGTTAAGGAATTGTTCTCAGCATTTAATTCAGAGGTCTTGTAGCCATTTTCATTTATTCTAGAGCAAGTTTCCAGGGATTTTCAAGGAATGTTTTATTGTACTTTCCTCCAGAAAACAAAAGAAATTAAGAAAGTAATTAATGACAGGCTAACGGCTATCTTGGATAGTGGATCATTTGTATTCAGAACAAAGGAATAAAAGAGAAGATTATTCATTCCTGCTACACAAGAAGAAAAATAGAAGAACAAGAAGTTAGAAAAATATTCTCTGCAATAACCATTCTCTGCAACAACCATTCTCTGCAACAACAACTCTTACAACAACATTTTACACAAGAGAAAGAAAGAGAGTTGCAGACATTTTCAGTCTCAAGATTCATACAAGAACACATCACCAAAGGAGATCAACCAACTGAAACTTTCAGATCTCTCTTGATTCAAGTGTTCAAAGGCCATCATCATTCAAGACTCCAGACACCTCACATGTCAGCTGTTGCTGAAATCATCATTTGCTGGAGATCAATTTTCTGAAGGCCTATCACCCTACTGCAAAGCTTCACTTCCTGAACAACTTAAGATCTCTGGGGGAGCTTTGACAACATCCACAATCTTCTCTCTGATTATTGACAAAGAAGATCATATCATCCCTCTCTCTCTCTGCTGTAAAGGGTTTTTCAAACTCCCTTCAAAAGTTTGTGTTTGGTTTCTGAGACCTTATCAACACTCAGTGGTGACAAGACACCTGATCAAAAAATCTGGTTTGGTTTTTGAGCACCTTATCAAAAGCTCATTGGTGCCCAGGACACCTGATCAACTCATCCTGTAGTGGATTCCTACCTAGGGTGGTAGAAGAGTGGATGTACCAAGGTTGATTGGGGAACCACTATAGCTCCTTGTGTCTTCTGGTTGCTTGTCTTTATTTTTGTTTCTGGCTGTTATTATTCTGTGATTAGATAGTTGCTTCTTGTTTAGATTACTTTATATTATTTTCTTCCCTATTCACTTAGGATTACAACAACTGTTGTAAAAAGGTTTTAGCAAGCACCATACTCTATTCACCCCCCTCTAGAGTATATCAGATCTAACTTGCACTTTCACATGCCCGTGTCAAAGGACGTTTGCCCTACACGGCTTTGTACATGCTCGTGTCCCAGGCCGTGTTCAACACTCGACATAACTCAACCAATTCCAGAAAAGGACATGGCTCTGGACACATCCTTGTCACATACCGTGTGAAACTGTAATGGCTCCAAAGCTCTTAAAACACACAACCAATTCATCCCCAACTTTCATAGGGCTACGTTAAGGGTAATATAAACCTATTGACCAATTCGTATATAAGTTTTGGGGCGTTACAAAGGTAAACCAATGCATATATTGGAGTGCAAATAAAACTGGCTCATTAACATGTTAGGTCCCCTTCTATTTAAAACTAATTAAATTTTTATTAAGTCAAATAGATTTTACATCCAATCAGTAAGGGAAGACACAAATTAAACATGCATTGAATAAGTAGAAGAAAAGCTGAGAGGTAGACAAATCAAAGCACTAAATCTCCTGTTTCATAACAGGAAGCGTAACGCAACCCGTTAAAACAAAATGTATAGGTTTTAGGCTAAAATTCATAATTGATAATTGAACCTTTTTGGTATAAATAGAAAGGCAACAAGAAATGAAAAGCCACTCCACTCTTTAAAAGCCTTAACCATAGCCATCGAGACCGAATCCTCTCAGCGTCTTGCTGCACTATTTTAATGGCACCAAATGTCATCAAGGAGCTCTAGGAAGGATACGAAATTGTGAGGGATGGATTCAGTCATGCCTCCCCTGAGATAAAGGCTGTGTTAAGGATGATTGAGGTCGCAGTCTTGGAATACACCCTTTTCGAACCCTCCACCACTCTTAAAAAGGAGTTAGTGGAATTCTTCTCGAACATTAACGTGTCCTCCTCTCAAAACTCTCTTACGTCTAGGATTGACGATATCAAAATGAAGGTAAATCCTAAGAGACTAGGAAAGCCCATTCATATACCCTCTGTCAACGCTAGCATGGAAGAAGTGCCCGCCGTCACGGACAGAGACAGTGATCTTAGATGGTGTAGATACAATGAGGCGAAATCTGGGTCTCTTAAAAGGAAATTCTTCAATCAGAGAGGCAAACTGCTAGCAGATATTGTGGGGAAAGCCCTTATCTGCAAACCTGGATCACATGACACTATCTCCAGGTCCATGTTTGATGTCATGACCAAAATTATCCTGAATAGAAAGATCTCATCGTCTTCTCTCATCTCTCAGAGATTAGTTGACTGCCTACCCTCTCCAAACATGGGAAAAATTCTTTCCTTATAGCTAGTGAACACATATCCTGATACTTTCAAACATGAACATGGGGTGAAGATTCACTACCTAAAAATCATCGACATAAAGACTTTGGACAGATTCACTAGGGTCCTACCAATGAGTCAACCTTCAAGAATAAAGGACTCCTCTGTGGGTACAAGGAAGAAACCTACTGAGGAAGAAAGAACTTCCAGCTCTGAACAAGAGCATGGATCATCCTCTCCAGCTGATATTGGTCTGTAGGTTGACTTATCACTCAGTCAATCCTCTGCAAACATTCAACTCCAAGACACTTTTGTGCATGTTAATAAAACCCATGCCAACCCTAGGTCAGGACAAGTGTCAAAGATTGGCAATGAAGAAGAAGTTGCTACTGAAGATGAGGCAGATATGGCAGATACTGATGATATAGCTGCAATTGATAATATGCCTACTACTAAAGATAACCATGAGCCTCCTGAAGCTTTAGATACTTATCTTGATAGGTTAAGTCTAGAGAAGGATGCTCAGTCTGAGGGGGAGCATGATCAGATGGATTTGACAAACTTGGATCAAGTCATCAACAGAATAGTTGAGTCTGCACCCACTACAGGTAATACCCATACCCTCTTAATTATTAGTGTTAATGCAGCTTTAGCTCAGGAAATGTTTCCTACTATAGGTGCTGTAGTTGAGGGGTAGCCTTCTCAGATCCATGTTGATGAGTCCGATTTATATATGGTTTTTCGGACTCATCTGGGCTAGTTTTTACTCACTTGCATTTCACTTTTAGTATGTTATTGTTGATATTTCATTTATATAGTTTTTCAGGCTAAGTGCTCTGTTTTGGCCCATGGGTGTGCAATTACTCATTCTCTTGTTGGGGGTAAGCACATGGTGCTCCCCATGGTTCTTTTTGTTTATTTTTATGTTGTGTATTATTGCTGGATGTTGGTGCTCCATGTTTTAGTTTTTCTATGAAGGTGGTGCGTTTTCCCCAAGTTTGGAATGCAGGTTTGAGGAAAACGCACGATCGTGCATTTTCTTAGCACACGGTCCTTTGTGATTGTGCATTTTGTTTGTGCAGAAGAAACGTAGAGCTGAGCTCGACGAACTGAGCTCGACGATCTTAACGCACGATTAACGCACGGTTTCTTTGGGACTGTGCGCGAAGGAAACACACGGTTTTCCGGTAGCTTCTTGTTTTTGTATTATATGGTTAATCATGCGATTTGTTCAAGCACTAGAGGAAGCGCCCGTGTGCGAGTAAAACGCACGGTTCCACTGTTTTCTCCTGCATTCATGCGCTCTGTATTTACCCGTGCGATTTCCTTCACGCACGGGCAGAATCGCCCGTGCACGAGTAAAACGCATGGGTCAACGCTTCTTCTTTCGTGATCCAGATCTGGAAGTTAATAACGCACGATTAGTGCACGGTTGTGCGCGGGACCATGCGTGACCATTTTTCTGATCTTTTTCTATTTAAGCACATATTTTCAGCCATTGAGGGACAATTTTTTCATCTCCGCCATTTTCCGCCTCCAAGGAAGGGTTCCACCATTTCCCTTCATCTTCCACCTTAGGGAGGTGCTCCGGGAAAGCTTTCACCGCCAAATCCAAGCCGGAGCTTCCTCTCGGCCTCCTCCTTCATTATTGAGCTTCAAGGAAAGTTTGATCTTGCTTTCTCCATCAAGCTAGGAGAAGTTGTGTCATCCTCCACCTACTCATGACACAAAGAAGACGGGTCCATTGTGAGTGAGTGACAGCCTCCTCTACCCCGGACGCAGTTGAGGAACGAGCTAGGATGCGGATTGACAACCCGGTGAATCCTTCTGTGTATCCTCTACAAGACTTCGGATCCGGTCGATTTCATACACTTTTCTTGTTTGGTTGTTGATAGTATAGTTAATCTCTTGTATTTGATAAAGTGTGCTTAGTTTTGTAAAACATATGTATTCAATCATGTCTATGTGATTTTTTATATATGTTATTTGCTTGAGGTGCGCCCTTATTTTCCATCCACCATCCATCCGTTCTTGCCGTTCTAGCAATTGCTAGAAGCATGCGCAGCGAAGAGGTGCTTACAACCCTCAAATTCTGATTCTTACGCTTCCCTACTGGTCCATCCGCCCAGCGATTCAGTGCATAACGGCCCATGTAGTCTTCCATCCCGGCTGGCGAAGCTTCGCATAGCGGCGTTGCATAGGAGTAGTTGTTAGTGTTTTTCTTTAGTTTTATCGCAACCACCAAAAACCCCCTTAGTGAACTCCGACCAAAGGACTTCAATCTCAAGTCCTCCTCGATATTATCTCCCCCCTTACGGTGTTCCTTGAAGAGATCGATACTTGGGAAAGCAACCCATTTTATATTACTTGTGTGACCGGTACACTTGCCGTTCAAACGCATCAAGTTTTTGGCGCCGTTGTCGGGGAACACAGTCGTGTGAGTTTTTGGAGAGGGAGATAGGAGATAGAAACCCTTTTCCATTTGTATATTTCTTGTTGCTTCTTTTCGTTAGCTTTTAGAATTGCTGCTTATTTTTCTTTGTTCCTTTTCTAGTTTTAATTTTTCAGCAATAGAAATTCCTTTTCTTTTATCTGCTGATGTGTAGTTAATTTTTGCTTAGAATATTTCTGTTGGTGAATTATTTCTTGTTGCACCATGTATTATTATATGAATATCCGTTGTAGATGGTGCGAGGATTATAGTCATAGTAGTGATGAGTGCCCCATTGAAGATAGTGAGCATATTTCTCGTGGTTCAATGTATGGAGCATCGTCTTCTTATGGTACTTCATACACCATACCCAAGTCTTATGGTCACTTCTCTTCTACACATTCACCTTTTTCTTATTCCTCTCTTGTCCAGCCTGGACCGAGGAGTAATGGAAAACAGTGTTTGTGTTGTCATAGCACAGATCACGTGTTGAAAGACTGCGCAGAATGGCAGCGCCAGTTGGAGGAGGATGATGAAATTGCTATCTGATTCGTTCCACCAACCTCTCAAATAGCCGCCACTTCTGATTCTGATGATATATTCGCAGCACCACCATGTCTTTGGGGGACTGCTGCGGATGTACCCATCAGACTCTCTGCTGATCGGTGTGAAGACATTGTGGCGCCATCTCTCCCCATGCACTCTTCCCCCTTGTTGATTCACACCTGGAGGAACCCACACATATTTTCTCTGATGTTGTTGTTCCTCCGCCTTCTTTGCAAGAATTATCTATCCCTATTTTTAGTGAGTCGGTTGATGATGTTAGGCCGGATTGTGATTCTGAGCCTGAGGATGTGCCCATGTGTGACGAGGATATTATTTCCATTAATGGAAAGTATTACGTCTTGGAACATGTGGACGCACCGAGGTGTGTTGATGAGGAGATCCTTTCTGATGAGGAAGTTTTCACTTCCTTGTTGGATGAGGAGGTCCAAACCACCACCGAGGACCTTGAGCTCTCGGATTCCCCTCGCTATGACTCTTATGATACTGACGGTGATCTATGATTGGATCCTGCTGGGAGTGAGACCTGGATCACTCCACCGATTAGTTCCTTATGTTCTTCATCTTTTTTATTTATTGATCCCCCTTCTCTATCAAAGCCTGTGCAGGTTGAGTCTCCACAGGTACTTCTGGAGGACTTGGAGCACTCTGCTCAAGTCAATGATCACAGCATCCTTATATGCGAGGAGGTTGATCCCTCCTCCATTAAGGAAGCCTCATTTGTTGTCTTCTCCTCCTGCAGACCTGCTGTGCACAATACCTTGCTGGGCAAGGACATTTTTTGTGATAAGACTAACGAGGACCAATGCTCCTCCTCCTCTTATTTTCTATTTCCTCTACCTGTGTTGGGCAGGTATTTTTATTTAGGTAGAAGGGAAACTGTTTTATCTCCGTATACGTTCCCGTTACCGAAATGGATAATGGAACAGTTGCCTGTGCATTTTTCTTTTCATAGCCGTATTAGCTAGAACCTTTTCCTTAGCAAATAAGTCGTGCTGGGATGACAGTAACCCCAAAACTTATCTTTCATTTCCTGCACTTTTATTTTTCATGTCTATCCTAGCTTAGTATTTCTTTATACATTGTATATTTTTCTTTTGTTTTTGCGGAGCTGACCCCTGCAGGTATTCATGGAAAATTGAATTGGAGGGGTTGTGATTCTTCATATGGCGGAGCTGTTCCTATGATTTTTCAGGCTTCTTCTGGTATGCTCACTTCCTGAGTATTGGGTAACCTCTTCCCTTGCCTTTATTAGATTTAATTTCCATATCATATGCTGTGTATGTTAGTTTAAGTCTGGGGGAGACTCAGTATGTGTTACCTTTTGCACACGCACATTTCATGTACATACTAGAAGCTTTTGTTATTTTATTTTGATTAGTTCATCGCATCGCACATCACTGCACCCACATGAGCGTGTGCTTAGTTGTTAGCGTGCTGCGAGTTAAACTCGTTTCTTTTATAGGATTTGTTAAACTTTTTGCACTGGTATAGGATTGTGAGACGGAGTAAAATGTTGACCTTGTTGTGCTCCTATTCGAGTGCTCTCGTCTCGTGTAGAAATTGGAGTAGATTTAATTTTTCTGTATGCTTATAGTTTTATAATTTTCTATTTGCATAAAGACTTTTTATTCTACTCAAAGATTGGTGAATTCGGTGTGAATTCGTCGGTAGCTTAGGGATGTGTGTAGACGGTCGTTATGTTCATATTGCTCGAGTCAGGAGGAAGGATAGTCTTTCTCGTTGGCTAAGAACTTGCCCCAAGCTATTCATGAAACATGGGTATAGGTTAGTCATGCATGAGTGTGATGTAGGCCATCATTTTAGCCCGGTAGAGCTTTGTACCGTTCCTAACGTCTTATCCTCGCTAGCCCCGTTGTGCATACCCCTTCTTTTGATTCAGCTCCACCATTATTTCACCAAAGCCTTATAGCCGATCCTAGTCGCACACCGAAGTCGAGCTTTATTGTTTTATATTTCCATGTTGGGGGTGTTGATGTGGTGATATTCTTTGTGAATATGTGGATGTGCTCAAAAGTTTTATTTGCTGAAATTGTTAAAAGAAAAGTGATTTGAATAAGATATTTTGAAAACAATGTATAAAAATGAATTGTAAAAAAAAAGTGAAAAGAAAAATGAAATTGAAAATTTCATTTGAGATGTGATTATTTATTGAGTAGGTGGTGCACACACCCATATTTGAAAAATTAAGTCTGGGGGTGTGATGTACTCGTGTGTATTTTGCTTAGCAGCGGGATTCTTTTTATGATAGCTCATTTGGGTTTGGTGCGTAGCCTTTCTGTTTATCTTTGTTTACGTCACCGAAACCCAAGCCCCATCTCTTCACCTAAAGTCCTATTGATTCGTGTGTGAACCAAACCAGTGCCGTGGAGAGAGTGCGATAGGGCAAGCATATGGTACCCGACATTGGTGGATTCCTTTGGAGGTTATCCTGAGTCCCGATCTTTGGCAATGCTCGCCTAGCGATTGGTCTACTTTCTTCCTATGCACGACCGGAGGATTCATCGTGATTCCATTTTTGAGTAATAATAAAATGTTGAAATGCATTGTGAAAAGTATAAACTATTTTGCATACTTCGAAATTTCCTATATTTATATTTTTACGCGTACGAGCATGCGACTTCGCATGGTACTCCATATCATAATTTTTATGTTAGCTAAATCTTTTTCCCTCTCTGCATAGATTTTGTTTGCTCGGGATGCACAAACAGGTAAGTCTGGGGGTGTGATGAGTCCAATTTATATACGGTTTTTCGGACTCATCTGGGCTAGTTTTCATGCACTTGCACTTCACTTTTAGTATATTATTGTTGATATTTCATTTATATAGTTTTTCATGCTAACTGATCTGTTTTGGCCCATTGGTGTTCAATTACGCATTCTCTTGTTGGGGGTAAGCACATGGTGCTCCCCATGGTTCTTTTTATTTCTGGAATGCAGGTTTGAGGAAAACGCATGGTCATGCATTTTCTTATCGCATGGTCCTTTGTGATCGTGCATTTTGTTTGTGCAGGAGAAACGTAGAGTTGAGCTCGACGAACTGAACTCGACGATCTTAACGCACGGTTAACGCACGGTTTATTCAGGACCATGCGCGAAGGAAACACACGGTTTTCTTGTAGCTTCTTGTTTTTGCATTCTATGGTTAATCGTGTGATTTGTTCACGCACTGGCGGAGGCGCCCGTGCACGAGTAAAATGCACGGTTCCAATGTTTTCTCCTGCATTCCTGCGCTCTGTGTTTACCCGTGCGATTTCCTTCACGCACGGGCAGAATCGCCCGTGCGCGAGTAAAATGCATGGGTCAACGCATCTTCTTCTACGATCCAGATCTGGAAGTTAAGAACGCACGGTTAGCGCACGGTCGTGTGCGGGACCGTGCGTGACCATTTTTCTGATCTTTTTCTATTTAAGCGCAGATTTTTAGCCATTGAGGGACAGCTTTTTCTCCTCCGCCATTTTCCACCTCCAAGGAAGGGGTCCGCCATTTCCCTTCATCTTCCACCTTAGGGAGGTGCTCCGGGCAAGCTTTCACCGCCAAATCAAAACCGGAGCTTCCTCTCGGCCTCCTCCTTCATCCTTGAGCAGCAAGGAAAGTTTGATCTTGCTTTCTCCATCAAGCTAGGAGAAGTTCTGCCATCCTCCACCGGCTCATGACATGAAGAAGATGGGTCCATTGGGTGTGAGTGACAGCCTCCTCTACCCCAGATGTAGTTGAGGACCGAGCTAGGACGCGGATTGATAACCCGGCGAATCCTTCCGTGTATCCTCCGCAAGACTTCGGATCCGATCGATTTCGCACACTTTTCTTGTTTGGTTGTTGATATTATAGTTAATCTCTTGTGTTTGATGAAGTGTACTTAGTTTTTTAAAACATATGTATTCAATCATGTCTATGTGATTTCTTATATATGTTATTTGCTTTAGGTGCGCCCTTATTTTCCATCCACCATCCATCCGTTCTTACCGTTCTAGCAATTGCTAGAAGTGTGCGCAGCGAAGTGGTGCTTACGACCCTCAAATTCTGATCCTTACGCTTGCCTACTCGTCCATCCGCCCAGCGATTTGGTGCATAGCGGCCCGTGTAGTCTTCCATCCCGCCTAGCGAAGCTTCGCATAGCGGCGTTTCATAGGAGTAGTTGTTAGTGTTTTGCTTTAGTTTTATCGCAACCACCAAAACCCCCTTAGTTAACTCCGACCAAAGGACTTCGATCTCAAGTCCTCCTCGATATTAACTCCCCCCTTACTATGTTCCTTGAAGAGATCGATACTTGGGAAAGCCACCCATTTTATATTACTTGTGTGACCGTTACACTTGCCGTTCAAACGCCTCACATGCCCAAAATGTTGTACCAAATCAAAGCACTCTTGGATGCTCAGACCATAAGCCTCAAGGAGTATGTTGATCAATCAGTTTCCAAACTAGGGGATGACTTGTCAACCAAAGTCAATGAAAATAAAGAAGAAATCTCACTTAAACAAATAGGTCACAACCTGGTTTGATAGGGCTGGAACTCCTGGAATCAAACTGACCACCCTCATGAAATCCTTGACACAAGTCAGAAACTCTCTGTAGCTGACATGGGATATGTCAAGAATTATGTGAGTACAATTGATGAGTTGATAAAGGGTGCAGCAGAACATGTAAATCAGCATATCACAAATGTTTCCTTCCAATCTATGAAGGAGGCAATACTTATGAAAGATGAGCTGCTTGCTGACAATGAGAGAATATTCAATTCTACATCAAGCAAGAACGAAACCAATAGAACATTACTAAAAAAGACCATCTCTAAAGAAGGCAGGAAGGGGAGAGCAGCCATGCTAAGGTAGCAGCACTCATTGAATATCAAGCCTTCAATATAATTCAAGGCACCAGGGTGGCAATATACCTGCCCCTCCTGGATAGAAAGAGGCCAGAGGACCTTGACTTCCCAGCACAAGCTAGAATTATAGAGAATGCATAGCTTGCTGCCAGACGAAAGAGGGAAGGAACTCAATTGGCTGAAGAGTTCATGGCAAAGAGGAGAGCTGAGAATAGAGATGATCCAGATCATAAATAGCTAAGTGATGCCTCTGAATCCATCATTATAAATGCTTGGGTAAGCCATGGACAAATCTTAAAAATATTGATAGTGTATATCATTTTGAGGAGTGGATAAACCATCTTGAAAGAAATTTCCTAAGGGAAAGAGTATTCAAAGAGAATCTAGTAAGGAACAACAACCCCAAGAAAATGCCTCCCAGATATATTCCAAAGCCATTCCTTTACTTCAAGAGGCAAGAGAACAAAGCTAAAAACTTGAAGAAGTCTGTTGCTTCCAAGGATGCTAATTTTAGTTCATCAAAAGAAAACTAATATAAGGCTGCAAGACTTAGGGTTCTTTAAACATTTATTCAATGTCTTGTAATGAATACCAACAGTGTAGCAACATCAAATCTTTATCAATTAAATTAATATGAGTTGACTCTAACTATATTGTTGTGATAAACGTATAATGCAACTCTCTGTTCTATTTCTGTAATAAATAAATATGTTGTTCTTTCATAGATATCCTGTAATCACAATTTTGCTAATGTAGTTTGGCTAAGTTAATGATTAGGTAGATCTTAATCAAAATGTGTACCTTGTAAATGATTAATAAAGCTTTTGTTGTTAATCATACTATCACTTTGTCAATGTTTGATAATCCACCTGTACCATTGATATTTTAATCATAGTAGTAAGCCATCTCATCTAGGGGAGTTATCCTATACTGGGATGGCTACTTGTCTTGATAATGTTTCATTATACCTGTCATGATATTTCTTGTGTTGATGCACCTTAGCATGGATGGGCGTTATGCCTTCTTTAAATAGTGCTAGATTGTTTGGAATTGTGCCCTATAATGTTCCTCAGGATTTGAAGAGGCATCACCAATCATGCTAAGGAGAATAATGTATTTGATATGTGATCTAGTTCTTGCATGTAGGTAGTCCATGATTGGACATCTGAAGAAGATGAGTTTGGTGATAAAGTCAAAATTCATCGAGCTCAGTTTGTAGTTCAACGAGCTCAGCTCGATGTTCGTCGAGCTCTGTTCAACATTCCATGGGATAAGCTCAAGAGCTCAGGATTCAAAGTTCGTCGAGCTCAGCTTGAAGTTTGTCGAGCTCAGTGTGTAATTCATCGAGCTCAGCCCAACACTTGTCGTGCTAGAGCCAGAAAAATTGACTAAGTCAAAAAGCGCTGAGACCGCTGAGAAGATGAAAGTTTGTCGAGCTCAGCCCATGGATCGTCGAACGCAGCTAAAAACAGAAATACTGACTAAGGCAAAAAGTACTGAGACAGCTGAGATAGCTGAGAAGAAAGCACTGAGTTAGCTGAGAAGAAAGCGTTAAGATCACTGAGAAGAAAGCGTTGAGGCAAAAGTTTGTCTCAGCAGTTAAGAAGAAAGTGTTGAGACCGCTGAGAAAAAAGTGCTGAGATAGAAGGTTGTCTCAGCATTTAAGATTAAAGCGCTGAGACCGTTGGGAAGAAAGCGCTGAGACAGAAGCTTGTCTCAGCTGTTAATAAGAAACCGCTGAAACCGCTACAATCACGGAGACAAAACCGCTGAAACAAATCCAAAGAAAATTCACAAGTCCAGAAGCGTTGAGTGCCAAGACAGATGACGTTGAGTGACTTAACATCACTCAATTATTTATGTATTTTTAGAATATTTTCTAAATCCAGATGGTGATGACCATTGCTGATGTCATCAAAGTCAACTTAAATGTAGACAATGCGGGAAAGCAGCTGTGGCGCCGAAAGCTGCTTTGTCCTTTTTTGAAGAAGGTGGGGCCTACATATAATTGTGTTGTTGATTCAAATCAATGCATATAAAAAGGAAAAAGAAAAGGGGATAGGGCAGCAAAACAAAAAAGATCGAACGAAAAAAAGAACAAACGCAGAAAATACAAAAATAAATCTAGAGGCGGTTGAACATCTTCTTATCCATCAAGCTTGAAAGCTTAAGTCCAGTAGAGACAGCCTGAAAGGCAAAGGAATATAGCTGAATCTCTTTAAGTTCAACATGGTAGTTCTTTCCAGAATAGGGAAGCTGATTCATCCATTCAGTTAGCTGATATTTGTTCATCTGTGCAGCAGAAAAGTGTTAGCTGTAGAAGAGGACAAATTCCTTCTACAGTAAGTGTGCGGGACTGATATCAGCTCAGTTCAACAAGGTAGACTCAGAGATTTATCTCTGAGTCAGTTGTTTTATTTTTTTTCTTAAACATTCTGTATTTACTTCCTATAGGATTCAGTTTATCTAAATCTGAGTGTAGGGCACTATGTGACTGAGGTAGGTGACTAATTAGTCACTGAGGTAGGTGTAATGTTCGGGTACTGAGGTAGGATCCAAGTTTGGATCTAAGCTATAGGGCTTAATTGCCTGAGGTGGGAGAGTGTTGCTCTCTGAGGTTGGATCCAAGTGTGGATTTGAAGTAGGGATGTCATCCCAGCCTGAGTGTAGGGCCTTGTGCCTGAGGTTGGTGACTGGAGATTCACTGAGTTGTAGGTGACAAGTGTGTCACTGAGTTGTAGGCCATGGAGGAGGCTGAGCTGGAGGTACTTGGAAGGGTATTGAGTTGTAGGAGTGCTGCATCACTCTGGGAGTAGGGATGTATGCCTGAAGATGTAGGGCTGTAAAGCCTGAGTTGTAGGCCTTAGAAATAAGGCTGAGGTAGGTGATCAGTGGATCACTGAGCTATAGGAGCTTTGCAGGGCTCTGAGGTAGGAACCCTTGTGGTTCTGAGATTGGATTCTGTGAAGAATCTGTGTATAAGGCTGAGAGCCTGAGGTGTAAGCTCTGAGGAGCATAGTGGTGGAGTTTGTGCCTAGTCCAACAAATAAGTTGGATAAGTGGGAGGGAAAGTGGATGTACCCCATTGGGGAACTATGATAAATCTGTGTGTTTGTTGTGTTGCTTGTTTTCATTCTTATTGCAGGATCTAAGGACAAGCTTTAGATAGATTAAGTTGAAATAAGCAAAAGAACAAATAAAATTTCATAGACCTATTCACCCCCCCCCCTCTAGGTGATTAGCTAACCTTCAGTTAAACAACTTTCATGCTAACAAGTTTAACTTATGCAAAGTCTTGAGAATAGCTCGGGGCAAGTTCTAAACATTGAAAAAGTTATACCTTTGTCCATAACTTGGATAATATCGCTCTAGTAAACTTCTACATACTCACCTAAATTATTTTTAGATTATATTGGTTTCAAATTAAAGGTGAAATTAACCATCTAAACCTAATTAGAAAAATATATGGCTAAGAATATGCTGGATTTTTTATTCTACTTAAAATTCAACAAACATGTGTGTTTGACTTGAACACAACATGACTAATAATTTTACACCAAAATGCAAAATCTAATATAGTAAGAAATCTTCCTAAACACTATGAAAAAGACTAATTCACTTTTTAATTTTTAGGTGAGCAAATATAGAAATACAAAATGTCTCTAATTAATGATTAAAAATACTTTTTCCCATTAGCTTTTAACCCCCCTTTTTCAGAAATTAAAAAAATTATGTTTTTTTGTAACAATAGTTTAACAAAAACTAAAAAATTTCAAACATTTTGAAGTGTTTGCTAAAAGTAATTTGCTTGAAATCATTGGAGATTTAAACCCCCCATACTTAAAATGAAATATTATCCCCAATGTTTCAGAAAAAGAAAAGTAAAAGTATAGGAAGAAGAGACTTCCCTGTGATAAAACACCCAGCAACATATAGCAAACCTGAAATAAGTGAATAGAAGCATATCACACAATAATAAAATTTTGTAAAGATTTTTCAATAATTAATAAATTAAAACATAACTGATACATGCGATAGATGAAACAAATGCATAAATAAAATAGAAACTGATAAAAGAGACCACAATGAAGAGCTAGCTCTTAGTATCACCAGCATCATCATCATTGCTCTCTACCAAGTACTCACGCAGCTCCCTTAACTTGCATGAGAGATGCCCCATGGTGCTAGTATGACGCTACTCTGATGCATCAAACTACCAATCAAAGTGGGCTCTCATCTGAACAATCTGGGCGCTAATACGCCTATACTCATTACCCCCGTAAGTAGATGGACCGGCTACTAAGGGAGAGGATTACGAGTGTGGAGGAACATCACCAAACTCATCTTCATAGACGCGATCAAATTCTTCTCTTCCCAGGATTGGAGGGATAGCCTCAAATACGCTACAATGCTGACACACTAATCCAAGGGCATGTATGTTTGGGTGAGCATGAGGAAGCGGTGTTGCATACGTGGGTGGAAGTCCCAAACTCCTAGCCCTTTGATGAGGTGGGTAATGAGATCCACACCATGGACTGCTCCCAAATGTATGTTCTTAGCCTAATGTAGGAAGAAACGTGCGAGCTCCATGCCAAGGTTAAGTAGAACTCGGTTGATCACACCATATAAATAGTAGGTTGTGTTAAGTTACCACGACATGTGTCACAACCCGCATTTTCTCCGTATTACATAATACGTCAGAGTAAGAGAAATCCAATATTTTTCGAGAAATCCTTCATTCTTTTCGAGAAATCCAATTTTTCGAGAAATCGTTCATTCTGTTCGAGAAATCCAATATTTTCGAGAAATCCTTTATTCTTTTTGAGAAATCCAATATTTTTCGAGAAATCCTTCATTCTTTTCGAAAAATCCTTTATTTTTCGAAAAATCATTTATTCTTTTCGAAAAATCCTTTATTTTTCGAAAAATCATTTATTCTTTTCGAAAAATCCAATGACTCTAGAGAAATCTGTTTCAGCTTGCACTTTTTGCAAACCTTCTGGTGCTATTTTGAGGGTCAAAACGGCATCAAATTAAAGAAATGTTTAACATGACACTTGTTCGTCTCGATGACCACTTTTCGATTTGAATCCATCTTAAGACTCTGTTTTCATTTCTCGCGTGACTGCGCATAGGATTATAATTATTAATAACATTATTAATTTTATTAAATATAATAATTTTAAAAGGCTTTAACATAGATAAAACCGTATTCATCTTCTTTCAGAGTTCGAACCGAATCCAGAGCGGCGAGAGCGACGATTTCTTCTCATTTGCAAACTTCCGACCGCGATTTCGGTAGCCTCGGTGGACGAAATCTTCAACGGAACATCGATTCGGAAAGCTCTCGATGAGAGCAATGCGTGTGTGGTAAGTATTTCCCATTTCGAGGACCTTTTTGCTCGTGGTTTTTCAGCCCTAACTGCCATTTTGACCGATTTTCTATAGATTTTGCTTCGTCGTGCCTTCTTTTGGACCGATCTACAACGTGGGGTGTTTTCTTCCTTCCATCTCATTCCTAAAGCGGTATGATGATTTTTACATCGTTCCAATTCCACTTAAAAATCAAGATTTGGCGTGCCATGATCCTCACTTGTTTCTTAGCCGACAAATTGATGTTCTTATCTACCAAATCAACCGTGAAATTTTGCTTAAGTCCTTATAGTCCATTAACTTGGTGTTTAATCCGTTGAAAAGGTTGTTTGGCAAGCCTGGTTGATTATTCGATAAGGAAAGATTGCCTTGGTGAGATCCGTATGCTAGAGTTAGGGGTGTCGGGTCTAGTCGGTTGTGCCATTCTCGAGATATAAGTGGTTGTTTTAGGGCTGTTGATGTTATCTGACGAAACCATCGCTGCAGCATCCTGAAATTTGAGCTTTTGTACCTTACGGGATTTTCCCCGGTGTTGTTGGGTTACTGCTGGTGTGCTGGCAGAGGTATCTCCCACCGCAGTTACTGGATATTTTCCAGTTTTGGTGTGTCGAGTTATGAGACCACTTCTTTTTCCCTTGGGTGCTCGTGGAGTTGGTGGGTGTGTTGGCAGAGGTGTCTCCCCCACTGTTGTGGGATGCTTGCTGGTGCTTCCCTTGGGGTCCTTGTGGAGTTTGTCATGTGGGTGTATTGGCGGAGGTAACTCCCCCCACATTTGCCGGATACTTACCGGTGTTAATATTTGAATGTTTGTTTAAACAATTAGGAACTTTGCAAAATGTTTAGGTTGCCAGATTATAGCCGTACCTTAAAACTATTGCTCTCCCCCATGTTTGGTGTAGCCCGTCATACGCGAATGCTCACGTAAGTTTTCTCACTGTTTTCTTATTATACATACTGCACTTTTCTTTTGGTACATCCGGTCTTGGGTTGGTACCCCTGTTGACCGTTGTTTACTTTTTCTACATTCACATTACTGCCGCCACTTGTGCTTTCTTGCTGAGGCATTCTTCTTTTGAATGCCTCAGGTTCAGGACAGTAGCAGTTTGTGGAGTTAGGGCTGTTGTTTTCAGCATAGCACTTGCAGCTGCGACTTTTCTCCTCACCGTCGTGAGGTAGATTGTTGGTTATAGTTTTGTTTTTTACTCAGTTCAGACATACTCTTGTGCTTCTATGGGTTCATGTCAAGATGTTGATGCCCACAGTTTGTTGGTGATTTTGGACACTCTGCTAGCTGCTAGTTGCCTCATTGTTGGTTTTGTTTAGCTTACTTACTATTTGGAAAGCTCTATGTTAGGACTGCATGTTAGGTATTTTAAGTATAAAATTAAAAGAATTTATACCATCATTTTATAGTACCTTACAAAATGAATTACAAGCTATTTTAAAGGTTTATAAAAGTTCTTTCGTAATTATACTAAACTTAGAGGTCTTCATATCCTGTTTTATCTTTGGTTATCATGATCATTTAGGAAGATAAGTAAATAAAACTAAGTATTTACTGCTGCATATTTCTATTTACACCGTTAGTGTGGACGGGTCGATCCACTGAACCGAGGGACACGGTCATTAAAACTTAATTAAAACCCAATTTTAAAACTATAACTCATGGATTTTCATGAAAAAGTATTAGGAGTAGGTTTCCTCCCGAGAGCTTGCAGTTGTCCCCTGCATGGTGTGGCATCACGATGCGTATTTTCTCTAACTATGACGTATTATGTAATACTAAGAAAATGCGGGTTGTGACAACATGGCTCTCTCCTCGTCTGGTTAAGGAAAAAGTTAGTTATGCAGGATGCACAGAGAAGGAAAAAATTAAGTGGTCTGCTTTTTGATTTCTTGGGTGTGTAGGGAATGATGTCATTGTTGATATTTAACCAAATCTAAAGAAGATCTCGGGGAAAATCTAAAAGCATCTCGGCGTAAGAAAGAGACTGAGTGATAGTTCATTGAAGAATCTCATTACGACATTGTGCTATCATATATAAAGTTCACGCTCAATGTTGCATGTTTGGAACTTGATGAATTATCAGTGTGCCCCACCCGAAATTTGAATGAGGAGAGCAACTCCAATGTGTGTTTCAGGAAGGTAGGCTCAAATATGGAGAAGAAAGCATTCCATCTGGGAGTTGACACAAAGCCGTAAACTAGTTCGGCCACACCCAAGGCGGGGAGAACTCCCCAGTCTAGGATACGGAAAACACCAAATGTTTTCCTGCTGAGCGAATAGCTACAAGACTGATGGGTAGGATTGTCACAAACATGCATGAAATCCACCACTACTTGATTTTTTGGATGCTCTGATGAAGAAGTGGAGGATCTTGGATGATGGCGATGCATGGTAAAATCAGGGGATAAACTTAGAATTGGGGGAGGACGGAATAACAAAAAGGAAAGTTAGAGTAGTGTGGTGAAGAAAAGAAAAAAAAGCCTATTTAAAGAAATAATTTATGGGTCAAGCCCCCCTATTATGCCCCTGACTGGTTGGCATGTAAATTTAAAGTTGCGGTTTGGCGCCCTTTCGAATCTGCCCAATTTTGAACAGATTAAAATATTGGTGGGACACGCCTGGAGTCACGCCCACAACATTCGGGAATGTGAAATTTCGAACAATGGGAGGTGACGGGTGGCCCTTGGAATTCACTCATCATGCCTGCAAGACATGCTCGTGATAAAAGAAACGTCTCCTCTTGGAGAGCTCAAAGATGGATACACCCGGAGGTCATTTGTTTGACTAGATCGGATTGCGGGAAGAGCCTTACCCATGAGAATAATGTGCTGAATTCTGAATTCTGGACCAGACATGCAAATCGATCGCACTCATGACCAGGGAATGTAAAAATAAAAAAAAAATAAAATTTTTGATTTTTTATTATTGTCTTTTTCTGAGAGAAACAAAGAAAACTTGAAAATAAAAGTAATAAGTTACCGACTTATCATTTTGAAAATAAGTTACGATGTTGTTTCTTTACCATCCATCCTTCATCGCATCTAAATTTAAGCTATGGTAAAAGAAATAATATATGTGAAAAACATTGCTACCACCCAAGTAGTGTGACCCGTTATTGGTGATAAATACAGAGTAAACCAAAACTTAATGAAGTGAAATGAGGATTTCCTCTCGTTTCTCATCCAGATTATCATCATTGCAAAATATTTTTAATTGATGCCCGTTCACCTTAAACTATGCTTTTTTCAGGAGTGAGATTAGGATCGTCCCAAACGGTCAAACCTCCTTGACCAAAAATTGACCGGACCAACGAGACTTGAGTTTTCCCGGAAAAAAGACTTAAATGTTAATTATAAAGGACTTGGTCCCCTGGTTTGAAATCCTTGGGGTGCTTAAATTTTCTATCATTTTAAAATTTGTGTGTTACTTATATAATTTATTATTCTCATAAGCGAAGTAACGCCACTCATCAAGCTCATTTAATTGAAATTTATGATGATCAGATGAAATATTTTCATCAAAATTTAAAAATTTAAGTTCCCAAAAGAGGCGGTGTTCTAGCTCATTTGACAAGTGGCATGCTTTCCTATAGACCAACCGATACGCAGTACACCGTATTACGGTCTTCTTTGCGGTTCGGTAGGAACAAGGTGAATCGTCAAGTTTTATTGACCGATCTTTCCTATTAGTATATACCATTTTTCAAAAAATTTCTTTATATCACGATTTACTTCTTCAACCTGGCCACTTATTTAGGGGTCATATGGGGGTAGCCAACCTATGCGTAACGCCATTCTTTGATAAAACCTTAGCAAACTATGCATTACAAAAGTGAGTTTCCTTACCACTAACTATAGACTGTGATGCTCCAAATTGGGAGAAGATTTTCTTAAGGAAATCAGTCACAACTCGAGCATCATTAGTGGGGAGGGTTTGTGCCTTGACACATCTTGATATGCCGTCAATTTCTTGTTGAAGAAAATTTTTCCTAAAGGAAATCAGTACCGGGCCGACAAAGTCGATCCCCCATAAATCAAAGAGTTATATCTCTTACAATGAATGTAAGGGCATTTCATCAATGCAGGAGATATTACCTGTGCATTGTCATTGATCATAATGAGTTACATGAGCATGAGCGTTGATGAATTATAAATATACTCATTTTTGTGTACATTAATTTAGTCATTTTCATTTATTTTCGTCATTTTACCTGTTTTTTGTTTAATAAATTGCTGCTTTTATTGTAAATATTTTGCTAACTTAATTTATTTTATTTTTCAGAAAAATTCCAAAATTTTCAAAAAAAAGCCAAGTCACGCCCATGTAATGATGGTCACGCCCGTGACCAGGGCGTGACCCGTCAAATTCCATTGAATCAGCAATTTTTGAAGAAATCGTATGACATGCCCGACGTCACGACAGTGTCTAATGACACGCCCCGTGACCTGACCCGTGTCAGCCAGTTCGATGATTTTCCACTCGATATTCGTGGACCCGACAGGACAAGCCCGTGTCAGCCAACCCGACACGCCCGTGTTCCATGCTCGACGTTCTGCACTCGACGTTCGGCTCTCGACATTCGTCGACATGACCTGACACGCCCGTGTCTGCCAACCAGACACGCCCGTGTCACTTGCTCTCGACATTTTCTGCTCGATAATTTCAGTCTTGACATTCTTCAGTTGACGATCGTCAACCAAGCCGACACGCCCGTGTCAAGATGCGACACGGGCATGTACTCCTCCACCTGGCCCGACAAACCGCCACCGGCGACTTTCGATTCAAACGACGCCTAGTTCATCCTCCACGACACGCCCATCGTCACGCACGTGACTAGGGGCATGACGGCCACGTGGACCTCCCAAAGTCAACAACGGCGTCAAATCGCCGAATTCTGATGATAAATAAAGCCGACACGCCCACCGGTATGCCCATGACCGGGGGCATGACCTCCACGATTTCAGCCGTCAAGTCAAATCTCAAATCAAATTAACGTCTGCCATTTGAATAGTGTCGACACGCCCCCTGACAAGCTCTTGTCAGAGGGCGTGTTCCATGAAACCTTTTGCCTATAAATTCCAGTGTTCTATAAGGATTTCTGTTCACTTTCCTTGAACCATTTTATGTAGGGATATGCTGCCGAGAAGATCCCAAATGTTATGTGAGGGATATTTTTCCCCCCACTCTTTAGCTTTTGTTTTCGTTCATTTGTAACCCCTGTTTTTACTTAATCAAATGTGTTTTTTTCGTCTCTTTACATGATGTTGGAATGAATCTAAGCAACAAAACCTTATACAATCTTATTTTTACTTGTTTTGCTTTTGTTTTTGTTCTTTTAAAATGGGTGCGCGGGTGTATGAGATTAGTTCTTTTTTATGCTTTTATACTTCGTTATTTTTATGTAGTTTTGTTTAGACTTAGTTCTTTATAGCCTTTAATGCACTCCTATAAATCTGAAAAAGTGTTTTCAAAGTGATTTTTATTTTCGCTAACTTAGATTTTCGTGTTTAGCTCGTAAAACTTTTCGTTCCTTTTTTCTTTATTTTCATTTTGTATGCACTTTTACGGAGTTATAGGAATGTATATATAGTTGTTTTAATTTTTCAAACACTTCATTTTCCCCTTTATTTTCAAAATCTTTTTGCTCCTTTTATTTTTCTGACTTCATTTTATTCATTTCTACCGAATTCTAGCGGAAGAAATGTAATCGTTTTAATTTTTCGGCAACTTAGTTTTTTTCCTTTTTCTTGTACGTGTGTGTGCGTGTATGAATTAGTTTAAATTGCTTTCTTTCAATTCTGAAGAGTGCGTGCGTGTGTTGCATTTATTTTCGCCTACTCGTTAAAAGTTAAATGACGTGCTTTAATTTTCTCCTACTCATTTGAGTAGGATTTGTGTGTGTGTTTTACTTTCAAGTAGAGTGCGTTAGTGTTAGCATTTATTTCCGCCTACTTGCTAGAAGTTAAATGGCAGGATTTTATTTACCGCCTACTCATTTGAGTTAAATGACAGGTTGTTATTTGTCTATAATAATTTGAGTTGTATTTGTACTAGCATTTAATTACCGCCTACTCATTTGTGTTAAATGGCAGGTCTGTGTATGCATTTTAATTTTCAGTAGAGTGCATGAGTGAGTGCATTTATTTTCTCCTACTCGTTTGAGTAGGACTCGCTTTATTTTGTCCCGCCCACTCATTTGAACCGGGACTTGTAATTTTCCTGCTTTCATTTCAGTCCTACTCTCTTGAGTAGGACTTGCACTTTACAGCTTTTCTTTACTGCTTTCTTTTATGGTTTTATTTTCTGCTTTCTTTTTATTGCTTTCAATTGCTACCGTCCCCATTCCGATGAGTGGCTAACCGTTCTTATCCCTCAGTATCGAAGAGCATTGAGACAAATAAAATTGCTTTAAATAATAAAAGGCCCTGTTTTTCTAGTTAATTAAAATTAACTTAAGGTTTGCCTAGGATTTACGATGCGTAGGACCACATATCGATGTGTGGGCCCTATTTCCGTACTGCATACGCTAGCAAGCCGAGAGATCGTGCGTATGCACCGATCACCCCTTGGTAAAGAGAGTTCCGTACTAACCCTCGAGAGAGGAGGCGCGCCAACTCTATCGGATTGGGTTCCCCACCTAATAACGGGGTTCTTAGCGTAATGCGGGCATTAAGAGGAATCCTTCGCCAGATGAGATCCTGGTCGAATAGTCTTAGTGTTCAGGTGAGCGATAGTCCTAGAGATAGGTGATCTCATTTTAGTGGAACCTCCACGGCCAAGTCTCCGCCTTTATTAATTAGAAATTTAGGATATCTTTTTATTAAAAGTATATTTTAGTTCAATATTATTCGGTGCCATCGAGCTAAGATCTTCATCGGCTCTCCCTTTTTATGCTTTTATTTTCTGCCTTTTTTTTTATATATAAATATTAACACGACAAGTTAATTATCGGTAAAATAATAGTCCCGTCCAGGGAAGAGTAGAAATAATCAAACCGACCCCGAGAATAATACGGCCTCGATATTTCACACCGGAATATCCTATACTACACACGATAGGTGCACTTGCCTCCTTTCATTAAAACTCGACTCAACTGTTTTTATATCCAAATAATAAATCTACGCGCCCCGTTTTCTAAATAAAACCACAATCCACTTTTCTTAAATAAAACTGCCCGAGGCGCCGCTTGCTCGTAATAATTTTTGGAGTTTTAACCCGCATCAAGTTTTTGGCCCCGTTGCCGGGGAAATTTTTCGAGTCGTTATTTTGAATTCTGGAGATCTATTAATTTTACCTATATACACAAAAATTGAAATGACGTCGTTTCGAAAAAAAAAACAAACTAAAAAATCAAAAAACTCTAAAAACTTGAAAAACTATAAACCTTAAAAATCTAAAATCTCTAAAAAACTAAAAAATTAAAAACTATAAAACTTATAAAAATATAAAAACTAAAAAACACTAAAAACTCTAAAAACAAAAAATCTATAAAATTTAAAAACCTTAAAAAAACATCACAAAAGAAATTCTCGTATATATTTTGATCTTTTATAAAAAAAACAAAAAAAATTTCCCCAAAAAAATAATAATAATAATAAACACTCGAAATAAATAAAACATTTTTTTGTCGCTTCGGCACGTCACAGTCTTGGGCGCACTAGGGGGTCGCTTATCTGTCCCACTCACAGCTAAGACGTTAGCTTATGAGTCACTTACACATTTGCCCCCTACCGCTCGCACACTTTAGGCAGAGTTTATTTTTTTCGTTTTATTTTTTCTGTTATATTTTTGCTACTTCTTCTATAATAATGCAGGGTTTCAACCCGGGCCTCCACACACTCGTGTAAGGGTAGTTCCGACCCCCTCCCCATTATTTTGTACATATTTTATTTTGTCTATTATTTTTCCGCATACTTAGATTGCAACATTGGGGACAATGTTGGGTTTAAGTATGAGAGTGTTTTTGTATTCTGCATTTTTTATATTCTGTACTTAGCAAAAAATACGAAAAAATGCGAAAAAAAACTTCAAAAAAACAAAAAGTTTCATTGTTTTGTTATAATAATCTAAACACTTCAGAAAAAAATTCATAAAACCACAAAATTCAAAAAAAATTATAAAACAAAAAGTTCAAAAAAAATTCATTCAAAAAAAACAGAAAAAAAATCTTTTACTTTGTAATTATTTTTGTATAAATATATAATCTTTCTCTTTCCTCCCCGACTCTTCTTATTTGTAAAAACTTGCTTTCTAGCAAGCCCGTGATGTTCGACTCATCGAACCAACCACCCAAATAAGAGTCTGTTCGCGGGCTGCCTTCGAGTTTTTACTTTCTACATTTTTATACAAAAATCTCTCTTTCCTCCCTCTCTTCTGTTTTTGTAAAATTTTCTCTTCCCCCTCTCTCTTTATAAATAACACTTCTTTCTCTCCCCTTTCTTGTAAAAATGCTAAAATATCAAAAAAAAAATTGAACATCCAAAAATCCTAAAAAGATGAAAAACAAAAATTCAAAAAAAATTGATAATCAAAAATTCCAAAAAATGATAAAAACACCAAAAAATTCAAAAAAAAGGTTAAAAGCTCTTAAAATTCTGAAAAAAAATATTTTGTTAATTATCTAACGAATAATTCGAATATCTCAATTCTTAACCCATTTCGCTCTCCAAAAATGTAGTTGTGAGTAAATTTATAAGCGATTTTTAGTTATTCTTTGCTTACTGTTCGTTTATTAATTGGAGATTGATAGATTTAGATATCTGGGGTTAAGTTTTAGAATTTTTTTGTATGTTTTTTATTTATATAAGGTACCTGTTTTCAACATTACTTCTAATTCATCTAAATAGTTGCACATTTCTTTTGTTAGAAAATAACGATCTTAGATTTCAATTATGATAACTCCAAGCTTTTTTTCGATATATAGGAACGTTTAATTTATAAAAGTTGCTCTCAAAAACATTTTATTATACCTACTTTTATTTTTGAACAAAAACCCTTTCCACCTTTTTTTTCATGTCATACTTGGCATGATTTCGATCCTTAAAAGATCATATGTCAATGGGAATAAGATTTTGTTCCATAAACATAGGCATCTAATATTTGAAAAAATTATATGTTACGGATTAAGATGATAAAATTCATTACTCCTATACATATACATTGGATTTTTATGAAGATTGTAAAAAAATTTGTTATGGAAAATAAGATTTCATTTTCCTAATATCCATTTTCAAGCCAAAAAATTGATTAGAGGTTCGAGCGAAAAAATATACCCTCGCCTCTAAAATTCAAGCCTTCTTCATATACCACGATATCATACTCCGCTAATCTCAAATAATTCTAGATTTAATTTTAAAATTTTTTTTGAGAGCATAATTTGTAAATTAAATTATTTCCTGTAATTCTTCCAAGCTAAAGTTTTCTTAAATCCAATCTATTTTTGTTAACCTAACAAATAAAATTTTTTGCTATCTATTCGATCATATTAGAAGTTTTTAGCTGAAACTCTTCCTTTATTTAAATTTTTGGCATAATTAGGATTTAATTCTTATACCCCGGATGTTTATTTCGATATTTCTTTTAATTAAGTCAAGCGGTAGCTAAACTTAGGATTTCTTTTATTCCTTATAAGTTCATCTCCAACTTTTGCTCTGAAATAGCAAAAGCTTAAGTATGAGGGTATTTGATGAATAATAAATATATGCATTTTTGTGTACATTAATTTAATCATTTTCATTTATTTTCGTCATTTTTACCTGTTTTTGTTTAATAAATTGCTCCTTTTATTGTAAATATTTTGCTAACTTAATTTATTTTATTATTCATAAAAATTCCAAAATTTGCAAAAAAAGCCAAGTCACGCCCGTGTATTGATGGTCACGCCCGTGACCAGGGCGTGACCCGTCAAATTCCATTGAATCAGTAATTTTTGAAGAAATCGTGTGACACGCCCGACGTCACGCCCGTGTCCAATGACACGCCCTATGACCTGACCCGTGTCAGCCAGTTCGACGATTTTCCGCTCGACGTTCGTCGACCCGACAGGATACGCCCGTGTCAGCCAACCCGACACGCCCGTGTTCCGCTCTTGACGTTCGGCTCTCGACATTCATCGACATGACCTGACACGCCCGTATCAGCCAACCAGACACTCCCATGTCACTTGCTCTCGACATTTTTCGCTCGACAATTTCAGTCGCGACATTCTTCAGTCGACGATCGTCGACCAAGCGGACACGCCCGTGTCAAGATGCGATACGGGCGTGTACTCCTCCACCTGGCCCGACAAACTGCCGCCGATGACTTTCGATGCAAACGATGCCCAGTTCATCCTCCCCGATACGCCCACTGTCACTCCCGTGACTAGGGGCGTGACGGCCACGTGGACCTCCCGAAGCAACAATGCCGTCAAATCGCCGAATTCTGATGATAAATAAAGCCGACACGCCCAACGGTACGCCTATGACTGGGGTTGTGACTGCCGCGATTTTAGCCACCAAGTCAAATGTCAAATAAAATTATCGGCCGCCATTTGAATAGTGTCGACATGCCCCCTGACACGCCCTTGTCAGAGGGTGTGTTCCATGAAAATTTTTGCCTATAAATTGCAGCGTTCTGTAAGGATTTTTGTTCCCTTTCCTTGAACCATTTTGTTTAGGGTTATGCTGCCGAGATGATCCCAAATGTTATGTAAGGGATATTTTTCCCCCCACTCTTTAGCTTTTGTTTTCGTTCTTTTGTAACCCCCATTTTTACTTAATCAAATGTGTTTTTTTCGTCTCTTTAAATGATGTTGGAATGAATCTAAGCAACAAAACCTTATACAATCTTATTTTTACTTGTTTTGCTTTTGTTTTTGTTCTTTTAAAATGGGTGTGTGGGTGTACGAGATTAGTTCTTTTTATGCTTTTATACTTCGTTATTTTTAGTTAGTTTTGTTTAGACTTAGTTCTTTATAGCCTTTAATGTACTCCTATAAATCTGAAAAAATGTTTTCAATGTGATTTTTATTTTCGCTAACTTAGATTTTCGTGTTTAGCTCGTAAAAGTTTTTGTTCCTTTTTTCTTTATTTTCACTTTGCATACACTTTTACGGAGTTATAGGAATGTATATATAGTTGTTTTAATTTTTCAAACACTTCATTTTCCCTTTTATTTTCAAAAACATTTTGCTCCTTTTATTATTCTGACTTCATTTTATTCATTTCTACCGAATTCTAGCGGTAGAAATGTAATCGTTTTAATTTTTCGGAAACTTAGTTTTTTCCTTTTTCATGTATGTGTGCGTGCGTGTATGAGTTAGTTTAAATTGCTTTCTTTCAATTCTGAAGAGTTCGTGCGTGTGTTGCATTTATTTTTGCCTACTCGTTAAGAGTTAAATGGCGTGCTTTAATTTTCTCCTACTCGTTTGAGTTGGATTTGTGTGCGTGTGTTTTACTTTCAAGTAGAGTGCGTGAGTGTTAACATTTATTTCCGCCTTCTCGCTAGGAGTTAAATGTCAGGATTTTATTTACCGCCTACTCATTTGAGTTAAATGGCACGTCGTTATTTGTCTGTAATAATTTGAGTAGTATTTGTACTAGCATTTATTAACCGCCTACTCATTTGAGTTAAATGGCAGGTCTGTGTATGCGTTTTAATTTTCAGTAGAGTGTGTGAGTGAGTGCATTTATTTTCTACTACTCGTTTGAGTAGGACTCGCTTTATTTTGTCTCGCCCACTCATTTGAGCCAGGACTTGTAATTTTCCTGCTTTCATTTCAGTGCTACTCGTTTGAGTAGGACTTGCACTTTACTTCTTTCCTTTACTGCTTTCTTTTATCGCTTTATTTACTTCTTTCTTTTTATTGCTTTTTATCGCTGCCGTCATCATTCCGATGAGTGGCTAACCGTTCTTAGCCCTCAGTATCGAAGAGCATTGAGACAAATAAAATTGCTTTTAATAATAAAAGGTCCTGTTTTTCTAGTTAATTAAAATTAACTTAAGGTTTGCCTAGGGTTTACGACACGTAGGAGCACATAATCGATGTGTAGGCCCTATTTCCGTAGTCCATACGCTAACTAGCCGAGAGGCCGTACGTATGGACCGATCACCCCTTGGTAAATGGAGTTCCGCACTAACCCTCAAGAGAGGAGGCACGCCAACTCTACTAGATTGGGTTCCCCACCCAATAGCGGGGTTCTTAGCATAATGCAGGCATTAAGAGGAATCCTTCGTCGGACGAGAGCCCGGTCGAATAGTCTTAAATTTTCAGATGAGCGATAGTCCTAGAGATAGGTGAGCCTAATTTAGTAGAACCTCCACGGCCAATTCTCCGCCTTAAATAATTAGAAATTTAGGATCTCTTTTTATTAAAAGTATATTTTAGTTCAAATTTAATTCGGTGCCATCGAGCTAAGCTCTTCATCGGCTCCACCCTTTTTTATGCTTTTATTTTCTGCCTTTTTGTTTTTATATATAAAAAATTACCCGACAAGTAAATATCGGTAAAATAATAGTCCCCTCCAGGGAAGAGTAGAAATAATCGAACCGACCTCGAGAACAATACGACCTCAATATTCCACACCGGAATATCCTATACTACACACGATAGGTGCACTTGCCTACTTTCGTTAAAACTCGATTTCACTGTTTTATATCCAAATAATAAATCCGCGCGCCCCGTTTTCTAAATAAAAACCAACTCCGCTTTCCTTAAATAAAATCGCCCGGGGCGCCGCGTGCTCGTAATAATTTTTGGAGTTTTAACCCGCATCAAGCGTCTTTGAAGATGCTCAGCCAAAAGAAGCCAGCTTCATGTACCTTTCTCGTCATATGATTCGTCTTATAATGCCAACCAGCGGGTCCCTCGTGGCAATGCTTTAAAATTTATGTGCCCTCCTCATGAGAAACACACCTACACACTACTTGATATGTGTAAAATAAAAATAAGAATGGATCCTCGCAAAAATAATTTTACAAATCACCGAAGAAAATCTTCTTTTCTTGATAAGAAAATTGTTTTGGGAGAAATCTCGCAACATGAAAGTTTGCAAAATCAGTGAACCACGGGGTGGGGAGTGATATCAACTTGAGAGAAGTAAGGAGGCACTGCTTAGGTAAAATATCATATATATCTACCTCAATTAGTTCCTACAAATTGGCAATTTCTAACCAAGAAAGGTGCTCGGTCGCCAAATTCTCGACTCCCCATTTATCTCAGATTTCCATGTCAAACCGTTGGAGAAGTAGAATTCACCTAATCATCCTTGGCTTAGCAATCATTTTGGTACGTAAATAGCGCAAAGCCGAGTGATCAATATACAAAATTATTTTAGATAACGTGAAATAAGAGCTAAATTTATCGAAAGCGAAAATGATAGCTAACAACTCTTTCTCAGTGGTAGTGTAATTCTCCTGTGCGGCGGTTAGCATCTTGCTAGCGTAATATATGAGATGAAAAATTTTTGTAAACGTGTTGTTCTAAAATAATTCCTACTTCAAAACTACTACCATCACACAATATTTCAAATGGGAGTTCCCAATTAGGAGCTATCATTATAGGTGTGTTTATTAATTTTTCCTTAATTATAGTAAATGCTTGCAAACAACATTCATCGAATATAAATTGCGTCTTTTTCAATTTGGTGAGTGAGGGGCTTGGTGATTTTAGAAAAATCATTAATAAATCTGCAATAAAAATCGATGTGACCAAGAAAACTGCAAACGACCTTAACATTTGAAGGGGAATGTAGCTTTTATATAGTTTCTAATTTGGCTTTTTCTATCTCGATACCTTGGCTCAAAATTTTATGGCCTAGAACTAGACCCTCCGCAACAAGAAGTGGCACTTTTCCTTCTTTAATACTAAGTACATCTCTTCACACCTTTGGAGAACACGAGAGAGTTTATTTAATCATAAGTCAAACAAATCTCCAAAAATGGAGAAATCATCCAAAAAAACTTGCATAATATCCTCCACTAGTTTGTCAAAAATTGCCAGCATACACCTTTGGAAGGTTGTTGGCATCTTACATAACCCAAATGGAATCTGCCGATAGGCGGAAATGCCAAACAGATAAGTGAATGTTGTTTTCTCTTGATCCTCGGGCGCAGTTGGGATTTGGAAGTATCCCGAGAGACCGTCTAGAAAGCTATAAAGAGAATGCCTGGATAGTCGTTCAAGAATTTGATCAATGCAAAGTAGAACAAAATGATCCTTACGAGTTGCATCATTTAATTTTTGATAGTCTTTGCAAACTCACCACTCGGTAATGGTCTGATTAGGGATTAACTCTTTTTTATCGTTTAGAACCACTGTTAATTCTCCATTCTTGGGCACCACTTGGACTAGATCAACCAAAGTTCAATCTAAAATCGGATAGATTATACCAGCATCTAGAACTCGGATTACCTCTACCTTAACTACCTCCCTCATGTTAGGATTTAGCTGATGTTGAGGTTGAATCATTTTTCGAGAATTTTCCTCAAGTAAACTTTTTTTTGTACAGAAAGAGGGATTAATCCCTTTCAAGTCCATAATTTTCCACGCAATTGTGCGACGATGAATTTTTAAAACATATAATAATTTTAATTTTTCCTCATCTGATAAATATGCTAACACGATAAAGTGATGTTTTGAGTCCTCTGCTAAAAATAAATACTCTAGGTAATTTCACAACTGCTTTTGCTCTAACATGGGAGGCTCGTCATATGAAGTATTTAAACAATCTCCATTCAACTCTAAATCTTCAAAAATGGTGGTCGGAGCAGTTAAATCATTATTTTAATGAGGGACTGATTCTAAATTAAAATCATCTTCATTAGAAGGAGATGCTGAAACATTTTCAAAAAGTAAATCTTCATCGGGTGAAGATTCTAAAAATAGACAAGGGTCGTCATTTGAAAGCGTATTTTTCGTAGACAAATTAATAGAAAAGGTGACTTATTCATCTCTGACACTAAGGAGAAGTTTACCATTACTAACGCCTGTGATAGAGCACGAGGTGGCAAGGAATGGTCGTCCGAGAATAAGCGAAATCTCGGCATCTTCATCAATATTGAGGATGATCAAATTCACTGGAAAACATTATCAACTTTGACAAGTACATCCTCAAAAATACCCATTGGGTATTTGATAGACCAATCCGACAATTGAATGTTCATTCTCATTTGATTATACTCTCCTAATACTAAATTATTAAAAATAGATTAAGGCATTAAATTAATATATGCGCCTAGATCGGGTTACGCATGTGTAAAACTAGCGAATAAATGACTAAAAAATAAGCCGGAAATTTGAATAATTGAAAGTTTTATTATCCAAAAAGGTATCATTTACAAAGGTATGGCCTCCCTTTTATAGAATGAAGGAGAAAGGAGAGAGTGCAAGAAAATAATGTGGGACTAAAAATATACATAGCTGTGCGGCTAAAAAATAAAGAGACCGAACAGGCCGAGCGGTTAGACAAATGGGCTAACCGTTCGACAACACTAGAAGGAAGAGCACAGGTCGCAATAGGAGACCGCTAGACGGTCCGATCTCCAATTCATCTGAGAGAGACCGTTAGACCGCTCGGGTAACAAACAATAACGGTCTGGATACCAAACCGCTGGAGAGTATCTGCTAGACCCCGTGGTCAACAACCCGCCACATGTAGACCGCCAGACCACTCGGTCTCATACTTCAACAATCCCCCTCAAGCTGGAGCATAGATATCAATCATGCCCAGCCTGTCACAAATGTGGAAGAAGGAAGTAGAAATCAGTTTTGTGAAGATATTCTCCAGCTCTTTGTCGGATTTGACGAACGGAGTACAAATCTGTTTCTTCAAAACCTCTTCCCGAATGAAATGGCAGTCGACTTCTATATGTTTTGTTCTCTCATGGAAGACCGGATTTTTGGATATGTATGTAGTGGCCTTATTGTCACAGAACATAGGACGAGGATAGTCGTAGACCTCTCCTAAGTCAAACATGAGAGCATGGAACCATTTTAACTCACACATGGTTGACGCCATACTTCGATATTCGGCTCTGCACTGGATCTGGAGACAACAAACTATTTCTTGCTCTTCCAGCTCACAAGGTTTCCTCCAACAAATGTGTAAAAACCTGATGTAGATTTACGATCGCCTTTATCATCCGCATAGCTTGAATCTGAGTAGGCTTCAACCCTCAGATGACCATTCTTCTGAAAGAGTAGCCCTTTTCCTGGTGCTGCTTTGACATACTCTAATATCTTCAAGGAAGACTGAATATGGCATTCCCTGGGAGATTGCATGAACAGACTAACCTTGCCTACAGCATAGGAGATGTCGGGTCGGGTCACCGTGAGATAAATGAGCTTGCCCACCAGACGTCTGTACCTCATGATATCAGATAGAAGAGGCGAGTCATCTGACCATGTTTTGTCTTATCTAGAAGCCATGGGATACCGGGCCGGTTTGGCACCAGTCAATCCTGCCTCTCGTAGAAGATCAAGAGCATACTTTCGTTGCGAGAGAACCAACGAGTCAGGCTTTCGAGAGATTTCTATCCACAAAATGTATTTCGGGGAGCCCATATCCTTCGTGACCAGGTGTTGATGGAGGTGTTTCTTTGTCAAGTACATCCCAGCCTGGTCATCGCCAGTAAGAAAAATATCATCCACATACACCGCCAAAACCACCAGTCCCGAGGCGGTTTTGCGAATAAACAAGGTGTGATCGGCCAAACTTCTTGCAAAGCCGATGACAGCCACAATGCCACTGAACTTGTCGAACCACACCCGAGGGCTCTGTTTTAGGCCATAAATGGCCTTCACCAACCGACACACTCGTGTCTCCCCCTGAGCAACATACCCAGGAGGTTGCTCCATGTAGACGTCCTCCTGAAAATCCCCATAGAGAAATGCATTCTTGACATCATGCTGGGAAATAGTCCAATCCCTGTTGACAGCCACAGAGAGAAGAACCTGGATCGTGCTGAGGCGAGCAACCAGAGAGATAGTATCAAAGTAGTCAACCCCATAAGTCTGACTGAGGCCTTTGGTTACCAGTCGGGCCTTATAGCGATCCACAGTGCCGTCAGGGCGAAATTTCACAACAAATACCCAGCGACAGCCAACCACATCAGTACCCACTGGTGGAGGAACAAGGGTCCAGGTACCCCTTTCAGTAAGAGTGGCGATCTCTTCATCCATGGCAGATTTCCAATGAGAAATAGCAAGATCCTCCTGGTAGGTGTTGGGAATGGCAGTAGCCAAGATTGCCAAGGAAAAACACCTGCGAGAAGTAGTAAGCCAATCATAGGAAACAACTGCTGTAAGCAGGTGTTGAGTGCACACCCGCACCCCTTTGCGAAGAGCAATGGGAAGATCCAGGTCGACGCATGCTTCAGGGACCGGAGTGTCCATGGCGGAGAAGGCTGGCCCGGGACTAGAGAGAGACGGCTGTAGAGAAGAGGGAGAAGGTGGAGGGGGTATGAAGGAGAGAGATGGAGATAGAGGAGGAGATGAGGGAAGAGGGGAGACGTCCATATGCGTGGAAGGAACGGAGAGATATGGTGGAGAATCAGAGACATCGAGAGGAAGAGGGGTTTCATGAGAGAAGTAGGACGCATTCTCAAAGAAGGTCACATCTGCGGAGACAAACTGCTTGCGCAGAATGGGGTCAAAACAACAATAGCCTTTTTGAGTGGTAGAGTAACCCAAAAAGACACACTTGGTGGAATGGTGGGAAAGCTTGTCAAGGGTAGCAGACAGAGCATGTACGAAAGTCGTACACCCAAAAATACGGAGAGGGAGAGGAAATGGTTTCTTGTTCGGGTATAGAATGGAGAAGGGGGTCTGGCTGTGGAGAACCATAGAGGGAAGGAGATTGATGAGATAACATGCGATGAGTACAGCATAGCCCTAGTAGGAGCGAGGCACATGCATCTGCGTCATGAGAGTGCGGGCGACATCAAGGAGGTGATGGTTTTTACGCTCTGCCACCCCATTTTGCTGGGAGGTGTAAACACAGCTGGTCTGATGAACAAGACCATGTTGCATACAAAAGGAGGAAAACTCATGACTTAGATATTCCTTAGCATTATCAGAGCGAAAGACTTTAATAGAAATATCAAACTGAGTTTTAATCAAATAATAAAAGGATTGCCAGACAGAAAAGAGTTCAGAGCGATCTTTTAATAGATACACCCATGTACATCTAGTGAAATCATCAATAAAAGTTACAAAGTAGGAACTACCCTGACCAACGGTGAGAGTAGGAGCAGGACCCCAGACATCGGAATGAATGAGATCAAACGGGAGAGAAGAGCCACAGCCTTGCTTTAGTGGGAAGGAGGAGTGATGATATTTGCTAAGCTGACATGCATCACAGTTGAGCGGAGGACTGGTCTGATGTAAGTGGGGCAAAAGCTGGCGAAAAATCGGAGGAGGAGGATGTCCAAGGCTAAGATGCCATTGAAGCAGATCTGTAGAAGAGGAGGAGTAGGCGGACAGAGCGGAAACATTGTCGAGGAAGTAGAGGCCGCCACACTCAGTCCCAGTAGTAATTGTTTGTTGGGTCCTCGAGTCCTGAGAAGAACAAGAAGTTGGAGTGAAAAAGACGGAGCACTGAAGTTGCATGCAAAAAGTAGTAACGGATAATAAATTGCAAGGAAACTTCGGGACATAGAGGGTTTCCGCCAAGCGAAGCGATGGGGTGACTTGAACCATGCCCGTCCCATGAATCGGGGAAGGTGAACCATCCACAATAAGAACTGGGGGCAACCGATCATGCGTTTCGAGGAGAGAGAAGCAATGAGGATTGTTGGTCATGTGATTTGTAGCATAAGAGTCAATCAGCCATTTAGCTTGGGTAACGACGTGGGCAATACCGGAAGTCGTGGCCATAGAAGCAGACGGCCGAGAGGAGGTAGAGGTTGAGGAAGAGACATCACCGGAGGGGCGAAGATGAGGATGTTTCTACCAACAACGGTCAACAGAATTGCCGGTACGACCATAGTGAGAGCAGAGGAACCTAGACGAACCGCGCCTGCCGGACTGGCTGCGGCCACTAGTGCCACCCCGCTGAGCCTGGTGAGCATACGAGTCCTGTGGAGGAGGGGAGGACAACAGAGGACGCTGGAGTAGAGAAGTAACAGCAGCTATGCGACCCGCGGTGTCATCCAAAGTGGGAGACTCCGCCTCGCCTAAAATCTGCTGGCGGATCATATCAAAGGAGTCGGGAAGACGCAGCAGATAACAAACAACTAGGAGTTCCTGGAAGTGTTTTTGCTACTCGGCCAAGTCCGCGGAGAAGGGTCGATTCTGGAGGATCTCAGTGCAAATAGCCTGAACCTGCTGATAAGCCGCAGCAGGAGACATGGATGGATGGGCGATGTCACAACCCGCATTTTCTCAATGGTAAAATCGTATCAGAGTAAGAGAAAACACGTACTGTGATGCCACGTCGTGCAGGGGATAACTGCACACGCTCAGGCAAAACTCCAGACATTACATTTTAAGGAAAATTGTTGATTCGATATGAAAGAAAATCAGTTACGAAGAATGGCCGTGTCCCTCGGCCCGGTGGATCAGCTAGTCCACAGTTAAAACTATATTTATACGCAGCAGAAAATACTTCGGTTCAATTAAACTGACACCCTAAGTGAGCATAAGTGTCCCCGGGGGACGACTTACACGAGCATGACTCTAAGGTGAATATAATAGGTATGAAAAAATAGTGTTTTACGTTGAGGAAAAAGATAGTGTCTTTGTTTTAGAAAACATGTTATGCATGAAGTACATATATTAATACTTTTAGATTTTTAAAATATCTAACATGCAGCCTAGCATAAATCCTTCCCAGAAGCAAGTAACCAACCTCAAATAGGCAAAAACAGCAGTTTAAATTCATATTCAGCATCACAAAAGGCCACCAGTGGGCGCCAACAACCTGACACGAATCCACTGGCGAGTATGTATGTCTATACAGAAGAGTAAAGAGCTACCTCACAACAGACGGGGATCAGCAATCTCAGCTACCCTAGAGGCCACCAACAAGCCCCTCCAAAGAACTAGCCGCTGACCTGGCTACAACCTGGAGCTGAGGCATTCAAGAAAAGAACACCTCAGCAAGGAAACATCAAAAGTAATTAGAGCAATAGGTTAATGAGCAATAAGATGAAGGGTTTACCAACCCGGCAACAAGCTGCTATAAGAAAAGAAAAAAAAAGGAAAGGCAGCAAGAAAAGAGTACTGTCTATGACACCGCAGGGCACACCAAGGGTGAGCATTTAAAACCAACATGCCCCACCAATAAAGCCTGCAACAGCATCTAGACATATACATATGCCAAAAGAAAGGGAAAGCATAAACAGGAAAGGGACTAACAGTCCTAACACGTGGGTGAGTGGCAGTGGTCAGACATGGGTCTGATTGTGTAACTAGAATCAGACCCAAAAAGGGCTAAGGGGTCAAACAGTGGCAGCTTTAGGGTCCCACACACACCAACCCAAACCGGGGCAAAAGGCGGTGGCCACAGCTCTCCACATAAAACCACCCCTCTAGAGGCCACCAAAACTCCACCACCTGCCACGACCCAAGAGTCGGCATGCAGAAAAATAGCCGAACACCCAAAGCACCCCCCCCCCTAGGGAAAAAGTCAAGCTAACAATCCTAAGGAACTCACGAACCCAAGTCAAAACGTCGGGTCCAACCGACGCGGCCTTGAACGCCCAACCTGAACCAACCCCGAGTCTACCTGACCCCAAGACAAGCGCAGCACCAGTGTCGACGCGATGTGTCGACACCTCGACAAGCCGGTGTCGACACAAGGTGTCGACACAACCACGGCCGGTGTCGACACCGAGTGTCGACACTACAGAGGCCAGTGTCGACACAAGGTGTCGACACTGCCACGGCTGGTGTTGACACCAAGTGTCGACACTACAAAGGCCAGTGTCGACACAAGGTGTCGACACTGCCACAGCTGGTGTCGACACCAAGTGTCGACACTACAAAGGCCAGTGTCGACACAAGGTGTCGACACTGCCACGGCTGGTGTCGACACCAAGTGTCGACACTACAAAGGCCAGTGTCGACACAAGGTGTCGACACTGCCACGGCTGGTGTCGACACCAAGTGTCGATACTACAAAGGCCAGTGTCGACACAAGGTGTCGACACTGCCACGGCTGGTGTCGACACCAAGTGTCGACACCACTGTAGCCGGTGTCGACACAAGGTGTCGACACTGCCGCTGCTGGTGTCGACACCAAGTGTCGACACCACAACTGGCCGGTGTCGACACAACAGTGTCGACACCCCAATTGGCTACAGGAGCCAGATCCAGCAAACGACCAAAAACGGGAACGGGGAAAAATCCTCTTCTCTCTCGAGCACGACCTCCATCGGCAATGGTACCTACTCGACCTAGACTGAACCAAAACTGCCCCTAATAGACGAAATCCCTCAGGAAAACTAAGATTTTCTGGACCTTCCTACACTAACCATGGCATGATCGGGAACAAGCCCTAGCTTACACCTCAGATCTACACAAAAGGGATAAAAGATTAAATCACAAGAAGGCAAAGATCAACTAGGCAAGGATGAGGGTACATCACTTGCCTCAAAACCAGGAACTCGGTCGGCGGCCTCCCCCGCTTGCGGATCTGGCCGCAGGGCAGCAAGCTGAGGAGCAGAAAGAAGGCAGATCCTGACGGGGGCAGCCCATATCCACTCTCGAAACCAAGATCCGACCGCAGAACTCCAGGAAAACGGCGTCCGAAGGCTAGGGTAGGCCGGCGACGCTCCTCCTCTCGCACGACGGGCGACGGCTTCTACCAAACAGAGAAACAGGAAAGAACCAAAAAAAGGAACCCAGCCCTAATCTGACCCAAGACTATATATCAGCAGTAATAATAATAAACCACAATACATAATAGTTACTATTTACACCCAATATCAAAACAACCCGAAACTTCTCGGAAAAAGACGAAATTTACGCCGCAGCTAAAAACCCACGCTACGAACGCAACTACGAAGTCGAAATTAACATTCGACGAACAAAACCCGGGATAACACCTCCCGAAGCCAAAACACAAGCATTCCCTAAGAGGCCCAACCGAGTCATCAAAAGACTCCGGCTAGCTGGGGAATCTTGCTAACAGGCTACAAACAGGCTACACAGGGAACCCTAAGAGCTAAGACCACGCTCTACAACGGCAAAAAGCCGGAAATACGCCATCGTAACGCCAGCCAAAGATCAAACGAAGCACAGAAAAACCGGGGGCGTTACAGCCACTCCCCCTAAAAGAAAGTTTCGCCTCGAAACTTTACTCACAACACTCCTATAGAGAAGGAGAGAGAAAAAGTCGGGAAAGGGCTAAATAAACAACAAAATAGAACATACCAAGCGCAAGATCAGGGAAACAGATGAGGGTGAGCCTCCCTCATCGCCGACTCCAACTCCCAAGTCGCGCTTTTCACATCTTGATTTATCCATAAAACTTTAACCATCGGAATAGTCTTCTTCCGCAACGCCCGAACTTGAGAATCCAAAATACGAACAGGCACCTCCACATAAGAAAGATTCGGCTCCAACTGAGGCACAGAATCCAAAACCTGCCTGCCATTCATCACACATTTTCGCAGCTGACTGACGTGAAAGACATCGTGCACGCCAGGGAAATTTGCGGGCAAAGCCAGCCTGTAGGCTGATACCCCAATCCGCTCAACAATCGGAAACGGCCCCACATACCTCGGGTCCAACTTCCTATTCTTGCCAAACCGCTTGACTCCAACCAACGGGGAGACCTTCAAGAATACCGAGTCCCCCACCGCAAATTCCAAGTCCGATCTACGCCGATTGGCGTTCTTCTCATACCTCTCCTGGGCTATCCGAAGCTTTTCCCGTATAAGCTTCACAGCGGTTTCCATCTCCTCAAGCTCTTCTGGTCCCAACAAAGGTCCCTCGCCAAGCTCAGCCCAAAACAAGGGAGTCCTGCAGCGCCTCCCATATAGAGCTTCAAAGGGAGCCATTTGCAAGCTTTCTTGGTAACTGTTGTTATATGCGAATTCCATAAGCCGCAAGCGCTCGTCCCACGCTCCTCCGTGGTCCAGAATATAACATCGGATCATATCTTCCACAATCTGATTTACTCGCTCTGTCTGACCATTGGTCTGCGGATGATAAGCTGTGGAATATCTCAAATCCGTACCCAACCCTTCTTGAAGGCTCTTCCAAAAACGAGACGTGAACCTGGAGTCTCAATCTGATATGATACTTACGGGTACACCATGCAATCTGACAACCTCTTCCAGATACAGCTCGGCTATCTTCCTCATCAGATAATCGATCTTAAATGGCACGAAATGAGCGCTCTTCGTCAATCTGTCTACAATTACCCAAACTGAATCATGCCCCTTAGGCGATCTCGGTAAGCCGATAATGAAATCCATCGAGATACTCTCCCACTTCCACATCGGAATCTCCAAGGGAGTCAGCTTTCCACCAGGCCTCCCATTGTCGGCTTTCACGCGCCTGCAAGTGAAACACTCTGAAACAAATCTGGCTATGTCCTTCTTCATCCCGTACCACCAGGCAATCTGTTTTAAATCATGATACATCTTGGTAGACCCTGGATGGTAGGCAACACTAGATCCGTGGGCGTCTCTGCACACCATATCTCGGATATCTCCAACTGCGGGGACGCAAAACCTGCCACGGTACTTCAAGGTACCCGCATCATCTATAGAGAAATCTGGTAATTCATCCTTCTTAGCTCGAAGATACAAATGCAGAAGATCGGGATCGTCCTTCTGATGCAGTCTCGTAAGCGAAATCCACGAAGGTTCTGCTATTGCTATACTACTCTGCGAGTCACAGCTTCCCACGGTAATGTCCATCAACAGAAACTCTTCCACTAGACGCTCGGCGGAGAGATTAAAGATCTTACCTGACTTCCGACTCAGGGCATCAGCCACCACATTTGCTTTGCCTGGATGATACTGAATTTCAACATCATAGTCGGCCACGTACTCTAACCACCGCCGCTGGAGCAGATTCAATTCTTTCTGAGTGAAGACATACTTCAGACTCTTATGATCCGTGAAAATCTTGCACTGCGCGCCATATAGCAGATGCCTCCACAATTTCAACGCATAGATCACAGCTGCAAACTCCAGGTCATGCGTAGGGTAGTTCCTCTCGTGAGTCTTTAACTGCCTTGACCCATACGCAATCACCTTCCCGTCCTGCATCAAAACGCAGCCCAGACCGACATGTGATGCATCCACATAAATATCATATTCACTATCCCCCGCAGGCAAAGACAAAACTGGAGCCGAGCATAGCCTCCTTTTTAGCTCCTCAAAAGCCTTCTCACACTTATCATCCCATATAAAGGCTATATTCTTCTATGTCAACTTGGTCAACGGCGCGGACAAGGTAGAGAAGCCTTCTACAAATCTTCTATAATAACCCGCCAAACCCAAGAAGCTTCTGATCTCTTTGGGGGTAACAGGTCTCGCCCAATCCATGACAGCAGCGATCTTCTCTGGGTCCACCGATATTCCCTCCTTATTAATCACGTGACCTAGAAAAGAAACTTGAGGCAACCAAAATTCACATTTGCTCAGCTTGGCGTACACCTTATGGTCCCTCAGAGTCGCCAAGACCAGGCGTAAATGTCGATCATGCTCCTCTGCATCCTTAGAATACACCAAAACATCGTCTATAAAGATAATCACGAACTTATCTAGAAAATCCTTGAAAACTCTGTTCATCAAATCCATAAAAGTTGAGGGCGCATTAGTCAAACCGAATGACATAACTAAAAACTCAAAATGCCCATGACGAGAGCGGAACGCCGTCCGCGGAACATCTGATTCCCGAATCCTCAACTGGTGATAGCCCAAACGAAGATCTATCTTGGAAAACACGGCACTACCTCGCAGTTGGTCAAACAAATCGTCGATTCGCGGCAAAGGGTACCTGTTCTTAATCGTAACCTTGTTCAGCTCTCTATAGTCGATGCATAACCTCATCGACCCATCCTTCTTTTTAACGAACAGCACTGGTGCACCCCAAGGCGAAGAACTTTGCCTTATAAAGCCCTTTTCCAACAACTCATCCAGCTGAATCCGCAACTCTTCCAGCTCTCGCGGGGCCATCCGGTACGGCGCCTTAACGATAAGACGCGTACCTGGCTCCAAATCTATTACAAACTCGACATCTCGATCGGGTGGAAGACCGGGAAGGTCGTCTGGAAACACATGAGAAAAGTCACGCACCACAGGAATTTCTTCCAAACGGGGCTTACTAACAATCGACCCTACCAGAGAAACCACACAGGCAAAACAGCCAGAAACAAGCAACTTTCGAGCACGCACCGCAGAAATGATTGGAGACTCCTGGAGAGAATACCCATAAACGCTCCCTGGCTGACCGTTGTCTTTGGCGAAGTCCAAGCGCTTACCCTTGCACTGGATCACAGCATTGTACCTTGACAACCAGTCCATGCCCAAAATAACGTCGAAGTCCTCCAAGTCAATCACCATCAAATCTGCCTTGGCAAGGAAATCTCCCAACAAAATTGGACAATCTAGGACACCCAGGTCCGCAACCACAGAGTCGCCAGAGGGGAACTTAACGCAGAAGGCACCACCAACACGATCTAGGCCCAGACTGAACCGCTCCACAAAGGCTTTAGCCACAAACGAGTGGGTAGCGCCGGAATCGAAGAGAACGCAAGCCCAGCGGTTCTTTACCTTAAATCGCCCTACGAATTGCATACGCATCTAAGGCAACAAGCGCCAAAACGAAACTACAACCAAAAAGGGAACGTAACGAAACGACTGGAGAGGAGTCGAACCTGAGATAACCTGGGTCGAGGTCTGCGCTTCGTCTGCCGAGAGCACATTCAGCTTTAATTTTCCTTTATCCACTTGTTGAGGCGGTGGCAGAGCCTGGAGGGGAACTGGCTGTATAATAGACTGGGTCTGAGGGCACCTTGTCTTGAGATGACCCTTCTGGCCGCACTAAAAATAGACCTTATCTTTTAACCAACAACGGGCAGCCTCGTGCCCCTTCCTTCCACACAAGGCACACACCACGTCTCCCCTGGAAGTACCCTGAATCGCGTGCACCTGTTCCTTCTTCTGCGCTCCCAACCTTTTGAAGCACTTCTCAAAGGGGTGGCCTGGACGGCCACAAAAGCTACAAATCTCTTTGACCTTCTTCCTTGCGACAGCATCAGGTTCCTGAGGGCTCTTCCCTCCACCGGACTTTCGCTTATCTTTCCTTAACTGCTGGCCTCTATTCTTGGCATTCTCAATGGCCTCAACTCTCAAAGCAGCTTCAACCGCACTGGCGTAACTGACTGCTCCATAAGCATTCGCTAACTGCTGTATGTCGCTTCTTAATCCACCCAGGAATCGCTTAACTCGGTCTGCCTCAACACTCACCAGACCCGGAGCAAACCGACTCAACTTACTAAACTCAATCTCATACTCACTAACCGTGAGTTTCCTCTGCTTTAAGTGAAGAAAGTCGTTCATTAGCCGGTCCCGTTCGACTGAAGGCAGAAACTTACTTAACAACAGCATCTTGAATGACTCCCAAGTGCAACCTGCCACTAAGCTCTCTTTCTCCCTCAGCCACCAATTCTTTGCTAAGCCCTTGAGCTGGTAGGCAGCGAGCATCACTCTCTGTTCGTCCGTAATCCCTGAGTACGAGAACATTTCCTCAATGGTAATCAGCCAGTCATCCAAAATCATGAAATCGGCCTGTCCATCATAGGTAGGGGGTCTCAGCCGCTGAAACTGGGATATGAACGCCATCTCCGGGGGCACTATAACCAAAGGCATGGGAGGAGCAGGAGGGGCAGGGACAGCTACCCCCTCTGCGGGGTCCTGAGCTCTCGGGGGCTGCCCCGCCACCACAGCTACAAGGGACTGAATCTGAGCCTGCATAGCCACTACCTGCCTCGATAACTGCTCATTACTCTGTCGCAAGCTTTCTACCAACGCATCGCTCTGCGCTCCTGACGTCTCACCCTCGGACTGGGGGGTCGATCTCGTCGCAGGACGTCTCGCCATCCTAAAATCGCACAAACTTTAGACAAATCCTAGCCCATCAACTAGAACAAAACTACCCGGTACGGACAAACACACTTGGATATGAACTTCAACTACAAAACTTGCTCTGCGAGTCATTTTCACCATGATGATGTTATGCTTATCCTAAGATGGTTCACCACCATCATACTAACTCAGGTGCCTAAACCATGAATGCATGTATTTATATTCTTTTTGACTCAAAACCATGTGTGTACATATGTCATCTTGCAAATCTTTAGCTTGGCACGTTGTGCTTATGAAATGATATGCTATGCATGATGTGCTATGCATTCTAAAAAAAACCTTAGTGCATGCCATGGGCGGCGTACACATGAAAATATTATGCATCCCATACTACATAACATTCCCATGTAATGAGAAAAAAAAAACGTGCTAGCCGCATTCATGTGGTGAGGTTATGCATCCCATACTACATAACCCTCACATGTTGCCTCCTATGGTGGATCCATATACAAACACATATTATGCATCCCATACTATATAATATGCCCTGTATACTTCTTCATGCTCATGAGTGTAGTGTTCGTGCTTCGGCCAAGACGTGCTGATGACATATCGGTGTGTGGATGGTATGATGTTAAACACTAATGCAGACAAGGGAAAGGTTGCCCAACCATTTGTCAAGCAACCTCCCTCTGATACCAACTGTCACAACCCGCATTTTCTCAATGGTAAAATCGTATCAGAGTAAGAGAAAACACGTGCCGTGATGCCACGTCGTGCAGGGGATAACTGCACACGCTCAGGCAAAACTCCAGACATTACATTTTAAGGAAAATTGTTGATTCGATTTGAAAGAAAATCAGTTACGAAGAATGGCCGTATCCCTCGGCCCGGTGGATCAGCTAGTCCACAGTTAAAACTATATTTATACGTAGCAGAAAATACTTCGGTTCAATTAAACTGACACCCTAAGTGAGCATAAGTGTCCCCGGGGGACGACTTACACGAGCATGACTCTAAGGTGAATATAATAGGTATGAAAAAATAGTGTTTTACGTTGAGGAAAAAGATAGTGTCTTTGTTTTAGAAAACATGTTATGCATGAAGTACATATATTAATACTTTTAGATTTTTAAAATACCTAACATGCAGCCTAGCATAAATCCTTCCCAGAAGCAAGTAACCAACCTCAAATAGGCAAAAACAGCAGTTTAAATTCATATTCAGCATCGCAAAAGGCCACCAGTGGGCGCCAACAACCTGACACGAACCCACTGGCGAGTATGTATGTCTATACAGAAGAGTAAAGAGCTACCTCACAACAGACGGGGATCAGCAATCTCAGCTACCCTAGAGGCCACCAACAAGCCCCTCCAAAGAACTAGCCGCTGACCTGGCTACAACCTTGACCTGAGGCATTAAAGAAAAGAACACCTCAGCAAGGAAACATCAAAAGTAATTAGAGCAATAGGTTAATGAGCAATAAGATGAAGGGTTTACCAACCCGACAACAAGCTGCTATAAGAAAAGAAAAAAAGGAAAGGCAGCAAGAAAAGAGTACTGTCTATGACACCGCAGGGCACACCAAGGGTGAGCATTTAAAACCAACATGCCCCACCAATAAAGCCTGCAACAGCATCAAGACATATACATATGCCAAAAGAAAGGGAAAGCATAAACAGGAAAGGGACTAACAGTCCTAACACGTGGGTGAGTGGCAGTGGTCAGACATGAGTCTGATTGTATAACTAGAATCAGACCCAAAAAGGGCTAAGGGGTCAAACAGTGGCAGCTTTAGGGTCCCACACACACCAACCCAAACCGGGGCAAAAGGCGGTGGCCACAGCTCTCCACATAAAACCACCCCTCTAGAGGCCACCAAAACTCCACCACCTGCCACGACCCAAGAGTCAGCATGCAGAAAAATAGCCGAACACCCAAAGCACCCCCCCCCCCTAGGGAAAAAGTCAAGCTAACAATCCTAAGGAACTCAGGAACCCAAGTCAAAACGTCGGGTCCAACCGACGCGGCCTTGCACGCCCAACCTGAACCAACCCCGAGTCTACCTGACCCCAAGACAAGCGCAGCACCAGTGTCGACGCGATGTGTCGACACCTCGACAAGCCGGTATCGACACAAGGTGTCGACACAACCACGGCCGGTGTCGACACTACAGAGGCCAGTGTCGACACAAGGTGTCGACACTGCCACGGCTGGTGTCGACACAAGTGTCGACACTACAAAGGCCAGTGTCGACACAAGGTGTCGACACTGCCACGGCTGGTGTCGACACCAAGTGTCGACACTACAAAGGCCAGTGTCGACACAAGGTGTCGACACTGCCACGGCTGGTGTCGACACCAAGTGTCGACACTACAAAGGCCAGTGTTGACACAAGGTGTCGACACTGCCACGGCTGGTGTCGACACCAAGTGTCGACACTACAAAGGCCAGTGTCGACACAAGGTGTCGACACTGCCACGGCTGGTGTCGACACCAAGTGTCGACACCACTGCAGCCGGTGTCGACACAAGGTGTCGACACTGCCGCTGCTGGTGTCGACACCAAGTGTCGACACCACGACTGGCCGGTGTCGACACAACAGTGTCGACACCCCAATTGGCTACAGGAGCCAGATCCAGCAAACGACCAAAAACGGGAACGGGGAAAAATCCTCTTCTCTCTCGAGCACGACCTCCATCGGCAATGGTACCTACTCGACCTAGACCGAACCAAAACTGCCCCTAATAGACGAAATCCCTCAGGAAAACTGAGATTTTCGGGACCTTCCTACACTAACCATGGCATGATCGGGAACAAGCCCTAGCTTACACCTCAGATCTACACAAAAGGGATAAAAGATTAAATCACAAGAAGGCAAAGATCAACTAGGCAAGGATGAGGGTACATCACTTGCCTCAAAACCAGGAACTCGGTCGGCGGCCTCCCCCGCTTGTGGATCTGGCCGTAGGGAAGCAAGCTGAGGAGCAGAAAGAAGGCAGATCCCGGCGGGGGCAGCCCAGATCCACTCTCGAAACCAAGATCCGACCGCAGAACTCCAGGAAAACGGCGTCCGAAGGCTAGGGTAGGCCGGCGACGCTCCTCCTCTCGCACGACGGGTGACGGCTTCTACCAAACAGAGAAACAGGAAAGAACCAAAAAAAGGAACCCAGCCCTAATCTGACCCAAGACTATATATCAGCAGTAATAATGATAAACCACAATACATAATAGTTACTATTTACACCCAATATCAAAACAACCCGAAACTTCTCGGAAAAATACGAAATTTATGCCGCAGCTAAAAACCCACGCTACGAATGCAACTACGAAGTCGAAATTAACATTCGACGAACAAAACCCGGGATAACACCTCCCGAAGCCAAAACACAAGCATTCCCTAAGAGGCCCAACCGAGTCATCAAAAGACTCCGGCTAGCTGGGGAATCTTGCTAACAGGCTACAAACAGGCTACACAGGGAACCCTAAGAGGTAAGACCACGCTCTACAACGGCAAAAAGCCGGAAATACGCCATCGTAACGCCAGCCAAAGATCAAACGAAGCACAGAAAAACCGGTGGCGTTACAGGCGAAGAGGTCCATACAGAGAGTATAAATGCGGGACGTCTGGCCCCCATTTGAATAGAGAGCAGCGAGCTGAAGCCAGGCAGCCTTGACCATTTCATTACGGCGGATGACGGGAAGGCAATCATCGGAGAGGTTGTTGGGAAGCCATGTGCGGACAAGCACATCACTCGCATCCCAGTCATCAAATTGAGCAGAGTTAGGAGGAGGAGGGTCATCAGTGAGGTGGTGACATTTGCGCTGAGAGCGAAGAAGAAAGGTGAAAGAAACGCTCCAATCCGGATAATTGGAACCAACCAGTTTAGAAACGGTGCAAATGTTTCCAGAAGGAGTAGGAGGAGCCACAGGAGTGGTGGAGGTAGAGATGACGGGGGTGGAGAGACCGAAAGTGTCCATAGAGAAAAACAGGAAGCAGCGTGAGGAGAAGAAAATTCGCCGAGAAAGAAAAGGGAGAAAGCCGCGAGAACAAAGGAGGAGGCCGCGACAAGAAAAGGAGACCGCATCGGAAAAGAAGGAAACCACAACAGGTAAAAGAGAAGAAGCTACAACGGTCACGGTGTCAGCACACCAGCGGCCAGAAAGCAGACCAAAGCACAGGGAAAGAGGTCGCGCGAACTGAAATGAGTCCGAGCGAACAGAGAGAAGAAAGAGCGGAATGAAGTCACTCAAACAGTGCAGCGATAAGACATAGAAGCCGCGTGAATAGAAAACAAGCCGCGCGGACAGAATAGCCAAAGAATGAATCAGGTCGAATCGATCGCTTGCTCTGATACCATGTAAAAGTAGCGAACAAACGACTAAAAAACAAGCCGAAAATTTGAATAATTGAAAGTTTTATTATCCAAAAAAGGTATCATTTACAAAGGTATGACCTCCCATTTATAGAATGGAGGTGAAAGGAGAGAGTGCAAGAAAACAATGTGGGACTAAAAATATACATAGTTGTGGGGCTAAAAAATAAAGAGACCGAACTGGCCGAGCGGTTAGACAAATGGGCTAACCGTTCGGCAACACCAGAAGGAAGAACACAGGTCGCAATAGGAGACCGCTAGACCGCCCGGTCTCCAAGTCGTTTGAGAGAGACCGCTAGACCGCTCGGGTAACAAACAGCAACAGTCTGGATACCAAACAGCTAGAGAGTATCTGCTAGACCGCGTGGTCAACAACTCGCCAGACGTAGACCGCCAGACCGCTCGGTCTCATACTTCAACAACATGTTTAACTAATAAGTCTCCAAATAGGGAGGGAATGGAGAAACTACCCGGATCAGAAAATTTCTTGGGCAACTTATTTAGCAGAACTGTCGAACATTTCTAGTTCAATTGAAGAATGGAGAAATCCTCAGGTTTCTTTTTGTTAGATAAAAGATCCTTGTGATACTTTGCGTACTTCGGTATTTTTGTTATTGGAAAAAGAACAAATTTATTTGAATTTGTTTAAATATTTCTAAAAAATTCAATAATGCTCAACCAACTTGTCAAATTTTAATTTGGACGGATATGGAGGAGGCGGTTGATACTCTTTAATTTTTTTGCCTTTAGATTCTTCAAGAGGAGGTGGTGCAGAAATTATTACCTCTTCATCAACCGGCTTTGTTGTAGTAGTTACCTCTTTTCCACTCCACAGTGATATAGCCTTGGCTTCCCCCTTCGTGTTGGGCTCCGTATTACCCGGTAGTGCTCTGTTCTAAAGGTCGGGGTGCATCTTTGCAATTTTCCTGATTTGATTTTCCAAGTTGTGAATGGATCTGGTTTCATTTCAGATATTCATATCATTACTTTCCTCATGCTTAGAAAACACGTACTCAAAGGTTGAGATTTTGGAGCTAACGAAGGAAAATATCCTGGCGGAATAGTGTGAGGTGGTCTAGTCACGTCCCCTAGATTGCTTCAAGAGAAGTTGGGATGATTTCTATAATCCGAGTGATAGGTATTATCGTATAAATTATGTCCCAGTTTGAAGGGTGGCTAATTCGGATTGTCTAAGTAATCCACATGTTCGACAATAGTGTAAGGTTCCCAGGTAGGTATAGAAAAGGAAGCAATCATCTCTTCTATTCATTTATTTAGTATCTCAACCTGGAGAGATATATTAGTATAATTATCAATTTTTTTTCATCCTTGTCGTTGATTTGTTGTTGTTGTAGTGTGGAGGCCGGACGGTCTGCCGCTGTTCGGAGGTCGGGCGGTCTGGCGGTTTATCTCAGCGGCTTGTCTGCCGGGCTGTTGTTGTTTGGTATCCGAGCGGTCTGGCGGTTTGTCTCAAGCGACTTGGAGACCGGCGGTCTAGCGGTCTCCTGTGGCGGCTTGTTCTATATGGCAGCTTGTTCTCTCCTTCTGGTGGCTGTCGAGCGGTTAGCCTACTCGTCTAACCTCATGACTTGTTTGATTTATTTATTTGTAAAGCCGCATATTCTTGTAATTTTTTAGTCTCTCATTGCTTATTTGTAATCTCTCTCATCTCGTCCATTCTATAAAAGGGAGGCTATACCTTTGTAATACTCACCTTTTTGGATAATAAAATTGCGTTACTCCAAATTTTAGGTCTGTTTGTTTTCTGATCGCACATGGTATCAGAGGACTCGATCTTTTCATCCTGATTCTGTGAGCTCTCTCTATCCACGCAGCTTGATTCTTCTTCTTGCGACCTGTATTCACAACTTGTTACTTCAGCCTGCTTGCACCCTATTCGCACGATTTCTTTCTTTCCTTGTTGTTGCCCTTTGTGTGTACGGCCTCTTAGATTATCCTTTCTTATCGCCGCGACCTGTTATTAAGTCGCCACGACCTGTTCTTCTTGCAATGACCTATGCTTAATTGTTGCGCCCTCCCTTTCTATCCTATCCTCTTCTTAAGTCACCGCGACCTGTGCTTAAGTCGCCGCAATCTATTCCTTTTGTCGTGACTTGTTCCTAAGTTGCCGAGACTTGTTCTTCTCTCTTATATGGAAACCTCCGAACTCTCTGCCAACACTACTCCTATTGTCACTCTTCCACCTCTTCCTCCTACTCCTTCGAGAAACCTTGACACCGTTTCCAAACTCATCCGTCCCAATAAACCAGATTAGAGTGTCTCCTTCACCTTCCTTCTCTGCTATCAATGCAAATGCCATCATCTCACTAATGACCCTCTTCCACAAGATTCCCCTCTCTATGATGATTCAGATGTCAGTGACGCTCTAGTCCGCACTTGTCTAGCTAACAACCTCTCTGATGAATGCCTACCTATCATCCATCATGATGAAATGGTCAAGGCTGCTTGACTTCATCTTACCGCTCTCTACTCTAAGGAGGCTCAGACATCCCGCATCTATACTCTGTATGCGGACCTCTTTGCCCATCCCTCCATGTCTCCTGCTGCTGCTTATCAATAGGTTCAGGCTCTCGAAGTCGAAATTGGCCAAAATCGCCCCTTCTCTGCAAATCTCGCTGAGCAACACAAACACTTCCAGGAGCTTCTGGTTGTGTCTTATCTTCTGTGACTTCCTGAGACGTATGACATGATATATCAACAAATCCTTGGCGAGGAGGAGTCTCCCAGCCTGGATGCCACTGCTGCCCGCATTGTTGTGGTTACATCTCTGCTACAACGTCTGTTGTTATCCTTCCCTCCTCAAACGGACAACTACTCTCACCAAACTTAGTAAAGGGGCTCTGGTAGCCGCAACCACCCATTCGGTGAATGCGGTGCTTCCCGCTTTCTCTGTTCTCACTGTGGCCTCACCGGCCACACGGTTGATCACTATTGGAAGAAGCATCCTCATCTTCTACAAACTGGGGATGCTTCCACCTCCTCTTTGAAGCTGTCCACCTCCGTGGTCACGTCTTCAGGTAGTGCCCATGTTGCTACTCAAGGTAAATGGCTGATCGACTCTGGTGCTACCAATTATATGACCGACAATCCCCGGTCTTTATTACGAACGGCTCTCCCTCACCGGTCAATGGAATAGGAGTGGTTCATGTCACTCTGTCTCTTCGCTTGACAGACACCCTCTACGTGCCGAAGTTCCCTTGCAATTTGTTATCTGTTACTTCTTTTTGCAAGCAACTATAGTGCTACGTAACATTCACTTCTACTACTTGTTCTTTTCAGGATCCAGACTCCAAACGGATGATTGCTACTGGGATTGAGAGTTGCGGCCTCTACTACCTCGACAACTTTTTCGCGATATCCATTTTCTCCTCCTATTCTACTGATCTTCTGTAGTGTCACCTTCGTCTTGGTCATGCTCCTTCAAGACTTATTCATCATCTTCTACCCCACCTTCCTCAGCAGAGTCCTCCTCTCAACTGTGACACATGTTAGCTTGGAAAGCATCACCGCTCCTCCTTCCCACCGAAGAAAGGTAGTGGATCTTCCCGACCATTTGATCATGTTCACTCCGACATCTGGGGTCCTGCTTCTACCCGCAGCATAGGTCAGGGTAGTTCATATTTTTAGCCTTTATTGATGATTTCTCTAGGTGTACGTGGGTGTATCTTTTAAGGATCGCTTTGAACTATTTTCTATATGAACATCGTTTTATAATATGATTAAGAATCAGTTTGATAGATCTATTAAAATCTTTCGCTCTGACAATGCTAAGGTTTATCTTAGTACTGTTTTCTCTTCTTTCTATATGAAACTGGGTATTATTCATGAAACTATCTGTGCCTACACCTCACAGCAAAATGGGGTGGCGGAGCGCAAAAACCGTCACCTCCTCGATGTCGCTCGTACTCTAATGAAACAGATGCAGGTTCCTCTCTCCTATTGGGGCTACGCTGTCCTCATCTCCTGCTATCTCATTAATCGCCTTCCGTCCACGGTTCTACACGGAAAAAGCCATTCTCCATTCTATACCCGGGTAAGGATCCGTTTCCTCTCCCTCTATATATCTTTGGGTACACGGCTTTTGTGCACGCTCCTTCTGCCACTCATGACAAACTCCCCCATGTGCGACCAAGTGTGTCTTTTTGGGTTACTCTACTACTCAAAAAGGCTATTGTTGCTTTGACCCCGTTATTCGTAAGAAATACGTATCCGCGGATGTGACCTTCTTCGAGAATGAATTCTATTTCTCTTCTGACCCCTCTTCATCTCCAGATATTTCCTCTATCATCCCCTCCACCACGTCTACTCCCATCGAGATATCCCCACCGTCGACTGCACCGTCTCCTCCTTCTCTCGCCCTCACCACCACTGCTCTCTCCCTCCTCTCCGTGATCATCTCTCTCCACTCCCGAGCCAGCTCTCTCCTCCATGGATGCTCTGATTCCTACGGAACACGCCGACCTGGATCTTCCCATTGCTCTTCGCATAGGGGTGCAGACGTGTACCCAACACCCGCTGGCTGCTGTTTTTTCCTATGATCGTCTAACTCCTTATCGTAGAGCATTTGCCTTGGCTATCTCTGCCACTACCACTCCCCGCACCTATAGGAAGCTCTTGTTGTTCCTCATTGGAAGGAAGCCATGGATGCGGAAATTGCAACCCTCACTAAAAGGGGTACGTAGACCATTGTTCCTCGCCCTTTGGGCACTAATGTGGTTAGTTGTCACTGGGTCTTTGTTGTAAAGTTCAGTCCAGACGGCAGCGTGGATCTATATAAGGCCCGCTTGGTCGCCAATGGCTTCACTCAGACTTATAGTGTCGACTACTTTGACACCATCTCTCCTGTTACTCATCTCAGCACCATTCAGGTCCTTCTCTCTGTGGCTGTCAATAGGGATTGTCCCATTTCACAGCTCAATGTTAAGAATGCCTTTCTCTATAGTGATCTTCAGGAAGATGTTTACATGGAGTAACCTCCTGGGTATATTGCTCAGGGTGAGACACGAGTATGTCAGCTGAAGAAGCCATTTATGGTTTAAAGTAAAGCCCTCGGGCTTGGTTTGAAAACTTTAGCGTCATTGTTGCAGCCATTGGTTTTCCAAGAAGTTTAGCCGATCACTCCTTATTCATTCGCAAAACCTTCTCGGGTCTAGTGGTTCTTGCTATATATGTGAATGACATTCTTCTTACTGGCGATGACCAGGTCGGGGTAGCTTTGACAAAGAAACACCTCCGTCAACACCTAGTCACAAAGGATATGGGCTCCCCAAAATACTTTCTGGGGATTGAAATCTCTAGGAAGCCCAACTCCATGGTCCTTTCCCAGCGAAAGTATGCTCTTGATTAACTAAATGAGGTAGGGTTGACTGGTATTAAACCTGCCCGATGTCCGATGGCTACTGGAGAATACAAAACTTGGACAGATGACTCACCTCTTCTATCCGATATTATGAGGTACCATCATCTGGTTGGCAAACATATTTATCTCACGATAACCAGACCCGACATCTCCTATGTTGTAGGTAAGGTGATCCAATTCATGCATGCTCCTAGGGAGTTCCATCTACAGTCTTCCCTCAGGATATTGGAGTATATTAAAGCAGCGCCAGGGAAAGGACTTATTTTTCAGAAGAATGGTCACTCGAGGGTCGAAGCTTACTCAGATTCGAGCTATGCTGATTACAAAGGAGACCGCAAGTCAATGTCGGGCTTTTGCATATTTGTTAGAGGGAATCTTGTTAGCTTAAAGAGCAATAAACAGTCCGTGGTCTCAAGGTCTAATGCTGAAGCAAAATATCGTCGTATGACATCGACCACATGTGAGTTGAAATGGTTACGTGCTCTCATGCTTGACTTAGGAGAGTTCTACAACTATCCTCTTCCTATGTTCTGCGACAACAATTCCACGATATACATCTCCAAAAATCCGGTCTTCCATAAGAGAACAAAACACATAGAAGTAGACTGTCATTTTATTCCGGAAGATATCTTGAAGAAACAGATTTGTACTCCATTCGTCACTTCTGACAACGAGTTGGCAGATATCTTCACCAAGACGCTGTCCGCTTACTTTTTCCATATTTGCGACAAGCTGGGCATGATTAATATCTATGCTCCAACATGAGGCGAAGTGTTGCAGTGTGGAGGCCGGGCGGTCTGTTACTGTTCGGAGGCCTGGCGGTCTGGCGGTTTATCTCAGTGGCTTGTCTACCGGGCTATTGCTGTTTGGTATCCGACCGGTCTGATAGCTTGTCTCAAGCGACTTGGATACTGGCGGTTTAGCGGTCTCTAGTGGCGGCTTGTTCTCTGTGCCATCTTGTTCTCTCCTTCTGGTGGTTGTCGAGCGGTTAGCCTACTCGTCTAACCGCGCGACTTGTTCGGTTTGTTTATTTGTAAAGCCGCATATTGTTGTATTTTTTTAGTCCCACAATGCTTATTTATAATCTATCTCATCTCCGTAATTCTATAAAATGGAGGCTATACATTTCTAATACTCACCTTTTTGGATAATAAAATTTTGTTACTCCAAATTTTCGATCTGTTTGTGTTTTGTTCGCACAGATGTTAAGAGTTCCGTCGGTGGTAGAATCAAAATACTACATTATTTGATTATTATGGTTGTTATAGAAAGTTTGATTTTGTAACAACTTAGCCATTTTGGATGGCGGAAAATATTTCGTGAAAAAATGTTCCGTCATCTCGGCCCAAGTATTGATCGAGCCCGTTAGTAGAGAACCCAACCATTGTTTTGCCTTTGTGCGCAAAGTAATAGGAAAAGATCTTAGCCTTATCACATCATCAGAAACTCCATGAATTTTAAATGTATCATATATTTTTAAGAAGTTAGAAATATGAGCGTTAGGATGCTCATCCTGAAGCCATCAAATTGTACATACTGTTGTACCATTTGAATGATAATTGATTTCAATTCAAAAGAATTTTTCACAATAGATGGTAGAGCAATACTTAATTGAACGTCGTCCAAATTTGGTCAGGCATAATAAGAAATAGAACTTTGATTGGCCATATTCTGATTAGGATTTGGTTCACCCATATAAGAAGAAAGGGAAGTAGTAGAAGAAGGAGAAGAGAGAAAAGATAAAGGAACAAAAGTGTGTCTGACGAATTCCGCACCAAATCTTGAGAATCAAGATCAAAGACTCGTAAGAGTTGCCAAAGGGTCCTTCCTCGATTTTCGAATATAAATCTAAAAGATCTGAATGATTGCCTTGGGTCATACACCAATAAAAATTAAAAACTATAATTAAAATTTTTTAACGAAATTTCCCTAGATTTCCCAAGGACTACCCGATGAAGAATTCACAAGGTATTAGGCAATATTGTGGGATGAAAACCCAACATAGCCAATTCTAAAATAAAATTTTCAATAGAAATGAACAAAAAAATAACAAAGATGTCTTATTTCAAAATTAAACCTAAAATGATAAAAGTAATAGAACTGTGCTTTCAAAAAATCAACCAAAAATAAGTCCCCGGCAATGGAGCCAAAAACTTGATGGGTGCTTTCATATAGTACTAAATAGTTTCGAAACTTGTTAGAGCGTAACCCGATATTGCAATTGCACATATCTTTAGAAGCATAGAATCAAGTGTCGTATTCCATGGGTTTGATGAGTACTTGTACTCACACAGAAGAGCAATTATTTTATATAACAAAAAGGGTTGGTTGATTTGACATACTAAGAGAAAAATCAATTGAAAATATTATGATAAAAATGTTGGGTTTTGCTAGGATGGCACAACACTTATGCGTAGCAGAAATGGAATAAGAAAACCCAAAAGAGTTTGCATCTAGAGATGAACATTAATCTGAAAGTAAATGTCGTGAAATAAAATTACCTTTGAGGGATTGCATATATACTCAACCAAGGTGCTCCGAATGATTCCAACGAACAGCAACGGCTGGAGTTCCGAGCATAAAATGGTGTCATGCCTCCTATGGATATCCACACGAGCACGGAGATTCCTAGACTCTTGTCACACAAGATCTAGGTCGAAAGTAGGTTTTCCCTCAATGTCTCCACGGACTTATAGATCTATTCAAGGAGAGGTGGCTGTGATGAATATTACGCTCAGGAAACCCTTTCCGACGATGATACCAGGTTGGGTGGTTGGTCGAAGCGTGCGACTTTCACGAACTAGCAGAATGGTTCCGTCGCCGGGAAGGAAAGGCCTTCGATCGATTAGGTCGGGGAAAATGAACAGTTACATATCGACTCACTATACAAATCCTTTTTATACAAAAAGTCGAACCAGCCGATACCCGCAGACCAACCAAACCAAACTTAAAGGAAATAAACTGGACATAACAAAATTCGTCGTGTATCACGTCGATATTCGATGAATCAAAATATATTCGGCGAGATAACACAGATATACACTATGAATCGAAATAAAGAAAATCGTCACGTATCAAGAGGATATTCAACGAAGCGACGATTCTCGACGAATCGTGGTACTCGACAAATGAGTCTAATTCGTCGAAACTATCATGACGATATTCGATGAATCCAAGATGGAAGCGTTGAGATGTCACAATGATACTCGACGAATTCAAACCATTCATCGAAACCTCTCAGACATACTCAACGAATTTACATTAGATAATTTTGACCACTTACCTGATGAAATATATTCAAAATACATGTCACGGAATGAAATTCCTCCACATCCTGAACATCGCAGGCTTGGTCCTTCACTCATATAATATATGAGAAAGCCTAACACAAACCTTTCCAACTTCTCTAATGCTCTTTTGTGCGACCCCACAAGCTCATATTGCATTGGCAGTGAGGCCACATGTTTGATCACTTGCAGATCACCTGGTAATACTAACAGTCTCCCACTTGATCTTTAAAGTATGAAACATAAGCATCATAAATAATGAGTGACATCTAGCAATGCATCATTGCTCCACAAGCAATATGAGTTTAAAACTCGAAATCCATCGCGACCAATATATCAGTGTTATCATGTCCCTTCATCCCTTACATCTGGATAGAACTAGAGGTATAGACCGTGTCGCCCTCATAATTATTCAATCCTAATTTACTGATATATTATGGACTTTCAGAAATTGGTGAGCCCAATATCATATATTGTGTCAACCAAGCATGGCCATGCATTTCTCAATCCCATTCCATCAAGGGGCCCATGGATGCAACTCCTGTCAAATAGGAGGACAAATCCCATCTCTGCTCACACAAAAACACACAAATTATTCGTAACATACCCAATAACCACCTTTATGATCCATCTTTCTCAAGACTGGATTTTTGATAGCATCAAAGCATGCTCTTCCTCACTCGATGAATGTTATGACTTCAGGTCAAAGGACCACAAACACCATTGCCACTTGAGCCATACTTGTGACAAGTTTATATAACAATCCATAAAGTATTCTCATGGTTGGTCTGTCCAGCACAACTTGTTCACTAACAAGTACCCTGGTGATGGCTTGATACTACAATATCATGACCTGTGAGAACCGTTCATTAGTCAACGCACATGCTATTCTCAATGTGACATCATCGCCCTCAGCTTCTAAGATGACACTCAAGCACGGACCATTTTAGAATGAAGCTTCTAAAACATAGGCTCTCACATTCAAGTCACTACTTGACTCCTATGTAAGCAAACATTCTAAGGGCATTTATTATGTTAAATTACTCTATCACAACAGAAATAAATTTACAAAATAAAAGAACTTGCCAAATAAATATATAAATGAAATGTATACAATACTCGATTCATCAAATGAATTATTACAGCCAACAAACATACAATCCACAAGACTCCCACTAGGGCTGATCATTAAGGTATTGTATAACCATAGATCTAACATGACCATCATGCTTTCTCTACGCTAGAGTCTTTGTTAGTGGATCCACAATATTTTCTTCAGTCGGCACTCTGCTAATGCTCACGTCTCCTCGATCAACAATCTCTCGAATAAGATAGAACTGCCGAAGTATGTGCTTGGAGCGCTGATGAGATCTCTGTTTTGAAGCAAGTGTAATTGCACTGTTGTTGTCACAATAGAGATCCGCAAGATGAAAAATGATAGGAACTACATCTAACTCACCCAAGAATTTCCTAATCCATACAACTGTAGTGCCCCCCCCCCCCCCAGCCATTTGCCCGGGTCGGGCCGGAGGGGTACTATTGGCCCAAGACGTCCATCTAGTGCTCTTAGAGGAAGCGGTCCACCTTAACCAAGCACTAGATGGGTGCCTTGCTCGGCTTGAATCATAACATACACAACCCATCAAAGCATAGCGAAAGCATTAACAGGAAACAATTGCAGATTTATATGTAACATATCAAAATCACAGCGGTTCTAGGGCCGAAGCCTAAGTGTTTAAATAAGCCCATGGGCTATACATGTGCTGCATATAATCCTCATATACTCTCTATCTCTCTCTACGCTACTCGGCAGAACTCATGTCTCTAAAATCTGGGGACGGCGGTGTTGCATCTGCTCGAGTAAACCTAGCTGCTAGCATAAACACCTGCGACAGCGGGTCACTATGGTGCTCCACCTCATGTGGATGGTTAATCAAATAACCGTTAGTCACAGAGCTAAGTGAAAACAAATCTCCTCCCCGGATCCACATCCTGGGGAAGAGCATGCACCCACCCAACAAAAGTAAATAGCCGAAGCAAGAGATGGTTAGCACAACATTTCATATATGAACAGCTAGGAGCAATTATAAAAGAGTGCACTATAACCGGTAAAAGCAGAAATAGTATAAATCGGTTATAACAAGGCTCTACAAGCTCATCAGCACATCAGGTTTTCATATCCTGAAATCTATCGCAGGCATTCACAGCCACGCACACACCGCATGCATTCATAGTCGCGTACACACTGCAGGCATTCATAGCCGCACGCACACCGCAGGCATTCATAACCGCGCACATAAACCCTATGTCGACATAATTTGGACTGCTTCTGTTCTAGCAGGGTAGCGAGCCCCGCGGTCCTCACCGATGTGGCCGTCGGTGACAGTGGCCAGTCCTGCCACTTCTGGGGGTGATCGTACCGCACAACCCGAGGCCCTAACATACAACCATGTGTACTCTTGGATGTGAACGACATCTGGCAAATCATTTTGGCCGACCAGTGGAGGAAAACCTGACGGGGAATATAATGGCCGGTCACCTGTGGTACTCATCTCCATGTCGCCTTGAGTCGTCTACCTTCCCGCATTAGTACGAATAGTCTATGGAAGGGTCTGAGCCGCCACTATTTCACTGCAAGCAATTTACAATCAATCAATCAAAAAGGCAAACAATATAAACATCGGGTCTACGTCAGCCTGCCCTACTAGATTTAGATTTCGGGCGTCGGCACTCAGCTCTACTTTCGACAAGGAGCGTGTGAGCACATTATTTGGTGCTAGACCTGGAGGAATACTTCAAATCCGGTTATCACCAACTAAGGCTCGATGAATGCTCGTTAGAGTAGGACCCGGGACTATAATAGTAAATTGCAATGGGAAAACGTGCGGTGATTATGCTGCTTATTTAAAGTGCTGGAATGAAATGTGACCAGTACGAGACTAGAGTAGTACTGAATAGAAAGTACTAAAATAAGCCTGACCAGTACAAGAATGGAGTAGTACTGAGTAGAATGTACTGAAATAAGCCTGACCAGTATGAGACTGGATTAGTACTGAATAGGAAGTACTGAAATAAGCCTGACCAATATGAGACTGGAGTAGTATTGAATAAAAAGTATTGAAATAAGCTTGACCAGTACGGGACTGGAGTAGTACTGAAATAATCTTGACCAGTACGGGACTGGAGAAAACACAAAGAAAATGGTTAGTAGCCCAATCACTCTTATTTAGGAGGCTTCAGTTTCATTTCAGATTTTAAGGTGATTTCATTGGGTTTCACCATTTATTTGAGTACAATTAATTTGGTTGCGCCATATTTACTACGGCTTAATTGGTTCGAGGTCCGGTTAGGAGTTATATTCTTATTAGACGTGAAGAACAACTCCAAGTCATCACTCGTACACTCATCTTCCGAGCGTGCCTTATTCATCCGAGAGTCGACGTGCTCAATGGTTTTACGAGATTTGGGAAAACCCGGAGCTTAGTCGCATGCCTCAGCCGCTCTCGGGATAAAATAATTTATAGTACTTATTTAATTATAAGGAGTGGTCGCGCACTCCAATTTCCGTCGTTTAGGGAAAACGAGCGGATAAAGGGTCCGTACGCGACCCTAAGCTTCAATATTTTAATAAAAATATCAAAAATTATACCCATGACCCTTGTAAAGGACAAAAATGAGCCTAGTAATTTTTTTATAATTTTCAAGGTGTTTTGGGCATTTAATTTAGCCAAAAAAGTTTTATTTTGGCTTTTAGAAATACTAAATTAATTCCACAAATTCTCCAAATTTTTGTGGCGGTAGCCCTCATCATGGGGAAAATTTTCATGTTAGTCATTTTTCTCCTAGAGGCTTAGGTTTGGCCTCAAAAATTTCCAAATCGTTTGCCCTCTGATTTGGTCTGCTAATAGCAGATCTATCTAATTATGCGGTTAAAAATAAGCCGCAGGGTGCTTTATGCCCGACTGTCCCCACAGCGGATCGGCAGCGGATACGCTGTGGGGGGCGTTGATGCTGAGGCGGGGGGAGGTAATTAAGATAACGCCAGCCACCCGATCTTCATCACCAAATCGGGCGGCTGCTGCTTCTCGCCGGTGGTGCAGGGGTCGAACCGCCTCCGTCGCCGGTAGTAGGTAACCGCAGAAGCTGGCACCGGCCCCGATCAGCTCGCCGGGGCAGCGGTTCTCTGAGCGATGGTCCGCCGGCCTGGCGCCGCCGGCCGCTGCCGGAATAACTATCCCGAGATCTTTGGGGTGGCAGTGGCCCTGCTCCCGGCGCCACCGCGCCACCGCGCCACCGCGCCACCGCGCCACCCCCGCTCATCGGGCAGCCTACCGCCTACCAATCCACCCCCGGCCAACATGCTGGTGGTTAGGCTTCACGCCGGCGGTGGTCCGACGGCCATGCGCCGCCGACCGCCGCCGCCAGCGTAACCAGCGTAAAACACAGAAAGTCTATTTTTACAGGCGCCGCCGGAACCGTGATTTCCGGCGGCACCGCCGCTCTCCGCCACTGGGGGCCACCGCTGCCAGTGGGATAACACTCCCCCAGCACCACCGCCAGCTCTGGGGGAGGATTTCTCCTCCTTGGGCGCCACCCGGCCTGGAACAAGGCTCGGGTGGCGCCGGCGGCACTCCAGCCCCCAGGAGTGCCATGAACTACGTCAAAAATGGAAAGGGGAGGGAGAGAAGGTTCCACCTTAGTTTGTTGGGCTCGGGAGGGGCCTGCCTGGTCGGCCATGCTTGGGGGGTGGTGGAGGAGGGGGAGGGAGAGCTCGGGTTGCCTTTTTCCGTCCACCAGGCCTCCGACAGGGGGTTGGGCAGGGGGAGGAAGGTTGCTCTTAAGTCTTAGGGGAAAGAGAGGGGGTGGGGTTGCCTTTATAGGGAGGGGGAGTGGAAGCTCCCTCCCTTTGGGCAAGGTGGGACTAATCCCTCCTTAGGGAGGGGTTAATCCCCACCCTCGAGCTGTCCAAGGACAGCTGGAGGTCCCTCATTTTCCCCCATATGGGGAAAAAGGGATGAAGCACTTTTGGGCTTGGGCCTTACGGGTGGGAAAGAGAGAGAGAGTGAGAGAGAAAAGTGGGTGGGCCTCCACTTGTTTTAGGATAGGGGCTTACTGGTTGGGGGCCCAAGGAGAGTGAGGGGGCATGGGCCATCCTTCCTTAGAGTGTAGGTGGGCCCCAAGGAGAAAAATCTAAAAAGTGGATTTTTATGTGGGTTTGACCAAGTCAACCCTATGGTGGGTCTCCCTTGCTGGTCAAATTCAAAGTGGGCCCAATTCATCGAGGTCAGGTCAAAGTTCGGGTGTCGTGTCATAATTGGTGTGCGCACGCTATTCGGTGCATGACAATGCTTGATTTGACCATGGGTTGGCCAATTGTCTTCGAGATTGACTGGGACGACTTTCGTTGACTTTGTATTGACCACAGGAGTCCAACGCCACTGACTGGGGTTGAATCGGAGTCCGTTTGGCGAAACTCCAAAATTTGCGCGTCGTAGAGCGCTAAAATGGGCGAAGTGTGTAAAACTGTCGTTAGAACTCAGATTGTGACATGACGGGTTTCGATGCACCTGTCTAGGTTATATGAGGTCAAATGAATCGACATAACTCAATTCAGAGTTCTCTAGGTCGATATCTGAAATCTACTGTCGTTGCGTTTTACGAGGAATGGCCACATTCACTATATGACCTTGTTGTCCGATCTGAACGAGTTCTGATTCACTCGAATTGACTACACGAGGTCACAAGAACTGACAGAATTCAATTTGGTGTTCTTTAGCTCTATTTCCCGCCTAGGGTCATTTCCCACCGGGTCAGAGGTAAGGTTCGGGCCACTTTTATTGGGCCCACTAGGGCTTTGGTGGCCTAATAAAAGTCGGGATGTTACAACAACCTCCTTCGCTGCATTTATAATGGCGATATACTCGGCCTCAGTTATAGAATCAGCAACTATCTCCTGCTTGGAACTCTTCCAACTAACAGCACCTTCGTTAAGGAAAAATATGATTCATGACTGAGACTTTGAGTCATCCCTATCCGTTTGGAAGCTGCATCCGTATAACCTCTTATAACGAGCTCTTCCTCTCCACCAAATACCAAGAATGTATCCTTAGTCCATTGCAAGTACTTCAGGATATTCTTAATGGCAATCCAGTGACTTTCACTAGGATTAGACTAATACCTGCTAGTCATGCTCAAAGCATAAGAGACATCAGGTCGAGTATATATCATTGCATACATGATTAACCCACTTGCCAAAGCATATGGAATCAACTTCATGTGGTCCTTATCTTCACAAGACTTAGGACACTAGTCCTTAGAGAGACTCACACCATGAGACATGGGTAAGAATCCTTGCTTGGACACAAGCATGTTGAACCGCTTCAATACCTTATCAATGTATGTACTTTGGGTCAAACCCAGCAACTTCTTCGATCTATCTCTATAGATCTTAATACCAAGTATATAAGTCACTTCACCAAAGTACTTCATATAAACGCAGTTCCCTAGGTTTTTCTTAACAACTTGTAGGGTCAGTTTGTCATTCCCGATCAACAGTATGTCATCTTCATACAAAATCAGAAAGACAACGATGCTCCCACTAATCCTCTTGTAAACACACAGTTCATCCTCATTCTTGATAAAACCAAACTCTTTGATCTTTTCATCAAATCGAAGATTCCAAGTTCGAGAAGCATATTTTAAACCATAAATGGATCTCTACAGTTTGCATATTTTAGTGGATTCACCTGGAGATACAAAACCCTTGGGTTGTGTCATATACACTTTCTCAAGGAGGTTTCCATTTAGGAAAGCCATTTTGACATCCATTTGCCAGATCTCGTATTAATAATACACAGTAATAACAAGCAGAATTCTGATGTACTTAGCCTTGACAACAAGGGAAAAAGTCTCATCCTAGTCAATACTATGAATTTTCTTGAAACCTTTAGCCACCAGTCACCATTTGAATGTCTATACATTCCCAACCGTGGCAGTATTCTTCTTGAAGACCCACTTGCACCCTATGGGTCGTACCCCTTCAAGAGGTTCCACCAAAGTACAAACTTGGTTTTCATACCTGGAGTCCATTTCCAATTTCATGGCCTCATGCCAATTCTCGGAGTCCGGTCCACTTATAGCCTCTTGGTAGGTTGCAGTCTCATCACTATGATCCATAAGCAACACATTACCTATTTGAGACACGAGAAATCCATATCTCTCAGGCTCAAATCTTGGTCTACCAAATCTACGTAGAACTTGTGTTTTCTGAGCAGGTTCTCTAGCTACAATTAGTTATAGTCCTGTATCAGGTTCCAATTCCGGTTCATTCACATTTTGTGGTTCTTGAACTTCTTCAAGTTCTACCCTAACAGTCATTATTCTTAAGAACTATTTCTCAAGAAATACACCAGTCCTTGCGACAAACACTTTTCCTTCGGACGGCAGGTAGAAATAGTACCCTTTAGTTTCCTTAGGATACCACACAAAATAACACTTATCTGTCTTGGGTTCTAGCTTTTCTGGCATTTGATGTCGCACATATGCCTTACAGCCCCAAACCTTAATGAATGACATAATAGGATGCTTCCCAGTCCATATTTCATATAGTGTCTTTAGAACCACTTTTGTTGGAGCACCTTTTAGTGTAAAAATAGCAGTTTCTAGAGCAAAACCCCAAAAGGAAACATGCAGATCTTTATGACTCATCATTGATCGTACCATATCTAATAGAGTACGATTCCTCCACACAGAAACACAATTATGTTGTGGTGTTCTAGGTGGATTGAGTTGTGATATAACACCACTCTCTTTCAGATGATCATAGAACTCATGACTCAGGTATTCTCCCCCTCGATCAGATCAGAGTTCTATAACCTTGTTACCCAGCTATTTCTCTACTTCATTCTTAAACTCTTGGAACTTTTCAAAGGTTTGTATTTGTACTTCATAATATTCACTTATCCGTATCTACTGAAATCATCAGTAAATGTAACAAAGTAGAAATACCCACCTCTAGCCATAGAACTCATGGGTCCACATACATCATTATGTTCTATACCCAAGAGATCATCAACTCTCTCATTGAAACTAATGAAAGGGACCTTAATCATCTTGCCTGACAAATAAGATTCTCATCTCTCAAATGATTCATATTCAAATGAGTACAGTAGTCCATCTCTATGGAGCTTGGATATGCATTTCTCATTTATATGGCCCAAACGATAATGCCAAAGGTATGTAGGGTTCGAGTCATTAATTTTTAGTTTTTTAAGTATTTTCTATATTATAGATCTGATGCTCTGAGTTCAAAACATATAAAACAATAAATATTTGGGCTATACCATAAAAACATCATTCTTAAATATAAAACAATAGTTGTACTTAATAATAAAAGAAAATCCAACAATGTCCAAGCATGAAATGGACATAATGTTTCTAGTTATGGAAGGAACATAATAATAGTTATCTAGTTCTATTACAAGCCCACTGGGTAAAGAAAGACGGTAAATTTCTATGACGACAGCAACAACTCTTGCTCCATTGCCAACACGCAGGTCCACCTCCCTTTTACTCAACAATCTTCTCCTTCCTAGTTCATGCACATGTATACAAATGTGAGAACCACATCCGGTTCTAATACCCAGGATGAAGGAGCAGAAAGGTTTATCTCTATAACATTGATACTTGAAGCAGAATTCATACCTCCCTTTATCTTATGCAGAACCTCAATGTACAAAGGATAATTCCTCTTCCAATGACCAACCTTGCCATAGTGGTGGCATTTCCCTTCTTTCACCAAACCCTTCTTCAGTGTTGAAGACTTGGGCCCCAGAGTAGTCCTAGGTCCTACCTTTGTCTTCTTCAAGCCTGATGGCGATTTTATAGTTTTAAAATAATTCCAAACTATAACCCAAAATTGGTAAGTGTTCCTACCGAAATATAGTATACGAACTGTCATATTAGACTCAAGGATCGTTGAGTACTTGTACTCACTAGGAAGAGCTAATTTTTTTTCGAACGAAAGTTGGTTTTGCGATTTTGGTAAAGTAAATGTTAAACAAAAAGGAGAAATTCGATGATGGAAAAGCTAGCACTTTACCTAAAATCCCCTTGGATTAAAATAAAAATTCATTAAAATAAAGTATGCAAGACTCTTACATTACTCACTCGACTGTGGAGGTTCCCAAAGTACAAAAGTGTCTTTCTCAAGCTGATGCTTTTGACTAACCTTAGGTTTATCGATTAAGACCTCTCATCCTGTCGAAACCCCTAAGATTGTTTAAGGCGGTGAACATATCTATTGGATTTGACTCCAATCTGGAAGATTTATATCGTCCTCTCTCGAGGAGTGCAATTAACACCTTTTATCTTTGAGTGAACGCCTCATATCCGCAACCTCTCAGTCATTTAGGATACGGATCTTAGATCGAAGAATATATCCACGAAATATGAGATTGACAGGATAGAAATCAAATATAAATCGTTAGTGAGTAAAGTATAGAGCTTTACATTTTTGATAAAATTGAAAAGCATATTTTATTCCAAGGTTCATCATGATCAAATGCTAAAAGAAGTTTAGCTACTCATCATGATTAGGGAATTACAAAATAGGGAAAAGAGAGACATGATTCAATGAAAAAACAACTTATATTAAAGCATACAAAATAAAAGTTATAGATTAGGAAATTGAAAAAATGCAAGAAACAAAGCATAAAATACAGAACTCTAACTCCCCAAAATCTCCAAAAGCTTCTGAAATTGTCTGAAATTTATAGGCAAGTTAGCTAGAGAGTCACGTCCCTAGGCCACACCCGTTACCTAGGGCGTGTAAGGTTCGGAACCGTCATCTTTAAGGCCAGGGAATGTTGGATAGAAACCGCCAAAAGTCGTTAAGTGGCGGGTCATGCCCCTATGTCATGCCCGTGACCTAGGGCATGTCTTGTCGGTTACTAGAAATGGCGAGAAGCAGAAATATCGGGAATAACTCTGGCAGTTGTAGGAAGGGTCACGCCCACTGGTCACGCTCGTGACCAGGGCGTGAATGCTGGAACGTCTTGAATCTGAAACTGGCCTCTTAAAGCAGTCGGCATGACGGATCGTCACGCCTTCGCGACATGCCCGTGACCTCACGGTCACGCCCGTGACATGGGCGTGTATTTTTAATCGACGTGGAATTAAAGACTGGAAATTCATCTACAGGTCATGCCTGATGGTCACACTGATGGCGACGATGTCCCGCCATGTGTTCGTGATGACATTGTTGGTGTGGTCGTTGATCTCCACCTCAGAAAATTCGATGATTGTGAGGACCGTTGCCGCAAGCTGGAGGATGGGATTTCTACCATGACGCTCGTCACCATCGCCTCTACATGTTTTGCGCGACGTCCGCCGCTGCCATTAAATAAAATATATAATTATAAATTAAATAATTATAGTTATATATTTTATCAATTGTTATTTTTAGCAATTTTTATTTAATGCAATTTTTAATTTAAGCATTTTATTTCCAAGCATTTCATTATAGTCTCAATTTAATGTAATGATGGGTGCCTATAACCATCAAGAGTATTTTAATTTCATGCATTTAAATTTTGTATTGTTTTTATGATGGGTGCATATAACCGTCATAGTTTTATTTTGAACTTTGAATTGGAGGAGATGGAGTGGTGTAGGCTATATATAGCCATGTTATGGAGGATTTTAGTAGAGATGACTGAAAAAATTGAAAACCTAAAATTTCAAATTGAAATTTCCCACCCTCCTCTCTTGCTTTCCGCTTTGGCCGCCGGCCTCCTTCCCCCTTCCGTTGTGGATCGACCACCTTCTTCCCCCCTCTTCCTTCCTCTTTTCTCCACCTTAACACTCTCTCTCCTCTCCAAACGATTTGCAACAACCAAAGGTGACTTTATCGCCCTTGAAGGAATTCAGACTAGCCTTGCATCTCCCTCTAGGATTTGGCCAACCCATCATCTTCCCCTTAAAGATTTCGGCCAACCATGGAGTTCAATCTTGTTGGATTTCGGCCAAGGTGCAAGGCCCTCCGTGATTTCGTGGAACCATCTCCGGCGTGAAGCAAGGAAGGAGGGCGAGTTTCTCTCCATTCGGCGCGACTCCGGCAGATCCGTAGAGGAGCGGAACTTTAAATCGAAATCAACTATTCTGATTGGGGTAACGAAATTTCAACCTTTGAGCGTTTCCCTCTAGATTAATCTTGTGGTGGTTTCATTTTGGCGTTGATTGCGAAACTTTTGAATTCATCGTGGTTTTTTTGATCCGAGTGACTTTGTTATTTTCTTTTGATCTATTTATATTCGTGAGAATTGGCGGATCTCGTTTTCTTTTTGTTGGGAGAGATCTACCATTTTTCGAATCATTTAATTTCGGTGGATCTCTTTTGGTACAACACACGCTCGAGTGGATCGGGTCGGTCCATTTCTCTTGAGAGAAAATTGGTTCATCGCCTCTATTTGATCTCAAAGGGTGTAGTGAACCCGTGTGTTAGCATTAGATTGATATTATTGAGAATAGGGTGTGCTACATTTAAATTGTGCGAGCATAAAATTGGAACGTGTGAGAACAATTCAGTGTCATTTGTCTGTTGCAGTTCGTTAGGAGACGTATCCTGCATCAATTTGATATCAGAGGGAGGTTAACGTCAATTTTCTAATTGGCACCCTCCCCTTTTTCATTAGTATGTCGTCACGCACTTGTCTTGCACGTTTATTTGTCAAAATTCCAAAATGTTTTTTCTGGTATGCCAATAGCGGCCTAAAATTTTTATTTTTTCTCCCAATTTATTAATAATCTTCATATTATTTTCAGCAAGAAAATCAAAAAAATATATATTGCCTTAATTATTTAGTGGGAACAATTCCATCTATCTTAGATTATAAGGGTCAGAATCCTTATTTCATTGCATGTGCACATGATCCGGATCGAGTTTTCTCTCTGGTTCTCACTAAACATGGCCTATGACGTTTATACGTCCCATTTAGACTATTGGTATGATAAAGTCATGGCGAATCATAGCCCAGTCATGCCAACATACCATAGGAATTCCAACCATCCCGACACATATCCTACTTATGACGGTTTATGGTGTCCACAAATTATAAGAGACTGGCTTAAGGGGATAGAAATTTATTTGTACTGCCACGTATGGGTGATGCGTTCACGGCATGTGTATTGGTCGATGTCAAGTAATAAAGTTTGAGGAGTTGAATACCCGGATATCGATCTCTCGAGGAGTGCAAGTAGGGAGTTTGATTTCGCTATTGAAAAGATGATTGCAAGCGTTAACGTAAACAAAGGGGGTTTTGGTTTGGATTCCTAAGTTAACAACAATAAGAAAACTATTGTGGGTCGCCGTCTCCGCGTCTCTTTGGTGGATTACTCAAGAGAGTAATACGGAAGATGGATGAGATAATGAGGGTCGCGATCACCTCTTCGCAACGCACACTTCTAGCAATCGCTAGAACAACACTATCACAACTTGAACAAAAGAAAATCTGAAGTTCCATAACAATATCAAGAACTAAAATATATCAACACTTAGACATGCTGAAATATTCAAGCTATCAATCTTCTTACACATCATTCGAACTCCCAAATATGCAGAAAAAGAAATACTACAAGTGAAGGGGAAGAGAAACAACTAAACGCACGAAGGTTTTCCGAGATTCACGGCCGGAGTCAAGGGTTGTCTGTCCTTGTCCGGGCTCATTATACCGATGACGTCCGGGATCCACAAGGGCTGTCACTTCCTTCCAATAACCCGTCTTCTTCGTGAATAATCGCTGGGCCGGATCTATCCGGAGAACTCCACAGAAGCAGCAATCTATGAGCTTGAAACGGAGCTTGGAGCTTGAAGATGACAATGATGGCCGTGGATGAAGCTTTTGCAAGCTCTTGGAGGAGAAATGGTGGCCGGATCAACTCTCCAAGGAGGAGAGAGAAAAAGTTGGCTGGAGGGAAGATTTCCCCGCTCAAAGGAGTATAAAAAGGCCACTGGGTCGGACTTGATCAGAATCCCCAGGAATAAGAATAAATCTTCTCTTTAAATAGAAGCAGGTCAGAAAAATAGGCACGCACGATTTGGCGCACTACCGTGCGCAAACCGTGCGATATTAACTTTCACAACAAGCCTGCGGAAGGTGAGGCATTGAACCCGGGGGTTTGCTCACGCACGAACGATTTCGCCCGTGCATGAAGGAAATCGCACGGGTAGTGACTGAAAGCTGGAATGTAGGGATAAACAGGAGAACCGTGCATTTTACTCACGCACGAGCGCTTTCGCCCGTGCGTGAACACATCGCACGATTAACCACAGAATGGAACAAACTAGAAAGCTACAGGAAAACCGTGTGTTTCCTTCTCGCACGGTTACTATGAAACCGTGCGTCAACCGTGCGTGAGGATCGTCAAACTCAGCTCGACGAAATTCGTCGAGCTCAACTCGACGTTCTTCCAGCTAAACAAAACGCACGATCGGGCTCAAAATGTGCACGAATAAAACACACGACCGTGCGTTTTCCTCAACACGAAGTTCATTCCTTGGGAAAAACGCACCCCCTGCAAAACAAAACCAAAACTGGAGCACAAGCTCCCATCAACAAATATATAGCAAAGATAACAACAGGAAAGAGCCATGGGGAGCACCATGTGCTTACCCCCAACAACAGAATGCGCAAATGCACACCCTTGGGCCAAAATAGTGCACAAAATGGTCAAGTGAATATTTAAACAAAAATATAACTTTTCTAATTGAAAACGTTGTGCACATGCAAGATAATAAGCCCAGATGAGCCCGAAAAACCCTATAAATATCAGACTCATCACACTACCAGACCTAAACATTTGCTCATCCCAAGTAAAGCATCTCTCCACGAACTAGAAAACAGCTAGCTTGCTTAGTAATTTTGAAATACAGTAATGCGAGAAATCGAAAACAGCATGGGCATAAAAATATAATAGATATAATTTTTAATTATGCTACGAAGTTTATAAATTTCGACAAGGGAAAATAAGTATTGCAACTACTCAAAAAAAGAATTTTAGAGAATCATTCAGTAATGCGTAGGAAGAAAGTAGGCAGGCTACTAAGTTGAGCATTGCCAAAGACTGGGGCTCGGGAAAATCTCCAAAGGAATCCAACAATATCGGTAAACACTCTCTCCACGGCACTAGTTTCACTCAAGAACGAATCCGTAGGACTTGGAGTATAATATATGCTTAGGCGAAGGCTTGGTATACAAAGACAAACAAGACAGACACACACAACCAAAATGAGAATGCCCGAAAACACTCACAGCTAAACTCAACGAACAAACACGTGCGGTGCACCACCAGACTTGGACTTTTGACGGTGCGTGCATGCCCAATACGAACACAATGTAACAAAATATCCAACTCAACAACAATATTTTTTTCTTTTTTCTTCTTTTATTCCACATTGGGAATTTTCATTTCATTTACTATTATATATATTTTTTCTTTTTTCTTCCCTTTGTTATCCAAAAAGCCAAAACAAGCCGAAAAAAACAGCAACACCACAAGCTGCATAAACATCAACAAAACTTCCCACACATAATAGATACAAAATACAACAAAACAAGCTAACCGACCGACCACATTCAGATGTGCGAGTAGGAAAGGCTATATGGCTTTGGTAGTGAGGCATAGGGATGTCAAAAGAAGGGATAGGCTCGACGGGGATAACAACGGATAGATGTCGGGAATGGTACAAGGCTCAAACTAGACAAAGTGATGGCCTACATCACGTGCGGACTTGACTAACCATGTACCCAAGCTTTGAGAGTAACTAGGGACAAGTTCCTAGCCACCGAGAAAGAAAACCCTTCCTCCTGACTCGAGCAATATGAGGCTAGTGGCAGCTACACAAATTCCTACACTATCATTCGATTGCTCCAGATTCCATAGTTTTGAGTAGTACAAACATTATTTACAAATGTAGAAAAGCATAAATCTACGAGCATAAAGAAAAATTAAATCTATACTATTTCTATACACCTTGAGTACTCAATTAGGAGTACTGCATGAGTTTCACACTACTATATCCTAAAATCATAAGCCAACTCCACTATCTTAAAGTTAACACAAAAGAAATAAATTAAACTTGGGCCGAGCGCGTGCTTAAGTGCGCGCTCATGCAGTGTAGGTGCACAATGTTGTCATGATAAAATAAAAACTGAAAATGGAAATACTCTCATGGTATGCAAGTGCATGTACAAAGGTAACTCGCGAAACTTTCCCCCACCGGACTTATACTAAACAATCTATCCATGATTTGCAATAAAAACAGAAAAATTAAAGTTGAGGGAAGAGGTTACCCCATGCCCAGCTAATGAGCATACCAAAAGATTGTCGTTAATTTCAGCAGACAGTCCACGACCCAAACGAACTCCACCTGCATAAGAGAATATCTCCAACCACGCATATTATAAGAATATAATAACAACAGTAAAATTGAGCAAATTAAAAGCGACAAAATTGGGTTGTCTCCCATAAGCCCTTTTCTTTATCGTCCTTAAGGTGGACCAAATACTTGTATTAGTAGTTATATAAATATCGTTCAGGGAATAAGTTCAAAACATAATGATAAAGGTCTACAAATACACACAGTAGTAAGAAATAAATGAAACTAGAAAAAAACAGCAAAGGAAATCCCCGAAGATCCTTCACTCCTCAGCTGAACCCTGACTTGCGATAGATCCCCCCAGTCACGCGAGATGAGGGAGAGGCGAATGCTTTAGGGCCCGGGGAAGACGTGTAACATCCCATGTTACTTCTAGACCCCTTAACTTAGATTGGGTTGGGAATGGGGTGGGTGTTAGGGAAATTAGCTAGGTTTGACCCTAGGTAGTGGGTTGTAGCCATGTGGGGCCCACAATAGGGCCAAGTCAAACTAGGTCAAACTAGCCTAAATATGAACCTTAGCCACACCATGACCTCCACCACATTGCCCTAACCCTAAAATAATCTAAGTGGACCCTAGGACATGTCATTAGGTCAACCCGTTGACCCTAGTTGACCAAAGTCAACCATAGCCCTAAGTTGGTCAAACCTATACCTATAGGCCCACTTAGCCCAAGTAGAGCATCACCTTGACCCAACCCAAGTTGGGTGGTGCCATTAGACCCATGACCACCAAGTGGGGTCAGCCCACTCATCATGGTTGACCAGGTCAACTCAAAAGTCAACTTAGTCAACATAATTGACCAAAAGAAGAAAATAAGGGCTAAGCCCATTCCCAATAGGCAAAGCCCACCCAACATGGCCCATTATCAGCCCTAGGTATCAAAAGACCAGCCCTACCCCGCTAGTTTTGGAGAGAGAGTGCATGCATGGGGGCATTTTGTAGAATTCACCTAAAAGAGGAGAGAGAATGTGGGATTAAGAGGAGAGGCCACTTGGCCTTGGCTCTTTATGCCCCAAAAGGTGCTGGCCGGCCTCCTCAGGAAATTCCAGCAAGATTTGGCTACATGGTTCCCACTTGGCACCATGGGTGAAGCCTCCAAGGTTGAGCCCGAGCTCAACTTGGAGTTAACTCCACATACAGACCTCCCCAGCCCAAATCACCCCCACCATCAGCTTCAGAGAGAGGAAACGAGTGGAGATCGAGTCCTGGAGCAGAGCTTTTGGTGAGGAAATGAGGTTTGAGCAGGAGATCGCCGGAGCAGCTCAACCATGGCCATCCGCCGCCGCACTCGTTGCCAAGGCCTTATTCAGGTCCGTTTCGCCGTCTCTCTACCCGTACTAGCTTTCTAGATCCTCTAGGAGAGACGTCGGGCTCAATCGAGCCCGATACCATGTGAGAAAAAGTAGAGTTTTCCTAGCTTTTCTTCTTGCTCTGGTTCGCCGGAGGAGCCAAATCCGGCGGCCTCATCGCCGGGAATCGCTAGCCACCACCTCAGTGAAGGTGGTGGCTACATCCGCCGGCGGTGGTGGTGGCTCATCTGGCCGGAAATGGCCAGACAAAGTGGCCCAGGAAGAACGAATCCCAGCCGTCGGCTGGAGGTAGAAGATGACCAGATCTCATCCATTTTGCTTTAAGATTAGTGCTAACCGATTAAATTAAATTAAATAAAAATTATAGTTTTTATGTATATTTTGTCACACTTATTCAGTCTTTTTGCAAGTCACATTTAGGCCTCCTAGAGGCATTTTCAGAACATGGACCCTAAATGTAATTTGTAGCTGATTGTCTTAACTTTAATTTGCCACCTTAATCTTAAAATTTGGTGCAGTATACCGTCCTGTAGGTCAGTTTGCCTAGGACTGATCCTTGACTAGGGTAGAATTTCAAATTGATGCCCAAGCCAAACCAGTAATCAAAATGACCCCAAATTTTGGGTGCATCTAGCCCCTGCCAAAGATTGAGAATTTGTGGGGAAAATATTTCTATAGTTTATTCATAATACACAAAGTAAATAAATGAAATAATTGGAGTAATATGACTCCAAATGACCCCAAATTTTGCTGGCAGGTCCTTGGGGACTATGCATATGCATGGTACAAATTTTAGTACATTTGTACCAAATAATATTGGGTAAACTCACTTGCATGTGTTGGTTATACATAGGCTTGGGGTGCAAATAGCCAATTTTGAAATATTGTGTATTAGGCCTATTTGGAACATCCAAAAATCATGATATTGATTTCAGAGGCTCATTAGGGTGAATTATACCCCACATTGTAATCATGGGATTTTTGGAAGCAAAAATCCCATTATTTGGAAGTTTTGAAATAATCGGACTTTTGAAAAATAAATGTAAAAATAGGCTCATCATTGAGATAAAATCCCCAATTTTTGTCAAGGTCAATATAATGTTAGGTTTAACTCCTGAAAATATTTATGTCTCTGTTTGAAGAATTTTGATATGAGTTATGTGGAAATTACCTTTTTACAATCATTATACTTAATTAGAAAATTGATGAAAATACTCAGTAGAAAATTTTGGAAAATTTCTTGGTGATATATCTGAGTATGAATAATCTTGTATAATTTTCTCAGCATTTTTGGATCACCCAGTAATTTTAAAACCTCATAGTGACATTTTGGTAATATAATTAGAAATGAAATTTTGTAGCCCTTGTTCCATGGAAGTTCATGAAATTCTGTCTTTAGCATTATTTTACAAATTTATGTATGCGGTAATTTCCGTAGAAGTTTTAGTAATGAACTCTTTATACTTCATTTGGAAAATGACAATTACTTGAGATTTCTATTAATTAATGAATAAATAGAAATATTTCAAGGAAAATTATAAATTTTGGTAGACAGCAATACTTTACCAAGATACAACTCAAGAAAAATTCCTTAGGTCAGTGGATTATAATTTGTGATACTTCATGTATTAAATGACCTAGTGAATTAATTACATGATTTAATTAGAGGCTTTAATAACCCAAGAAAATTATGAAAATCAACATGCACACTTCATTAGCCCACACCACCCTAGGATAAATTGTTAGGGGCAGGTGGCCCAAGGAATTGGAAATTCTATTTCGGGGTGGTGTTAGGTCATGGGTTGCGCTAGTGTAAGTAGGTTCTACTATAAGGACCATCGGGGGATAGATCGACGGATGAGCTAGAGATTACAATTGGAATATAACCCTGGTGGGTAGAGTTGTCTTAGTGATGAGAGTAAAGTGTAATCCTTGGATAGCAACTAGAGTGGAGGCCGGCGGAAGACCGTCACCCTCCTGAGAACATCTTAAGTCTTTAGGATCACTCAAGAGTAATAATGGGAGCAAAGTATGGATCAAGGGTAGACACCAACAAAAAAAGTAAATATCCTTGCGAAAGGGAACTTTGCGCTTCATCCCATCTTGGTTCCTATTGCCCTTTGAGAGCCCTTCACCGGGTATGCCGGGGGCAGTCCTGGGATTATCCCTAAGTCACTAAGCATAATAATCCATAGGCAAGAGTAGAATAATAGGCTAAGGTAAACATTGCATATTCTCACTCGTATAAGGTTGGAGGGTTTTTGGATAACATTCTCACCCGTATAGGGTTGGAGGGTTTTTGGATAACATCTCACCCATATAGGGTTGGAGGGATATATGTTGCAGGCTCACCCGTGATGGGTTTGAGGTAAACAGGACAGGTTGGTCCTGCGAGCTGAAGGCTCCAGATGAAATACTTGCATGTGCATAAATTTAGTGGCGGGTCATGCGGTACTGGCCGATCGTCACACCGATGGCAGTACGGTGAACCGGGCGGGTGTGAAGGTTTCAGGGGCCAGTAGGTTATTTATACTACGGTCTGGAGGACGATCCCCTATAACGCACACCCGACCCAACAAGACTGACGGGTGGTCAGCAAAGTACATACGCATGGTCCTAGAGTGCACCTTAGACGTGTACAGGCGCATATGAGAGGGGTCTAGGTTTGGTAGTGTGCATACCTTCCTGGAAGTGGAGATGCCCGCTCCGCTGCTGCCGTAGCCACAACGGTGGTACCTGAGAGTGACGCTAGCTCTGAAAAAGTGGGAACTAAAGGTATGTGATCACAGAGTCATTGTGTGTGAGTTGCACTTGCCTGTTGCATAAATTGCATCATAAACATTCATTCATATTAGGTCATACGCTTCATAGATCCTTATCATATAAATTAGTATGGGCTCTTTTATATGATAAGTTAAATTTCATGGAAACCTTAACTTATAAAATGTATGCGCATTTTTATATGTTAAGGTACGTCTGTGAAGGTAGTGTAGTGGTAGTATAGCTTAGTTTTCTGCTCTTACTTTTAGTTCTTTACTTACTTGTACTGTACATGATTTTACTTTTGTGCTATATACATAGAACTGCTAGTGTAGATTTACTGCTCACACTCTTACTTGGTAGCTTAGTTTCCCTTGTCACATGCTTCCCTTTTGTTACCCCTTGATAGTCCACCGTTTCGCCCTCCCGCACGGTGCCTAGGAGTTGCGTGGCGAGGTGCGGAGGAAATGACTTAGTCTTTTTGACTAATGATCGGTGACCAAACTATTTTTAGGAGCTCGAGGAGATGGAGCACCAGCACGACCGGCAGGATGAGGTGACAGGGCATGAGGAGTTGATAACACCTACTACTACTACTACAGCGCTACCTCAGGTGGGATGAGTTCGAGATTAGTTGATCAGCTTCCGCTATTTTGATGTTTTGTGAGGAGAGTTATTCATATGATGTACTGGGCATATGCCCTTATTACTCTTCACATTTTTGTACTCATTGTGGACTGTGTACTCTTTCATTCATATAAATATGTTTTGTACAGTGACTATAGACTAGCTGTGTTGTACTCTGATATGTATTACTTCTATTTCTCTTATTGGCCTACAGGTTATATGATCGTATTAGCCGAGAGAATCAGAGTGTTGCGGTGTCAACTAACCCGTGCGTTAGTGCCACCGTAAGACGGCGGTTCTGGGCATAAGACTGAGAGACTCCTTAGTAAGGGGAGGGGTCTTACAAACTGGTATCACTTGAACAAACGATCATATGAGAAAGTAGTCCACAACACTGGCTCACCCAACTCGAGCAATAGTTTATGGACAAACTATGCAGTGGAAGCAATGGTGTGCACATGTGTAAAAAGTCACAGAAAATATTCCATTTAAACAATGAGTTAGGCCAATCCAATTAGGACAGCACCTTAGTTTGACTTACCAAGAGGATTTCGTAGTGTATCCGAGTCTAAAATCGACCTCGGAGATAGATTGGTTAAGGTACGAGGATACCCAAATTCACCAAGGGGAGAATTGGACACAAGAGTCACTCTTAAGGTTTAAATTCTGATGTCCCTACTCCACCTATCAAGTGATGTTATCACTTCTTACCCAAGCTGATAGGACCGCCTTAAGGAGAATTGGTGCATTTAATCTATTAGTGGAATAGTAGGGTACTCGTAAACTTAACCCTCATACTGATGACTTGATTACATTGAGACAATCATAGTGGCAAATACCAAAGGTAGAATAAGAATTCAAGTCTCAAAAGAAACCCATTTTGGTTGGGTCACATGTTGACCTCGAGAAGATTGTCGTATAAGTATTCTTAAGGGCCAAAGGTATATAGCATATCAATTAGTCTCAAGGTGGAACTCCAGGTATAAGATTGTTAGAACTAAGGATTGAGTGCACATATAAGAGGAATGCACTATAAATATTAAGGGAATTTTGCCCGAAAGGTATGGGGGCTAGTCCTTTTGTTTATTGGGCTAAATTGGTAACGACTTGAAATTCTCTAGACCCGATTTATAAAACATGTGTCACAAACATAGTGATCTAGAAGACTTGATTAATTCAAATGTTGCTCAAGTAAAGATGATGTTTTGTATTCGCATAATCGACAAGATAATCAACCCTCCCTAGAAGTTTGAGATATACGTAGAGGGTTGCCCGCTTGGATATATTACAACCCTAGAATAAGGAAAGTCTCCATGAGAAGTTAGAAACTTTCGCGGGCATGTGAATCAGATCATTACCTGACACAACTTTAAGAGAGATTGTAATTTCATCAATGCATAATGACATGCTATATCCCAAAGATCGAAACAAGTTGCGTATAATCCACAAGAATTCGAAAAAATGGCCTTTAGATAAACTAAAATCAAGCAGTAACGACGACACAAAAGTTTTATGTATAATTAAAGGAATGTGTTACCTCAGCAAAGTATGTTCCTAGATGCCCTAACACCTTAACCCAATTAACGTGACACACGATTAATAATTATATCATCGGTTAAGGATTTGATTAATGAACTCATATATATTGCAAGAGAAAACCAATGTGAATTAAGAATTCAGTATAAGTCAGAATGATAGTTGAAAATTCTGCATAGCTGTGGCTCATAGGAAAGTGACTATGACTTTCACATATTGAATGCGTAGAATTGGGGGGAAGTGGAAATGATGATGGATCATTGCAATCCGCACCTACCTCGCATGCTCAGGTCACAATGTTAGAAACATACAGATCGAGATAGAGTAACATCATGGTAATGTAAAGGAGTGATTTCGGGTCTTAACTATGATGTGATTGGAGCCATCAAGTAAGGATTCAAATATTTGAGTAATTATGTCTATAACACTGGGGGTATAACGATCCCAGAAAAAAACTTAAAAGTCAAGTGAAAAATCAACATTGCAAGATGTATATTATAGGTATGATCACTTGATTATGATAACATCGATAACTGGGACACATACGTTGATAACATCATGATCGCCTTAGGAAATTCATAACTATGAAGAGATCAATTTTGGTTTGCTAAGGTGTATACAGTGAAATTACACAAGAAGTAATGAGTGTCTATTAAGATTCTCTTTATGATGAAATCGATTTGTGTCAGATTTCACCATTATTATAAAGATACGCTTATAAATTTTTGAATTAAAATATATATGAAAAATAATTGGGAGTCATTTGTATAAATATCAACATCATTAATAATCGCTTGATGTACGCTTGAAAGGTGAACACTCTATGAATTATGTATTACCATTTATGTAGAGATGTAATAATTCATGAGTCTGGAAGAAACAAAATAATGACCTCTTCATCACGTCTTAATTTTGGAGGTTGGTTAATTACTATACATAAGTTGGATCTTCGTAATAAATAATATCACGAAACATTGCATTTGAAGAATCAATGTAGTATAAGCCATGAGGCATGATGCGATTCTGGAAGAGAAAACTAAGATTTGTGTGCCCAATTCTACATATAAAAGTATTGATTCTCACGTACTTGGTGGTCATTACTCGTAAGGGACACCAAACCAATGTATGATTAAGGTTTATTTAATGATAATGCGTTGAAAGACTTGGAAATATGCCAATGTAATCTTGATTATGAATATCATGATGTATAATAAAAATACACTTGGATCAGAATATATAGAGGATACAGGTGCTCAGATACAACTGATTAGGGATCGGATGTTGGAGGCTCAGAATAGGCAGGCCAAGTACTACGATGCACGATATGAAATGGTCGAGTTCCAGGTGGGGGACATGGGTTTCTTGAAGATATGTCGGGTGCATGGTGTCTCTCGGGTGCTAAGTCACAAGAAGCTCAGCCCTCGATATATGGGGCCATATTTGATCCTGGAGCGGATCGGCCCCTTGACTTACAGGCTGGAGCTGCCGCTGCAATTACGGACTTTGCACGACGTCTTTCACGTCTCCTCAATTTGAAGAGCTCTACTTCGACCAGAACAACATATTACCACTACATCAGGACCAGTATGAAAGTGGGAATAAGATCTACCTTAACTCTAGAGGGGGGTGAATAGAGTTTATTAAAATAATTTTCAAGTTAAAAGCTATTTTGCAGTGGAAGACTTAATTTAAATATATGTGTAAGGTACTTGCAGTAAATAAAAAAACTGTGAAAGCAAGAAATAACAACACAGCACACAGCAAACAAAATATAGCAACCAGAAGACCCAGGGAGCTATAGTGGTTCCCCAAACAATCTGGGTACATCCACTATTCTACCACCCTAGGTAGGAATCCACTGCAGGATGAGTTGATCAGGTGTCCTGGGCACCAATGAGCTTTTGATAAGGTGGTCAAAAACAAAACCAGATTTTTTGATCAGGTGTCTTGCCACCTGTGAGTTTTGACAAGGTCTCAGAAACCAGCACAAAACTTTTGAAGGGAGTTTTGAGAAACCCTTTTACAGCAGAAAAAGAAAGAGGTGAGGTGTTATTCTCTGTCAACAATCAGAGAGAAGAATAGTGGATGATGTTATCAAAGCTCCCCCTGAGATCTGGAAGTTGTTCAGGAAAAGAAGCTTTGCACTAGGGTGATAGGCCTTCAGTAGATGAGGTCTCCAGCAAAGGATGATTCCAGCAGTTGCTGAAATGTGTAGTGTCTAGAGTCTTGATGGATGAAGCCTTTGAACACTTGAGTCAAAAGAGATCTAGAAAATCTTCTTTTATGTATGTTGATCTCCTTCAGTGATTGTGTTCTGAAAGAATTCTGTCTGTATGTCTGTCTGTGTGTCCAGCAAAAGAATTTTTTTCTGTGTATATCTGTTACTACCTTTTTTGTGTATATAGAGTAGCAAAAAGAATATCCTCTCTTATTCCTTAGATTTGAAAAGAATGAATTGATTCTCTGTCTCCAAGATAGCCGTTAGCCACTCATTAATGTCTTCCTTAAATGAATTTTGTCTCTGGAGGAAAGTCCTAGAAAACATTCCTTTAAAATTCTCTTGAAACTTGCTCCAGATTAATTGAAACGGCTACAAGATCCTTGAAATAAATGCTGGGAATAAATAAGATAGAATTCCATAAATGTCTGAATTTGAATCTTGGGAATCGTCGATCTGAGCTCAACAATCGACGACCTGAGCTCAGAGACTGGAACTAGACTAGAAACTGAAATCGTCGATCTGAGCTCAACTATCGTCGACCTGAGCTCAGAGATAGTCGAACTGAGTTCGACGATTCGTCGACCTGAGCTCGACGATAGTGACTTAGTCTCCTGAATTTGAATATCTAATCTGAGTGTCTTGGGGGCAGCTTTCAAGCCTAAATTCTAACCCTTAGACTCAATCTAATTGACCTTAAAAACTATACAAGGAGGTCTAAACAATTTTCCTAAGGACATAGTGATCCTTGCCCAAATCAGTAATAGGGTGTTCCAACAATCTCCCCTTATTTGGTTTAGGATTACTATTTCCATGATATAGGAAATAAAAGCATACAATGAAGATATAAAATCAAAAAAAACATTGCAGAAACACAAATAGAATCACATCAGAAATTCAGAATAGATAATACTGTCAACTTACATGATCATTCCTTTTCCTTGCCCTTTTTGAGAACTATTTCTCTGTTAGGGTTAAGAGCTTCTTTCTTGGATCTTCTGTCATCATCTGCACCTAGAAAAGTTTGATGTTTTTCCCTGGAGACTACAACTTCTGGGTGCAGCTTCATATAGCTTTCTGAGTCAAAGTATTTGCTGGAAGAATATCTTTCAAGATCTTTCTTTCTCTGTTCTGATAGAGTGGCGATATTTGATGTATCTTTTCCTTGTTCTTTTGCCTTCTTAATTTGATCTAGTGCAGCCAACTCTTTCATTCTTGTTGTCCAGGAATTAGGATTATTCTCTGGGTCTTCAAATGGAACAGGAGGTTCATATCTGTTTGAAGAATCATCTGGAGTAGCTCTGGAAGAAACTAGATCTCTTAACTTATAAGGGAAAGGACCAGATGTAGTGTCAATGGGATGTTGTCCTTCCTTATGATAAGGATGCTGCCTAGAATAACCTTTGGAATGTACACTGAATTCTCTTTGATTTCCCCTATACTGTCCTCTTCTAGACTGGTAGCCTCTTGATTGATATTCTCTTGATTGACATCTTCCTTGAAATTGAGAGGTGCTTTGACTCTTAGCAGCAGATGACTGATAAGCAGAACTTACACCAGTACCTGCATCTGGTGAAGGAGGAGGAGGAGGAGGATGATTGAAGTGAGATTATCCTTTATCATATTGTAACGCCCCCACCCGTCATATGACATATAACGGTGGGTCCGGCCGGGGCCCCACGCCATATAGCACAGACAGGCGAAAGAATTACTTGTGGAAATCAAACTCTATGCGTATCCTTAACTCATTCCATTCTAGCGCAGCATTTTTACTTGTTAGCATGAACTCAAACCAGAATGTCCACCAATATACAAATACCACATTTATATAACAACACCAGGAATGTATACAACTCACACACCCTGGCCTTATGGCCTTACAGGTTCCTCTTTACACAGCAACAATTTCGTACATCGGCACGCAGGCCGGCCACACATGAAATCCAAACACAGCTCTTCACATGGCCTTCAAGGGCCTATAGCAGCAAGCTAGCCATTCCACTTAGTCCTTTCAAGCCGCCACACCTGTAATTCCACATCCAAGCCAACACAGAAAACAAAGTAACGGTCAGCATTTTAGCTGACCCATTATAACGACCCTACCCCCTACCCGGGGTAGTGGTTCCTTCCCTGTATACAGTGCTGTCATCTATCATCATATGTATATCATGATTTATTCCTCTAGCAAACACATTCCATCACAAACGCTGGAATCCACCAGGCGCTCCGTGCACTCAGGGCACCTTCTTGGTGTACCGGAATCCACCAGTCGTACACCGCCGATCCGAGGTGTTAACTTATTGGTTGACCGGACCTAGTCCACCAGTCTTGCAAGCTGGCGACATCCCGTCCAAACCACTCAGAGGTCCAACCTCACAGCATCTAATAAACAACCAGAGTAGGTCCACCCACACCATGTGGAGTAGCACGCCGGGTTTATCCAAGCTCCCCAGGCAATGTCTACCCATCGACCCCCCTCCTAATCCGATCGACCCACACTATGTGGTGCAGCAAGCCGGGTTTAACTCGGCTCCCCAGGCATTGCCACCCATCGATCCCTTCCTAACTAGATCAACCCACCATGGTGGTGTAACAGGCTGGGTTTATCACGAGCTCCCCAGGCGTGCTACCAATTGATCATATTGATGAACTGTAAATATGCGTATTTTTATGCACATTAATTTAGTCATTTTCATTTATTTTCGTCGTTTTTACTTATTTTTGTTCAATAAAATGTTCCTATTCTTGTAAATTTTCTCCTAACTTGTTTTATTTAATTTTGCAGAAAAATTCCAAAATCTGCCAAAATTTGGGAAGTACACGCCCGTGACACATGGGTCACGCCCGTGACCGAGCCGTGACTGAGCATTTCCCGTGAAATCGGAAAATTTCTGAAGAAGAGGCTTGACACGCCTGGCGACACGCCCGTGTCACCCGACACGGGGCGTGACCCAAGCCCGTGTCCTCTCCTCTCGACGAATTCCGCTCGACGATCGTCGAGTGTCGACACCAACTAACACGCCCATAGTCACGCCCGTGACCTGGGGCGTGACCCAATTTCAGCTCAACGATTTCGACTCGACACTTTCCGCTCGACATTCGTCGAGTGTCGACCCAACTGTCACGCCCATAGTCACGCCCGTGACATGGGGCGTGACCTTTCCAGCTGGCCCGACAAGATGCTGCCGAGGACATTTGATGCAACCCGCGCCCGGCTCTACCTCCCCGACACGCCCATAGTCACGCCCGTGACCTAGGGCGTGACTGCTGCGAACTCAGCCCGAAGTCAACTTTGCTGTCCAATCGCCAGCCGCATTCATGAATAGTACTGTCACGCCCCCCCTACACGCCTGTGACCGAGGGAGTGTACTTAGAAATTTTTTCCTATAAATAGCCCAGTTCTGTAAGGTCCAAGGGTTCAGATTTTTGGGCCAAGTTAGTGTCTTTTTGTGGGCTGCATCCGTGATTTTCAAGGCTATGTAAGGAGAATTTTTCCCTTTTTATTTCATAACTTATTTTGCTTTAGTTTTAGCACTTGTAATAGCTTGTAATAGTTTCATTTTGATCAAATAAAATGTTAAATTTTCTCTTCATATATGGCTTTGGAATGAACACTTGTGCCCACTTTCCTTCTCCTTTTTATTCTTTGTTCTTCACTTGTTCTTCATTTATGAAAAGTGTGTGTGTGTGTATGAGTGTAATTTGCTTACTTTACATGTTTTTTTTACTTGTTTTCATGCTTAGGAATGTTAGGTTTTCCCCTTTCTTTCCTTGTCTTTTTTTTCCCCTTAACTTGTCTTCATGCTTAAGATTTTGATTTCATCCTTATGATTTTATAAAAGAGATTTTAAAAAAGGTGATTTTGTTCTTTTTTTTACTTAGTTTTTTTTTTAATTGTAAAACCTCTTTTGTTCTTTTCAACTTCTTTCTCACTTTTTTATCACTTTCATAACATCATAAGAATGAAAATGTTGGTATTTTAATTTTCCAAAAACTTTGATTTTTAATTTACTTTGAAAAACTTTAGTCTTCTAAAAATTGTAATTTTCTCTTTTTATTCATTTTTGGCAAAACCTAAGCATGAAAAAGTTAAAGTTTTAATTTTTGAGCACCTTTGATTTTGACTTTATTTTGTAAAACTTTTTGCTCATTCTCTTTTTGTTTGTTCTTTTATGTGTTTTGGGTAAGTTTTAGGAGTAGAAATCTTGTTATTTTCATTTTTAGGTAACTTTAATTTTTCTTTGTTATTAGTGTGTGTGAGTGTATGAGAATAAACTTTCTTTTGTTCTTCTTTAATCATCATGAAGTGTGTGTGAGTGTAGGTGTTAAATTTTCATGCTTTGTTTTAATGCTTTCTTTTAATGCTTTATTCAAATTATGTAGAGTGTGTGAGTGTAGGTGTATAATTTTATTGCTTTCTTGAATTTCTTATGGAGTGTGTGTGTCTGTGTGCATTTATTTCCGCCTACTCGTCAAGAGTTAAATGGCGCATCGTTTTCATTTTCAGTCCTACTCGTTTGAGTAGGACTTGTAATTTTTTCTTTCTTTATTTTTCCGCCTACTCACTTGAGTTTAAATGGCCGGACTTTATTTCAGTCCTACTCGTTTGAGTAGGACTTGCAATTTTACTTTCTTTATTTTTTTTCCGCCTACTCACTTGAGTTAAATGGCCGGACTTTTTAGCCCTGTAATCGCATTTATTTTCTCCTACTCATTTGAGTAGGACTCGCTTTCATTTCAGTCCTACTCGTTTGAGTAGGACTTGCAATTTTCAGCTTTTATTTACTGCCCCCACTCGTTTGAGTGGGACTCGCAAATTTGAATTATGCAAATTTTCTTTCATGTGTAACTTAGTTCCTTTTTTATTTATAATTTGGAGTGTGCGTGAGTTCTCGTTTAGTTAACTTTTTAGCTCTCTAAATATTGTTATTTTTCTTTTGTCCCTTTCTTATAATCGTGTAGCATTTAATTTCGAACTCGCGCCTCACTAAATTATAAGCCGTCCCCATACCGATGTGTGGCTAATCGCTATTAGCCTCGGCATCGAAGAGCATTGGGACATTTAAAATGATTTATAATAATTAAAGTTCTTTATTTTCATTTTAATTTAAGCACTTAGGGTTTACCCCGGGTTTACGACGCGTAGGACCACATAATCGATGTGTGGGCCCTATTTCCGTAGTCCATATGCTAGCTAGCCGAGAGGCCGTGCATATGGACCGATCACCCCTGGGTAAATAGAGTTGCGTGCACCCTCTCGAGAGAGGACAAGCGTAATTCTACCGGATTGGGTCCCCCACCCAATAGCGGGGTTCTTAGCGTAAAGCGGGCGTTAAGAGGAATCCTTCGTCGGACTAACGTTCGGTCGAATAGTCTTAACGTTTAGGTGAGCGATATCCCTATAGCTAGGTGAGCTCACATTTGTGGAACCTCCACGGCCAAGTTGCCTTATTATTAATTTGAAAACTAAGTCTCTTTATTATTAAAAATTGTTTTAGTCTTAATCCGATTCGAGGCCGAGCGTTAACCCTTCATCGAATATTTTATAAATCGTTTTTTTTGCTCCTTTGCTTTTCTGTCTTTGATTAAGTAAAAAAATCCACCTTATTTTCAGTAAAATAATAGTCCTCCCGGAGGAGTAAGAATAGTCAACGCGACCCCGAGAACAATACGACCTCGGTATTCCCCCGAATATCGAGTACTACTTGCGATAGGAGCACTTGCCTACCCGAGCAAGCCCGCGGCGATCGACTCACCGAACCAACCATAGTAAGAGTCTGTTCGCGGGCACATCAAGTTTTTGGCGCCGTTGCCGGGGAGTCTCTTTTCGAGTTGCTATTTCGAATTCCGGAGTCTATTAATTTTACTTATTTTCTATAAAAAAAAAAACTAAAAACTTTATTTTAAAAAAACACAAAAAAAAGAGTTTATTTTTGTTTTATTTTTGTTTGGGTGTATGACCCGAGGACAACCCTCAGAGTCTGAAGATTTAGACTTCGACCCTGAGATCGAACGCTCTCTTGCGCGTATCCGATCTCATCGCCGAAATCCTTCTTTAGATCCCGAGGAATCTATCGGAGAACCCACTGTTGTATTTATGGCCGCCCCTAACCTTCCCCCAGCGGCCGAGCGTACTATGTCTTATTACGCCCGGCCTAACCTGGATGATTCTGGGTCGAGTATTGTTCGACCTGCGGTGGCCAATAATAATTTTGAAATAAAGTCAAGTGTCATTCAAATGGTCCAAAACGCTGTGCAGTTCGATGGACTGCCGGATGAGGACCCGAATGTCCACTTGTCCAATTTCTTGGAGATATGCGACACCTTCAAGATCAATGGCGTCACTGATGACGCCATTCGTTTGCGCTTATTTCCTTTTTCTCTTAAGTCCGAAGCCAAGGCGTGGTTGAATGCCCTCCCGCGAGGATGTATCACCACGTGGGCTGATTTGACGGAACGGTTCCTGACGAAGTACTTTCCGCCCGCCAAAACTGCAAAGTTGCGGGCGGACATTTCTTCGTTTGTGCAGAATGATCCTGAGTCTCTATACGAGACTTGGGAACGATTTAAGGAATTCCTCCGCCGTTGCCCGCACCACGCGCTGCCAACGTGGTTGCAAGTTCAAATTTTCTATAATGGGCTGAATTTTCAGACGCGTCAAATGATTGACGCGGCTGCCGGGGGTACGCTTAACAACAAAACCCCCGAGGCCGCCCAGGCTTTATTCGAAGAGATGGCTATGAACGCCTATCAATGGAACGTCCCACGGGGACGGCCAAAGCCGGCGGCTGGTCTTTTTGAAGTGGATGCCACTGCTCTCTTGACCCTTCAAGTTGAAAGGTTAACAAAGCAGGTGGCGGAGATGTCTGCTGCCTCCTCCACTCCGCCTTGTTTTATTCCCCCTAACGTCTGCGTAGCTGAAGAGTTCGTGGACTTCATGGGAAATTCGGGTCGTCCTCCCTTCAACCCCAACAACAACCCTTATAGTAATAACTATAATCCGGGTTGGAGGAATCACCCCAACTTCTCGTGGAGCAACCCGAATAATGCTCAGCGTCCCCCTATTTCTTATGCGCCCGGATTTCTTCCTCCCCCTCCTCTTCCGAAACCCTCCCCGATGGAGGAAAATTTTTCGAAGTATATTGCGTCCAACGAGTCAAATATCCGGAACATCACCGGATCGCTAAAAACACTCGAACAACAGGTTGGACAGCTAGCGAGGATGATGTCCGAGCGCGCGCTCGGGGCACTGCCGGGAAACACGGAGCCCAATCCGCGGGAAAACGCCAACGCTATAACCCTCCGTAGCGGAAAGGAGGTGGTCGATCCAAAACGGACCGACCCTCAGGTACATATTTCACCTCCGACCCCTCTTCCTCTTTCTTCGCTCACGCCGCCTTTACCTATTATAAAAGAAAAAATTATTTTAAACAAGGCTCTTCCGTATCCGCATAAGTTAGAAAACGAGCGTAAGGACGCGCAATATGAAAAATTTATTTTATTATTAAAACAAATTCACATTAATGTTCCTTTTTGCGAGGCTATCTCGCAAATGCCCAAATATGCGAAATTTTTAAAAGAACTACTTTCTAATAAACGCAAATTAGAGGATATTTCGCATGTATCTCTCAACGCTGTCTGCTCGGCGGCCCTTACTAATAAATTGCCCACAAAACAAAACGACCCGGGACGGTTTTCCATCCCGTGCCTTTTTGGCGATATATTAGTAAAGTACGCCTTAGCTGATTTAGGGGCTAGCATTAATCTGATGCCGATCTCGCTCTTTTCGCGTTTAGGTTTGGGTACTCCTAGTCCTACGAATATGCGCATCCAATTAGCGGATCGCTCGGTTAAGTTCCCTATCGGGGTATTGGAGGACGTCCTTGTCCGAGTCGACAAGTTTACCTTCCCGGTAGACTTCGTCATCTTAGATATCGAGGAGGACGCCGAGGTACCAATAATACTCGGTCGCCCTTTTCTCGCCACCTCCCGCGCACTAATAGATGTTAGTAATGGTAGCCTTCTCCTCCGAGTAGGCGATGACCAAGTTACTTTCTCTATTAATCCCTCGATGGACAATTTGTCATCGAGCGACGATTTCTGCTATTCTTTAGATACCTTTTTCGGAGATCGTTCTTCTCTCATTTTCGAGTCCGTATTTTTAAATGACGATATTTATGCGCTCGAAAATTTTAACTGCGATGAGGATACGTCTATAGACTTGCCTTTCGAACCAATTGGTAAGAAAGACATAGGCATTAAAACCTCCCTAGAAGAACCGCCCATCCTAGACCTCAAACCCTTACCCGCCTCGCTCAAGTACGTTTTTTTGGGAAAAGGTGATACGCTCCCCGTTATCATTTCTTCGGACTTGAGTGATTCGGAGACTTCCGATTTATTGGAAGTTTTATTTAAACATCGCCACGCAATTGCGTGGCAAATCTCTGACCTAAAGGGGATTAGCCCCTCCTTTTGCACCCATAAGATTTTCCTAAACGATAATTGCCGCAAAACGATACAGCCGCAACGTCGTCTTAACCCAAACATGAAAGACGTCGTTAAAGCCGAAATCATTAATTTATTAGATGCGGGGATTATCTACCCTATTTCGGACAGTGCATGGGTTAGTCCCGTGCATGTCGTGCCAAAGAAGGGCGGTCTTACCGTAGTGGCGAATGAGCATAGCGAGCTTGTCCCAACTCGTACTGTTACGGGTTGGCGAGTGTGCATCGACTATAGGAAACTTAACGACGCCACCCGCAAGGACCATTTCCCTCTGCCATTTCTAGACCAGATTTTAGAGCGTTTATCCGGTCATCCGTATTATTGTTTTCTTGATGGTTTATCGGGGTTTTTCCAAATCCCCATTTCCCCCGATGATCAAGAGAAAACAACTTTTACTTGCCCGTTTGGCACCTTCGCCTATCGAAGAATGCCATTTGGACTCTGCAACGCGCCAGCTACATTCCAAAGATGTATGCTAGCGATCTTTGGCGAGCTAGTAGAAGACATTATGGAAGTCTTTATGGATGACTTCTCTGTTTTCGGACGCTCTTTTCCTGATTGCCTTCAAAATTTAGATCGTGTCCTTCAACGGTGCGAGGACACAAGCCTTATTTTAAATTGGGAAATATGCAACTTTATGGTTCGAGGAGGTTTGGTCCTCGGCCATATGATTTCGTCTAAGGGGATAGAGGTGGATAAGGCCAAGATAGAAATTATAGAAAAACTTCTGCATCCAACAAACGTCAAATCTATTAGGAGTTTCTTAGGCCATGCGGGCTTTTATCGACGCTTTATTCAAGATTTTTCAAAAATAACAAAGCCGCTAACTCACCTCTTGGAAAAGGAATCACGCTTCATCTTTAGTAGCGAATGCGAGTCCGCCTTTAATTTGATAAAACAAAAACTTATCTCTTCACCAATTTTAGTGGCCCCTAATTGGTCCCTTCCGTTCGAAATAATGTGCGACGCTAGTGATATTGCCTTAGGTGCCGTTCTTGGCCAACGCGTAGAAAAACATTTTCATCCTATTTATTACGCTAGCAAGACGCTCACTTCCGCACAAATAAATTACATGACAACGGAAAAGGAACTCTTAGCCGTCGTTTTCGCTTTCGATAAGTTTCGCTCGTATATAACGCTATCTAAAGTTATCGTTTTTACCGATCACTCCGCGCTTAAATATTTATTAGCTAAAAATGATGCGAAGCCCCGCCTTCTTCGATGGATTCTCCTCCTACAAGAGTTTGATTTGGAGATCCGAGATAAGCGGGGAGCGGAAAATCTAGCGGCGGACCACCTCTCCCGTTTAGAAAATCCGGGTGCGGAAGCGCTCGTCGAATCTGAAATAAATGACAGATTCCCCGAGGAACGCCTTCTTGCAATTAATAAATCTTCGTCATCTTCGCCTTGGTTCGCAGATTTTGCAAATTTTTTAGTAGCGCGGGTCCTTCCAAAAGAGTTTTCCAGTCATCAAAAGAAGAAATTCTTTTCTGACTTGAAAAATTTCTTTTGGGAGGACCCATTTCTTTTTCGTATCTGCGCGGACCAAGCGGTTCGACGATGCGTTGCGGGTGTGGAGTGCTTACAAATTCTTAAGCACTGCCACGAGGGTCCAGCCGGTGGGCATTATCAAGCCAACCGGACCGCTCGGAAGGCGCTAGAGGCGGGCTACTTTTGGCCCACTCTCTTCAAAGACGCGCATAATTTTGTGCGCGCATACGATAGCTGTCAGCGGTCGGGTAACATCTCTCGTCGCGACGAGATGCCCCAAAACATGTTTTTAGAGTGCGAAGTCTTCAATTTGTGGGGCATAGATTTCGTTGGCCCCCTACCTCCGTCTTTCAAAAATATGTATATTTTAGTGGCGGTCGACTACGTATCGAGGTGGGCGGAAGCGCAAGCTCTCCCCACCAACGATGCGCGAGTCGTCGTTACATTTCTTAAAAAATTATTTTCTCGCTTCGGCACGCCTCGCGCAATTGTTAGTGATAGGGGAACGCATTTCTGTAACGCTCTTATGGCTAAGACGTTAGCTAAATACGGAGTCACGCACAAGCTTGCCACCCCCTACCACCCGCAAACAAGTGGCCAAGTCGAGGTAGTAAATCGAGAGATTAAGCGAATTTTAGAAAAAACTGTTTCGCTAAATAGGAAAGATTGGTCCGTTAAACTCGACGATGCGTTGTGGGCGTATCGGACGGCATACAAAACCGCTATTGGATGTACGCCATTCCGGTTAGTCTACGGCAAAGCGTGCCATTTACCCGTAGAATTAGAACATCGCGCACTTTGGGCTTTAAAACTCTTAAACCTCGACTCCAACTTAGCCGCTCAGAATAGAAAACTGCAACTAAACGAGCTCGATGAATGGCGTGCGAACGCTTACGAGAGCAATAAATTCTATAAGGAGCGCTCTAAGTTCTATCACGATCGAAAAATCAAGTCCCAAAAATTATTTTCTCCGGGCGATCTTGTCCTTCTTTACAATTCACGCCTTAGGCTTTTTCCAGGTAAATTAAAATCTAGATGGTCCGGTCCCTTCTTAGTTGAAGAAGTTTTTCCTTATGGAACCGTACTCGTCTCCCACCCGGACAAAGGCTCTTTTAAAGTAAACGGTCATCGGTTAAAGTCTTATATAGCAGGCGACCCAGTGATCGGTTTTAGCGAAACCATAACTTTCCTCCACATTATAAACCCGCCAAAATAGTCAAGCTACACGACTATAAACAAAGCGCTCCTGGGAGGCACCCCTCGCTTATCTTTTTCGCTCTTTCCTTATTATCTTTGTTATTTTTTTTCTAATAAACGCAGGGTTTCTGATCGGCCTCCCCCTACGCGTTTCAGGGAAGCTTCTACCCCCTTTCCTTTTCTTTTTTTGTACATATTGTCTTTCATTTCTGTTCCGCATACTTACGATACAACATTGGGGACAATGTTGGACTTAAGTATGGGGGTATTTTCGTGCTTTACTTTCTGCACTTCAATTTTTCTGCATCTCAAAAAAAAAATAAAAAAAAGAAAAATACAAAAAAATACATATAACAACAAAACAAAAAAATTAAAAAAACATCTTAAAATGAAACCAAAAAATTTTTTTGAAAAAACAAAAAAATTTTAAATGAAAAAACAAAAAAATTTTTAAATGAAAAAACAAAAAAATTTAAATGAAGAAAACAAAAATCCAAAAAAAATTTTCTCTTTGTAAATATTTTTTTTGTTTTTTCTCTCTCCCCCTTCCTCATTCTTGTACAAACCTTTTTCTTTTTCTCCCTTATTTTTGTACATATTGTGAAAATTCTCTTAAAAAATACAAAAAAAAAGATAATAAATGAAAAACAAACAAAAAAAAATGATAACAAAAACTATAAAAATCAAAAAAAAAAATGTTTTGAAATAAATAAATTAAATATTCCATACTTAACTTTTCTGCTATCCAAAAATTCTGTTCTAAGTTTATTTATATGTGAATACTATTAATTCTCTGTTTGCTACCCGTTTATTAATTATTGATTGAAACATTTAAATAGCCGGGGTTAAGTTTTAAAGAATTCTTTATGCTTTGTTAAAACTAGCGGACTCGTTTTAGGCACTACTTCTAATTTTTCATTAATAGGAGCACGTATATTATGTTAGGAAATAACGACTATAGAATTCAATTATACTTACTTTTAGCTTTCTGAAAAAAAATTGGAACGTACAAATTATTAAGGTTGCTCTCAAAATTTTTTAGGATTACAATCTAGTTTTCCTTTCTCCCCTCACTTTTCATGACCTACTTGGCATGAAAAAATTTTTTTATCCTTAAAAGATCTTATGTCAATGGGAACAAGATTTCGTTCCGTAAACATAGGCACCCAATAAGTTTAAAAAGATTATATAGGGAGTAAGAGGATAAAATTCATTACTCCTACAAATATACATTGGGTTAATTTTTTTTTTTTTTTTTTTTTTTATTATGAAGTTGAAAAACAAAAATCATATTAGGAAAATAAGATTTCATTTTCCTAATAATCCAAAAGAAAAAAAATGGAGGTTCGAGAAAAAATTACCTCACCTCAAATATCAAAACCCTCTTCATAAACCACACTACCCCCTTAGCCAATTACACGATTCTAGAATTAATTCAAAAAAATCTTTTTGAGAGCATAATTAGTAAATTGTATTATTTCCGGTAGCACTCGTATAAGCTAGAATTCTTATAATTCCAAACTATTTTCGTTAACCTAACCATTACAAATTTTGCATTCTATTTGATTGCATCTAGAAGTCTTTTGACCAAAACTTTTGCGCTATTTAAATCATCTTCATAATTTTAGGACTTAACTCTTACACCCCGTATATTTATTTCGATCTCTCTTATAATTGATTAAGCGATAGCCAAAACTTAGAGTTTTTTTTATTCCTTATAGATTCACCTCAAACTTTTGCTCTGGAATAGCAAAAGCCTAAGTATGGGGGTATTTGATGAACTGTAAATATGCGTATTTTTATGCACATTAATTTAGTCATTTTCATTTATTTTCGTCGTTTTTACTTATTTTTGTTCAATAAAATGTTCCTATTCTTGTAAATTTTCTCCTAACTTGTTTTATTTAATTTTGCAGAAAAAATCCAAAATCTGCCAAAATTTGGGAAGTACACGCCCGTGACACATGGGTCACGCCCGTGACCGAGCCGTGACTGAGCATTTCCCGTGAAATCGGAAAATTTCTGAAGAAGAGGCTTGACACGCCTGGCGACACGCCCGTGTCACCCGACACGGGGCGTGACACAAGCCCGTGTCCTCTCCTCTCGACGAATTCCGCTCGACGATCGTCGAGTGTCGACACCAACTGACACGCCCATAGTCACGCCCGTGACCTGGGGCGTGACCCAATTTCAGCTCAACGATTTCGACTCGACACTTTCCGCTCGACATTCGTCGAGTGTCGACCCAACTATCACGCCCATAGTCACGCCCGTGACATGGGGCGTGACCTTTCCAGCTGGCCCGACAAGATGCTGCCGAGGACATTTGACGCAACCCGCGCCCGGATCTACCTCCCCGACACGCCCATAGTCACGCCCGTGACCTAGGGCGTGACTGCTGCGAACTCAGCCCGAAGTCAACTTTGCTGTCCAATCGCCAGCCGCCTTCATGAATAGTACTGTCACGCCCCCCCTACACGCCCGTGACCGAGGGCGTGTACTTAGAAATTTTTTCCTATAAATAGTCCAGTTCTGTAAGGTCCAAGGGTTCAGATTTTTGGGCCAAGTTAGTGTTTTTTGTGGGCTGTATCCGTGATTTTCAAGGCTATGTAAGGAGAATTTTTCCCTTTTTATTTCATAACTTGTTTTGCTTTAGTTTTAGCACTTGTAATAGCTTGTAATAGTTTCATTTTGATCAAATAAAATGTTAAATTTTCTCTTCATATATGGCTTTGGAATGAACACTTGTGCCCACTTTCCTTCTCCTTTTTATTCTTTGTTCTTCACTTGTTCTTCATTTATGAAAAGTGTGTGTGTGTGTATGAGTGTAATTTGCTTACTTTACATGTTTTTTTTACTTGTTTTCATGCTTAGGAATGTTAGGTTTTCCCCTTTCTTTCCTTGTCTTTTTTTCCCCTTAACTTGTCTTCATGCTTAAGATTTTGATTTCATCCTTATGATTTTATAAAAGAGATTTTAAAAAAGGTGATTTTGTTCTTTTTTTTACTTAGTTTTTTTTTAATTGTAAAACCTCTTTTGTTCTTTTCAACTTCTTTCTCACTTTTTTATCACTTTCATAACATCATAAGAATGAAAATGTTGGTATTTTAATTTTCCAAAAACTTTGATTTTTAATTTACTTTGAAAAACTTTAGTCTTCTAAAAATTGTAATTTTCTCTTTTTATTCATTTTTGGCAAAACCTAAGCATGAAAAAGTTAAAGTTTTAATTTTTGAGCACCTTTGATTTTGACTTTATTTTGTAAAACTTTTTGCTCATTCTCTTTTTGTTTGTTCTTTTATGTGTTTTGGGTAAGTTTTAGGAGTAGAAATCTTGTTATTTTCATTTTTAGGTAACTTTAATTTTTCTTTGTTATTAGTGTGTGTGAGTGTATGAGAATAAACTTTCTTTTGTTCTTCTTTAATCATCATGAAGTGTGTGTGAGTGTAGGTGTTAAATTTTCATGCTTTGTTTTAATGCTTTCTTTTAATGCTTTATTCAAATTATGTAGAGTGTGTGAGTGTAGGTGTATAATTTTATTGCTTTCTTGAATTTCTTATGGAGTGTGTGTGTCTGTGTGCATTTATTTCCGCCTACTCGTCAAGAGTTAAATGGCGCATCGTTTTCATTTTCAGTCCTACTCGTTTGAGTAGGACTTGTAATTTTTTCTTTCTTTATTTTTCCGCCTACTCACTTGAGTTTAAATGGCCGGACTTTATTTCAGTCCTACTCGTTTGAGTAGGACTTGCAATTTTACTTTCTTTATTTTTTTCCGCCTACTCACTTGAGTTAAATGGCCGGACTTTTTAGCCCTGTAATCGCATTTATTTTCTCCTACTCATTTGAGTAGGACTCGCTTTCATTTCAGTCCTACTCGTTTGAGTAGGACTTGCAATTTTCAGCCTTTATTTACCGCCCCCACTCGTTTGAGTGGAACTCGCAAATTTGAATTATGCAAATTTTCTTTCATGTGTAACTTAGTTCCTTTTTTATTTATAATTTGGAGTGTGCGTGAGTTCTCGTTTAGTTAACTTTTTAGCTCTCTAAATATTGTTATTTTTCTTTTGTCCCTTTCTTATAATCGTGTAGCATTTAATTTCGAACTCGCGCCTCACTAAATTATAAGCCGTCCCCATACCGATGTGTGGCTAATCGCTATTAGCCTCGGCATCGAAGAGCATTGGGACATTTAAAATGATTTATAATAATTAAAGTTCTTTATTTTCATTTTAATTTAAGCACTTAGGGTTTACCCCGGGTTTACGACGCGTAGGACCACATAATCGATGTGTGGGCCCTATTTCCGTAGTCCATATGCTAGCTAGCCGAGAGGCCGTGCATATGGACCGATCACCCCTGGGTAAATAGAGTTGCGTGCACACCCTCGAGAGAGGACAAGCGTAATTCTACCGGATTGGGTCCCCCACCCAATAGCGGGGTTCTTAGCGTAAAGCGGGCGTTAAGAGGAATCCTTCGTCGGACTAACGTTCGGTCGAATAGTCTTAACGTTTAGGTGAGCGATATCCCTATAGCTAGGTGAGCTCACATTTGTGGAACCTCCACGGCCAAGTTGCCTTATTATTAATTTGAAAACTAAGTCTCTTTATTATTAAAAATTGTTTTAGTCTTAATCTGATTCGATGCCGAGCGTTAACCCTTCATCGAATATTTTATAAATCGTTTTTTTTGCTCCTTTGCTTTTCTGTCTTTGATTAAGTAAAAAAATCCACCTTATTTTCAGTAAAATAATAGTCCTCCCGGAGGAGTAAGAATAGTCAACGCGACCCCGAGAACAATACGACCTCGGTATTCCCCCGAATATCGAGTACTACTTGCGATAGGTGCACTTGCCTACCCGAGCAAGCCCGCGGCGATCGACTCACCGAACCAACCACAGTAAGAGTCTGTTCGCGGGCACATCACATATCATAACCAGGAGCTTTACCAAAGCCTCCTCATCATCACATCCATACATTCATCACAATAGAAATCCATTTACATATCATCAAAACCACGGAGTCTTCTCCGGTTTACCCATGAACATCACCAATCCAGACTACCGGTCCAGATGGGCTTCACACAACATGTCTATGCCGTACTCCATATTTCCGGCTCTAAATGCAGACTCAACAAAGGAATCTCTTCCGCAAATCCACCTCTTTGTGGAGGATTCCAAACACATGTATAAAGAAAGGACTTCGATGTCCAAGAAGGAGATCGTTACCCTTGAAGATCGCTTCGGCGCCATGAAGTAGCCGGATGGAAATCACCGCCTCGGCTCTGCCTTCACGAATCCGCTCTCGGATCTTCTCTCCGCACTCCGCAGCTCCTACAGCAGCTGGAAGACTCCTCCCTTCCCTCTTGCCTTGGTCTTTCTTTCTCTCTCTTTCTTGGAAAAACATGAAGGAGAAGAAGAAGAAGAAAGAGGGATTAAATCCCCTTAATCTCGGCCTTCACAACACCTGGACAGAGCCCAACCACTGGATCCAGGAAGAGGGAAACAAACGGCTCAGATCTGGCCAGAAAAGCTTGAACACGGCCTGACACGCCCTGTGACACGCCCGTGTCACATGCCGTGTCCCTCTAAGCGGCAGACAACCGACTCAATCCAGCCAGTACACGCCCGTGTGACACTCCCGTGTCACGTGCCGTGTACCCGACACGCCCTCAGACATGCCCGTGTCTGAGGCCGTGTGCCTCAACGAAAATAATCCAAAAACAACCCGAGACTTCACACGGCCTGGCACACGGCCTAGCACACGCCCGTGTTCCTGGCCGTGTGCACTAGGACACACCCGTGTCCCGCAAACATGCCCCGGCTCAAGACGCCGAGCTGAGTTCGATGACCACTGACACGCCCTGTGACACGCCCGTGTCACAGGCCGTGTCTTCACTAGAAACGCGATACTCGGCGATCGTCGAGTAACAGTCGTCGAGCACACGACACGGCCTTCGACACGGCCGTGTCCTGGGCCGTGTGCCCCCTCTCGACGATGTCGAGCGAAAAATCGTCGACATCAAGGCCGATCGTCGACACAACCTCGACACGCCCTGCGACACGCCCGTGTCGCAGGCCGTGTCAACTGACACGCCCTGGGACACGCCCGTGTCCCAGGCCGTGTCACCCAAAACTTGCCTGTTTCAGGAATTTGGCCTGTTACAATCCTCCCCTCCTTCAAAATAATTTCGTCCTCGAAATTAGACTACAAGCTGCCAATCAGTCACAATAGCACAAAATCATACACCCCAAGCTGCCGCACAAACTAACAAACAGACAGCACAACAAACATCCCTAACTTCCACGTGTGCACATTCAGCCAAATAAGACCTCAAAATAAAACAACAAAATTGATTCTCAGCACAATCACAAGTGCACCAAGCTTTTCTTAATATGCACACCAGCTAGTATTCATCACACCTGATAGATACACATAGTTTTCATACACAATATTCATAAGATCAACATGATGCACATCACAGTTCACTTCCGCTCAGCCTCCCGATTTTGAAATTCGCGATTTAGAGACAAATTAAACACTCGAGGCTGAATCTCACCAACTGAGCTTTGCGGCTCTTGCACTTCCATAGCATGAAAGCGAGGTTGCGTCCGCGGTGCAGATGATTCAACCACTGCTTTCCCTTTTTCTTCATATGACGCACCTGTCTTTTTCTCACTCCCTGGAGGAGCATTCCAACAAAATTTTGCTATGTGTCCTTGCTGCCCACATTTGTAGCATATACGTGTATCCACACGTCCTGGCCCATACGTCGGGGGCGACGAAACAGTCGACGGCGCTGATTCCACCGGCCTAAATCTTTTCTTCTCTCGTCGTCTAAACTCCGATTGATCTGATTGAAACTCTGACTTTTCTATTGCCCGTCTCGTATTCTCTTGTACTCGCTTCATATCCTTCTCCAAAGCACGGGCTGTATCGACCAACGCTTGGAAGCCTTGGCTCACGGAACTCGGAAGTGCCAATCTCAATTCATCCCGCAATCCTCCATAAAACCGATTTGTCTTTCGCGCTTCCTCCGCAAAGGTAGATCCCGCATATCTCCCCAATCTTGTAAACTCATGCAGGTAAGTATCAATATCTCGCTCACCCTGCACCAGACGGAGAAACTCATTTTCCATCGCAATCCTCTGCGACACTGGCACATTCTTGGCTAAAACTATTTGGGAGAATTCCTCCATTGAAACCTCCGTTAAACCTCGACCTGCCAAGTGGTGCACTTCAATTTCATCCCACCATAATCTCGCATCTCCTTCCAACAGAAAAGTGGCCAACATCACTTTCTGCTCCTCTCCCGTCCTGATTGCAGTTAAGATCCTTTTTACTCTTGCCAACCAATCTTCTGCCTGCGTTGGTGAAAGCGCTCCACCAAACGTAGGTGGATGGAAGTGCATAAAACGTGACAATGAGTCGTCACTTGCTTGCGCTTCCATCACCACTGCCGCATGCTCTTGCCTTCCACCAGGTCTTGCCTGGCCAGTTGGCTGTGCTTGTAACACTGCAAGCACTGTCTCCGTCACCACCCGTATGGCCTCTGCCGAGGGAGGCATAGGTGCTTCCACGGGTGCTGCACTCTCATTCGACCGCTGTGGTTCAGACGGCCCAGCTCCATCCCTCGCCACCTATCAATGTACAGAACACCATTAATACTTCCAATCATAACGGTACTGCTACATTGACTACACACTCACGCACAGCTTGTGCATGACATACATTCCTAGTGGACATTCATGAGTTCAATTTTGTTCTCTCCTCCCAAACAATCTCAACCTGGCTCTGATACCACTTTGTAACGCCCCCACCCGTCACATGACATATAACGGTGGGTCCGGCCGGGGCCCCACGCCATATAGCACAGACAGGCGAAAGAATTACGTGTGGAAATCAAACTCTATGCGTATCCTTAACTCATTCCATTCTAGCGCAGCATTTTTACTTGTTAGCATGAACTCAAACCAGAATGTCCACCAATATACAAATACCACATTTATATAACAACACCAGGAATGTATACAACTCACACACCCTGGCCTTATGGCCTTACAGGTTCCTCTTTACACAGCAACAATTTCGTACATCGGCACGCAGGCCGGCCACACATGAAATCCAAACACAGCTCTTCACATGGCCTTCAAGGGCCTATAGCAGCAAGCTAGCCATTCCACTTAGTCCTTTCAAGCCGTCACACCTATAATTCCACATCCAAGCCAACACAGAAAACAAAGTAACGGTCAGCATTTTGGCTGACCCATTATAACGACCCTACCCCCTACCCGGGGTAGTGGTTCCTTCCCTGTATACAGTGCTGTCATCTATCATCATATGTATATCATGATTTATTCCGCTAGCAAACACATTCCATCACAAACGCTGGAATCCACCAGGCGCTCCGTGCACTCAGGGCACCTTCTTGGTGTACCGGAATCCACCAGTCGTACACCGCCGATCCGAGGTGTTAACTTGTTGGTTGACCGGACCTAGTCCACCAGTCTCGCAAGCTGGCGACATCCTGCCCAAACCACTCAGAGGTCCAACCTCACAGCATCTAATAAACAACCAGAGTAGGTCGACCCACACCATGTGGTGTAGCACGCCGGGTTTATCCAAGCTCCCCAGGCAATGTCTACCCATCGACCCCCCTCCTAATCCGATCGACCCACACTATATGGTACAGCAAGCCGGGTTTAACTCGGCTCCCCAGGCATTGCCACCCATCGATCCCTTCCTAACTAGATCAACCCACCCTAGTGGTGTAACAGGCCGGGTTTATCACGAGCTCCCCAGGCGTGCTACCAATTGATCATATCATAACCAGGAGCTTTACCAAAGCCTCCTCATCATCACATCCATACATTCATCACAATAGAAATCCATTTACATATCATCAAAACCACGGAGTCTTCTCCGGTTTACCCATGAACATCACCAATACAGACTACCGGTCCAGATGGGCATCACACAGCATGTCTATGCCGTACTCCATATTTCCGGCTCTAAATGCAGACTCAACAAAGGAATCTCTTCCGCAAATCGACCTCTTGGTGGAGGATTCCAAACACATGTATAAATAAAGGACTTCGATGTCCAAGAAGGAGATCGTTACCCTTGAAGATCGCTTCGGCGCCATGAAGTAGCCGGATGGAAATCACCGCCTCGGCTCTGCCTTCACGAATCCGCTCTCGGATCTTCGCTCCGCACTCCGCAGCTCCTACAGCAGCTGGAAGACTCCTCCCTTCCCTCTTGCCTTGGCCTTTCTTTCTCTCTCTTTCTTGGAAAAACATGAAGGAGAAGAAGAAGAAGAAAGAGGGATTAAATCCCCTTAATCTCGGCCTTCACAACACCTGGACAGAGCCCAACCACTGGATCCAGGAAGAGGGAAACAAACGGCTCAGATCTGGCCAGAAAAGCTTGAACACGGCCTAACACGCCCTGTGACACGCCCGTGTCACAGGCCGTGTCCCTCTAAGCGGCAGACAACAGACTCAATCCAGCCAGTACACGCCCGTGTGACACGCCCGTGTCACGTGCCGTGTACCCGACACGCCCTCAGACACTCCCGTGTCTGAGGCCGTGTGCCTCAACGAAAATAATCCCAAAACAACCCGAGACTTCACACGGCCTGGCACACGGCCTAGCACACGCCCGTGTTCCTGGCCGTGTGCACCAGGACACACCCGTGTCCCGCAAACACGCCCCGGCTCAAGACGCCGAGCTGAGTTCGATGACCACTGACATGCCCTGTGACACGCCCGTGTCACAGGCCGTGTCTTCACTAGAAACGCGATACTCGGCGATTGTCGAGTAACAGTCGTCGAGCACACGACACGGCCTTCGACACGGCCGTGTCCTGGGCCGTGTGCCCCCTCTCGACGATGTCGAGTGAAAATCGTCGACATCAAGGCCGATCGTCGACACAACCTCGACACGCCCTGCGACACGCCCGTATCGCAGGCCGTGTCAACTGACACGCCCTGGGACACGCCCGTGTCTCAGGCCGTGTCACCCAAAAATTGCCTGTTTCAGGAATTTGGCCTGTTACACATATTTCCTCTTTTTCTTCATTGCCTTTAGTTGATTCCTGGAGAACTGCATCCATGGTTCTGTAATTGGACAATTATGCAAAATATAGTATGGAATATCATTTGAAGATTTAATTTTCTCCTGGGGAACTTTCTTTAGGGCCTTGCTTCTAGCTTTCCTCTTCCATGCAATGGTTGCAGAGGAATCATCAGAATCAGTTCTAAATTGATCACTATCTGAGCTCTGAGGATTGTCATATAGTTCATCAAGCCTTTTGATGCAATCTCTTTGTTGTTGGGTTTGAAGTGAAGAAACAACAGCAGCAGCAGCAGCAGTAACAAAAACAGCAGAAACTGGAACAACAAATTCAGAAATAATAACAACAGAACCAGCAGGCTCAGAGTCATTAGCCTCTATCATAAGCATATCATCAGAAACTAAAATAGCATCAGCAGCAGCAGCAGGGACAACAGAAACTGAAGGAGCACTGTCCACAGCCTTGAAGGAATTTATATAAGAAGATATTATGCTGGGCTCACAGCTATAAATAGGCACAATGGCCTTAGTAAGATCTTCAGTTTTCTGATCTGGAAGACATCTGAGGTAAGCAGTATCAAACTCTGACAGCAGTGACCTGAGGTCAACTGTTATAACCGGAACTGTGGCTGGAGCTGGAACTGGAATCTCTGAAGCAGGCAATCTCTCTACTTCATATGGCACCTCCCCCTGCCTAGATTCAGTAGATACTGGATCAAGGCACCCAACAGAAGGGATTGCCTGAGGAGGATATAGGGAAGAGAGCCTGTCAGATAAATCCTGAACTGATTTTAGAAGTGGAGCCAGGGAGGTCTCCAGCATGAGTGATATCCTTTGAGCTAACAACTCATAGAGCTTATCTGCTATGGCTGATAGATCTACTTGCTCAAGTGGTGCTTGAGTAGAGGTAGAGATGAGTGTGGCAGAGATGGATGTAGGAGGAGCTGTATATGTGGTTGGAGAAAATGTTAATGTGGATGGTAGAATTGATGGTTGAGATATGGGAATGGTGGAGATGGAAGTTAATGGAATGGAGATAGATGGAGAGAAGGATGGTTGAGCCAGGATTTCTTGAAGTAGTTGTTGATATGATGTAGAAGAAGATGGTGGCTCAAAGGGTGAGGAAGGAGAATCATCCATATAGGAATCATCTAGGAGAGTGAAGGATGGAATGGATATGGGGGATGAAATTGAGATGGTTATGGTGGATGTGATAATTATTGACGGAAAAGTTGGTGGGGAAGGTGGAGATGATTAGGCAGGCAGTTCTTCTAATGGGGCAGCTGCCTGAGGGGAAGTGACTGGATCAGTCCTGGTGCCTGAAGATGAGATGACTGCAGAGGCTCTGCTTGACTTTGCAATTTGTCTGTCCCATTTGCCAAAAAGGGCATAGGTTAACCTCTTAGAGGCATCGATATGCATCCCAGTTGAAACAAGCAGCTCAGGGCATCTGCTATGAAGAAATAGCCCTAGAATCCTTCCAAAGTTCACAAAGTTCTTATTCACTTTCTTCTTAATTAGATCAAAGAAAACTTCTCCCCAATTCAACTGTTTCTTATCCACCAAAGCACCCATTAAACAGAATTGATACCTAGATATGGTATCATGGGAAGAATGTTTTGCTAAACGGACCTTGCCAACAACATCTGCTAAAAACCTGTATTCCACTGACATATTTTTCTTAAGCAGCTTGTTAGTATTTCCTGCTGAATGACCCATCCTGTCAAGCATACTTGCAAACTCTTCTCCAGACAACTTAAGAGAATCTTGACCATACTTAATTGGAAAACTTCTGTTAATATAGCAGGAGTAAGAGATACCTGATTGCCTGATATAGTTCCAGTCACTGTATTTTGATCTTGATTGTGAGCAGTATACACCCATTCTTTGATTTCATCTGCAGCCAGTTTTATCCTTGTGGTCATGATGTGTACTAGCTGTTGATCTTTGAATAAATCCAGAATATCCTTGAAAATCTGATCTCTATTCTCAAACGTGTCCATATCGATATCGAATCCAGTATCAAACTTCATTGCTGCCAAAACTGCAACAGAAACGACCATTTTTTCCTGCAAAAATGAACAAACAAAAGACCAAGTGTAGAAAAGTTTGGAGGGAAAGGGAAATCCTGCAGAGAGTATGAAAGTGCAAAGGGAGAACGATGGCCGAAAAATGAATTTTATATTAGGGTTCGACGCAGAAAAGGAAAGATCGTTGAACTCCGTTCGACAATCTGGGCTTCTAAAGGAATCTGAAAGGTCTTCAACATCGTCGATCGCCGTTCGACGATATTGGAGAGCGTCGAGCTCCGTTCGACGATCACTGACGGGAAGAAGATAGCTTAGCACTATCTGGAAAGAGATGAACTCCGGTCGACGATTTCTAGGAACGTCGATCTCCGTTCAACGATCTTTGGGAAAAGCATCGAGCGTAGTTCAGAGACCAGAAACAACCTATACACACTAGAAAAATCAAATTGTTTGCCTAGTCTTGGTTAATTTTAGAGTTTTAAAATCTTTAAGCTTATTTTAAACTTCCTCCATCTAATATTCCTAACTGATTTAGGAAGAATGTATGTTTCTTTTCATCCAATGGTTTGGTGAAAATATCTCCCCTTTGCAAGTCAGTTGGGATATATTGAAGTTCAATTTTATTTTTCTCAACATTGTCCCTTAAAAAGTGATGCCTAATTTCTATATGTTTTGTCCTACTATGGAGGACTGTATTTTGTGCTATAGAAATAGCACTAGTGTTATCACAGAAAATTTTTGGCTTCTCTAAGTTGTAGCCATAGTCTAGGAGCTGATTTTGAATCCACAGGATATGTGAGCAACAACTACCTGCTGTCATATATTCAGCTTCAGCAGTTGATGTGGACACATATGTTTGTTTCTTGCAAAACCAGGAGACAAGTCTGTCACCAAGAAACTGGCAAGTTCCACTAGTGCTTTTCCTGTCTATTTTGCATCCAGCATAATCAGCATCTGAAAATCCAGTTAAGTCAAATGCTGAGTCTTTTGGATACTAGAGACCTAGATTTGGACAACTTTTCACATACCTAAGAATCCTTTTTACTAAGGTAAAGTGTGACTCTCTAGGGCTCACTTGGAATCTAGCACATATGCATGTAGCAAACATTATGTCAGGTCTACTAGCTGTAAGGTACAATAAAGAGCCAATCATTGCTCTATATGTTGTCTGATCAACAGGTTTCCCATGTTCATCAGCATTTTATACAACATTAGTAGGCATAGGTGTTTTCATACATGATGCTTGAGACATACCAAATTTCTTAACCAATTCTTTTGCATACTTGGTTTGAGAGATGAATATGCCTTATGTATGCTGTTTGACTTGCAATCCTAGAAAGAAGGAAAGCTCACCCATGCTACTCATTTCAAATTAGAATGCATTAGATTGGAAAACCTTTTGCACAGATTTGAATTAGTAGAACCAAAGATAATGTCATCTACATAGATTTATACTAGTAAGGAATTAGACCTATGAGCTCTAATAAAAAGAGTTTGGTCTACTCTACCCCTTATAAAATCATTTTTCAGAAGAAAGCATGCTAGGGTCTCATACCATGCTCTAGGAGCTTGCTTTAGACCATACAATGCTTTATGGAATTTAAAAACATAATCAGGATGAGTTGGAGAAATAAAACCTGGGGGTTTTCTAACAAAGACTTCTTCCTTGATGTCTCCATTGAGAAAAGCACTCTTTACATTCATTTGATATACTTTGAATCCTTTGTGTGCTGCATAAGATAAGAAGATTCTTATGGCCTCTAACCTTGCAACTGGTGCAAAGGTCTGGTCATAGTCTATCCCTTCTTCTTGAGAGTATCCTTGAGCAACTAGCCTTGCCTTGTTCCTTACAATGACTCCTTGATCATCGAATTTGTTTCTGAACAACCATTTTGTTCCAACAATGGAGTGATCCTTTATCCTTGGCACTAGTTCCCAAACTTTATTCCTTTCAAATTGATGTAATTCCTCTTGCATTGCAATGATCCAGTGTGGATCTTATTCTGCATCTTGAATGGATTGGTGCTCAATTTGAGAAAGAAAGCAGGTGTGCATCAGATTTTGGTCGACCTGATTTCTGGTTTGCACACCAGCTAAGATGTATCCAATCACTTGGGAGATTGGATGGTCTCTTGATGTTACTAAATAAACAGGGGGTGTTGATTGTTCACCAACCTGTGTTGTTGTTTCCTCTTGTGTAACAACAACTGGCTCTTCAAAAAGATTCTCTTCAAGATGTTGAATATCTTCTTCATCTTCACTGCTTTCATCCTTTTGTATAATATGTAACCTGTCCAAATTTTCAGCAAGAGAGTGTACCTGCAAAGATTCTATGGTAGAAGCATTCTTCTCCTTAAAAGACATGTTAGATTCATCAAAGGATACATGAACAGATTCTTCAATTTTAAGATTAGATTTGTTATACACCCTATAAGCTTTACTGATCATGGTGTATCCCAGAAACACTCCTTCATCAGCTTTAGCTCAAAATTTTGCTATGTATTTCTTGTCATTATTGTGAATGTAACAAATGCAACCAAAAATTTTAAAATAGTCTACTTTAGGTTTCTTCCCTTTGAGTAATTCATAGGGAGTCTTGCCCTTAAGCTTATGTATCAAGCTTCTATTCAACACATAGTTGGATGTGTTCACTACCTCTGCCCAAAAGGATAGAGGAAGGTGAGCATCTGACAACAATATAGTAGCAGATTCAATAAGGGTTCTATTTTTCTTTCAGCTACCCCATTTTGTTGAGGAGTTCTAGGAGTTGAGAAAGTGTGCCTGATCCCTTCACTCTGGTAGAACTCTTGCATAAGAAGAGAATCAAACTCTGCCCCATGATCACTTCTGATTAGGGCAATGTGAGTATTGATCTCACTCTATATGCATTAGAGAAACTCTGTCAAACACTTAAAGTTATCAGATTCCTTCCTCAGAAAGAACACCCATGTGAATCTAGAGAAGTCATCTACAACTACTAAAGTATAAGATTTCCCTCCTAAGCTTTATACTGTAATGGGTCCAAAGAGATCCATGTGTAACAGATACAAAATCCTAGGTGAATCACTCTTATTAAGTGACTTGAAGCTATTTTTGGTTTGCTTGCCTAATTGACAGGCCCTGTAAAGTCCTTCCTTCTTGTAGGGGCCAGAAGGTAGTCCTCTAACAAAGTTATCCTTGGATAGCCTAGCAATGGTTCTAAGGTTTATATGCCCTAATCTTTTATGCAATAGTTCATTAGGTCTACAAATGGAATTGAACAAGAATATATCTTCCTTAGTTGAAAGAAAATCCGCAAGATAAATGTTATCTTTCCTTTTACCTGTCAACACAGTTATGTTGTCCTCTAATTTGATTTTGCATGAGGATTTGTTGAAAGTCACTTGGTAGCCTTCATCACACAGTTGACTGATGCTGATTAAGTTTTGCTTCAGTCCTTCCACATAAGCTACTTTCTTGAATGTGACTGAGCCAATACGGACTGTAGAATATCCTTTTGTTAGTCCAAAGTTTGAATCACCAAATATTACTTTGGGTCCAAGTTTAGCTTTGAAGGATGTGAAATTCTCCTTGTTTCTTGTCATGTGCTTTGAGCACCCACTATCCAGATACCATTGCTGGTTTGATGTTGGATAGGTCTTCACCTGCACATAAAATAATTTATTTGTTTTTGACCCAGTTTACCTTGGGCCTAGGTTGATAACCTTTAAATTCTGAAATAAAAGACATCTCTGGTTGACTCTTATAGCCTTCAGGATAATATCTCCTAGGATGTATTATCCATTCAGTATAAGGGTTAAACCTCTGAGATGTAGGACCTCTAGGATTGAAGTTTGATTTACCTTTGAAAGATTTGTCAACACTCTAAGCTCTCTTCGACGATCTCTGAGCTGAGTTCAACGATCTTGGGTCAGATCGTCGAGCTCCGTTCGAAGATCGACTATGCCAGAGTTCAGGGTTCAGAGATCGTCATCCTGTGTTCGACGATTCACCCTGATATCGTTGAGCTCCATTCGGCGATCGTCGAGCTCCGTTCGAGATTTTCTGTTGAACTTTTGTTTTCTTAGGTAAATCAGAATTTTTCCTAGCCACCTCTACAACTCCATTACCTTTAGCTGAGATAAACTTGATTGGGGTTATTAATACTATAGGTTGGCTGGCTGAAGCAGCCAAGCCCAGTGTACTATTGAATCTTGAGTTCACTGTGCTTATGATGTCCATTAGCTTGATACTTCTCCCATTGAGGGATTCTTCAAACTTCTTGGCCTCTGATAGTTCACTTTTCAGTGAGGCTATCTGCTCCCTACAGCATTCCAACTCCTCAGAGAGTTTGAGGTTATCTGATTTTAAGGTGCTTTGTTCAGACAGTTGATTTCTGAGAGAAATAATTTCTTTCTCAGATTTTAATAGATCTAAACAAAGTGCCTTAAATTCACATTTGAAGTCCTCTGAATTAAAATCAAATGAGTCTATTACCTGATCCTCTTCAGATTGAGTTTCTGATTCAGACTCTGACTCTTGTTCTGCATAAGTATTGTGTTGAGAGGCATTGATAACCATCATGCAGAACTCCTTTTATTTAGCATCATCTTCATCATCACTTGAGCTGCATGAAGTTTCTGATTCTTCTTCTGTTTCACTCCAGGTTTCAGCTACAAACCCCTTCCTGGTATGTTTGTTCTTGCTGGAGGAGGGTTTGTCATTGCTATTTTTCCTGAAGTCTTTGTCTCTTCTCCTTTCTTTCCTGTCCTTCTTGTCCTTATTTTGATTTTCTGGACAGTCAGGCACAATGTGCCCGGGTTTTCTGCATCCAAAACAAATAATGTCTTTGTTATTGGACTTATCATACCTTGGCTTTTCATGCCCTCTGAATGACCTTTTCCTGAAGTCCTTCCTGGCCATTTTATAAAACCTTTTGGCCAGTAAGCTTAGCAGCTCTTCATTGCCTGTGACCTTGTCTTCAGGCTGATCCTCAATAGCTTTGAATGATATTGATTTCTCTTTTCTGATTGCTGGTGAAGCAGCCTTCTGCTCTTCTTCTCTATTCTTAATGTGCAGCTCATAAGACTTGAGCTTGCCCAAAAGAGCCTCAGTAGTGATCTCATTTAGTCTTCTGGCATCCTTGATTGGCCAGATCCTTGAGTCCCAAGTGCTGGGGAAGCACATTAGGATTTTGTCATTGTGTTCAGTCAATGAGATCTCCTTATCCAAGTTTCAGTTCATTGACTATAAGACTGAGTCTGTTATACATATCAGCAACTGTCTCAGTTTCTCCTTTCTTGAAGTTCTCATACTGAGTTATGAGGTGGGATCTTCTATCTTTTCTTTCATCTGTAGATCCTGACACTATTTCAGATAGTTTGTCCCATATCTCTTTTGCTGAGTTGCATTCAGCTACTTTTTGAAAGATTTCATCAGACATGGTTTGTGCCAAAATGTTCATTGCTTTGGAATCTGCAACTTTCCATTTTTTGATTTCTGCATCTGTTCCTGAAGGAGGTGGAACAACACTTGTACTTGTATTTGCTGTTGGTCTTGTACACACTGTCAAAACAGAATTAAAGTAATCTTCATCAATAGAATTCATGTACAATCTTATCCTTGCCTTCCAAAGTGCAAACTTAGATAGATTGCACACTGGAGGTCTGGTGCTAGCATAATCTTTGTTCTATGCCATGGTTTTAAATAAGGATAAATATAATACAAATAAAAAAAATAAGAACCCTCTTTAAAGGATTGATCTTATTAGAGATCGTTTGGTTCAGGTGTTAGCCTGTAGGAACAGGGTAATTTAACCAACCTCGCTCTGATACCAATTGAAAGTGGGGATAAGATCTACCTTAACTCTAGAGGGGGGGGGGGGTGAATAGAGTTTATTAAAATAATTTTCAAGTTAAAAGTTATTTTGCAGTGGAAGACTTAATTTAAATATATGTGTAAGGTGCTTGTAGTAAATAAAAAAAACTGTGAAAGCAAGAAATAACAACACAGCACACAGCAAACAAAATATAGCAACCAGAAGACATAAGGAGCTATAGTGGTTCCCCAAAAAATCTGGGTACATCCACTCTTCTACCACCCTAGGTAGGAATCCACTGCAGGATGAGTTGATCAAGTGTCCTGGGCACCAATGAGCTTTTGATATGGTGCTCAAAAACCAAACCAGATATTTTGATCAGGTGTCTTGCCACCATTGAGTTTTGACAAGGTCTTAGAAACCAACACAAAACTTTTGAAGGGAGTTTTGAGAAACCCTTTTACAGCAGAAAAAGAAAGAGGTGAGGTGTTATTCTCTGTCAACAATCAGAGAGAAGACTAGTGGATGATGTTGTCAAAGCTCCCCCTGAGATCTGGAAGTTGTTCAGGAAAAGAAGCTTTGCACTAGGGTGATAGACCTTCAGTAGATGAGGTCTCCAACAATGGATGATTCCAGCAGTTGCCGAAATGTGTAGAGTCAGGAGTCTTGATGGATGAAACCTTTGAACACTTGAGTCAAAAGAGATCTAGAAAATCTTCTTTTCTGTATGTTGATCTCCTTCAGTGATGTGTGTTCTGAAAGAATTCTGTCTGTATGTCTGTCTGTGTGTCCAGCAAAAGAATTCTTTTCTGTGTATATCTGTTACTACATTTTTTGTGTATATAGAGTAGCAGAAAGAATATCCTCTCTTATTCCTTAGATCTGAAAAGAATGAATTGATTCTCTATCTGCAAGATAGCCGTTAGCCACTCATTAATGACTTCCTTAAATGAATTTTGTCTCTGGAGGAAAGTCCTAGAAAACATTCCTTTAAAATTCCCTTGAAACTTGCTCCAGATTAATTGAAACATCTACAAGATCCTTGAAATAAATACTGGGAATAAATAAGATAGAATTCCATAACTGTATGAATTTGAATCTTGGGAATCGTCGATCTGAGCTCAACTATCGTCGACCTGAGCTCAGAGACTGGAACTAGACTGGAAACTGAAATCGTTGATCTGAGCTCAACTATCATCGACCTGAGCTCAGAGATAGTCGAACTGCGTTCGACGATTCGTCGACCTGAGCTCGATGAAAGTGACTTAGTCTCCTGAATTTGAATATCTGATCTGAGGGTCTTGGGGGCAGCTTTCAAGCCTAAATTCTAACCCTTAGACTCAATCTAATTGACCTTAAAAACTATACAAGGAGGTCAAAACAATTTTCCTAAGGACATAGTGATCCTTGCCCAAATCAGTAATAGGGTGTTCCAATACGTTAGCACCAGATAGATCAGTTTGTTTGGAGCCGGTCCGGAGCGATGATACGATGATTCGATTTCTGCTGAAGAAGGTTCACCTAGTGAAGTTATTGTGGTCCAACCACGAACGAGATGAGCACACCTGGGAGCTGAAAGATCTGATGCGAGAACGATACCCGGAGCTTTTCCCCTCAGGTATACTTTAATTATGTTTAAGTTTCTTAAAATTCTTGTGCACAGAAACCCCGTAAACCCGAACTTGAATTTCGGGGACGAAATTATTTTTTTTGTTTATTTGGATTTGTAACATCCCATGTTATTTCTAGACCCCTTAACTTAGATTGGGTTGGGCATGGGGTGTGTGTTAGGGAAATTAGCTAGGTTTGACACTAGGTAGTGGGTTGTAGCCATGTGGGGCTCACTATAGGGCCAAGTCAAACTAGGTCAAACTAGCCTAAATATGAACCCTAGCCACACCATGACCCCCACCACATTGCCCTAACCCTAAAATATTCTAAGTGTACCCTAGGACATGTCATTAGGTCAACCCGTTGACCCTAGTTGACCAAAGTCAACCATAGCCCTAACTTGGTCAAACCAATACCTACAGGCCCACTTAGCCGAAGTAGAGCATCACCTTGACCCAACCCAAGTTGGGTGATGCCATTAGACCCATGACCACCAAGTGGGGCCAGCCCACTAATCGTGGTTGACCAGGTCAACTCAAAAGTCAAGTTAGTCAACATAATTGACCTAAAGAAGGAAATAAGGGCTAAGCCCATTCCTAATAGGCAAAGCACACCCAACATGGCCCATTATCAGCCCTAGGTGTCCAAAGACCAGCCCTACCCCTCTGGTTTTGGAGAGAGAGTGCATGCATGGGGGCATTTTGGAGAATTCACCTAAATGAGGAGAGAGAAGGTGGGATTAAGAGGAGAGGCCACTTGTCCTTGGCACTTTCTGCCCCAAAAGGTGCTGGCAGGCCTCCTCAGGAAATTCCAGCAAGATTTGGCTGCATGGTGCCCACTTGTCACCATGGGTGAAGCCTCCAAGGTTGAGTACGAGCTCACCTTGGAGTTAACTCCACATACATCCCTCCCCAGCCCAAATCACTCCCACCATCATCTTCAGAGAGAGGAAACAAGTGGAGATCGAGTCCTGGAGCAGAGCTTTTGGTGAAGAAACGAGGTTTTGAGCAGGAGATCGCCGGAGCAGCTCAACCATGGCCAACCGCCACCGCACTCGCCGCCAAGGCCTGATTCAGGTCCGTTTTGCCGTCTCTCTACCCGTACTAACTTTCTAGATCCTCTAGGAGAGACATCGGGCTCAATTGAGCCCGATACCATGTGAGGAAAAGGAGGGTTTTCTGAGCTTTTCTTCTTGCTCGGGTTCGCCAGAGGAGCCAAATCCGGCGACCTCATCGCTGGGAATCGCTAGCCACCACCTTAGTGAAGGTGGTTGTGACATCCGCCGGCGGTGGTGGTGGCTCAGCTGGCCGGAAATGGCCAGACAAAGTGGCCCAGGAGGAACGAATCCCAGCCGTCGGCTGGAGGTAGAAGATGACCAGATCCCGTCCATTCTGCTTTAAGATTAGTGTTAACCGATTAAATTAAATTAAATAAAAAACTATAGTTTTTATGTATATTTTGTCAAACTTATTCAGTCTTTTTGCAAGCTATAGTTAGGCCTCTTAGAAGCATTTCCAGAACATGGACCCTCAATGTAATTTGTAGCTAATTGTCTTAAATTTAATTTGCCAACTTAATCTTATAATTTGTTACAGTATACTGTCCCGTAGGTCAGTTTTCCTAGGACTGGTCCTTGACTAGGGCAGAATTTCAAATTGATGCCCAAGCCAAACAACTAATCAAAATGACCCCAAATTTTGGGAGCATGCATGATTAGGGCATATCTATCCGCTGCCAAAAATGGAGAATTTTTGTGGAAATTCTTCTATGGCTATATTCATAATACACTAAAGTAAATAAATGAAATAATTGGAGTAATATGACTCCAAATGGCCCCAAATTTTGGTGGCATGTTCTTGGGGACTATGCATGTGCATGGTAAAACGTTCAGCATATTTGGACTAGAGAATGTTGGGTAAAGTCACTTGCATGTGTTGGTTATAAATAGGCTTGGGGTGCAGATAGCCAATTTTGAAATATTTTGTATTAGGCCTATTTGGAACTTCAAAAAATCATGGTATTGATTTCAGAGACTCATTAGGGTGAATTATACCACACATTGTAATAATGGGAGTTTTGGAGGCAAAAATCCCATTATTTGGAAGTTTTGAAATAATAGGACTTTTTAAAAATAAATGTAAAAATACGCTCATCATTGAGATAAAATCCCCAATTTTTGTCAATGTCAATATAATGTTAGGTTTAACTCTTGAAAATTTTTATGTCTCCGTTTGAAGAATTTTGATTGGAGTTATGTGGAAACTACCTTTTTACCCTCAGTATACTTAATTAGAAAATTGATGAAAATACTCGGTAGAAAATTTTGGAAAATTTCTTGGTGATATATCTGAGTATGAATAACCTTGTATAAGTTTCTCAGCATTTTTGGATGAATCTGTAATTTTAAAACCTCATAGTGGCATTTTGATAATATAATTAGAAATGAAACTTTGTAGTCCTTGTTCCATGGAAGTTCATGAAATTCTATCTTTAGAATTATTTTACCAATATATGTATGCTATAAATTTCGTAGAAATTTTAGTAATGTGTTGAAATTTGTGAAGTGGAAGTGGGTGACGGGACAGGCCGGGCGGCCTGGGGCGGACAGCTTTGGCGGACTGGGCGGACTGTGATTTGCGGCCTAGTGGAAGGTCTAGTGAGAAGCCAGTTGTTCTTCTGGGCGGTTTGCACGGGTTGAGTCCGCGGACTATGCAGCCTGGTTTCTGCGGATTGGGTGTTTGCTGATTGGCTTTGCCAAGGAGCGGCCTGAGCGGATAAGGGCTTGCGGACTGGTGCATTGCTCAGTGGCCGCGGGTGCATGTTTGTGCTGATAGGCGGTTTGGCTCATGTCCGCGGGAAGCTTGCGGACTGGAGTGTCCGCGGTGTGGGCTATTGCGGACTGGGCTTGGAGCTTGGTTGAGGCCTTGTCGAGCTCTGGTGGCACAGCAGGCGAATTGCTGTGGAAGTCGATTGGCGGACTGTGCTTTGGAGTCCGGGGTTGGCTGCTGCGTTTGACAGAAGTGCGAGGAGCTCGCGGACTGATGGCGGTCTGTGCTAGGGTGTTTGGCGGACGAGAATTTGTGTCCGCCATGCTCGCATTGGCCCTTGATGGTTTTGGACTTGGTCACACTTTGTGCCAAGGCCATGGTGTCCGCGGTATCCGCCAAGTCCGCTGTGACCGGGCGGACTGTTGTTGTCTTCCTTTGGTCGTGGACTTGTGGCGGATTGAGGTGTGAGTCTTGCGGACTGCCTCGGGTTGGTGCGGACTACCATTGAAGGGGGTTGCTGTCTTGTAGTGGTTGGAGCTTTGCGGGCTGACGCCTTGTCCGCATAGCTTGGTCGGACTAGAGAGGGTCCGCCAATGGTTGCCTTGCTCCTGGCGGTTTTCCTTGGTATCCGGCTAAGTCCATGCGGACTCGGCGGACGGTGTTTTTGCTTTCGCGCGGGCTGGGGTGGTGACGCTATCTCTTGGGCGGTGACCACACTCCTCACCTTGCCTATAAATAGGACCCCCCTGGCATAACCTAAATAACTTGAGTGAACAGTAAGTTGGGGTGTGCAAGGAGCTGCGGTCTGTGTTTGTCAGTCCGCGCGGATTGTTTCAGGCTGACGGTTTGCTGTGTGCAGGTCGCGCGGATAGCTTCAAGGAGCTAGGAGTTTGGCTGTGACTTCGGTCAAGTGCTTGGAAGTGTGCGGTCTCTGCGGACTCAGCAGGAGGTCGCTCTGCGGCTTGTCAGTTCTGTTTCATCTTTGCCAGCTTCAATAACCTGTCCGCCGGCTTCAGGCGGGTAGGGGTGTTCCTCAGTTCAAGTTCAGCAGGAGGCGAATAACGGTGTGTCCGCGCGGCCTCGCGGCTTCGGCGGACTCCGTGTCTATTTGGTGGATTGCAGCTTAGCTTGGGCGAGCTCAGCAGACTCGGCGACCTCGGTGACCTCGCGGTCTCGGCGGACTCGGGTGCTGTCCGCCCGGCTTATTTTTTGGTGCTTCTGTTTTCAGCTGTTATACTAGCGAAATCATGTCTCGCTATGTATGCCTCGCATTGTAAAGAAGTGAATGAATAATAGACCTGCTTATGCTTCCATTGTTTGTTGGGATTTATCTTTGTACCTCTAGTCATTGGTTTCCGCTGGTTCAACGTGTGAACTGGGTAGTTCCGAAGATATTAATTTGGCGTTTGGGCTATCTTGCTGACCACGTTAAGAAAATTTAACATGGTATCAAAGCCATGTTTCTGAGGTTCAGCTGCGTGAGCAGAAGTCAGCCAGTGTTGTTACTCAGTGATTGAGTGGTGATCAACCTGTGTTGTTGCTCGGAGCTGCTGAAAGGTTGCCAACAGGTGTTGCAATGGAATGGAGTTTTGTAAGAGGTCTGGGCATTGAACTCTTAATGCCGACTAACTTTAAGAAGTGGAAGTCGTGCATGAAGAGTTATCTTCTGGGCGAGGAGCTGTGGGAAGTCGTCGGTGGAGACGATAGACAGGAAGTCACTGCTGCTTTCGGTACTGCTGAGCAGTTTAGGCTCTGGAGAAGAACAAATGCTAAGGCGGAGTTCATTCTGAAGAGAGCCGTGTCTCCGGAACTATTTGATCACATCATTGGATGTGAGTCGGCTGCTGATATTTGGACAACCATTGATGAGTTATTCAATAGGAGGAATGTGGCGCGGCTTCAGTTCCTGGAGAATGAGTTGGCCAGGGCAACTCAGGGAGACCTTTCCATCTCCAAGTACTTCTTAAAGATGAAGAGCTTGTGTGCTGAGCTGTTGGCACTGGATCCTGATGAGCCTATCTCTGAGGCAAAGATGAAAAGGCACATTATCCGCGTCTTGCGGAAGGAGTACGTGGCCTTTGTTACATCTGTTCAAGGGTGGGCTACTCAGCCGTCGTTGCTGGAGCTGGAGAATCTGCTTGCCTCGCAGGAGAGCTTAGCAAGGAAGATGGCTGGAGTGAACCTGAATCAGGAAGGCAGCGAAGCTCTCTTCTCAGGAAAAAAGAAAGGATGGGAAGGGAAGAAGAAGAAGAAGGTGCAGGTCGCTGGTGAGAAGGAGACTTCAACTTCATATCCGCCAGAGAGGAGCAATGCTCCTAAGGACTGGAAGAAGAATCTGAAGTGCTACCGGTGTCATCAGCGTGGGCACTTCAAGTGGGACTGCAAGGTCAAACTGCAGCCTGGGCATGCTGCGGGAAAGGAGGAAGCTTGCTCGAGAAGTGAAGAAGCAGAATGGGGCGGAGCTTTCATGACAGGCACTTGTGTCCGGGCCCTGTCTGTTGAGGACTTCAACAGCGAGTGGATCGTGGACTCCGGGTGTGGTCATCACCTCACCGGAGCCAAATCGAAATTCACCTCCATGCAGGCTTACTCAGGTAATGAAGCTATTATCACTGCTGATAATACTGTTTATGCAGTAGAGAAAGAGGGGGTCGTGTCATTGGGTAGTGATCAGGGGCCACTCACGTTAAGGAGTGTGTATCACGTGCCGGGCATGAAGAAAAACCTCTTCTCGGTGACCAATGCGGTGGACGCTGGGTATCACGTTCTGTTTGGGCCAACAGACGTGATGTTCCTTCGCAACGTATCAGCGGTGAAGGCTGATGTTGCTCATGTTGGGAGGAGGGTGAAGAACTTATTTGTTCTTTCCACCAGTGCTTATGTTGATAAGATGAGGGCCAATGATAGTGCGGCTATCTGGCATGAGAGGCTGGGGCATGTTGGCATGGAAAGCTAAAGGCAATGGCGAGTAGAAGTTTGGTGAGGGGGTTGCCGAAGTTATCCTCTTTTGGTGATGGGCATGTTTGTGCGGGCTGTCAATACGGTAAGGCACATCGCCTTCCGTTTGATAAATCACAAACAAGGAGCAAGAAGCCACTGGAGTGTATTCATGGCGACCTGATGGGACCGATGGTTACTGGCAGCCTTGGTGGAAGTAGATACATGCTTGTCTTGGTTGATGACTACTCAAGGTATACTTGGGTGTTCTTCTTAAAGGAGAAGTCGGAAGCCTTCCGTTTGTTTGTGGAGTTTAAGGAGTTGGTAGAAGGCCGGCTTGGCTTGCGGGTTAAGAAGCTTCGAACTGATAACGGGGGGGGGGGGGGGGGGGAGTTTGTCTCCTCCGAGTTTTCTAACCTCTGCAGGAAGCACGGGATCCAACGGGAGCTTACTTGTGCTCACACACCACAACAAAATGGGGTAGCGGAGCGGAAGATCCGTCATCTGACGGAGACCTTCAAATGCTGGCTTCATGCGAAAGATATCCCAAGGTCCTTTTGGGCGGAGGGAATGTCTTGTGCTGCTTATGTTATCAATCGGATGCCACTCAGCCCTATCAACATGAAGACTCATATTGAGCTATTGCTGAAGGCGAAGCCGAGTGTGGGACACCTTAGGGTGTTCGGTTCAACTTGCTACGTGCATGTCCCGGATGCTTCACGGACAAAGCTGGATGCGAAGGCAAGGAAACTTGTCTTTGTTGGCTATGATGAGCGGAAGAAGGGATGGAAATGCATGGACCCTATGACAAAGAAGTTCGTGGTGTCAAGAGACGTTGTCTTTGACGAGCTGACGTCATATGGAGGTGGCTCGGTGGAGCTAACCGGAAGTAGCAAGGTTGATGATGCACCGGTGGAGGCTGCTGAAGGCTTGGAAGAGGAGCTTGCTGTTTCACCAGCAGCTCCTGTTGCTTCGAACTCCGAGGCTGAGCCTTCTGGCTCAGGAAGCAGGGGGAGCACTGCTCAATGCTTTCCCAAGGTAGGAGTGGAGCCTGAAGAAGCAACGGAAGCCGTGAGTAAGGAGCCGGTTCTTCGGAGATCGAAGAGGGTGGTTAAGCCACCGGCTTGGTACTGTGATGGGAATGCAGTGAGCTTTGTCTCCTGCTACTTTGCAGGTCCTCTGGATCAACGAGAGCCTGCAAACTTCAACGAGGCCACTGGAGTGAAGGAGTGGGATGATGCCATGAAGGAAGAGATTGATGCTCTGAAGAAGAATGAAACCTGGGACCTTGTGCCCAAGGTTGATGGCGTTACTCCGGTTACTTGCAAGTGGGTGTATAAGTTGAAGAAGAAGGCTGATGGGAGCATTGATCGGTTCAAGGCTCGCCTGCTCGCTAGAGGATTCTCACAGCAGTATGGAGAAGACTATGAGGAGACATTCAGTCCAGTTGCGAAGATGACTTCTATAAGAGTGGTGATCGCCTTGGCTGCTAGCAAGGGATGGAGGTTGTAGCAACTCGATGTGAAGAATGCCTTTCTTTACAGAGAGATTGACAAGGATATCTTCATGGATCAGCCGCTTGGTTTTGTCTCTGAGAAGCATCCGGACTATGTCTGCAAACTCAGGAAGGCTCTCTATGGGTTGAAGCAAGCTCCTAGAGCGTGGTATGGGAAGATTGCAGAGTACTTGCAATTCTGTGGATACCTTGCTTCTAACTCGGATTCAAGCTTGTTCATCAAGAAGAAGGGAGAGCTACGAGTCTTGGTCCTGCTGTACGTGGATGACATGATCATCACAGGGAACTCGGAGGGGGAAGTAGCAAGGCTCAGGGCAGAGCTTGCTATATGCTTCGAGATGAAAGACTTGGGAGAGTTGCATCACTTTCGTGGTCTGGAAGTGGATATGAAGGAGTGCTGGGTTCTCATTAGCCAGAAAGGGTATGCTGATCGCATTGTGAAGTGGTTTGGCATGGGCGAAGGGAAGAAGTGCTCTACTCCACTGGAATCTGGGCTGAAGCTTCGACGAGATGAGGGAATGGTTCTTCATGATCCCTTGGTGTTCAGGGCTCTTGTTGGGAGCTTGATTTATCTGACGATTACAAGGCCGGATATCGCGTATGCTGTTGGCCGAGTAAGTCGGTATATGTCTGAACCAAGGCAATCTCATCTAGTGGCGGCGAAGGGAATTCTGAAGTATGTCAAGGCTTCTTCTGACATGGGACTCCTCTATAGAAGGGACGCGGAGGTTGCGTTGCTCGGGTACACGGATGCTGACTATGGCGGTTATTCGGATGATCGAAGGTCTACTTCAGGTTATGTGTTCACTTGTGGTTCAGCTAGCATCTCGTGGTGTAGCAAGAAGCAGGACTCGGTGTCGGTTTCAACCACGGAGGCGGAGTACAAGGCTTCGGCCTTGGCTGCTCGGGAAGCCGTTTGGTTGAGGAGGCTTATAGAGGATGTTCATGAAGAAGTGCAAGGGCCTACTTTACTCCGGGGTGACAATGAGAGTGCTCTCAAACTGGTTAACAATCCAGTGTGTCACGCCAGGACCAAGTATATAGAGATTGATCACCACTTCATCAGGGAGAAGGTGTTGGAGGGGTCTCTGCTGGTCGGGCATGTTCGGAGTGAAGATAATCTTGCTGACATCTTCACGAAGCCACTGTCGAATGGGCCCTTTGAATGCTTGCGCAGCTTGCTGGGCTTGGTCACCACTTCCCACTTCAAGGGGGAGTGTTGAAATTTGTGAAGTGGAAGTGGGTGACGGGACAGGCCGGGCGGCCTGGGGCGGACAGCTTTGGCGGACTAGGCGGACTGGGCGGACTGGGCGGACTGTAATTTGCGGCCTGGTGGAAGGTCTAGTGAGAAGCCAGTTGTTCTTCTGGGAGGTTTGCACGGGTTGAGTCCGCGGACTATGCGGCCTGGTTTCTGCGGATTGGGTGTTTGCTGATTGGCTTTGCCAAGGAGCGGCCTGAGTGGATAAAGGCTTGCGGACTGGTGCATTGCTCAGTGGCCGCGGGTGCAAGTTTGTGCTGATAGGCGGTTTGGCTCATGTCCGCGGGAAGCTTGCGGACTGGAGTGTCAGTGGTGTGGGCTGTTGCGGACTGGGCTTGGAGCTTGGCTGAGGCCTTGTAGAGCTCTGGTGGCACAGCAGGCGAATTGCTGTGGAGGTCGATTGGCGAACTGTGCTTTGGAGTCCGGGGTTGGCTGCTGCGTTTGACAGAAGTGCGAGGAGCTCGCGGACTGATGGCGGTCTGTGCTAGGGTGTTTGGCGGACGGGAATTTGTGTCCGCCATGCTCACATTGGCCCTTGAAGGTTTTGGACTTGGTCACACTTTGTGCCAAGGCAATGGTGTCCGCGGTATCCGCCAAGTCCGCTGTGACCGGGCGGACTGTTGCTGTCTTCCTTTGGTCGTGGACTTGTGGCGGATTGAGGTGTGAGTCTTGCGGACTGCCTCGGGTTGGTGCGGACTACCATTGAAGGGGGTTGCTGTCTTGCAGTGGTTGGAGCTTTGCGGGCTGACGCCTTGTCCGCATAGCTTGGGCGGACTGGAGAGGGTCCGCCAATGGTTGCCTTGCTCCTAGCGGTTTTCCTTGGTATTCGGCTAAGTCCATGCGGACTCGGCGGACGGTGTTTTTGCTTTCGTGCGGGCTGGGGTGGTGACGCTATCTCTTGGGCGGTGACCACACTCCTCACCTTGCCTATAAATAGGACCCCCCTGGCATAACCTAAATAACTTGAGTGAATAGTAAGTTGGGGTGTGCAAGGAGCTGCGGTCTGTGTTTGTCAGTCCGCGCGGATTGTTTCATGCTGACGGTTTGCTGTGTGCAGGTCGCGCGGATAGCTTCAAGGATCTAGGAGTTTGGCTGTGACTTCGGTTAAGTGCTTGGAAGTGTGCGGTCTCTACGGACTCAGCAGGAGGTCGCTCTGCGGCTTGTCAGTTCTGTTTCATCTTTGCCAGCTTCAATAACCTATCCGCCGGCTTCAGGCGGGTAGGGGTGTTCCTCAGTTCAAGTTCAGCAGGAGGCGAATAACGGTGTATCTGCGCGGCCACGCGGCTTCGACGGACTCCATGTCTATTCAGCGGATTGCAGCTTAGCTTGGGCGAGCTCAGCGGACTCGGCGACCTCGGCGACCTCGCGGTCTCGGCGGACTCGGGTGCTGTCCGCCCGGCTTGTTTTTTGGTGCTTCTGTTTTCAGCTGTTATACTAGCGAAATCATGTCTCGCTATTTATGCCTCGCATTGTAAAGAAGTGAAGGAATAATAGACCTGCTTGTGCTTCCATTGTTTGTTGGGATTTACCTTTGTACCTCTAGTCCTTTGTTTCCGCTGGTTCAACGTGCGAACTGGGTAGTTTCGAAGATATTAATTTGGCGTTTGGGCTATCTTGCTGACCACGTTGAGAAAATTTAACATAATGAACTCCTTATACTTCATTTGGAAAATGACAATTATGTGAGATTTCTATTAATTAAGGAATAATAGAAATATTTCAAGGAAAATTATGAATTTTTGTAGACAGCAATATTTTACCAAGATACAACTCAAGAAAAATTCCTTTGGTCAGTGGATTTTGTGATACTTCATGTATTAAATGACCTTGGGAATTAATTACATGATTTAATTAGAGGCTTTAATAACCTAAGAAAATTATGACAATCAACATGCACACTTCATTAGCCCACACCACCCTAGGATAAATTGTTAGGGGCAGGTGGCCCAAGGAATTGGAAATTCTATTTCGGGGTGGTGTTAGGTCATGGGTTGCGCTAGTGTAGTAGGTTCTATTATAAGGACCATCAGGGTATAGATCGACAGATGAGCTAGAGATTACAATTGAAATATAATCCTGGTGGGTAGAGTTGTCTTAGCGATGAGATTAAAGTGCATGCCTTGGATAACAACTGTAGTGGAGGCCGGCGGAAGACCGTCGCCCTCCTAAGAACATCTTAAGTCTTTAGGATCACTCAAGAGTAATAATGAGAGCAAAATATGGATCAAGGGTAGACACCAACAAAAAAAGTGAATATCCTTGCGATAGGGAACTTTGGGCTTCATCCCATCTTGATTCCTAGTGCCATTTGAGAGCCCTTCACCGGGTATGCCGGGGGCCGTCCTGGGATTAACCCTAAGTCACTAAGCATAATAATCATTAGGCAAGAGTAGAATAATAGGCTAAGGTAAACATTGCATATTCTAACCCGTATAGTGTTGGAGGATTTTTGGATAACATTCTCACCCATATAGGGTTAGAGGGTTTTTGGTTAACATCTTACCCGTATAGGGTTGGAGGGATATATGTTGCAGGCTCACCCATGAAGGGTTTGAGGGAAACAGGACAGGTTGGTCCTGCGAGCTGAAGGCTCGAGATGAAATACTTGCATGTGCATAAATTTAGTGGCGGTTCATGCGGTACTGGCCGATCGTCACACCGATGGTAGTACGGTGAACCAGGCGGGTGTGAGGGTTTGAGGGGCCAGTAGGTTGTTTATACTACGGTCTGGAGGATGATCCCTGATAACGCACACCTGACCCAACAAGACTGACAGGTGGTCAGCAAAGTACGTACGCATGGTCCTAGAGTGCACCTTAGATGTGTACAAGTGCGTATGAGTGGGGTCTAGGTTTGGTAGTGTGCATACCTACCTAGAAGTAAAGATGCCCGCTCCGCTGCTGCCGTAGCAACAACGGTGGTACGCGAGAGTGAAGATAGCTCTCAAAAAGAGGGAACTAAAGGTCTGTGATCACAGAGTCGTTGTGTGTGAGTTGCACTTGTCTGTTGCATAAATTGTATCACAAACATTCATTAATATTAGGTCATACGCTTCATAGATCCTTATCATATAAATTAGTATGGGCTCTTTTAAATGATAAGTTAAATTTCCTGTAAACCCTAACTTATAAATTGTGTGAGCATTTTTATAAGTTAGGGTACGTCTGTGATGATAGTGTAGTGGTAGCATGACTTTACTTTCCTGCTCTTACTTTCAGTTCTTTACTTACTTGTACTGTACATACTTTTACTTTTGTGCTATGTACATAGAACTGCTAGTGTAGATTTACTACTCACACTATTACTTGGTAGCTTAGTTTCCCTTGTCACCTGCTTCTCTTTTGTTACCCCTTGATAGTCCTCCGTTTCGTCCTCCCGCACGGTGCCTAGGAGTTGCGGGGCGAGGTGCGATGGAAACGACTTAGTCATTTTGACTAATGGTCGGTGACCAAACTATTTTTAGGAGCTCGAGGAGATGGAGCACCAGCACGACCGGCAGGACGAGGTGACAGGGCATGAGGAGTTGATACCACCTACTACTACTACAGCGCTACCTCAAGTGGGATGAGTTCAAGATTAGTTGATCAGCTTCCGCTGTTTTGATGTTTTGTGAGGAGAGTTATTCATATGATGTACTGGGCATAAGCCCTTATTACTCTTCACATTTTTTATACTCATTGTGGACTGTGTACTGTTTCATTCATATACATATGATTTGTACGGTGACTGTTGACCAGTTGTGTTGTACTCTGATATGTATTACTTCTATTTCTCATATTGGCCTACAGGTTATATGATCGTATTAGCTGGCAGAATCGACGTGTTGCGGTGTCGACTAACCCGTGCGTTAGTGCCGCCGTAAGACGGCGGTTATGGGCATAACACCAGGAGCCTCCTTGGTAAGGGGAGGGGTCTTACAAGACGAGTCTCCACTGCCCCTAACCTTATCCTTCTCACGCCAGCGGGCAAAATTCTGCACCTTGCACAGGAGCAGCTCCTTTTGTTTCAGATCCACAAAAGGGGATCGCTAGGGTGGTATGATCACACCCACCAATTCAGGAGCAAGTTTATCTTTTCCATCTGGGGGCATCCTTTCCTCACCCGCTGCAGGTGAAAGATCAGCCCAAGTTACCTGTTTAATAGTTTTACAAACTTTATTAGAACAAATAGAAGATTTCAATTCAGTTTTCTGCAAGTTATCAACGGGCGTGCTCAGCTCTTGTTTCTTCTCAACGAAATCTTGTTTCACGTCAGGTGACTCCGTCTCTATCTCTCCCTCAGCCACCGTCAATTGTTCTATCACTTTCTTATCCTGCTCTTGCTCCTTCAGTAGAAGACCTATCTCAGCAGCACTAGAGATATCATTAGATAACGAAATATTTAATTGCAAAAATTCTCCATGTTCATTTGAACTAATATGGGGAGGTGAAGATAATAGAGTCAGATTTACCTTAGGAGCCAAAGTGACACCACTCGTATTAAATTGCAAGGTAGCTTCACTGGCTTTCAGGAATGGGACCCCTCAGATGGGTTTTGACGTATTTCCCAAGGGCCCTAACACCTGAAAGTCAGTGACTACAGCAACCCCATTCATAATTATTTCCACATCCTTAATCTCACCATAGGTCTTAACTACCAATCGATCAGCTAGCACTAGGGATTTCTGGACATCAGATTCGATAATTAAATTCATCTTTTCACCAAACCCTTGGATGAGAAAAATCATCTGTTCTTTATAAATCAACTGGGAATGATCAATGGAGAAGAGTTAAATTAATTTCTGTCTGCATTCGACGAATTTTCCAGAGTTCGTCGAACGGAGTTCGACGAATTAGGAAACGTTTGAGAGATGCTCGTCGAATGGAGATCGATGAATTCTCTGTGTGGGAATAATTTTCGTCGACCGGAGATTGACGAACTTTGCTTCAGAAGATATTTCGTCGAACGGAGTTCGACGAACTGTTTTCGTTTCTTCTGGTTGAGATCGACGAATTATTTGTCTATAATTTATTTCGTCAACCTCAGTTCGAAGAACTGTTTCTTTTTTGTGGAACAGAGATTGTCGATTCATATTCTAGAAAACCTTATATCTAGGTTTTCTTCGACCTCCATCTCGCGCTTTCTGTTCCCTTGCTCTTGATCGTCGTTTTATCTGTCTTTCTTGTAGGTGATCTCAATGGCGATTCCAGCAGGAGCTTTAGCCACAATGAAGTTTGACTCCGGCTTTGATGTCGACTTTGACTCTTTCCAGCACTCAGATCCAATCTTCCTCTACATTCTGGAACTTCTGGAAGAATAAAATCTGAAGAACTTGATGACTACCCGGATAAAGTTGCCGGAATTGAAATAAGGGAATGGGTTTATACTTCAATCATTTCTAAAGACAATGTTCTGATAGGAACAATCGCCGTTAACGCCGTCTCCTTAACCCCCGCCGTTTTAATTGAAATTTTTGGTTTGACAACTGGAGAAGAGGATTTAGAGATTGATTCGAAAGAGTTTACTATGTTGCTGAATCTGTTGGGTTATGCTGGTGACAACCCTAACAAACTTTTGAAGAAACATCTGTCTGCCCCTTATAAATTCTTAGCAGATTTGGTGGGTAAAGTGCTACTTTGGAAACATGCAACACACGACTACATCAACAGACAACAATTTCTGGTCATGTGTGCCATTGTCAACAAGAAGCAAATAGACTGGGCACAAATGCTGTTTGATTTGATTAAGAAGAAGAATTCCAAGAAGGAAGTATGTTTTGGAAGGATCCTAGGAATCTTCCTAAAGGAAAAGGCTGTTGAATCCCTGGTCTCCCCGATCATATTCATTAATGCCAGTAAAAGGCTGACTTGTGCCTTATTTGGCAGGTGGGAGAGGATAATCACCAAGCCCACAAAGGCTTCTAACTCTTCCACCCCAGCTTATGAAGGCACCAGGGCTATTAAAGCCACTCCCACACCTACTGAGGAGTTTCATCCCACTCCACCATCTCTTCCAGCACCCCTTCCAGCAAAACAACTTTCTCATGTGCCTACTCCACCTCCATCTCCACCACTAGACATTACTAACATTCCATCTTCCCCTCTTCAAGAAAATCAACAACCAACAACTCCTACTTCACCTCATGCCACATATATTCCTACACCACCATAGTCTCCAATTCCCCCACATTAGTCCTCCATTCCATCTTACATCCTACCCTCAGACACTGCAATGCCAGATGCCACCTTTCCATCCTCATCACCATCGACTCATCACATACATGCTGCTCCTCCCTCCATTCCATCACTAGTTGCTCCCTCCTCCACACCAAATGCAACATCCTCTCCCACTTCTTCATTTGATCCCTCTACCATATCCTCTATCCTCACCATCATTACCCCCAATCTAAAATCCCTTTTAGCATAGGCCATTACACCTCTTTCTTCCTCCATTCAATCTTTATCTGCCCAGATTTCGGCTCTTTCTTCTGCCCCCTCCTCAGTCCAGGGCCTGGCCTCAGTTCCTATTGAAACCAGGTAGGGGGAGATGCCTGATGATAAAGCAGCAGCACCAGCTTTGGATACTTCAGCTCCAGCAGATACTGCAGATTCTCCAGTCCCCACATAAGTTTATCCAGATTGTACAGATACAGATATAATTGATTTAATTGATTTTATTAATACTGATATGGACATTGCTGATATGGATATTGCTGCAACTGTTGGTGATTTTATTCTCAATCCCACAGTTAATTTACAAGAATTACTACAACCTTTTGATACTGTATATATGCATTCTCTTCCAGAAGACTTCACTAAGCCACAGTTGGTTATTGTTCCTTATACATCTCCAATAAGTCCAGCAGTTACTAAGCAACTCTATGATAGTTTTGCAATTCCTGTTGTTGCTCCAACCTCTGCAGTTATTCCAGAAGATATCTCTGTACCAATTTTTATTATGGATGATTCTCCTATGCCAGATCTGGATGAGTTAATCTTGGCTGATATTGAATAAGAAAACAAGGCAGCAGCTAAAAGCTCTGTCCCAATTTCCTCTGATTCTTGTATAGTTTCTGAAACTCCAGCTTCTGAACCTTCTGCCCCTCCTCCAGAAAAGGCTGTCATTGATGAAAAAGCTTTAAAAGCATTGGATGCTCTATATGATAACCCTCAGGGTCTGGCAGTGATGATGAAGATGATGATGAAGATGATTCTGATGAAGAAGCTACTAAGAAGAAGAAGCAATTGTTGTCAAAGAAAAGGAAGGCTCCTCCTCCTCCCACTCCTAAGCGTAATCCAACAGCTGACACTCCCTACTACATTCTGCATAATGTTACTCCTTATAAGGGAATGCATGCTTGGATGTGGTTATCTAAGAACCAGCAAAAGGAAAGGAAAAGAAGTAGGAGATATTCTACTCCACCAGTCCAGAGATACAGAAAAGATCCACCTCCTCCTCCTACTCCTCTAGCAGCTGGTGCCACTGGCTCTAGCTCTCAGAGATCTGCCCCTATGCAAACCTATCAGAGACATCAAGGGAGATCCTCTGGAAGCAGTCAGCAAGGGAATCACTCCTCAGGAAATCAACAGTAGCATCAGCAGCAACAGCAACCTATCTCTGAAGATCAGAAGGCTAAGAATCCCAAAAGGCCATATTCTCCTCCTATCCCTTTTGAAGATTATGAAACAGCTAACACTGCAAAAATGGCCAGATTCCATGAACTGATTGGCCTATCATTGATCAATAAAGCAAAGGATGAAGGGAGGACATTTCTGGATACACAACTATGTCAAAGTACAGGAAGGAAGAATTCAAAAGATTTGACAAAGCAAACAAGCTCTTCAATGTTGATGATTATATGAAGCTCCATCCTGAAGCAGTTGTCCCTAGAGCTACATCACTGAAGATTATTGGTGCAGCTGACATGACAATGACTCAGACAGAGGCTTTAAATCCAAATAGAGAAATTATCTTTAAAAAGCCAGGAGAGAAGAGAAAAGAAGACAAGTCTATGCAGAAGAAGCAGAAGAAGTAATCTTTATTTTATTTCAATTTCTTTCAGCATTTGCTTTCAAACTATGTTTTTGTTTAAACAAAGCCTATGTATATATATATCTGCTGCATGTGTTAGTAATTCTCTTCCAGATATATTTCTTTGCTTGCTTTATTTATCTGTTTGTTTATGTTTTGAGTTTCTTAGTGACCTCACCCAAATAGGGGGAGATTGTTGGATCCCTAGTTGATGTGGGCTAGGTTCACTAGCTTAGGATGTGACCCAACATGTATTGTTAGGGTCAAATTTGTGTCCTAGAGTCTAGGGCAAGTCCTTAGAGTCAACATCAGATGGACCAGCTATCAACAAGACCATCAGAGACTCAAGAATTAGAAGATTTCCAGACTAAGTAAAATGAGTTCGACGTTCGTCGAACTCAGGTCGATGAAAGGCGTGCTGAGCTCCACGATCTTAAGACATTTCTCTGTGCTGAGCTTGACGATCTTTGTTCTCTGTTCGACGAAGACTGAGATACTTCAACAAACTAAAGTCAAGGTATCTCCAGATTTTTCTAAGTCCAACTTCAGGCTTTGGTCGACGAACAAGAATCTGAGCTCGACAAACTTGGACCTCAAGTTCACAACTTCTCAGGCCGACGAAGTCAACTTCTCAGGTCGACGAACTCAGTACTCTACTCGACGATTTCTGGTCGACGATTTGAATCCTTCTCAGTTAGAGACTTCTCAGATTCTAATTCCACAATCATTCTTCGGTCGACGAATTTGGATCTCAGCTCGACGAATGAAGATTGTCAGTTCGACGAATATTATAGCAGAATTGACAAGATTCCCTTGAAGACGAATTGCTATTGTCTGGTCGACGAACTCATCAGCTCAGCTCGATGAAATGTGAAATCAGCTCGATGATTCCTATTCTTCGTTCGACGACTTCAGACTAGGTCTTCTCCAGTTTTCCATCGCTTTTCTTGGCGATAATTCCTAAGTAATTAATGCTCAATCTTCTCGGAATGTTACCATTAGAACGAGCATTGATCATGGATTATTTCATGCCATTTTTCCATGGGACAGTTAGGGAAATCATTGATTGCCGCTTCCTTCCCAAGCCGACTGCATTTACTGCTCAAGGTTTCAAATTTTGAATGTTTTTCAGTCAGTCTTCAGTCGGAAAAAAAAAGATTAAGCTGTTACAGACAAAGACAGACAGTGTACTCAAGAACAATCTTACAGAAATCAAAAGTTCTTTTCTGCAATCAGCCTAGGCCAGAGAACATCATCAAGAAGAAGAACATACAATCTCCATCAAGAGTCTTCTTCCTTCAATCCTCCAGGACAACTTCAGAAGGACAACAATCTCTATCTGTCAAAGAAGTTCCTGAAGCAATCTCTGGTCAAGGAAATCACACTTTGAAGACCTGTCACCCTGAAGCAGTGCTCCAGATTTCCTAATCCATTCAAGATCTCAGGGGGAGCAATCTATTGAAATCAATCCACAAGTCTTCTCAGTTGTTATTGAGAAAGAGAGGACACCATCACCCTTTTCCATCTTCTGTACAGAGTTTTAATTCCCTTCAAAATTATTCATGGTTGCAAGTCTCCTACCAAAAGTCTTGAGGTTTTGGTTTTTGAGCACCTGAACAAAAGATCATTTGTGTCAGACACCTGATCAAAAATCTGAGTGGATTCCTACCAGGGTGGTAGAAGAGTGGATGTACCTAGGTTGGGGAACCACTATAAATTTCTTGTGTCGTCTGGTTGCCTTCTTTATTTTATTTTGGTTGTGCTCTGTGATTTGTTAGGTTGTTTTGCTTATTACTTTATTTACTAATCTGTTCACTTAGGATTACAGCAAAAGTTGTAAAACTTTTGTAGAGAGCACAATACTCTATTCACCCCCCCCCCTCCTCTAGAGGATTTCAGATCTAACCTGCACTTTCACACTACCGCCTGGCATTAGTGACATAACACCTTTCTCTATCCAGCCCCAACCATATCTAGACCAACTATCCAGAAAACACTGCAACCACCTGCAGTGCCGGAAACATTGGACTTGCATAACATACATCACATGAATTTTGAGGGTATCCTACTGGAATTCCTTACTACTACTTCTTATTACTCCATTTCATAGGCACAACCCATGGACTCCACAAAATACTCATTTATACACGGAATCTTCTCTGATGCGCAAAAGAAAGCATCACAAATCAAGAACAACCTGTCCATATGAGCTTCACACAACATGCATTTTCCGTACTACACATTTCTGGATCTATATGAAAGACTTACTGGGGATTTCATGAATCAACCCAATGGAAATCACTCAACACTCCGCCTTTTGGTGGGGGATTTCATGCCTATGACAAAATATGGACTTCACATATACAAGGTAGAAGATCGTTACCCTTAGAGTTCTCCTCGGAGCTATGGCAACGCTTTTCTACGTGGATGGAAATGAGCACTCACTTTATGTAAGACCCCCTCCCGGAACACAAAACACGACATGTAGGGGGTCTTATGCACAGAACAGCCGCCTTGCGGTAGCATTAGCACACGAGCTAACCTGTACCACAAGACGCCAATTCTGCCGGCTACAACCAATATCAATAAATGCCAACCCAACTAATGCGTGTAAATCGGCAAGCGCACCGGTCGCATAAGTAATAAAGTTTGGGAATAAATACCCGAGTGTCGGTCTCTTGAGGAATGCAATTAGCGAAGAGCGGCAACAGTTCAGAAAATATTCTTATGACAGTTATACCTAGAAAAAGAGCAAAAAGGGGACATGAGAGATTGTGGTTGTTTGATCTAATAAACTAGGAAAAGCTATGCTGGTCGAAGGCACCGCTTCGCAAGGTGAAGTGGGTGTTTCGGCCGCGATGCAGAACTTCGGTTGGGCGAGTGGACGGAAAGCTAATGGATGGAAGTGTTCTTGTGTGGGGTGCAATCGTGTGAGAAACGGGTATGGAGTGGATGTGGAGTGAGCAATGCGCATTCACAGACACTACTCACAAGCATAAGAAAAATACTAACATCTCATTAGATATAGAATAAAACTTGATGTTCATTACAATGTTAAACAATTCCATACTACAGAGGAAGGGGAAGAGGAGTAAACCAAAAGAGAGTGAAGATCCACCGCAGGTCGTGTCCGGAGTAGTGAGTTATCAATCCACTTCCGGGTTCAGTCCAAGGAGGCTTTCGGTACCAACGAGCTGTCAATTCGAAGGGCTTGAAGTCCATTCTCTAGGTTATCTTCTTCACCAACTCCGGTGGAAAGCTTGGAGTTGAAGTCGTTAATGGCCGAGGGCTTCACCGGAGAGTTTGAAAAGCTTCGGAGTAGCTGGCTATGGACTCCCGACGAAGGTGGAGGTGATGGAGCAGCTGGAGAAGTAAAATGGCGATTCCCGCGCACTCCCCGATCGCAGCAAATGACAGGCGTTGACCTAAATCGTGGAGCAGGGCCTTAAATATGGAGGCAGCAAAAGCAGTGTGCACGATCAGTGGCGCACGACCAGTGGTCGTGTGCACTGTCGGTCGATGACCGTGCGCCATTTCCAAATAGACCTGCAACCTGGATAAGCAGCATCAGCATTAATGCGCATGATCAGTGGCGCACGACGAGTGGTCATGCTCACTAAATCCACTGATCGTGCGATTGGCAGGGACAGAATTGCCCAAAGCAAGGGGCAAACGCGCACGAGCAGTGGCGCACGACCAGTGGTCGTGCGCACTACGGCCAGTGCTCGTGCGATTACCCAGGCAGAATTAGGAAAATGAGAATGTAATGTGCACGATCTGTGGCGCACGACCAGTGGTCGTGCGCAATAAGTCCAGTGGTCGTGCGCAGTATTCCTGCATCGTCGGGGTCTCCCGAGCGCTTTCGGAGCACGCACATGAACCCTGCACTAGTAGAAGAGGCAGATAGGCCACCAAACATGCACACCACATTCCCGAGACAGGGCTAAAGAATAACAAAAACACAGAAACACAAAAAAACACACAGAAATGGGACTATAGTGCACTTAATCGTGAAATAGGCATGTAAGCAAATATAAGTAAGAATGGCTCTCAAGTGTAGTGCTAAGACGATAAAACTGGCCCAGATGAGTCCAAAAATCAGTGTAAAATGTGGACTCATCACACCCCCAGACTTAACCATTTGCACGTCCCGAGCAAAGCATCACTCCGTGGACTAGAAAATAGCTAACTGGCTTAGAAATTTCAAAAAGAAGTAAGACGAGAAATCAAATACATCATGGGCATAGAAGATATAATAGAAAAACTTTTTAATTATACGACGTAGTTTAAACTATTTGACAGACGTAAATAAATATTGTAATTGCTCAAAATTAGAATGCTGGAGAATCGTGCGATCATGTGTAGGAAGAAAGTAGGCAGGCCACTAAGGTGAGCATTGCCAAAGTTCGGGACTCAGGATCACCTCCAAAGGAATCCACCAATGTCAGGGACCATACGCTTTCAAGTTCACACTCTCTCCATGGCGCGGGTTAGACTCAAGCATGAATCAGTAGGACTTGTAGGAGAAAATGGGGCTTATGCGAACGCTTGGTAGTCAATGATAAACATAAAGGCTACACGCAACCAAAGCGAGCGAATAAAAACCTAAACCAATACAACCACTTAGAAATGAATGGGTAACACACCCCCAGACTGAGCTTGAAAACCGGGCGTGTACACGGCCTAACCCGACCAAAATCAAAAAATAGGATGGGGATAGAATTCGCAAAGCAATACTTTCAGATTTTTTCTCTTTTTTTTCTTTTTCGCTTAGCTGATTTTTATTTCTTTTCTGCGCTTGTAATCCCCAAACGTAGCAATCAACACGTGAAAGAATTCAGCACCACCTTAAACGATGTCCACATATCACAATCTTGGCAAAATAGTAAATACAAACAAGCTCAAGAATTTGATTGCGATGGTAGGTTTAGCTTCAGGCCTTGGTGAATGTGAGTGGAGATGGATCAAAGAAGGGGTAGGCACAAATTTGGCATGCAATGGTTAACGGGTAGGAAAGGCTAAACAAGGATCAAAGTAGCCAAAATGAGGTCCTACGTCATGCTCACGCTTGACTAACCGTGCACCAATGCTTCGAGAGTAGCTTAGGGCAAGTTCTTAGCTACCGAGAAAGATGATCCTTCCTCCCGACTCGAGCAATACGAGTCTAGTGGCGGCTACACACATTCCTACATTATCGTTTGATTACTTCAGATTCAGATTTTGAGTAGTACAAACAATATTTACGTCTGTAGAAAAATATAAATCTACGAGCATAAAGAAAAATTAATTCTATCCTAGTTCTACACAAACCATGAGTACTCGATTAGGAGCAATGCTTGAGTTTCAAACTACTCAATCCTGAAATCCTAAGCCAACACCACTATTTGAAAGCTTACACAAAAACAACACATTTGACTCGGGCTGTGCGCATGGATAAGAGCGCACTCGTGTGGGTGATTCAGTGTGTGCAACAGAGATCAAGAAATAATTAAACAAGAAACTGGTATGCAACATAATGTGTGGTGTAGTGACCACATGCATGCTCTCCCCCCCAGACTTAAAGTCGACACCTAGTAAAAATAAGAATTCCAAATATGATAAATAGCTAGGGTAGGAAGTACCTATGCTCAAAATTTAGCATACCAGTTGTGCAATGAGATGTCCAAGTGCAGCCAAGTTATCGCGCCTTAAAAATTCCTGCACCTGCGATTGAAGTATGCACGCTAAACAAAATATGGACACAGAAATATATGAATATATAAAAAGGACTCAAAACACAGCATATGACCAAACGGTCCAACTTGGGTTGTCTCCCGAAAGCCCTTTTGTTTACCGTCCTTAAGGTGGACCAAATACCTGTATTAGTAGTTCAAATAGAGAGTTCTTGGCAGTAGAAAAAGGAAAAAAAATTAAAAGTACAGCAACCCAGCATTCAAAAAGTAGCGAGAAAGAGGAGGGAAAGTGGAATGATGGTGGTGCAATCAGCTATAAGCAGATTTATGGTATGTCTCTCCGGTGGGATCCGAGAGGACAGCAGATTGTCTTTTTGCATTGGGGGTAGGCATTGTCCCTTTACTTCGATTGCACTCTTTCTCGCACCGGAAGGAAGCGTAGCGCTCTTCGCGTAAACGCTTTGCCTCTTTCAATTTCTCCACCGTGGGAGACTTCTAATGGAGGTAGGCTGTGGGGTTTCCTGGTGTCGTGGTTTGTGGCGTCCTGTCCGGCACCGTGACGGCAACCGGATCTGCCCAAGCTACAGATCGCTTAACAGAGTTATACAAATTAGTGTCTAGGGATTTCTCACGAATAAAACTTGGTTCGTCATGCTCAACAACATAGTTGGCTGGAAGTAGAAAGGTAGTCGTGGCTTTGGTACACTTGATCTCTTCTTTGACCAGTACCTCTTGATTCTCATCTACCTCCTGAGAGAGTCCTGTCTTTGGCTTCTCTTCCAGATGTGCTTCCAATTTTGGGAGACCTGAATCTATCTTTGTATCTGGGACACTCAGAGAATTGTTATTTTGGATGGGAGAGGAATGTATGGATGTGTTATCGAGGGTGGAATCTTCGGTTGGACAAGTGACACGGCCTTTGGAAAAGTCAAGGGATGTGCCACTGGTTGTCAGGAATGGGACTCCTAATATAGGAATAGAGTTATTTTCCCTTGGTCCCAAAACCTGGAAGTCAGTGGTGATACTTTTGCCGTTAACCTCGATTTCAACTTCCCGAACACCTCCCTCAGTGTCAACCAAATTGCCATTCGCTAAGATAAGCGATTTCTGATTTTCAATGTCGACTTGTAGGTGCATTTTCGCAACATCTTGCAAAGTGAGGATATTGCTGGATGCTCCGGAATCGCATAATGCTGGGGTTTCGATGTTATTTATTTTACAATTGATGACGAGTTCGTTGCGGTTTCCCAAATTTTCCTCCCCGAGGCGTTTACCTTGTTCATGGGGGTTCTTTTCGGTGTTACTAGGTAAGGTGCCTTGGGTGCGCTTGGAAACCACTTGGGCCAATTGGCCCAATTGTGCCTCCAGTTTGCGCATCGAGGCGGCCTGATTTGTCATGTTGGTTTGGGAAATTTCAAAGAATTTCTCGAACATCTCTTCCAAAGAACTTTTTTTTACGATGGGGGGCCCTTGGGAATTATTCGGTTGAGGCGGCCTCGGTTGGCTTCCGGAGGCATACACATCATTTTGATGCTGCCCCGGTTGCTATCTTTGGCCAGATGCGTTAGGATTCCACGAATAGTTGGGGTGGTTTCTCACCCCCGGGTTGCATGTATTCCCGTAAGGCACTCCCCTGTTTTGATTGGCTACAAAATTAACTGACTCATTCATAAACGAAGATTCGTTTGGTACCTCAACTCCTAAGCATTCGAAGCTGTGGTGGTCGGTGCTTCCGCACCCTTCGCATGAGATTGCCATCACTGTGGCGGCGGGAGCAGGCTTGGGGATATCCATGGAAAATACTCCACTTGTGCTTCGTGGGATGTTTCTTCCAGCGGTCCAGTAAGCGATGTGGGTGGCAGTGTATTGTAAGACTCTCAGAGCATCATCTGGAGCAAGATTCATGATTGTTCCTCCAGAGGTGGCATCGATCATGGCTCAGTGGTGGGGATCAATATCGAAGTAGAAACTTTCGACGAGGTTCCACGTTTCGAATCCATGATTAGGGCACTTCCTCAGCAGCTCGTTGAAACACTCCCAAACTTCGGCTAAACTTTCTTGATCGGCTTGCCGGAAGTTGGCTATTGCACGCCTCGTGCTCACGATCCGATCCACCGGATGGAACTTAGCTAGGAATTTTGTGGTCAAAGCCTCCCAGGTGGTGGCTGTTCTAGGTGGGAGGGAGTGAAGCCATGTCTTGGCTTTGTCCCTTAATGAAAAAGGGAAGAGGCGGAGATTGACTGTTTCGTCTGGAATTCCAGCGTAGCAGAACGTGGAGCAGATTTCGGAGAATTCTGTAAGGTGAAGATGGGCATCTTCAGTTGCCATTCCGGAGAATTGAGCATTGTTCCGAATGTTAATCAGAATAGATGGTTTAATCTCGAACTGTGGGTTGGTGATAGCAGATCCGAAACCGGGGTATATGCTCCCGACAGTAGGTGTAATATAATCCCTCATGGTGCGGACCTGTGGAGGGTTCACTTCATTTTCGTCGCCATTTCTGTCGCCATGAGGTAACCCTTCAACTCGGTTGCATACATCAATATTCAGCTGGTCTCCCATTGGTGCTAAAGTGATGGCTGCGGCGAGTCTTCGCGCTAGGATAGTACATTCGATCTCTGGGTTGTAGGCGACAAAATCTCTTGTAGCTCGGCTCTGCATTCACTGCGGTAAACGCAATAGAAGAAAACAACAGTAAAAAAAACTAACTCTTATAACAATATTTTTAGTCATCCTGAGTCGCTCTACAGTTGCATTCCCCGGCAACGGCACCAAAAACTTGATGCGTGTAAATCGGCAACCGCACCGGTCGCACAAGTAATAAAGTTTGCGAATAAATCCCCGAGTGTCGGTCTCTTGAGGAATGCAATTAGCGTAGAGTGGAAACAGTTCAGAAAATGTTGTTACGAGGGTTATACCTAGAAAACGAGCAAAAAGGGGACTTGAGAGATTGTGGTTGTTTGATCTAATAAACTAGGAAAAGCTATGCGGGTCGAAGGCACCGCTTCACAAGGTGAAGTCGGTGTTTCGGCCGCGATGCCGAACTTCGGTTGGGCAAGTGGACGAAAAGCTAATAGATTGAAGTGTTCTTGGGTGGGGTGAAATCGGGTGAGACACAGGATGGAGTGGATGTGGAGTGAGCGGGGCGCATTCACAGACACTACTCACAAGCATAAGAAAAATACTAACATGCCATTAGATATAGAATAAAACTTGATGTTCATTACAATGTTAAACCATTCCAGACTACAGAGGAAGGGGAAGAGGAGTAAACCAAAAGAGAGTGAAGATCCACCACAGGTCGTGGCCAGAGTAGCGAGTTGTCAATCCGCTTCCAGGCTCAGTCCAAGGAGGCTTCCGGCACAAACGAGCTGTCACCTCGAAGGCCTCGAAGTCCGTTCTCTAGGTTATCTTCTTCACCAACTCCGGTGGAAAGCTTGGAGTTGAAGTCGTTAACGGCCGAGGGCTTCGCCGGAGAGTTTGAAAAGCTTCGGAGTAGCTGGCTATGGACTCCCGATGAAGGTGGAGGTGATGGAGCAGCTGGAGAAGTAAAATGGCGATTCCCGCGCACTCCTCGATCACAGCAAATGACAGGCATTGACCTAAATCGCAGAGCAGGGCCTTAAATATGGAGGTAGCAAAAGCAGTGCGCACGATCAGTGGCGCACGACCAGGGGTCGTGCGCACTGTCGGTCGATGATCGTGCGCCAATTCCAAATAGACCTGCAACTTGGATAAGCAGCATCAGAACAAATGTGCACGATCAGTGGCGCACGACCAGCGGTCGTGAGCACTAAATCTACTGATCGTGCGATTGGCAGGGACAGAATTTCCGAAAGCAAGGGGCAAACGCGCACGAGCAGTGGCGCACGACCAGTGGTCGTGCGCACTACGGCCATTGCTCGTGCGATTACCGAGGCAGAATTAGGAAAATGAGAATTTAATGTGCACGATCGGTGGCGCACGACCAGTGGTCATGTACAATAAGTCCAGTAGTCGTGCGCAGTATTCCTGCATCGTCTGGGTCTCCCGAGCGGTTTCAGAGCACGCACACGAACCCTGCACTAGCAGAAGAGGCAGATAGGCCACCAAACGTGCACACCACATTCCCGAGACAGGGCTAAAGAATAACAAAAACACAGAAACACAAAAAGCACAAAGAAACTGGCCTATAGTGCACTTAATCGTGAAATAGGCATGTAAGCAAATATAAGCAATAATGGCTCTCAAGTGTAGTACTAAGACGATAAAACTGGCCTAGATGAGTCCAAAAATCAGTGTAAAATGTGGACTCATCAACAACCAAAATATAATCAGGAAGTCAATCCACACATAAGCATAATAAGTCCAAAGTACAATAATAAGAGAAGCTACAACAAGCTTCTAAAACATCAGAGTACAGCTAAAACATGCCCAAAAGGGGCTACAATAAAACCTCTCAAAACTCACATCGGTGATCGACGGTAACGACAGCACATTCCCTTCAGGCCCTGTCTTCCTGGCCCGGCTGTCCTGCTGCATAGTCTGTGGCTGCTCTACTTGCGGGGTTTCCTCCTAGAAAGGAAGACGTAGCAACCGTTAGTCAAAAGAAACTAAGTGGCTTCACATCCGCTCCCCATGCAACTCCTCGGCACCGGGCGGAGAAAGGAATCGTTGTACAATATATAATATGTAATATAAGTAGGTACAAGCAGGTGGAATAAGTCATGTAATGTGAGCAGTAATAGAGGAAATGTGTAACATGATTAATAGCAGTCTACACTAGCAATTTTACATAAGTTATACCAATCAATCTAGTATAGAGTTCTACAACAAGAAAGTAGCTTAACTTATAAGAATGCCCATACAAACTTATAAGTTAAGGATCGGTTTAACATAAAGTAACTCATTGTATAAGAGTGCCCATACAAACTTATACGATGAGGATCTTGTTTATGCAATGTAATATAATGATATGTATGTTATGCATTGAATTACCCATGATCACACCCATGCAATCGCTATGTCGACACAGACTCATAGTTCCCACTTTTCGAGCAGGTAGCTAACCTCTCATGCTTCAACCGCCGTAGCCAGGCGGTGACAGTAGAGCGGGCTTCTCTACTACTAAGTGGGTATCCGCACTACTTCGCTTAAGCCTCCATAATCCTCAATGCTAAGAACACAACAGTGGAGCCCCATGCATACTACGGCCCCGCGGGAGTCTCGGGTAGTTGTGTACCGAGATCCAAGCCCCGAACTGGCATTGTGTGACCCGAAAGGAGCCTCGAAAAAGCACGAGGACCAAGCATGTAATGTCCTGATTTGCACTAGGCCGCTCATGCGTGTTTTTGAGTCAGGAGAACTGACTTGGGCTCAGTGAAGTGCTGGAAGTGGGGCTGTAATTGTAATTGGGAGGACAAATCAGTCCAGAGTAGGACATGGGTAGAGACACGGGCGTGACCCTACCCGTGCGTTGTAGGCCAACTCTCGAGTCGATGAATCGAGTATGTCCAAAGAAGGATATGGATAGTGATACGAGCATGTCACTACCTATGTGCGTGATGGCACGGTAGGAACACGGCGTGTCCCTACACGTGTATGTACAACCACTGTTCCCGTGAAGGACACGGGTAGTGACACGGGCGTGTCCCTACCCGTGTCTACCCAACCAACTCTCAGTCGATGGCTCGAGTTGTCCCAGAGAAGGACACGGGTAGTGACACGGGCGTGTCACAACCCGTGTGAAGATGACACGGGTAGAGACACGGGCGTGTCCCTACCCGTGTGTGTTGACTAGAGCTCTACGAAGTGTGCCCGGAGGAGGACATGGGTAGAGACACGGGCGTGTCCCTACCCATGTGTGTCAAGTGAAACTCGACGAAGCGTGTCCTGAGAAGGACACGACCAGAGAACACAGCCGTGTCATGTGGACACGGGTAGGTACACGCTCGTGTCCCTATCCGTGTTTGTGTATTGAACTGACATTGGAACCGTTGACGATGCTTTGCCCGAGCAGGACACGGGTAAGGACACAGGCGTGTCCCTACCCGTGTCACTTTTCACTTATAAGAGATGTGAAAACCCTAGCCATTTTTACTCCTCATTCCAACCCTTTTTCCTGAGAGAACTACTGTAGAGAGGGAGAGGGTGCTGGAGCAAGTCCAAGAGGAGAAGAACCGCCGCCGCCGAGGAGAAGAAGATGCAACCGTGAAGAGTTACAAGATCCTTGGCCGGAAATGGTGGAAATGCCGAAAATGAGGTGAGCTTCCTCCCCTCTTCCTTGTTGCTAGGTCTCTAGTTATTTCTTTGGAGAGAGATCGGCTCAAGAGAGTCTTGATGGAGAGAAGAAGTTTTCTAGGAATGAACATGCTAGGAAATGTGTCCTAGGTTTTATTTATCTTCAACCACGCCTTTCTTCTATTTGATGATGGAGGATGGTTTCGTGAAGAGAAGTGAGGGTGAATAAGGGAGGAAGAATTCTAGATGTGATATTTGGGAATCGGTTTGAGGAGTAATATGAACTGATGCCATTCATTCTGCCTTAAGATGCGTGCAGAAATCTGTTCTGCAAGCAGCGATCATCGTGGACATTTTCGAGTGTGATATGGACAATTCTGGGCTTTCGACTAAACACGAAAGTTGTATCCACTGTAAATACCTTTCCAACGAGGGCTTACACGCCTTCACCGGATTTTTGTAACTTAGGGAATCTCCGGTCGAAGGTGCTATCCTGATATTGTCCTGTACTTAGAAATCTGGTTTAGTATAGAATCAGGTTCGATTCGGTCGAAATATTGTAGCAAATTTAATGTAGGGGGTGGAGAATTCCTTTATGTTTAAATGTCATAAGTTAATGAGTGATGAAATCGTTGGATGAACCCCACGTAAACAAATGGAGAAATAAATTGCACTTGAACAAATCTATTTGGTAGAAATTGGTGAACAAACATTTGCCGTATTGGTAAAATTGGAATGATTTCAATATGAGTAATATTGAGGACGTAACGATACAGTAATATGTCAATTAATGATAAGATTGTCTCGAATTTGCATACACGATCGGTGGTGATTGATATGAACAAACGATCGTTGTTATTTAGATTATTGATTCATGTGTGCACAAATCATTGAACATGGTTAAAGCAAGCTAATCGGTTATGTTAGATTTACGTGAACATAGATTGTAGATTGTCTTATTGACTGTATTGATTCAGGTAATGTTGAGGAGAAACATAGACGGACGGTTGGGCATGGTCCTCGGTGCTCATTTCCCAGGGCTCTTTCTGCGCTGAGTGGACGATTGGGATTGGTCCTCATGCTTTCTCTGAGGCTCCTTCCGTGCCACGGTGATATGGATTTGCATGCGGTGTGAGTCGACACGCGGTGTTGTAATCCTGGGTTAAGGATAGTATGGCAGGTCTACGGGCTCGCCAGTCGTCAGACCGATTGGAGTTGACCGTTAGACCATGGGCGATTGGGTTTGGTGCTCGGTGCTCATTTCCCGGGGCTCCTTTCGTGCCAAGTGAACGGTAGGGCTTGGTCCTCGTGCTTTTTCCGAGGCTCCTTCCGGGTCACACATGGCCAGATTTGGGCTTGGTTCTCGGTGCACATCTACCCAAGACTCCCGATGGGTCATAGTACGCATGGGCTCTGCTATTGTGTTCTTAGCGTTGAGGCATACGGAGGCCTAAGTGAAGCAGTGTGGATGCCCGCTTAGTAGTAGAGAAGCCCGCTCTACTGTCGTCGCCTGTCCATAGCGGTTGACGCCTGAGAGGTTAGCTACCTGCTTTAAAAGTGGGAACTACTAATCTGTGTCGACATTGCGGTTGCATGTGCGTGATCATGGGTGAGTCATTTCATTGCATACATACTATTACATTACATTGCACAAACAAGACCCTCATCGTATAAGTATGTATGGGCACTCCTATGCGATGAGTTACTTTATGTCAACCGATCCTTAACTTATAAGCTTGTATGGGCATCCTTATAAGTTAAGTTGCTTTCCTGTTGTAGATACTTATACTTGATGGATGATTAAAGCTCTTGTAGACTTGCTAGATTAAAATGTTGTTAATCATATTGTACCTATTCCACCTGCTTGTACCTGCTTATATTACTTATTATATATTATACCCTTGTTCCTTTCTCCGCCCGGTGCCGAGGAGTCACCGGGGGAGCGGATGTGAAGACACTTAGTCTTTTGACTAACAGTTGCTATGTCTTCCTTTTTAGGAGGTCGCCTCACAGGTCGAGGAGCCGCAGATTATGCAGTAGGACAGCCAGGCCAGGACGACAGGGCCTGAATGGACGGCGCCGTCGCTATCATCGGTCACCGATGTGAGTGTTGAGAGTTTTTGATGTAGCCCTTTGGCCATATGTTAGCTGTACTCTGATACCTTATAGAAGCTTGTTATTATCTTTTCTATTTTGTGTACTTTGGACTTTCTTGCTTATGGGTGGATTTGACTTCTATATTATGTTTTTGTTGTGTTGGCATATATTGATATTGGTTGTAGCCGGCAAAATAGGCGTTTTGTGGTACAGGTTAGCCCATGTGCTAATGCTATCGCAAGGCCGCTGTTCTGGGCATAAGACCCCCTTCGTGACGTGTTTTGGGATCCGGGAGGGGGGTCTTAGAAATGGTATTAGCTTGACATGATCCTCAACTAAAGAAGTCATTCAACAATGGTACCACCCCCATTCGATTAGTTAATTTAGTGACAAACTGACTTCATGGAAGCAGTGGTGTGCCCATATGTAATTCACACTAAGTATGTCCAACTTTGACCTTAAGATTAGCAAACCTGACCATACGTTTGTATTCTACCTGTAGATTCCGGTGCACGATGAGCCGATGGGGTGGCACTCTCGCCCCTTCCATACCCACTCATTTCCAACAATCAGAGTTGGGACAGATGCTCACGGCCATCCTGGATACTTTAGGTCACAGCAGACCCCAGTACAATAACAGGCTTCGGGCTCAATCTGGCTAAGCACTTTTCGGGCTCTCTCCCCTCCCGCCTACCTTGGGACAGATTCAGCTGTACGCAATGAAGAATGGCTCGACACGGTGAAGGAGCTATTGGCAGGGATCCGTTGCCAAACCAACATGGTTGTAACATTGGCGGTGTCTGTCCTGGAACTACACGCCAAGTGGTGGTGGAAGTCTCTCATGGGCTCCACCTTTCAAGGATGAGTTTACACGGAGATAAGCTGGAGCGAGTTCTCAGGAGTGTTCTTAGAGCACTTCATTCCCTCGTCTGCTTGAGATGAACTCGAAAAGAGGTTTCTACTGCTGAAGCAAGGATCAAAATCAGTTACGGAATATCAGCGAGAGTTCCAACATCTCGCGAGATTCGCGGTCTCAAATGAATTGGATGATAGAGGATATACCAAGCGATTCTACAAAGGGTTGCGGGATCCCAGAGGCAGGCCCTTTTGTTTATAGCGGACTCTAGCTTGGCGGAGATAATCGACATGGTAAAGAGATTAGAGGCGGACCACTTGGGAAGTGGTAAGAGGCCCACGAAGCGTGTGATGGAAGCTGGCCTAAGCAACAAAAGGAGACAGGACTATAGAGGAGGAAGTGGCATTAAAGGGGTGGCAGACGTTTACACCGAAATTTTCGAGTGGAGCATCCGGTTCTACAGCCGCCCGCATTGCCACCGCCTCCACAGCCTCAACAATTTCAGCAATCAGAGGGGTGTTATGGGCGGGTGTGCTTCGAATACAACCAACCGGGCTTCATTCGACGTTATTGCCCGCAGTTGTTTGGGAATGTCCCTCCTGCTCTACCTCCGGCAGCTCCACGGGGATGGGGTTACATGCGTTGTCGTGGACGAGGACCGCGAGGAGGAAACCCAGGTCCTACTTGGAATCAGGTGTTCGTGCTGGATATGGCGCAGGAGAGAAATCCTCAGGATGTGATTGCAAGTATGTGGCAGTTAGTTTTCACATTTTCATTGTTAAACTTAAGTTGCTTAAGTCGTACTAGATATCTAGCGTTGAGTTTTATTATTGGTACTTAGGCACCGTGGTAGTCAGCGGGAAAATGGCCTATACGCTGTTCGATACCGGTGTCTCACACTCTTTTGTGTCTGAGGACTTCATTAAAGATGTGGAGGGTGTAAAACACTTCAGTGGTATAGCCCGACGAGTACGCCTTCCGAACGGCTCTGAGATGATTGCGACCGTCAAGTATGAATTTGAGATACTTATTGGGGTAAAGGCCTTTGATACCGCTGTCACGGTCTTGAGAATGCAGAAATTCGACCTCATTCTGGGCATGGCATTGTTGGACTAACACTTCACAAGAATCGACTGTGCGGAGAAACGAATCTACTTGAGCCATGGGGACACCGATGTCATCTTCCAAGGTATTAGATTCACACGTCGTATGTTGTTATCTTCAGTTCAGCCTTTAAAAGCCCATATGCAGGGCGATGAAGTCTTCATGATCTGTTTTGAGTTGAAGGAGATAGCGTTGGAAATGAAAGACGTACGTGTAGTGCGGGACTTTCCCGAGGTATTTCCTGAGAATCTGCCAGGATTACCCCCACATATAGGAGTTGATTTTCAAATTAATCTAGTACCGAGTGCAAAACCCGTCTCCAGGACTCCTTACCGGATGGCCCCTAAGGAACACGCAGAGTTTAGAGTTCAGCTACAACAATTGGTGGAGTCAGGATTTGTTCGCACCAGATCGTCACCCTGGGGAGCCCCTGTTCTGTTCGTCAAGAAGAAGGATGGAACCTTGCGATTATGCATAGACTACCGGGAGTTTATTCGACTGACGGTGCAGAACACTTATCCGCTACAACGAATCGACGAGCTGTTCGATCAACTGGTAGGAGCGCATTGGTTCTCCATGGTAGATTGGTGCTCGGGGTATTATCAGCTGAGGATACGAGAGGAGGACATCCAGAAAACGGCTTTCAGCTCAAGGTACGGTTTGTATGAGTTTACCGTAATGCCGTTTGGGCTCACGAATGCCCCTTCGGCCTTCATGAGTCTGATGAACAAGGTGTTTGAGCCGTATTTGGACATATTCGTCATCGTTTTCATCGATGACATCCTAGTCTACTCAAAGGCGGAGGAGGAGCATACCTAATATCTGACCTTGGTACTGAAGAAACTAAAAGAGCATGCCTTGTTTGCCAAGTTCAGCAAGTGCAAATTCTGGCTTAAGGAGGTTGCTTTCTTAGGCCATGTGATCAGTTGGGCTGGACTAGCTGTGGATCCGGCCAAAGTACGTGCTGTGAAGGAGTGGCCTCCTTTGAAGTCAGCAACCGATGTGTGGAGCTTCCTTGGACTTTCCTGGTACTATCGCAAGTTCGTAAAAGGATTCTCGAAGATCGCCCTTCCTCGTACTGCCTTGACGAAGAAAGGTGTTATATTTGAGTGGACGCCCCAGTGTGAAGCCACGTTCCAAGAGCTGAAGGACAGACTTACATCTGCACCCATCCTAGCACTTCCGTCTGGGAATGACGGATTTCAAGTTTACACCAATGCATCTTATCAAGGGATGGGAGCTGTACTTATGCAGCATGGTAATGTAACTGTCTATGCCTCAAGGCAGCCAAAGAAGCATGAACTCAATTATCCAGTTCACAATTTAGAATTGGGGGCAGTGGTGTTCGCCCTCAAAGTTTGGAGGAACTACCTATATGGAGTTCATTACAAGATATTTTCGGACCATAAAAATCTAAAGTATGTTCACACTCAGAAGGAACTTAATTTGAGACAACGACGCTGGTTGGAGTTTTTATGCGATTATGAGTTCAACCTGAACTACCACCCCAGAAAGGCAAACTCGGTGGCTGATGCATTGAGCATAAAAGTACCGAACTCAGGCTCAGATTCTTGGTTGATGAGTATGGAGTTAGCTCGGATGCTCGAGGAGATGGAGATTACTTTGGTGTTTAAGGTTCCCTCGAAAAGAATAGACGGAGTACTTGGAAAACATGAGTATAGTCTACGATATTCCGGGCCGAATCCGGGCGAAGCAAGGAAGGGATGCTGCTCTGGCCCCAACAATCAAGTCAATCGAAGATGGGACTACTGACGAGTACACATTAAAAGACGGCCTCGTTTATTTCCGTGGCCGGCTATACATTCCCAAGAGCGGTAAAATCCGGGAGGATATCTTGAGAGAGGCTCATTTCTCTCAACATTCAGTACACTTGGGTATTTCTAAGATGTACGCCGGCTTGCGGAATGCAAGAGCCCCGGTGGTTTATTACAGTCATTGCCCATCCCCGAGTGGAAGTTTGAGGATATCTCCATGGACTTTGTTCACGGGTTACCTCGCTCACACTCAGGGAATGATTCGGTGTGGGTGATCGTTGATCGCCTGACAAAAGTAGCCAGGTTCATCCCTATGAAGAAAGAGGCTCACGTGGATGTCTTGGTACACCTCTTTGTGGAGCAGTTTGTACGGTACCATGGCGTGCCAAATACAATCTATTCTGATCGGGATCGTCGATTTACCTCCAAGGAGTGGAAGGCGGTACAGACGTATTTGGGCTCACGCCTTACCTTTTGCACTGTGTTTCATCCTCAGACGGACGGGCAATCTGAGAGGACCATCAGGATATTGGAGGACCTGTTGAGGTTGTGTGTGTTGGATAGAGGAGAGCCGTGGGAAAGGCTCTTACCACTTGTAGAATTCTCCTACAACAATAGTCATCAAGCTAGCATCGGTATGGCACCCCATGAAGCCCTTTACGGAAGAAGGTGTAGAACCCCCTTGTCTTGGGTGCAAGATGAAGACCCGAATGCTTTGGGAATTAAGTATATAGATGATACTGATGCGGTGGTTAGATTGATACCGGACCGCATGCTTGAGGCTAAAAGTCAGCAGGCGAAATATTATAATGCAAAGCACCAGATGGTGGAATTTCAAGTGGGTTATAAAGCGTTTCTAAAGATCTGACTGATGTATGGAGTGTCACGGGTGTGTGGTGTGAAAAAGCTCAGCCCAAGGTACGTTGTGCCCTACACTATATTGGAAAGGATTGGCCCTTTGTCCTATCGTTTGGAGTTACCTCCAGAGCTAGAGAATCTCCACGACGTGTTCCATGTGTCGTCTCTTCGAAAGGCGTTGTTACAGCCCGATCAATATATCCCCACCACTGATGGTGCAGTGGTGACTGATAGGTCTGTGCGACTAGAGCCGGTACAGATCGTAGACAACGAGACAAGAATTTTGTGCCGTAAAAGTGTTCCTTTGGTGAAGGTGATGTGGTCTAATCATGGAAAGGAAGAGTATATATGGGAGCCGATGGACTTGATGCAAAAACGCTACCTGGAATTATTTCCTCAAGGTAATTTTGTTTAAAAGCATATTTTATCTTCTGTTATGCTTTTTCTCACATAGCCTTAGCCTGATTTCGGGGTTGAAATCTTTTATTTTGTTTATAGGATTTGTAACGTCCCGATTCGCACTAGACCCCTCGTGCACGTTTTTGAGTCAGGAGAGCTGACTTTGGCTCAGTGAAGTGCTGGCAGCGGGGCTGCACTTGTAATTGGGAGGAGAAATCAGTCAAGAGTAGGACACAGGTAGAGACACGGGCATGTCCCTACTCGTGCGTGAGAGGCCAGCTCTCATGTTGACGACTCGAGTATGTCCAAAGAAGGACACGAGTAGTGACACGGGCGTGTCACTACCCGTATGCATGATGGCACGGTAGGGACACGGCGTGTCCCTACCCATGTATGTACAACTACTATTCCCGTGAAGGATACGGGTAGACACACGGGCATGTCCCTACCCGTGTCTACCCAAACGAATTACAGTCGATGGCTCGAGTAGTCCCGGAGAAGGACACGGGTAGTGATACGGGCGTGTCACAACCTGTTTGAAGATGACACGGGTAGAGACACGGGCATGTCCCTACCCGTGTATGTCGAGTAGAGCTCGACAAAGTGTGCCCCGAGGAGGACACTGGTAGAGACACGGGCGTGTCCCTACCCGTATATGTCAACTGAAACTCGACGAAGAGTGTCCTGAGAAGGACACGGCCATAGAACACGGTCGTGTCATGTGGACACGGGTAGGGACATGCATGTGTCCCTACCCGTCTTTGTGTATTGAACCGGTATTGGAACTGTCGACGACGCTTCGCCCAGGCAGGATACGGGTAAGGACACGGTCGTGTCCCTACCCGTGTCATTTTTAACTTATAAGGGATGTGAAAACCCTAGCCATTTTCACTCATCATTCCAACCCATTGTCCTGAGAGAACTGCTGTAGAGAGGGAGAAGGTGCTGGAGCAAGTCCAAGAGGAGAAGAACCGCCGCCGCCGAGGAGAATAAGATTCCGCCGCGAAGAGTTACAAGATCCTTGGCCGGAAATGGTGGAAACGCCGGAAATGAGGTGAGCTTCTTCCCCTCTCCCTTGGTGCTAGATCTCTAGTTATTTCTTAAGAGAGACATCAGCTCAAGAGAGTCTTGATGGAGAGAAGAAGTTTTCTAGGAACGGCCATGCTAGGAAATATGTCCTTGGTTTTATTATCTTCAACCACGCCTTTCTTCTATGTGATGATGGAGGATGGTTTCTTGAAGAGAAGTGGCCTTGTGAGGGTGAATAAGGGAGGAGGAAATCTGGATGTGATATTTGGGAATCGGCTTGAGGAGGAAGATGAACCGATGCTATTCATTCCGCCTTAAGATGAATCCAGAAATCTTTGTTCTGCACGCAGCGATCTTCGTGGCCATTTTTGAGTGAGATATGGCCAGATCTGGGCTTTAGACTAAACACGAAAGTTGTAGCCACTATAAATACCTTTCCAACGAGGGGTTACACGCCTTCACCAGATTTCTGTAACTTCGGAATCTCCGGTCAAAGGTGCTATCCTGATGTTGTCATCTACTTAGAAATCTGGTTTGGTATAGAATCGGGTTGTATTCGGTAGAAACATTGTAGCAAATTTAATGCAGGGGCTGGAGAATTCCTTTATGTTTAAATGTCATAAGTTAATGAGTGATGAAATCGTTGGATAAACTCCACGTAAACAAATGGAGAAATAAATTGCACTTCAACAAATCGATTTATAAGAATTGGTGAATGAACGTTTGACGTATTGGTAAAATTGGAATGATTTCAATATGAGTAATATTGCGGACGTAACGATACGGTAATATGTCGATTAATGATAAGATTGTCTCGAATTTGCATACCCGATCGGTGGTGATAGATATGAACAAACGATCGTTTCTATTTAGCTTATTGATTCGTATGTGCACAAATGATTGAACATGGTTAAAGCATGATAATCGGTTATGTTAGAGTTATGTGAAAATAGATTGTAGATAGTCTTATTGGCCGCATTGATTCGGGTAATGTTGAGGAGCAACATAGACGGACGGTTGGGTTTGGTCCTCGGTGCTCATTTCCTGGGGCTCCTCCCGTGCCGAGTGGTCAGTTGGGCTTGGTCCTCGTACTTTCTCTGAGGATCCTTCCGTTCCACATTGATATGGATTTGCATGCATTTTGAGTCGACACGCGGTGTCGTAATCCTGGGTTAAGGATAGTGTGGCAGGTCTATTGGCTCGCTAGTCATCACACCGACGGGAGTTGACAGTTAGACCTTGGGCAGTTGGGCTTGGTCCTCGGTGCTCATTTCTCGGGGCTTCTTCCGTGCCAAGTGAAAGGTTGGGCTTGGTCCTCGTGCTTAATGCGGAATTAACGACATCAGTTCATCTTCCTCCTCAAGTCGATTTACAAAATCCCATCCAGTTTCCTCCACCATTATTCTCCCTCAAAACACCACTTCTCTTCACGAAACCACCTCCATCATCACATAGAAGAAAGGAGAGGTTGAAGACATCTAAAACCTAGGACACATATCCTAGCATGGCCATTCCTAGAAAACTTCTTCTCTCCATCAAGACTCTTTTAAGTCGATGTCTCTCCTAATAAATTACTAGAGATCTAGCACCAAGGGAGAGGGGAGGAAGCTCACATCATTTTCGACATTTCCGCCATTTCCAGCCAAGGATCTTGTAACTCTTCTCGGTGACATCTTCTCCTACTCGGCGGCGGTGGATCTTCACCTCTTGGACTTTCTCCAGCACCTTCTTCCTCCACAGTAGTTTCTCTAGAGAAAAGGGGCTTGAAAAGAGAATGAAAACAGCTAGGGTTTTCATTTCCCTTATAAGTGAAACATGACACGGGTAGGGACACGCCCGTATCCTTACCCGTGTACCGCTCGGGCGAAGCGTAGTCGACGGTTCGACAGCCGTTTCGCTACACAAATATGGGTAGGGGCACACCCGTGTCACTACCCGTATCCAAGTGCAATGGCCGTGTGGCTGTCCGTGTCCTGCTCGGGTCTTGCTTCGTCGAGTTCCACTTGACGCACATGGGTAGTGACATGCCCGTGTCTCTACCTGTGTCCTCACTCACACGTGTAGGGACACGCCCATGTCCATACCCTTGTCCTTCTCTGGGACTACTCGAGCAATCAACACGAGTGCTGGCTGGAGTCACACGGGTAGGGACACGCCTGTGTCTCTACCCGTGGCCTTTTCGGGACACTCTTCGTCAACCTCTACTCGACACACACGGGTAGGGTCACGCCGTGTCCTTACCATGTCCTCATGCAAACGGGTAGTCGTGTCACTACCCGTGTCCTTCTCGGGAAAAACTCAAGTCGTCGACTCGAGTACTGTGTGAACACACACGGGTAGGGACACTCCCGTGTTTCTACCTGTGTCCTTCTCTATCAAGACTTCACCTCCCCTACACTAGTGTAAGCCTAGCTACCAGCACTTCCCTGAGCCCAAGTCAGCTCTCCTGACTCAAAAATGCGCACGAGGGTCGTAGCTCGAATCGGGACGTTACAAATCCTATAAACAAAATAAAAGATTTCATCCCCGAAATCAGGCTAAGGATATGGGGAGAAAAAGCATAACGGAAAATAAAATATGCTTTTAAAATTAACTTGAGGAAATAATTCCGGGTAGCGTTTTTTGCATCAAGTCCATCGGCTCCCATGTATTCTCCTCCTTCCCATGATTAGACCACAACACCTTCACCAAAGGAACACTCTTACGGTGCAGTATTCTTGTCTCGTTGTCTACAATCCGCACCGGCTCTAGTCGCATAGACATATCAGTCGCTACTGCACCATCAGTGGTGGGGATATATTGATCGGTCCGTAATAGCACCTTTCAAAGTGACGACACATGGAACACGTCGTGGAGGTTCTCTAGCTCTGGTGGTAACTCCAACCGATATGCCAAAGAGCCAATTCTTTCCAATATAGTGTAAGGCCCAATGTACCTTGTGCTGATATTTTTCACACCACGCACACATGACACTCCATGCATCAGGCGGATCTTCAGAAACACTTTATCACCCACTTGAAATTCCACCATCCGGTGCTTTGCGTTATAATATTTCGCCTGCCGACTTTGAGCCTCAAGCATGCGGTCCCGTATTAGCCTAACCACCGCATCAGTATCATCTATGTACTCAATTCACAAAACCTTTGGGTCTTCATCTTGCACCCAAGATAAGGGAGTTCTACACCTTCTTCGGTAAAGGGCTTCATGGGGCGCCATACCGATGCTAGCTTGATGGCTGTTGTTATAGGAGAATTATAGCAGTGGTAAGAGCCTTTCCCACTGCTCTCCTCTATCCAACACACACAACCTTAATAGGTCCTCCAATGTTCTGATGGTCCTCTCAGACTGCCCGTCCGTCTGATGATGAAATGCGGTGCTAAAGGTAAGGCGTGAAACCAAATACGCCTGCACAGCCTTACACTCCTTGGAGGTGAAACGACCATCCCGGTCAGAAACGATTGTCTTCGGCATACTATGGTACCGTACAAACTGCGCCATAAAGAGGCGTACCAAGACATCCACGTGAGCATCTTTCTTCATAGGGATGAACCTGGCTACTTTTGGCAGACGATGAACGATCACCCACACTGAATCTTTCCCTGAGCGTGAGCGAGGTAACCCGTGAACAAAGTCCATGGAGATATCTTCAAACTTCCACTTGGAGATGGGCAATGATTGTAACAAGCCACTGGGGCTTTTGCATTCCGCCTTCACTCTTTGACAAGCCTCGCAATGTGTAACAAAGTACCTGACATCTTTCTTCATACCCGGCCAACAAATGGTCCTTCGCAAGTCGGTGTACATCTTGGTAATACCGGGATGCACTGAATACTGAGAGCAATGCGCATCCCTTAAGATATCCTCCCGAATTTTGCCGCCCTTGGGAATGTAGAGCCGGCCATGAAAATGAACGAGGCCATCTTTTAACGTATACTCCTTGGTGGATCCACCATCAATGGACTTTATCACGAGGGCCAGAGCAGCATCTTTCCCTTGCTCCGCCCGGATTCGGTCCCGTATATTGCAAACTATGCTCATGGTCGCCAAGTACTCTGTATACTCTTTCGAAGGAACCTTATATACCAAAGTAATCTCCATCTCCTCGAGCATCTGAGCTAACTCCATACTCATCAGCCGAGACTCTGAGCTCGAGTCCGGTACATTTCTGCTCAATGCATCAGCCACCGAGTTCGCTTTTCTGGGGTGGTAGTTCAAGGTGAACTCATAATCGCACAGAAACTCTAACCACCACCGTTTTCTCAAATTAAGTTCCTTCTGAGTTTGAACATACTTTAAATTTTTGTGGTCCGAAAATATCTAGCAGTGAAATCCATATAGGTAGTGTCTCCAAACTTTGAGGGCGTACACCACTGCCCCCAATTCTAAATCGTAAACCAGATTATTGAGTTCATGCTTCTTTAGCTGCCTTGAGGCATAGGAAATTACATGGCTGTGCTGCATCAGTACCGCTCCCATCCCTTGCTAAGATGCATCAGTGTAAACTTGAAATCCTTCCTTCCCAAACAGAAGTCCTAGGATCGGTGCAGATGTAAGTCTGTCCTTCAGCTCTTGGAACGCAGCTTTACACTAGGGTGTCCACTCATATGGCACACCTTTCTTTGTCAAAGAAGTAAGAGGAAGGGCAATCTTAGAGAATCCTTTTACGAACTTATGATAGTATTCGACAAGTACAAGGAAGCTCCGCACATAAGCCGCTGACCTCAAGGGTGACCACTCCTTCACGGCACGCACTTTGTGCGGGTCCATAGCTAGTCTAGCCCCACTGATAACATGGCCCAATAAGGCAACCTCCTTAAGGCAGAACTCGCACTTGCTAAACTTGGCAAACAAGGCATGCTCTTTTAGTTTCTTCAGCACCAATGTCAGATGTTCGGTATGCTCCTCTTCCATCTTTGAGTAGACTAAAATGTCATCGATTAAGATGATGACGAAGATGTCTAGATAATGTTCGAACACCTTGTTCATCAGACTCATGAAAGCCGAAGGGGCATTTGTGAGCCCAAACGACATTATGGTTAACTTGTACAAACTGTACCTTGAGCTGAAAGCTGTTTTTTGGATGTCCTCCTCTCGTATCGTCAATTGGTAATACCCCGAGCATAAATCCAACTTGGAGAAACAATGTGCACCTGCCAATTAGTCGAACAACTCATCGATCTAGGCTAGCGGATAGGTGTTCTGTACTGCCAACTGGTTGAGCTCCCGATAGTCTATGCATAACAGTAAGGTACCATCCTTCTACTTGACGAACAGTACAGGGGCTCCCCAAGGTGACGAGCTGGGGCGAACAAACCCTGACTCCACCAATTCTTGTAGCTGGACTCTAAACTCTGCGAGTTCCTTCGGGGCCATCAGGTAAGGTGTCCTGGAGACGGGCTTGGCACACGGTACTAGATTAATTTGAAAGTTAAATTCTCTATGTGGGTGTAATCCTGGCAGTTTCTCAGGAAATACCTCAGGGAAGTCCCGCACTACCCGTACATCTTTCATATTCAACGCTATCTCATTCAACTCGAAACAAATCATGAAAACTTCTTCCCCTTTCATATATGCTTTTACAGCCTGAATCGAAGATAACAACATATGAGGTGTGAATCTATTACCTTGAAAGATGACATCGGTGTCTCCGTGTCTCATGTAAATTCGTTTCTCTGCACAGTCAATCCTTGCGAAGTGCCAGTCCAACCATGTTATGCCCAGAATAAGGTCAAATTCTGGCATCCTCAAAACTGTGGCAGGGGTATCAAAGGCCTTTCCCCCAATGAATATCTCTAACTCGCATTTGGCGATTGCGGTCATCTCATAGCCGTTTGGGAGGCGTACTCGTCGAGTAATACTAGTGAAGTATTGCACTTCTTCTACATCTTTAATGTAGTCCTCCAATACGAAAGAGTGCGAGACACCGGTATCGAATAATGTATAGGCCGGTTTCCCGCCGACCACCACGGTGCCTAAGTACCAATACAATATTCAATGCTAGATATCTAGTACGACTTAAGCAATTTAATGTTTGACAATGAAAATGTGATAACTAACTGTAACATACCTGCAATCACCTCTTGACGGTTCCGTTCCTATGTCATGTCGAGAGCGAACACTTGATCCCGAGCCGGTCCGGGGTTTCCTCCTCGTGGTCCTCGTACTCGACTATTCATGTGACCCCTCCCTCGAGGAGCTGCCGAAGGGAGAGCAAGAGGAGAATTCACAAACAATTACGAGCAGTAACGTCGGATTTGGCCCGGTTGATTGTATTCGAAGCACACCCGCCCATAACACCCCTCTGGTTGCTGAAATTGTTGAGGCTATGGTGGTGGAGGCAACATAGGCGGCTGCGGAACAGGATGCTCCACTATAAAATTTCGATGGAAACGTCTGCCACCTCTCTGATGTCATCTTCCTCCTATATAGTTGTGTCTCCTTCTGTTGCTAGGGCCGGCTTCCATCAAACCCTCAGCAGGCCTCTTACTACTTCCCAGGTGGTCCGCTTCTAGTCTCTTTGCCATCTCAATTATTTCCGCCAAGCTGGAGTCCGCTATAAACAAAAGGGCCTGCCTCAGGGGGTCTCGCAGCCCTTTGTAGAAGCACTAGGCGTAACCTCTGTCATCCAATTCATATGAGTCCGCAAATCTCGCGAGATGTTGGAACTCTCGCTGATTCTCCGTAACCGACTTCGATCCTTGCTTCAACAGTAGAAATCTCTCTTCGAGTTCATCTCGAGCGGTCGAGGGAATGAAGGGCTCTAAGAAGACTCCTGAGATCTTGCTCCAGCTTATCTCTGTATAAGCTCGCCCTTGAAATGTGGAGCCCATAAGGGACTTCCACCACCTCTTGGCGTGCAGTTCTAGGATGGACTCTGCCAATGTGACAACCATGTTGGCTGGGCAACGGATTCCTGCCAATAGCTCCTACACAGTATCGAGCCATTCTTCTGTGTGCCAGGACGACTGTGTCCCTAGGTAGGCAGGAGGGGAGAGAGCCCAAAAAGTGCTCAACCAGTTTGAGATCGGAGCATGTTGTTGTACTGGGGTCTCCTGCGACCTAAAGGCATCGAGGATGGTCGTGAGCATCTGTCCTAATTCAGATTGTTGGAACTGAGTAGGTACGGAAGGGGTAGGAGTGCCCCCCATCGGCTCAACGTGCACTGCAATCTACACATAGAATACAAACCCATGGTCAGGTTGGCTAATCTTAAGGTCAAAGTTGGACATACTTAGTGTGAATTACATATGGGCACACCACTGCTTTCGCTAAGTCAGTTTGTCCCCAAATGACTAATCGAACGAGGGTCCCACCATTGTTGAATGACTTCTTTAGTTTAGGATCATGACAAGCTAATACCATTTGTAAGACCCCCATCCTGGAACACAAAACACGACACGAAGGGGGTCTTATGCCCAGAACAGCCGCCTTGCGATAGCATTAGCACACGGGCTAACATGTACCACAAGACGCCTATTCTGTCGGCTACAACAAATATCAATTAATGCCAACCAAACCAAAATATAATCAGGAAGTCAATCAACACATAAGCATATTAAATCCAAAGTACAATAACAAGAGAAGCTACAACAAGCTTCTAAAACATCAGAGTACAGCTAAAACATGCCCAAAAGGGGCTACAACAAAACCTCTCAAAACTCACATCGGTGACCGACGGTGACCGACGGTAACGACGGCACCGTCCCTTCAGGACCTGTCATCCTGGCCTGACTGTCCTGCTGCATAGCATGTGACTGCTCTACCTGTGGGGTTTCCTCCTAGAAAGGTAGACGTAGCAACCGTTAGTCAAAAGAGACTAAGTGGCTTCACATCCGCTCCCCCGACAACTCCTCGGCACCGGGCGGAGAAAGGAATCGGGGTACAATATATAATATGTAATATAAGCAGGTACAAGCAGGTGGAATAAGTACATGTAATGTGAGCAGTAATAGAGCAAATGTGTAACATGATTAATAGATGTCTACACTAGCAATTTTACACAAGTTATACCAATCCATCTAGTATAGAGTTCTACAACAAGAAAGTAACTTAACTTATAAGAATGCCCATACAAACTTATAAGTTAAGGATCGGTTTAGCAAAAGTAATTCATCGTATAGGAGTGCCCATACAAACTTATACGATGAGGATCTTGTTTATGCAATGTAATGTATGCTATGCAATGACTCACCCATGATCACACCCATACAACCGCTATATCGACACAGGCTCATAGTTCCCACTTTTCGAGCAGGTAGCTAACCTCTCAGGCGTCAAACGTCATGGCCAGGCGGTGACAGTAGAGCGGGCATCTCTACTACTAAGCGGGTATCCACACTACTTCGCTTAGGCCTCCGTACGCCTCAATGTTAAGAACACAACAATGGAGCCCCATGCGTACTACGACCCAGCGGGAATCTCGCGTAGTTGTGCACCGAGAACCAAGCCCTGAACTGGCCTTGTGTGACCCGGAAGGAGCCTCGGAATAGCACGAGGACCAAGCCCAATCATTCATGTGGCACGGAAGGAGCCCCGGGACATGAACACCGAGGACCAAGCCCAACCGCCCAAAGTTTATCTGTCAACTCCCGTCGATGTGACAACTGGCGAGCCCGTAGACCTGTAACACTATCCTTAATCTAAGATTATGACATCGCATGTCGACTCACACCACATGCAATTCCACATAACCGTGGCACAGAAGGTGCCTCAGAGAGAGCACGAGGACCAAGCGCAACTGATTGGCCCGCGAATAAACTCTTACTGTGGTTGGTTCGGTGCGTCGATCGCCGCGGGCTTGCTAGGGTAGGCAAGTGCACCTATCGCAAGTAGTACTCGATATTCGGGAGAATACCGAGGTCGTATTATTCCCGGGAACGGGTTGATTACCCCTACTGCTCCGAAAACACTATTATTTTAACGAAATAGAAGTTGAGGGTTTTAATTAAAATAGGAACGAAAATAGATTTAAGAAAATAGTCGATGAAGAGATAACTCCCGGTATCGAATTACGTTAGGATTTAAAATAGATTTGAATAACTAGAGATCTAAAGTTTCAATTTAATTAAAGCGGAAACTTGGTCGTGGAGGTTCAAAATAATGAGCTCACATATCTCTAGGAATATCGCTCACCTGGACATTAAGGCTATTCGACCGGGCTCTTGTCCGACGAAGGATTCACCTTAATGCCCGCAGTACGCTAAGAACCCCGTTATTGGGCGGGGAACCCAATCCGGTATAGTTAGCGCGCCTCCTCTCTCGAGGGTTAGTGCGGAACTCTATTTACCCAGGGGTGATCTGTCCATACGCACGGCCTCTCGGCTAGCTAGTGTATGGATAACGGAAATAGAGCCCACACATCGATATGTGGTTCTACGCGTCGTTAACCCGGGGTAAACCTTAAGTTTTTTAATTAAATTGAAAAGTTAGACATGTGGTTATTTAAAACATTTTATTTCCGAAAGCTCTTCGATACAGAGGGCTAAAAGCAATTAGCCACTCATCGAAATGGGGATAGCTTATATGTTTGGTTAAGTGAGCGTCCTAAACTATTCGCTAAAAGGTTATAAAGAAAATAAGAGGAAAAGTAAAATACCCTAACATTAGAAAAGTTATTACAAATAAACACACCCGCACTAATTCAAATATATAACAAAAGACAGAAATAAAACTAAGTTACACATAAGAGAAAATTGCATAATTAAAATTTCCAGGTCCCAATCAAATGAGTGGGGGCGGGAAATAAATGCTGAAAAATGCAAGTCCTACTCAAACGAGTAGGACTGAAATGAAAGCGAGTCCTACTCAAATGAGTAGGAGAAAATAAATGCGATTACAGGGCTTTCTTAAATATTTACATCAAAATAAAGTCCGACCATTTAACTCCTAGGGAGTAGGCAGAAAATCAAATCCAGGCATTTAACTCAAATGAGTAGGCGGAAAAATAAAGAATGAAAATTACAAGACCTACTCAAACGAGTAGGACTGAAAATACAGTCCAGCCATTTAACTCAAATGAGTAGGCGGAAAAATAAAAGCTACACACACTTGCTTGAATAAAATCCAGCCATTTAACTCAAATGAGTAGGCATAAAATAAAAATACACACACTTGCTTGAATAAAACCAGCCATTTATCTCAAATGAGTAGGCGAAAAATAAAAACAACACACGCACTCTACTTGAAAGTAACTACTCACGCACTTGACATAAATAAACACACACACACACACACACACACACTTGCATAATTAAACTTAGGAGCTGAAAAATATCTCATACACGCACACACTAGGGCGAGAAATAAGAAAAACAAAGTTATCAAAACACTAAAAGAACTGCATTTCTACCGCTAGAATTTGGTAGAAATGCGTAAAAAGACGAAATAAAAATTGTTTGAGCAAAAAGTTTTCAAATTAAAGCGAGAAAGGCATGTTCCGAAAAAATTAAAACGTTTACATTTTTACCGTTAGATTTTGATAGAAATGCATAAAACGTGAGAATAAAAATAGTTCGAGCGAAAATATTTTTTGTAATTGCAAAAATCTAAGTTCTTGAAAAATTATAATAACGCATTATACATTCTTATAGCTTGTAAAATGGTTTAAAAAGTGGGAGTAAGCTAAAAAGAAGAAACAGTTTTATAATTAAAACAAAGTAAAAGCTAAGTTAAGAGGGATGAAAACCACCTTTTTAACGTTTTACAAGTTCATAAGAACGTATTTGGAAACAAAATTCTAAGTCTATTCACTTTTAAAGAATGTGATAACGAAAAAACGGCTTGATAAAATTGAAAATAAAACAGAAAGATTTTCATTTTAAAGACATGAATTTCACAATTTTAAGCTCATATACAGACACATATTATGAAAATGAAAACTAAAGTACGTAAGATTGATGAAAAGGAGGCTTTTTGGAGAAATCTCAAAGCATGTAAGGATGAAACAATAACGATTTTTATTACAAAGAAGGGTGATTACAAGAGATTAAACATACAAACTTAAAGAGGAAGGGGGGATCCTTACATAGCACTAAAGCAGCTCCAATGGCAGCCCTATGTCATCAAAATGGTTTCAAAAATTGGAACGCCTAACTCATACAGCAGCTGCCCTTTTATAGGCAAAAATTTCCAAGTACATGCCCTCCGATACGGGCGAGTCGGGGGGGGGGGGGGGGGGGGGGGGCGTGTCACCACTATTTAACAGCAAAATTCGGTGATCTGACGGATTTGACAGCGATTTGACTTTGCGGCCGAAAACACGACGGTCACGCCCAGGTCACGGGCGTGACGGTGGGCGTGTCGTTTGGCGATTAAAGGCGTTGTTGACTTCGGGATTCGCCGGCGGCAGTTTGTCGGGCCAGGTGGAGCAGTCACGCCGCAGGTCACGGGCGTGACGGTGGGCGTGTCGGGTTGAGTCGACACTCGACAAATGTCGAGCGGAATTTTTCGAGAGGAAAATTTGTCGAGCGGGATGGACACGGGCTTGGTCACGCCCCGTGTCGGATTGACACGGGCGTGTGGCTGGGCGTGTCAGGCTTTTCTCTTCAAAAATTGGCTGAATCACTGGTGGTTGACATGTCATGCCCTGGTCACGGGCGTGACCCAAGAAACACGGGCGTGTACTAGCCAATTTTGGCAAATTTCTGCAAATTTTTCAGAAAATCCAAAATAAACTAAGTTAGAAAATATTTACAATATAGGAGAAATTTATTACAGAAAATGAAGTAAAAATAACAAAAACAAAGTAAAACCAGTTTTTTAATGGACATCAAAATAGTCATTTTTACAATTCATCAAATACCCCCATACTTAAGCTTTTGCTATTCCAGAGCAAAAGTTTGAGGTGAACTTATAAGGAATAGAAAAAAACTCTAAGTTTAGCTACCGCTTAATCAATTATAAGAGAGATCTAAATAAATAAACGGGGTGTAAGAGCTAAGTCTTAAATTTATGAAGATGATTTAAATAGCGCAAAAGTTTTGGCCAAAAGACTTCTTGATATAATCAAATAGAAAACAATAATTATAATGGTTAGATTAACAAGAATAGTTTGGAATTTTATGAACTTTTAGCTTATAGGAGTTTTACTGGAAATAATGCAATTTACAAATTATGCTCTCAAAAAGATTTTTGAATTAAATCTAGAATCGTGAAATTGGCAAGGGGATTGATGTTGGTTTATGAAGAGGGTTTTGATTTTGAGGCGAGGTAATTTTTTCTCGAACCTCCATGTTTTTTTCTTTTTTGATTATTAGGAAAATGAAATCTTATTTTCTTAATATAATTTTTTTTTTCAACTTCATAATAAAATTTAACCCAATGTATATGTGTAGGAGTAATGAATTTTATCATCTTACTCCATAACATATAATATTTTTAATATATTGGGTGCCTATGTTTACGGAACGAAATCTTATTCTCATTGACATAGAATCTTTTAAGGATAATAATTTTATCATGCCAAGTAGGTCATGATAAAAAGGTGAGAAACGAAAACTAGATTTTTTATTTAAAAAACAATTTTGAGAGAAACGTTAATAAATTGTAAGTTCCAATTTTTCAGAAAGCTAAAAGTAAACATAATTGAATGCTATAGTCGTTATTGTCTAACATAATACACGTGCCCCTATCAATGAAAAATTAGAAGTAGTGCCTAAAACGAGTGTGCAATTTTTAACAAAGCATAATGAATTCTTTAAAACTTGACCCCGAATATTTAAATTTTTCAATCTATAATTCACAAACGAATAACAAACAGAGAATTAATAAAATTCATAAATAAATAAACTCAAAGCAAAATTTTTGGATAGCAAGAAAATTAAGGATGGTATATTTGATTTATTTGTTTCAAAATATATATATATATATATATATATATATATATATATATATATATATATATATATATATATATATTGGTTTTTTAGAGTTTTTGTTTAGTTTTCCTCTTTTTTGAATTTTTTTTAACTTATTATCTTTTTTTTTAGATTTTTAAGTTTTTGCGAAAAGTTTGAGAAAAAGAGACGTTATTTACAAGAATGTTGGTGAAAAGGAAGGGGGGAGAGAAGATTATTTACAAAAAAATTTACAAAATGTAACTAAAGATTTTTGGAATTTTTCGTTTTATAATTTTTTTGAAATTTTTTGTTTTATAAATTTTTTTTTTTGGAAATTTTTTTTTTTTGGAAATTTTTTTTTGTTTTATAATTTTTTTGGAATTTTGTTGTTTTGTTTTGTTTTTAAATTTTTTTAGAAATACAGTGTAGAAAATAGAAGTGCGAAAAAGAAAGCGAGAAAATACCCCCATACTTAAGTTCAACATTGTCCCCAATGTTGTAACGTAAGTATGCAGAACAAAACAGGTAAGATAATATATACAGAAGAACAGGAGAAAAGGAGATGAAGGGGTTAGCGAAGCTTCCGCTATACAGGAGGTGAGGGAAGACGCCCACAGGATCGTCTGCTATGTATAATTTTAGGCGATGACCATTCACTTTAAACGAGCCTTTATCCGGGTGGGAGACGAGTATAGTCCCATATGGCCAAACCTCTTCAACATTGAAGGGGCCGGACCAGCGTGATCTAAGTTTCCCGGGGAAAAGTCTAAGTCATGAATTATAAAGAAGGACAAGATCGCCCGGAGAAAAAGTTTTTTGGAGTTTGAGTTTTCGGTCGTGATAAAACTTAGAACGCTCCTTATAGAACTTATTGCTCCCGTAAAGGTTTGCACGCTATTCATCGAGCTCGTTTAGTTGCAGTTTTCTATTTTGGGCGGCTAAGCTAGCTTCGAGATTTAAAAGTTTTAAAGCCCAAAGTGCACGATGTTCTAATTCTACGGGCAGATGACACGCTTTGCCGTAGACTAATCGTTACGACGTACAACCAATTGCGGTTTTGTATGCGATACGATAAGCCCACAATGCATCGTCGAGTTTGATGGAACAATCTTTCCTATTAAGTGAAACGGTTTTCTCTAATATGCGCTTTATCTCTCGATTTACTACCTCTACTTGGCCACTAGTTTGCGGGTGGTAGGGGGTGGCAAGTTTGTGCGTGACGCCGTATCTAGCTAACGTCTTAGCCATCTGGGTGTTGCAGAAATGCGTCCTCCTATCGCTTACAATAGCGCGCGGAGTGTCGTAGCGAGAAAATAGTTTTTTAAGAAATGTAACGACAACTCACGCATCGTTGGTGGGGCGAGCTTGCGCTTCCGCCCACATTGATACGTAGTCGACCGCTACTAAAATATAATTATTTTTGAAAGACGGAGGTAGGGGGCCAACAAAATCTATGCCCAATAAATCGAAGACTTCGCATTCTAAAAACAAATTTTGGGGCATCTTGTCGCGACGAGAGATGTTACCCGACCGCTGACAGCTATCGCATGCGCGCACAAAATTGTGAGCGTCTTTGAATAGAGTGGGCCAAAAGAAGTCTGCCTCTAGCGCCTTCCGCGCGGTCCGGTTAGCTTGATAATGCCCACCAGCAAGACCCTCGTGGCAGTTCCTAAGGATTTGCGTGCACTCCATACCCGCGACACATCTTCAGACCGCTTGGTCCGCGCAGATACAAAAAAGAAAAGGGTCCTACCAAAAGAAATATTTCAAGTCAGAAAAGAATTTCTTCTTTTGCTGGCTTGAAAAGTCTTTTGGAAGTACCGTCGCAACTAAATGGTTCGCAAAATCTGCGAACCAAGGCGGGGAAGAAGAACTAGTAGTTATAGCTAGGAGGCGTTCCTCGGGGAATCTGTCATTTACGTCAGATTTGACGAGCGCTTTCGCAGCAGGATTTTCTAAGCGGGAGAGGTGATCGGCGGCTAAATTTTCCGCGCCCCTCTTATCCCGGATCTCTAAATCGAACTCCTGCAAGAGGAGGATCCATCGAAGATGGCGGGGTTTGGCGTCCGTTTTCGCTAACAAATATTTTAAGGCGGAATGGTCAGTAAATACGATAACTTTGGATAGCGTAATATACGAGCGAAACTTATCGAAAGCAAATACGACGGCTAAAAGTTCCTTTTCTGTTGTCGTGTAATTTCAATGTGCGGAAGTGAGTGTCTTGCTAGCGTAGTAAATATGATGAAAATATTTGTTTATACGTTGGCCAAGAATGGCTCCTACGGCAATATCACTAGCGTCGCACATAATTTCGAATGGAAGGGTCCAATCGGGCGCCACTAAAAGAGGTGAATTGATAAGTTTTTGTTTTATGAAATTAAAGGCAGACTCGCATTCGCTATCAAATACAAAATTTGATTTCTTTTCCAAGAGGCGAGTAAGCGGCTTTGTTATTTTTGAAAGCCAGCAACCATAATTTGATTTCTTTTCCAACAGATTTACCCGTTTGGGCTTGATTATAAAAGCCAGCATGCCCTAAGAAACTCCTAATAGATTTAACGTTGGAAGGCGGGGGAAGTTTTTCGATAATTTCAACTTTGGCCTTGTCGACCTCCATCCCCTTAGACGAAATCATATGGCCGAGAACCAAACCTTCTCGAACCATAAAGTTACATTTTTCCCAATTTAAAACAAGATGCGTGTCCTCGCATCGCTGAAGGATACGATCTAAATTACTAAGACAGGACGGGAAAGAGCTTCCGAAAACAAAGAAGTCATCCATAAAGACTTCCATAATGTCTCCTAACAGCTGGCCAAAGATCGCTAGCATACATCTTTGGAATGTGGCGTGCGCGTTGCAGAGGCCAAATGGAATTCTTCGATATGCGAAGGTACCAAACGGCCAGGTAAAAGTTGTTTTCTCTTGGTCATTGGGGGAAATGGGGATTTGGAAAACCCCGATAATCCATCAAGAAAACAAAAATACGGATGACCGGACAAATGCTCTAAAATTTGGTCTAAGAATGGTAGTGGGAAATGATCCTTACGGGTGGCGTCATTTAATTTTCTATAATTGATGCACACCAGCCAACCCATAACAGTATGAGTTGGGATGAGTTCATTGTGCTCATTCTCCACTACGGTAAGACCGCCCTTTTTGGGCACCATGTGAATGGGACTAACCCACCTACTATCTGATATGTGATAAATAATCCCCGCATCAAATAATTTAATAATTTCGGCCTTAACGATGTCTTTCATGTTTGGGTTAAGACGTCGCTGCGGCTGAATAGTTTTGCGGCAATTATCGAGAAGGAAAATCTTATGGGTGCAGAAAGACGGGTTAATCCCTTTGAGATCAGAAATTTGACACGCAATTGCGTGGCGATGTTTAAACAAAACTCCTAATAAATCGGAAGTCTCCGATTCGGTTAAATGCGAAGAAATGATAACGTGAAGGGTATCATCTTTTCCCAAAAAGGCGTATTTGAGTGAATCGGGTAGGGGTTTGAGTTCAAGGCAGGGCGGTTCTTCTAACGAGGTTTTAATTCCTATGTCTTTCTTACCAATTGGTTCGAATGGCAAGTCTATAGAGGTATCCTTATCGCAGTTAAAATTTTCGAGCACATAAATATCGTCGTTTAAAAAAGTAGACTCAAAAATAGGGGAAGAACAATCTCCGAGATATGTGTCTAAATTATAAAAAAAGTCATCGCTCGATGACGAGTCTCCTATGGAAGGATTAATAGAGAAAGTAACTTCGTCATCTCCTACACAAAGGAGGAGACGAACGTTACTGACATCAATTAATGCGCGGGAGGTACCAAGAAAAGGACGACCGAGTATAATTGGTACATTGGTGTCCTCCTCGATGTCCAAGATGATGAAGTCTACCGGAAAGATAAACTTATCAACTCGGACAAGGACGTCCTCCACTACCCCGACGGGAAACTTAACCGAGCGATCCGGTAGTTGGATTCGCATTTTAGTAGGGGCCGGAGTGCCCAAACCTAATTTTTGAAAGAGCGATAACGTCATCAAATTAATGCTCGCGCCTAAATCTGCTAGAGCGTATTTTACTAATATATTGCCAAAAAGGCACGGGATGGAGAACCGTCCCGGGTCATTTCTTTTTAGGGTCAATTTGTTAGTAAGAGCCGCTGAGCAGTCAGCATTTAGAGAAATATGCGAAATATTTTCTAATTTTTGTTTATTAGAAAGAAGTTGTTTTAAGTATTTCGCATATTTAGGCATCTGAGAGATTGCCTCGCAGAAGGGAACATTAATATGAATTTGTTTTAATTATAAAATAAGTTTTTCGTATTGTGCGTCCTTACGCTCACTATTGAGTTTATGCGGATATGGCAAGGGCGTTTTAATAATTTTTTCATTTAAAATTTGTAAAGGTGGCGTAATCGAAGAAGGGGGAAGAGGGGTCGGAGGTGAAATATGTACCTGAGGATCGGTCCGTTTTGGATCGATCACCTCCTTTCCGCTACGGAGGGTTATAGCGTTGATATTTTCCCACGAATTGGGCTCCGTGTTTCCCGGCAGTGCCCCGAGCGCGCGCTCGGACATCATTCGCGCTTGCTGTCCAACCTGGAGTTCTAAGTTTTTTAGCGATCCGTTGATGTTTCAGATATTTGACTCGTTGGAAGCTATATATTTAGAAAAATTCTCCTCCACCGGGGAGGGTTTTGGAAGAGGGGGAGGCAGCAAAAATCCGGGCGCGAAAGAATTGGGGGGGCGCTGCGCATTATTCGCATTGCTCCATGAGAAGTTGGGGTGGTTCCTTCTACCCGGATTATAGTTATTGCTACAATGGTTGTTATTGGGTTTGAATGAAGGTCGCCCAACATTTCCCACATAGTCTACGAATTCATTGACCACGCCGGCATTAGGGGGAATCGCCCAAGGAGGAGTGGTGGAGGCAGCAGACATCTCCGCCACCTGCTTCGTCAGCCTTTCAATTTGAAGGGCTAAGTGGGCAGTGGCATCCACTTCGAAGAGGCTGGCTGCCTACTTGGGACGTCCCAGCAGGACGTTCCACTGGTAGACGTTCATAGCCATCTCTTCAATAAGAGCTTGGGCAGCCTCGGGGGTCTTATTATTCAAGGTACCCCCGGCAGCCGCGTCAATCATTTGACGCGTCTGATAGTTAAGCCCATTGTAGAAGATTTAGACCTGCAACCACGCAGGCAGCGCGTGGTGCAGACACTTGCGGAGGAATTCCTTAAAGCGCTCTCAAGTCTCAAATAGAGACTCAAAATCATTCTGCACGAACGAAGAAATGTCCTCCCGTAACTTTGCAGTTTTGGCGGGCGGAAAATACTTCGTTAAGAACCGTTCCGCATGATCGGCCCAGGTGGTGATACATCCTCGTGGGAGGGAATTCAACCACGCCTTAGATTTGTATCTCAGTGAGAAAGGAAAAAAGCGCAAACGAATGGAGTCAACAGTGACGCCATTGATCTTAAAAGTATCACAAATCTCCAAAAACTAGACAAATGAACGTTCGGGTCCTCATCCGGCTGTCCGTCGAACTGCACGACATTTTGGATCATTTGGATAACACTCGATTTGATCTCAAAATTATTGTTCGCCACCGTCGGGCAAACAATACTGGACCAAGTATCGTCCAAAGTCGGCCGAGCGTAATGTGACATTGTACGCTCGACGGCCGCGTTCGGATTGTGGTCGGCCATAGCAACGACAGAGGGTTCTCCGATGGATTCTTCAGGATCCAAAGATGGATTTCGGCATTGAAATCGAATACGCGCAAGAGAGCGTTCGATCTCAGGATCGAAATCCAAATTTTCGGACTCCAAAGGCTGTCCACGGGTCATACACCCTAAAATATAAAGTAGAAAATTAACTTTTTTTTTTTATTTTGAAGAAAAGTTTTTAGGTGTTTTTTTTAGTTTTGTTTTTAGAAGTAAATGTAAAAGTAATAGACTTCGGATTCAGAATAACAACTCAAAGAGATTCCCCGGCAACGACGCCAGAAATTGATTGGCCCGCGAACAGACTCTTACTATGGTTGGTTCGGTGAGTCGATCGCCGCGGGCTTGCTAGTGTAGGCAAGTTCACCTATCGCAAGTTGTACTCGATATTCGGGAGAATACCGAGGCCGTATTATTCCCGGGAATGGGTTGATTACCCCTACTGCTCCGAAAGCACTATTATTTTACCGAAATAGAAGTTGAGGGTTTTAATTAAAATAGGAACCAAAATAGATTTAAGAAAATAGTCTATGAAGAGATAACTCTCGGTATCGAATTATGTTAGGATTAAAAATAGATTTGAATAACTAGAGATCTAAAGTTTCAATTTAATTAAAGCGGAAACTTGGCCGTGGAGGTTCAAAATAATGAGCTCACCTATCTCTAGGAATATCGCTCACCTGGACATTAAGGCTATTCGACAGGGCTCTTGTACGACGAAGGATTCCCCTTAATGCCCGCAGTACGCTAAGAACCCCGCTATTGGGTGGGGAAACCAATCCGGTAGAGTTTGCTCGCCTCCTCTCTCGAGGGTTAGTGCGAAACTCTATTTACACAGGGGTGATCTTTCCATACGCACGACCTCTCGGCTAGCTAGCGTATGGATAATGGAAATAGAGCCCAAACATCGATATGTGGTTCTACGCGTCGTTAACCCGGGGTAAACCTTATGTTTTTTAATTAAATTGAAAAATTAGACATTTGGTTATTTAAAACATTTTATATCCCAAAGCTCTTCGATATAGAGGGCTAAAAGCAATTAGCCACTCATCCGAATGGGGATAGCTTATATGTTTGGTTAAGCGAGCGTCCTAAACTATTCGCTGAAAGGTTATAAAGAAAATAAGAGGAAAAGTAAAATACCCAAACATTAGAAAAGTTATTACAAATAAACACACCCGCACTCATTCAAACATATAACAAAAGACAGAAATCAAACTAAGTTACACATAAGAGAAAATTACATAATTGAAATTTGCAGGTCCCACTCAAACGAGTGGGGGCGGGAAATAAAAGCTGAAAAATTGCAAGTCCTACTCAAACGAGTAGGACTGAAATGAATGCCAGTCCTACTCAAATGAGTAGGAGAAAATAAATACGATTACAGGGCTTTCATAAATATTTACATCAAAATAAAGTCTGACCGTTTAACTCCTAGCGAGTATGCGGAAAATCAAATCCAGCCATTTAACTCAAATGAGTAGGCAGAAAAATAAAGAATGAAAATTACAAGTCCAACTCAAACGAGTAGGACTGAAAATACAGTACAGTCATTTAACTCAAATGAGTAGGCGGAAAAATAAAAGCTACACACACTTTCCTGAATAAAATCCAGCCATTTAACTCAAATGAGTAAGCGGAAAATAAAAATAAACACACTTGCTTGAATAAAATACAGCCATTTAACTCAAATGAGTAGGCGGAAAAATAAAAACAACACACGCACTCTACTTGAAAGTAACTACTCACACACTCGACATAAATAAACACACACACACACACATTTGCATAATTAAACTTAGGAGCTGAAAAATATCTCATACACGCACACACTCAGGCGAGAAATAAGAAAAACAAAGTTATCAAAAAAATAAAACAACTGCATTTCTAATGCTGGAATGTGGTAGAAATGCGTAAAAAGACGAAATAAAAATTGTTTGAGCAAAAAGTTTTCAAATTAAAGTGAGAAAGGCATGTGCCCGAAAAATTAAAACGTTTACATTTTTACCGTTAGATTTTGATAGAAATGCATAAAAAGTGAAAATAAAAATTGTTCGAGAGAAAATATTTTTTGTAATTGCAAAAATCTAAGTTCTTAAAAATTATAATAACGCATTATACATTCTTATAGGCTTGTAAAATGGTTTAAAAAGTGGGAGTAAGCTAAAAAGAAGCAACAGTTTTATAATTAAAACAAAATAAAAGCTAAGTTAAGATGGATGAAAACCACCTTTTTAACGTTTTACAAGTTCATAAGAACGTATTTGGAAACAAAATTCTAAGTCTAATCACTTTTAAAGAATGTGATAAGGAAAAAAACGGCTATAGTAACAGCTAGAAAGTTTGATAAAATTGAAAATAAAACAGAAAGATTTTCATTTTAAAGACATGAATTTCGCAATTTTAAGCTCATATACACACACGTATTATGAAAATGAAAACTAAAGTACATAAGATTGATGAAAAGGAGGCTTTTTGGAGAAATCTCAAAGCATGTAAGGATGAAACAATAACGATTTTTATTTCAAAGAAGGGTGATTACAAGAGATTAAACATACAAACTTAAAGAGGAAGGGGGGGGGGAATCCTTACATAGCACTAAACAGCTCCAACGGCAGCCCTAAGTCATCAAAATGATTTCAAAAATGGAACCCCTAACTCATACAACAGCTGCCCTTTTATAGGCAAAAATTTCCAAGTACACGCCCTCCGACACGTCCATGTCGGGGGGGGGGGGGCGTGTCACCACTATTTAACAGCAAAATTCGGTGATCTGACGGATTAGACGGCGATTTGACTTTGCGGTCGAAAAGGCGGCGGTCACGACACAGGTCACGTGCATGACGGTGGGTGTGTCATTTGGCGATTAAAGGCGTTGTTGACTTCGGGATTCGCCGGCGGCAGTTTGTCGGGCCAGGTGGAGCAGTAACGCCCCAGGTCACGGGCATGACGGTGGGCGTGTCGGGTTGAGTCAACACTCGACAAACGTCGAGCGGAATTTGTCGAGAGGAAAATTCGTCGAGCGGGATGGACACGGGCTTGGTCACGCTCTGTGTCAGATTGACACGGGCGTGTGGCCGGGCGTGTCAGGCTTTTCTCTTCAAAAATTGGCGGAATCACTGGTGGTTGACGTGTCACGCCCTGGTCACGGGCGTGACCCAAGGAACACGGGCGTGTACTAGCCAATTTTGGCAAATTTCTGCAAATTTTTCAGAAAATCAAAAATAATCTAAGTTAGAAAATATTTACAAAATAGGAGCAATTTATTACAGAAAATGAAGTAAAAATAACAAAAATAAAGTAAAACCATTTTTTAATGTACATCAAAATAGTCATATTTACAATTCATCAAATAACCCCATACTTAAGCTTTTGCTATTCCAGAGCAAACGTTTGAGGTGAACTTATAAGGAATAGAAAAAAACTCTAAGTTTAGCTACCGCTTAATCAATTATAAGAGAGATCTAAATAAATAAACGGGGTGTAAGAGTTAAGTCCTAAATTTATGAAGATGATTTAAATAGCGCAAAAGTTTTGGCCAAAAGACTTCTTGATATAATAAAATAGAAAGCAATAATTTTAATGGTTAGATTAATAAGAATATTTTGGAATTATATGAACTTTTAGCTTATAGGAGTTTTACTGGAAATAAAGCAATTTACAAATTATGCTCTCAAAAAGATTTTTGAATTAAATCTAGAATCATGAAATTGGCAAGGGGATTGATGTTGGTTTATGAAGAGGGTTTTGATTTTGAGGCGAGGTAATTTTTTCTCAAACCTCCATTTTTTTTTTCTTTTTGGATTATTAGAAAAACGAAATCTTATTTTCCTAGTATCATTTTTTTCAACTTCATAATAAAATTTAACCCAATGTATATGTGTAGGAGTAATGAATTTTATCCTGTTACTCCATAACATATAATATTTTTAATCTATTGGGTGCCTATATTTACGGAACAAAATCTTATTCTCATTGATATATGATCTTTTAAGGATAACAATTTTATCATGCCAAGTAGGGCATGATAAGGAAGGTGAGAAAAGAAAATTAGATTTTTTATTAAAAAACAATTTTGAGAGCAACCTTAATAAATTGTAAGTTCCAATTTTTCAGAAAGCTAAAAGTAAACATAATTGAATCCTATAGTCGTTATTGTCTAACATAAAACACGTGCTCCTATCAATGAAAAATTAGAAGTAGTGCCTAAAACGAGTGCGGTATTTTTAACAAAGTATAATGAATTCTTTAAAACTTAATCCCGAATATTTATAAATTTTTCAATCTATAATTCACAAACGAATAGCAAACAGAGAATTAATAAAATTCACAAATAAATAAACTCAAAGCAAAATTTTTGGATAGCAAGAAAATTAAGGATGGTATATTTGATTTATTTGTTTCAAAATATATATATATATATTTTGGTTTTTTAGAGTTTTTATCATTTTTTAGAATTTTGGTTTAGTTTTCCTCTTTTTTGAATTTTTTTTTTTTAACTTAATATCTTTTTTTTTATGTTTTTGCGAAAAGTTTGAGAAAAAGAGACGTTATTTACAAGAATGTTGGTGAAAAGGAAGGAGGAGAGAGAAGATTATTTACAAAAAAAATTACAAAATGTAACTAAAGATTTTTGGAATTTTTCGTTTTATAATTTTTTTGAAATTTTTTGTTTTATAATTTTTTTTGGAAATTTGTTTTTTTGAATTTTTTTGATTTATTTTGGTTTTATAATTTTTTTGGAATTTTGTTGTTTTTTTTGTTTTTAAATTTTTTAAGAAATACAGTGCAAAAAATAGAAGTGCGAAAAAGAAAGCGAGAAAATACCCTCATACTTAAGTCCAACATTATCACCAATGTTGTAACGTAAGTATGTGGAACAAAACAGGTAAGATAATATATACAAAGAAAAGAAAGAGAGCGGGGTAGAAGCTTCTCTGACAGGAGGTGGGGAAGGCGCAGTTTTGGAATCCTGCATTATGAAGAAAGATAGCAAAGAAAAAAGTAAAGAGATAGCGAAAAAGATAAACATGGGGTGCCTCCCAGGAAGCGCTTTGTTTATAGTCGCATAGCTTGACTATTTTGACGGTTTATATATCTAGGAGGGTTATGGATTCGAAATTACTGACCACAGGATTGCCTGCTATGTATAATTTTAAGCGATGACCGTTCACTTTAAACGAGCCTTTATCCGGATGGGAGACGAGTACAGTCCCATATGGCCAAACCTCTTTAACTTTGAAGGGGTCGGACCACCGTGATCTATGTTTCCCGGGGAAAAGTCTAAGTCGTGAATTATAAAGAAGGACAAGATCGCCCGGAGATAAAGTTTTTTGGGGCTTGAGTTTTCGGTCGTGATAAAACTTAGAACGCTACTTATAGAACTTATTGCTCTCATAAGAGTTTGCACGCCATTCATCGAGCTCGTTTAGTTGCAGTTTTCTATTTTGGGCGGCTAAGCTAGCTTCGAGATTTAAAAGTTTTAAAGCCCAAAGTGCACGATGTTCTAATTCTACGGTGAGATGACACGCTTTGTCGTAGACTAATCGATACGGCGTACAACCAATTACGGTTTTGTATGCGGTACGATAAGCCCACAACGCATCGTCGAGTTTGATGGACCAATCTTTCCTATTAAGTGAAACGGTTTTCTCTAATATGCACTTTATCTCTCGATTTACTACCTCTACTTGGCCACTAGTTTGTGGGTGGTAGGGGGTGGCAAGTTTGTGCGTGACGCCGTATCTAGCTAACGTCTTAGCTATCTGGGTGTTGCAAAAATGTGTCCCCCTATCGCTTACAATAGCGCGCGGAGTGCCGAAGCGAGAAAATAGTTTTTTAATAAATGTAACGACGACTCGCGCATCGTTGGTGGGGAGAGCTTGCGCTTCCGCCCACCTTGATACGTAGTCGACCGCTACTAAAATATAATTATTTTTGAAAGACGGAGGTAGGGGGCCAACGAAATCTATGCCCCATAAATCGAAGACTTCGCATTCTAAAAACTAATTTTGGGGCATCTCGTTGCGACGAGAAAAGTTAATCGACCGCTGACAGCGATCGCATGCGCGCAGAAAATTGTGAGCGTCTTTGAATAGAGTGGGCCAAAAGAAGCCCACCTCTAGTGTAACGCCCCCGATTTTTTTTCTGTGATTATTTAAATCCTCGTTTGGCATTACGTTGGCACATTTCCGGCTCGTGTCGTTGTTAGAGTACCTCATTAGGTGTTCTTAGAGGTTATAGCCTGTTGTATGGTTTCCCCAGCCAGCCGGCATCTGTTTTGGAGGCCCGGCAGAGCCTCTTAGGGAATCCTTGTGCTTTGGCTCTGGGTGAGGTTAGCCCGAGTGTGTGGCCGTCGGAGGTGGTGTCCGACTTCGCCGATGTTTTTGTAGCCCGAGTGTTTAGCTATGGTGCGGATTTGTTCGGAATCTGAGATCGTTAATTTTCGCATCATTTCGACGGTCGTTAGTTAGCGAGTCGTTATTTATGTAAGCATATATATATGGTGGCGCTTTTTTGTATAGTGCGTGATTTAGACATGCAAGGTTTTAATAATTTACGTGTTCGTGTCTACGTTTATGTGTTAGTATGTATATATATAGATGTGTGTTAGTATGTATATATATATGTGTGTGTAAGTAAATGTATTAATGTACATATAGGTGTTAATTTATATGAGAATATATATATATATATATATATATATATATATATATATATATATATATATATATATAGTAGATTAGTTAGTGTTTAGTTAATAGGGTCAATTAGGGGCTGCCTTTAGACTTGAGTCAATTAAAATTAGTATAGGGTTAATTATTTGATAAGTCATATATATAGGAGAGTTAGTAAATTAGGTCTTTCCTCCCGTTTCCTGAACCGGACGGCTCTGTTCTTGCGGGAAGATCGAAGAGGCGGAAGCAGCGTGTGCCCCGACTGTCCAGCCCCTGCCCCGTAAAGCTCGGAATTTCGTTTTAGGCTGGATCCGTGCTCCTCTAGGCAAGGCCTTCGTTCCGTGGTAACAATTTTGGGATTTCACCATCTCCTTTTTTCGATCGGGTGCTGAGAGTTCTTGTTCTTTCCGTGCTTTGACCGCCTAGTTTTTCTTGTCCAGATTTTTCGTAGGATTTTTGCTGTGATCTTGTCCTGTTGGGAAGAACACTGCTGGTCGAACTCCTTCAAAAGCCAAGGCAAGTATCCCCTTGCCAAAGTAACTTTTCCATGCTTAGTCTTTGTTGCTTGATTTCTGGAGATTGATTGGTTGTTCTTGGATTTGAATATGAAATTAAGATCGGTATTTGTATGGTCACTACTTTGAAAAAAGCTTTTCCATGAGATTGGTTGGTTGTTCTTTGTACTCCATGTACTGCCTTTATTTTGTTGTTTCCCCCTTGTTTATTCCTTGCACATTCGTAATATAACTTGCTCCGTAACCGGATTTGTATCAAAACCACCCAAATCTCATGTTTTTCTTTTATGTAGTGTTAATCCTCTGGTTTTCATTTGATGTCAAACTCCCTTGCTTATGTGTGGTATCAATCACTCAATTTAAGCGTTTATGTTTTGGATAGTGAACTAATCGAACATGTGTTGTACAAATCTACTTGCGCATGTGTAGTATCAAACTACTTGGATACATTTAGTATCGTGTTATTTTATTTTACTTCGTATCAAATCACTTGAATAAACAAACTAGGGGTTTAGTACTCTCGTAAATATATAAAATTCGTAGGTGTAAGACCTCTTCATACTGAAGTTTAGCCCAAGATAACTGCTTGTGATATAATATTTTCAAGTCTTTTGCTATTTGTAGTGCTTTGTGTACTCAAGTTGAATATAATTTTTGCGAGGTTAGTTGCGTGTCTAGATAACCAACGCTGTCAGCCGCTAGGCAACTAAGTCTCTTAGGTGGGTTGCTCTAGGTGGTTCAGGGTTCAGTGTGACTTCTCGGTGGTACATGGAGCCACCAGCAAGGGTTCTCCCGAGTCGCTTTGTTGGGTACAGTGGAATATATGTACCTGATTTGAAGAAGCCTCACCCTACTCAATGATATACATCAAGGTGTATTTGATGTGTTTTTAGTTTCTTTGTGCAGGTTAAGTAATTGCAGGGAAAGCAGAAAAGTTTCTAAGTCCATGTGTCGACACGCAGAAGAAAAGTGTCGACACTTAAGAAGGCTTGTGTCGACACCCAGAGAAGTTGTGTCGACACTTGGAGTAATTGTGTCGATACTAGGAAGGCATAGTCGACACCAGAAGGAAAGTGTCGACACATACAGGCAGTGTCGACACACAATGAAGAAATGTCTAAAGAATCAGTGTCGACACTTAGAAGCAGTGTCGACACCCAGAGGAACTTTGTCGACATCAAAAGTGTCAACACTAGGAGGCTGTGTCGACACTCAGCAAATCATCAATAAAGTTCAAGTACAAGTATCGACACTAGGAGGCTGTGTCGACACTCAGCAAACTTCAACAGAGTTTAAGTACAAGTGTCCACACAAAGGGGATGTGTCGACACTCAGCAAAAGTCTCAACACATGAAGAATGTGACGACACAAAGGAGATCTGTCGACACTCAGCAAAAGCTTCAACACAGAAGGTATGTGTCGACACAAAGAAGATGTGTCGACACTTAGCAAGTTTCAACACAAGAAGATGTGTCGACACAAAGGAGTTGTGTCGACACTTAGCAGAAATCAACTAAGTATTGAAGAAGAAGGACTTATGTCGACACACAGGATCAGTGTCGACACATTCTGAAGAAGCAATGTCGAGAAGCAGTTTCTACAACATAAGGAGTTGTGTCGATACCATGAAGGCTAGTGTCGAAACTTAGTCTACTTGTGTCGACACTTGGTCTATTTGTGTCGACACTTAAAGACTATCTGTCTCGACACTTTAAGACAGTGACAGAGTTTTCAAGAAGTGACTGGATGACTTGACAGCTGCCATTTCAACCGGTCAACTGCTACTGTCAGGGCTGTCAGAAGTTAGTTAGAAACCGGATCAGCCGGTCACCATGAATAAAGCCTATATAAAGGCTTATTCCTTCAACATAAGGAGATCGATAGATAGAGAACATAACAATCAATGAAGTGAGAAACAACAAACCAGAAGAAGACCTTCAAATGAAGATCTAAGTAGTTGGAGAGAGAAAGCCCCTTCTAAGAAGACAACTATTGAACTAGGCTGATAAAGAAAGTTTCAGATTGAGATCTGATTCTCAAGTCAGCAGTTGATTGAAGATCATCTGCATAGAGATACAACCCTATTGTGTTCTAATTCAAGAAGCTTTGAAGAAAGCCAAGGGAGGTTGATCTCTACAAAGTTCTTTCAAGAACTCATCAAGAAGCCAGTCAACTCAACTTTCTCAATCAGAGTTGTGGTTATTAATCCTTGTACTTTTTATTTTCTGTAGGATCCTAAGGGATCTGAGTTGTAAGCCTATATTTATAAAGGCTGAGTGGTAGGGCTTGTGTGCCTGAGTGTAGGAGTGGGATCACTCTGAGTTGTAGGAACCTATTTGGGTGTAGGCCTTGTTGAAGGCTGTGTGTAGGCCTTGTTGAAGGCTGAGTGTAGGTCTTGGTGAAGACTGAGTGGTAGGGCTTTGTGCCTGAGTTGTAGGAGTGGGATCACTCTGAGTTGTAGGAACCTATTTGGGGTTCTGAGTTGTAAGATTTGAGGATCTGAGGAGAAGTGGAGAAGTTAGGCCGAATCTAGTACACTACTAGATAGGCGAAGTGGGAAAGTGGATGTACCCAGACCTTGGGAAACCACTATAAATCCTGTGTGCTCTCTGTGATTGTATGCTTGTGTGATTGTTGTGTTATTTGTACTGTGAATTGCAATTACTGTACTGTATTTCTGCCTCAAAAGTTTAAAAAGATTAAGTGCACCTATTCACCCCCCCCCCCCTCTAGGTGGTTTAGGCACTAGTTCTTTCAAGTGGTATCAGAGGGAGGTTACTCAAAAAGGACATAACTGTCTGAGTAAACGATCCTGTAGGCAGTATCAGCATAATCAAGAATCAAGAAAATGGGTTCAACTGAGAATCACAAAGAGTTAGGATCCATGAAGTTGTCAATCTGCAGAAAGGAGATCTTTGGCATTTGGAAAGAAAGGGTTAGACTTTTATATGGAAGCCTCTGACCCCAGAATTTACATTACAGTCAAAGAAGGGCCTTATGTGCCAATGAAAGTATATGTTTTAGATGCAAATCAGAGAACTCCAAAAGACTATTCTGAAATGACCAAGGATGAAATAACTCTGGCCACTATGGACAAGAGGGCCCAGAATATTATTGTAAGTGCAATTGATGATGCCACATTTCAGAATCTGATTCATTGTAAAACATCAAAAGAAATATGGGACACACTGATAGTCTATATGGAGGGATCAGAAGAAGTAAGACAAGACAGAAAGTCTTTGTTAAATCAAGAGTATGAAAGCTTCAGACAAGGCAGCTCTAATAGCATTACTGAGTGTTATAAAAAATTCTATAGGATTGTTAATGAGTTGATGTCCTATGGAAGAGAATTCAGCAATTATGAGCTGAATGATAAGTTCTTGAGATCCCTGACAAAGGACTGGGATACTAAGATTTGTGCCATAAGGGAAATGGCCAAACTAGCTGATATACCTCCTACAACATTGTTTGGAAAACTGTTATCTTATGAGATGCAGTTAATGGTAAGGAAGGAGGAAGAAAAGACGACTAGGGTGGAGCACAAAGAAAGAGCTGTGGCCTTCAAGACTGAAGACACTATGAAATATAGAAGCAAGTCTCCATCTCCACCACAAATAGTTGCTGAGACAGTATCAGATACTTCATATAGCAAGAAGTCAGAAAGCAGTGAAAGTGATGATGACTTTGCTGCATTTACTAGGCACTTTCAGAAGTTTCTAAAGAAGAAGCAGTGGAGGTCCAAGACATCCACTTCACAGCCAAAAGACGACTACTACCAGAAAAGGAAGTCATCAAGGAATGACAGGAGAAAGTCCAAGTCTAGTAAAACTGCATCCTCTAAGATAGTATGCTATTGTTGCAATAGACAAGGACATGTAATAGCTGATTGTCCAAAAAAGAGGAAAGAGTCCACTGACAAGAAGAAGACACAGTTCAAGGGCAAAAAGGAAAGGTCCTTTGTTGCCAAGAAGGATAAAAGTCTGACTGATATGTCATCTTCAGAAACAGATTCAGAAGTTGAAGCCTATATTGGCTTGTTTGCTGAAGAAGAAGAAAATGAGTTCATGCAGCTAATGAACTCAATTTATGAGCATGAGGACATTCAGTGCAAGGGACTGATGGCATTATCAGAAGGAGACAAAATCCAGGATCAACCTGGACCTAGTCAGGTACAAAATTATTCTTCAAGTTCAATTTCTAGTGCTGGATCAGAATCAGATACATCAGCATCAAGTGATGTGAGTGGATCTGAATCTGAAGGAGACATTCATCCGTTGATTGATGAATATAGAGTGTTGTTGCAGGCTTTGAAGAAAAGTAAACTCTTGGCCAAGACTCAGGCTAAGGAGATTGCTAGTCTTAAAGTGGCTGCAACAGATTTTGACAAGTTATTAGATCAGAAATTAAATGAAATAGCCACACTGAAGAATATTACAATTATTCAGATGGGGACTATTACATTTAAAAATGATCAAATTAGAAATCTGGAGATTAGTCTTCAGAAGGAGAGAGATATTGTAGCAAGTTTTTCTAAACCAAAATCTGTTTTACCTTTGATAGATGAGTTTGTATCTCATAAGGGTAAAACTGGATTGGGGTTTACAAAACCTGCCAAGACAGCACAGTACAAGTCTAAGGGCAAAGCCCTAGTACTCAACAAGAAGCCTGCTGAAGATAAAACAGCCAGGGTTGTACCTAAACAAAGGTACAACAGATTTGAGTGCTGGTATTGTGGCAAGGTAGGCCACTTTGCCATAGATTGTTGGCATAATTCAAGTGCCAAGGTGAGTAGCAAACTGCCTGCTAGAAAAGCTACAGGTAGTTTTGTTAAGAGTAAGACTAACTTGCACCAAGGACCCAAGAATTATTTGGGTTCTAAGGTAAAGTAATCTGTTTTGCAGGTTAGTCCAAGTGGCCATGCCCCAATATGGTACTTGGACAGTGGATGTTCCAGGCACATGACTGGAACTAGGGGATTATTGAAGGACTATACACCAATCAAGGATGGTCCTAAGGTTACCTTTGGTGGTTCAGAAAAAGGGATCATCAAAGGCTTTGGTAACATTTCTAGCAACCTAATTATAATTACTCAAGTGGCTTATGTAAAGGGTTTGAAACATAACCTCATTAGCATAAGTCAGCTGATTGATTTAGGATATGACATCTCATTTGTCAAAAATGGTTGTCATATCAAGAGGTCAAATGATCAAATGATCATTTTGACAGGTTATAGAAAGAGAAATGTCTATTGTCTAGACATTATGTGTGAGAACATTGTTTCTCCTGTTTGTCTTGTAGCTGATGAGAAATTCTCACATTATGTTAAGTGGCACAAGAGGCTGGCTCATCTTAACTATAAGACAATTGGCCAACTCTTTAGCAAAGAGTTAGTGAGGAATGATCCTCAGGTTAAGTGTATAAATGATGAGATATGCTCAGCTTGTCAAAAGGGCAAGCATACCAAATCCACCTTTAATAGCATTGAGAACAAAGATGCTGTGAGGTGCCTATACCTCTTGCATATGGATCTTTTTGGTCCTATGCCAGTTCACAGCCTAGGTAGGAAGGTCTACACATTTGTGGTTGTAGATGATTATTCAAGGTTTTCCTGGGTATTCTTCCTAAGGCAAAAATCTGAAAATCCTAGTATCTTTTATAGTTTTGTCAAACAAATTCAGAATGAGTTAGACAGTACAGTGGTCAAAATAAGAAGTGACCATGGTACTGAATTCCAATCTGATAGCATGACAAAGCTATGTGAAGAGTTTGGGATATTTCAGGAATTTTCCTCACCAAGAACACCTCAGCAAAATGGTATTGCTGAGAGGAAAAATAGAACCTTGATAGAGGCTGGTAGAACCCTATTGAGTGACACATCTCTCCCAGAATATTTCTGGGCTGAGGCAGTTAATACTGCATGTCATGTGATCAATAGGGCTACTATCAACAAGAGCCACAATAAGACCCCCTATGAGATTGTGAAGGGCAGAAAACCAAATCTATCCTATTTGAGGATATTTGGTTGTAAATGCTATATACTTAACAATGGTATGTCTTATTTAACCAAGTTTGCTGCCAAATCCCAAGAGGGGATCTTTGTTGGGTACAACAACAATAGTAAGGCTTATAGGGTCTACAATTTGACTAATCAAGTTGTAGAAGAGTCAGTACATGTAGTGTTTGATGAATCTAGACTAATTAACAATGAATTGTCTAGAAGTGTTTGTAGCTCCACAGGTGTGACTGAGAAGATGGACAAGCTTACTATTGAAGAAGGTTCTGTTGCAAGTCAGCAAGTCGATAATAGTGGCTGCTGTCCAGGGGGAGTATAAGATACTCCTGTTGCTGAAGAAGATCAAGAGGAGCAGCTGAATGAAGAAGCTGAAGGTGTACAACCAGAAGACAGGCTACCTCAAGCAAATAGGCATTTAAAAGATCATCCAGCCAATCAAATTATTGGAGATCTCAGTCAAGGGGTACAAACAAGGAGTAGGAATCTAAGTTCAGTTCTCTACTCCAGCATTCTATCCCAAGTAGAGCCAAAGAAATTTGAAGAAGCTATCCTAGACCCTCATTGGATTGAGGCAATGCAAGAGGAGCTGAACCAGTTCAAAAGATGCAAAGTCTGGTAGCTAGTTCCTAAACCAAAAGACCACAACATTATAGGAACTAAGTGGATCTTTAGGAACAAGCTGGATGAAAATGGAGTAATTATAAAGAACAAAACTAGAATAGTTGCTAAAGGATATAGGCAGGAAGAAGGTATTGATTTTGATCAAACCTTTGCTCCAATAGCCAAACTGGAAGCAATAAGGATGTTCCTAGCCTATGCAACATTCCAAGGATTTAAGGTCTATCAAATGGATGTTAAGTCAGCTTTTCTGAATGGAAACTTGAAGGAAGAAGTCTATGTAGAACAGCCATCAGGTTTTGTTGATTCTACTAAACCTAATTATGTTTATAGACTTAGGAAGGCTTTGTATGGGTTAAAACAAGCACCTAGGGCTTGGTATGAAACACTGTCTAGTTTCCTCAGTGAGAACAAATTCACAAGGGGGAAAATAGACAAGACTCTATTCCTTAGGGAATCCAGAGGTAAGATTATCTTAGTCCAAATATATGTAGATGGCATCATATTTGGGTCTACAGAAAGTAGTCTTTGCAGGAAGTTTGCAAAACTAATGCATGGACAATTTGAAATGAGCAGTATGGGGGAACTTAAGTTCTTCTTGGGTCTCCAAGTTAGACAGACTGAGGATGGTTTATCCATATGCCAGTCCAAGTTCACCCTAGAATTGATAAGGAAGTATGGTATGGAATCATCCACTACCATGAAAACTTCTATGGGCTCAATAATGTCTTTAAGCAAAGATGGTGGAGGGAAACCTGTAGATGAAACTTTGTATAGAGGGATAGTTGGCTCTCTATTGTATTTGACTGCAAGTAGACCAGATATCATGTATGCTACATGTGTCTGTGCTAGGTACCAAGCTTCCCCTAAAGAATCTCATTTGACAGCAGTCAAAAGAATTCTGAGATATCTTAAGGGCACACCTTATCTAGGCCTTTGGTACCCTAGGAATGGAGAGTTTGAACTGACAGGTTATTCAGATGCAGATTTTGCAGGCTGCAAGGAAGATAGGAAAAGTACAATTGGAACCTGTCAATTCCTAGGTGGAAGGCTGATATCATGGAGTAGCAAGAAACAAACAAGTGTGGCTATCTCCACAGTAGAATCAGAGTATGTTGCTGTAGGAAGTTGCTATGCTCAACTTCTATGGATTCATCATCAGCTAGAAGATTATGGTATTCAAGAAAGTAGAACACCTTTATTTTCTGATTCTACTAGTGCTATTTCTATTGCAAATAATCCTGTCTCCCATAGTAGGACTAAGCACATAGAAATAAAATACCATTTTCTAAGAGAACATGTGGAAAAAAGGAGATATTTCACTAGAGTATATTAATACAGATAATCAGCTAGCTGATATGTATACTAAGCCCTTAGATGAAACCAAATTCAATAAATTTAAAATTGAATTAGTTATGATAAACTTAGAATAGTTTACAAAAATTGGCTAAGTAAAATAGTGTCGACACACAGAGTTGTCTGTGTCGACACATAGAAGTGATGTCGACATTTCAGAGAAATGGTGTCGACACATCTAGGAAGCCTGTGTCGACACTTCAGAGAATTTGTGTCGACACATGCAGTGTAGGTGTCGACACATCCAAGGTGGTGTCGACACTTAGGATTTACACAGAATTAGTCTAGTAGAGTCTCGACTAAGTGTCGAGCTAAGTGGTGTCGACACATATACAAGTGTCGACACATATATTCTGTCGACTATACTTGTGTCGACACATAGTTGTCGAGACATTATAAGTAAGTGTCGACACTTTTCAACAGTGTCGACACAATTTAAGTATTTTGACGCGCCTTTTCATCTTCGATTCTAGAAAGGTATAAATAGGTTTTCGCCATTGTTTGTCGACACGCTCACCAAAGTTTCGAGACCAAACTTGTGTGTTGACATCTCTCTTCTCTAAATTCAAATTTCTTCAAACCCTAATGGCGCCCAAGCTAGAAGAGAATGTTAATGAAGGATATGAACTCGTGCGACAAGCCTTTGATGACGCGGAACCTGAAATCAAAGGTGTGGTAACCCTAATTGCCGAAACTGGACTGGAATACCTTATTTCAGAACCAATCAAGATCTGGAAGAAGGAGGTCCTATAATTTTTGAGTGCAGCTTCAGTTGATGATACTGGACTTAAGATTAAGTGCAGAGTTCATGGAACCAAAGTTAAGATCACACAGAAAAGTCTGAGGAAGATACTTCAACTACCAAGAACAAAGGAGGAAGAAGATGTATCTTCTTATAAGACTAGAGAGGCATTGAGTTGGTGTGGACTGGATTCAAATCTGAAAATTGGATCTGTTTTCAATAGAAAAGGAATGAACATCCAAGGAAAATTTCTGTCTGAAATAGTTGGCAAGGTCATCCTGAGCAAGCCTGGAGGACATGACAGAATTTCAGCTCATATGTTCAATTTGATGACAAGGATTATCTTCAAACTTAATACTGATTGGTCTGCAGTTATGTTTGATAAGATAAAAGAAAGTATGAAGAAGCCCAATCTGGGTAGAATTTTGAGTCTATATCTAGCTGGTAGTATACCTGAGGTAATGAACCAAGCTGCAGGTTTAAAGATTAACCACATGAGGAAGATGGATCTGAGAATCTTCTCTAGGTGGGATAGAGTACTGACCAAAGAACTGTCATCTCCAGTAAAGGACACACCTCAGAAAAAGAAGAAGAAGACAGCCATTATGGCTCAAGAATCCTCAAGAAGCTCTGAAGAGCAAGTAGTCTTTACTCCTGATGATGAAGAGACTGGAAATGCTGGACAGTCTCCAGCAAGACAAGACGATGCACAAAGGCAGGGGAAGCTACCACTAGCTAGCCTAATTCACCTGGATCCAATCCAGGGGGAGCCTCTACTTGTGGAAGAGCCAACTCCACTAGAGAGTGAAAGGGATACTCAAACCATCCTAGAGGTAATCACTGAAATTAATCAATTAGATTACACTATTGAGGAAGAAGTTTTGACTGATTCATTACATGATGTGCATCAGCAAACACAGATACAACCTCAACCCCAAGATGTTGTCATGGAGGACACATCTGTTACTGATCAAGTGGTTAATGAGATAAGAGATTCTCCAGGCCTTCCTCAACAGGAATTTACATTAGAAGGGCTCTTCCCTGATCTTCTACAAACTGATTTTGAGAAAGAGAAAGCTGTTGTTGAGGGGGAGGAGATCCATATTGAGGGGGAGCATATGGAGATTATAGAGGAAACTGCAAGGAAGGAGACTGAGGAGCCAAGAGATGCTGAAGGGCTACCAAGGACTGAGAAGGATTCACATCCTAGTCCTAAAGACAGAGTGGATATTGCTAGCACTTCTGCTTCAGAGGATGAGGAGGCTGTTAGAGCCAAGAAGAGGAAGTTCCAGGTCTTCAAGAGAAGAAGCCAGAACTATAATAAAGCACTACAGACAGTTGCTCCACATCCTGCCACCACTACTGATTATAGTTCTCTGATGATAGCATTGCAAATCAAGCTAGATGAGCAAAGGCAAGCTATAGAAAAATATGTGGATGAAGGGCATAAGTCACTGCAGTTTGATCTGGCATAAGACATCAAGTCAATCAGATTTGAAGTGAATCTCAACAAAAAGGAAATGACTGATTGTTTCCATAAGGGAGGAAATGCAGTAGTCTATCTGGCCACACATCAAGAGAAAATAAAGACAAAACTTGATGACCTAGAAGTGAAGCAAGGCTATGTCCTGGAAAACCAGATAAGGATGAATGATAATCTCACTGCTTCACATAATGCCATAGTAACTGAAATGAAGAATCTAGCTACTACTCAGACTGCAGCAAATGCTACTGCCAAGGCTGAATTTGACAAGCAATTGCAAGAGAGCCTAACTGCTGTGAAAACTGCCATTGAAGATTCACAGAAGGCAATTACTGACAAGCTCCAAAGGTTAAAACCTTTCTATAAAGATGGAGTTAACTATATGAATGCCTAGATAAGATTTCAGAAAGATGATCTGAGGGATCATATAGGGAGAGAAGTCATAAAGGGGGAGGGGGTATTAGTCAAGGTAGTCTCTAATCAAGCAAAATGTATTTCAAATTCCATCAGAGCCACCCTTGGATATCCACCCTTATATGATGATGACAATGTTGCAGAGTCTGGAATCAATCCTGCATACCTTGGAGGAGAGCAAGCTGAAGTAGCTCAGGTGATATACCCTCCACTAGACTTTGACATGATATATCAAGAAATACAATCTATGTATAGTCCACCTGAGGGAAATCAGAATGTCATGATAGAGAAAGTAGTTCAGCCTGTGACAGAGGCAATACTAAAAGAATAAGAGGTTTTATTAAAGGAACAAGAGGCTCAATTGTCTAAGAAAAGATTTAGAGAACAAGCTGAATTGAGACCTGATTTTGAACAATGGAGCCCCACTTCCAGGAATATCATCTTGATTGCATGGAAGGCTGCTAAGGACAATGTCCTCGATAGAGGCAAGTGGTATTCTGACCTGGAGTGGAGGAAGCATGAGAATAGGCAAGAGGCCATTATATAATATAGAAGAAAGGCTAAATTGGGAAAGCTACCTCCTAATGAACAGGAGCCTAGCAAGTATTTTCCCAAGCCTTATCACTATTTTGAAAGGCAGAAGATAAAGGCTGAAGAGTTGAAAAAGAAAGATCTTAAAGGGAAGAAGCCTGCTGCTGCTGATGACAATGAAGCTCAAGTTCAAGCAAAGATTCAATCTGGAAAGGGGATTGTAATTAAGGAACCAGAGTAGCCATAGGATAGTTTTTTCTTAAGTTTAAAAATTGTAATCTTTTGTATTAAAATTCTATGTAAACTTTTGACTAATGAAAATGTTAGAATTTGTAAGAACAATGTTATATGTTCATCTATTACATTAATTGTTCTGAGCTAATGGTATATACTTGTTCTGTTCATGCATGTTTAAGTATTTTCCTTGTCATGTTTTACTGTTTTACATCATATTGAGAATTTGTTATGTATGGTGTATATCATTGACTAAGGGTTATGACTTCTCCAAATAGGGGGAGATTGTTTGGTACATTGGAATATATGTACCTGATTTGAAGAAGCCTCACCCTACTGAATGATGTACATCAAGGTGTATTTGATGTGTTTTGAGTTTCTTTGTGCAGGTTAAGTAATTGCAGGGAAAGCAGAAAAGTTTCTAAGTCCATGTGTCGTCACCCAGAAGAAAAGTGTCGACACTTAAGAAGGCTTGTGTCGACACCCAGAGAAGCTGTGTCAACACTTAGAGTAATTGTGTCGACACTAGGAAGGCAGAGTCGACACCAAAAGGAAAGTGTCGACACATACAGGCAGTGTCGACACACAATGAAGAAATGTCTAAAGAATCAGTGTCGACACTTAGAAGCAGTGTCGACACCCAGAGGAACTTTGTCGACATCAAAAGTGTCGACACTAGGAGGCTGTGTCGACACTCAACAAATCATCAACAAAGTTCAAGTACAAGTGTCGACACTAGGAGGCTGTGTCGACACTCAGCAAACTTCAACAGAGTTTAAGTACAAGTGTCGACACAAAGGGGATGTGTTGACACTCAGCAAAAGTCTCAACACATGAAGAATGTGTCGACACAAAGGAGATGTGTCGACACTCAGCAAAAGCTTCAACATAGAAGGCATATGTCGACACAAAGAAGATGTGTCGACACTTAGCAAGTTTCAACAGAAGAAGCTGTGTCGACACAAAGGAGTTGTGTCGAAACTTAGCAGAAATCAACTAAGTATTGAAGAAGAAGGAATTGTGTCGACACACAGGATCAGTGTCGACACATTCTGAAAAAGCAGTGTCGAGAAGCAGTTTCTACAACACAAGGAGTTCTGTCGACACCATGAAGGCTAGTGTCGACACATAGTCTACTTGTGTCGACACTTGGGCTATTTGTGTCGACACTTAAGGACTATCTGTCTCGACACTTTCAGACAGTGATAGAGTTTTCAAGAAGTGACTGGATGACTTGACAGCTGCCATTTCAACCGGTCAACTGCTACTGTCAGAGCTGTCAGAAGTTAGTTAGAAAACGGATCAGCCGGTCACCATGAAGAAAGCCTATATAAAGGCTTATTCCTTCAACAGAAGGAGATCGATAGATAGAGAACATAGCAATCAATAAAGTGAGAAACAACAAACCAGAAGAAGACCTTCAAGTGAAGATCTAAGTAGTTGGAGAGAGAAAGCACCTTCTAAGAAGACAGCTATTGAACCAGGCTGATAAAGAAAGTTTCAGATTGAGATGTGATTCTCAAGTCAGCAGTTGATTGAAGATCATCTGCATAGAGATACAACCCTACTATGTTCTAATTCAAGAATCTTTGAAGAAAGCCAAGGGAGGTTGATCTCTGCAAAGTTCTTTCAAGAACTCATCAAGAAGCCAGTCAACTCAACTTTCTCAATCAGAGTTGTGGTTATTAATCCTTGTACTTTTTATTTTCTGTAGGATCCTAAGGGATCTGAGTTGTAAGCCTATATTTATAAAGGCTGAGTGGTAGGGCTTGTGTGACTGAGTGTGGGAGATACATTTCTCTGAGTGTAGGCCTTGTTGAAGGCTGAGTGTAGGCCTTGTTGAAGGCTGAGTGTAGGTCTTGGTGAAGACTGAGTGGTAGGGCTTTGCGCCTGAGTTGTAGGATTGGGATCACTCTGAGTTGTAGGACCCTATTTGGTGTTCTGAGTTGTAAGATCTGAGGATCTGAGGAGAAGTGGAGAAGTTAGGCCGAATGTAGTACACTACTAGATAGGCGAAGGGGGAAGTGGATGTACCCAGACATTGGGGAACCACTATAAATCAGGTGTGCTCTCTATGATTGTATGCTTGTGTGATTGTTGTGTTATCTGTGCTGTGAATTGTAATTACTGTACTGTATTTCTGCCTTAAAAGTTTAAAAATATTAAGTGCACCTATTCACCACCCTCTAGGTGGTTTAGGCACTGGTTCTTTAACACTTAGTACTGGAGTAGCATGTGGTTTTTGGGGTGGGTCGGACCGATACCGCCACCCTTGTTTTTACTTCTTGTCTTACTAAGATAATATGGGCTGTTTGGTTGAGTTGGACTGATACCACCACCACAACACCTTCGAGATATTTAGGCCTGATAGACATGGTTGGACCGTTGCCACCAGTCTGGGCCCTTGTTGCTGATTTTGTCCATCTCCAGTACTAGGCGATTTTTTCCGCTCTAACTCTATGCCAGGATTTATTTATTTTGCTAATCTTTCTTGCAGGGATTTTTGAAGCTTGACTTATTCCGTGCACTTGGTGCACCCCTTTTTACTCACTTTTGGCGAGTATTTTCCTTTACATGTTTACTTTGTCCTTACCTGTTTTACTTCTTCTTTATACTATTGTCTCATTTTCCTATTGATAAATTGCTTTGCTGAGGTGTTCTTTTCTTTGAATGCACTAGGTTCAGGTTTATAGCCGACTGTGCGGCTAGGTTTCTTCTGAAGCTTGCTAGTGCTATAGCTGCTGCTGAGTTTTTCTCTTCCTCACTCTTGGGAGGTAGTTTCTTTAGACTTGTAGTACCGATATGCCTACGCACTAGTGGGTTCGTGTCAGTGGTTGACGCCAACTGCTGGTTTCTCTTTTAGATGCTTTGTACTTTTCTTATACTGCTAGATTTCCTGTTTTGGAGTTTATTCAACTTGCTCTTGGGAAGATTTATGTTAGGTTGCTAGTTACTTTTAAAATTTAAAAGCACTATTATATGTATATCTCATGATCAGCATTCTTTATAAAACTCAACAGTACTTTCCAAGTGACGTAAAAGATTATTTTCGTATATATGGTATAACATAAAGGTAGGGTATGCATTGTATAAGTTGTCCCCTGGGGAAACTTATGCTCTCTTTTAGGATGTCAAATGTAACTAAATTAATTTCCACTATGTATAAGTATAGTTTTTAATTGTGGACTAGCTGATCCACCGAGCCGAGGGATATGGCCTCTAAAATACAATTGACTTTCACATCATTTAAGCTTATGATTTTTCATAGTCTAAGTAGTTGGTGGTTGCCTGAGCGTCGGCAGTTATCCCCTACCCGACGTGGAATCACAACGCGTGTTTTCTCCTACTCTGATACCTCTTAAATTTCGGAGAAAATGCAGGTTGTGACAGTTGGTATCAGAGGAAGGTTGCTTGACAATTTGTCAGGCAACCTTTCCTTGTAGGTATTAGATGTTTAGCATCATATCATACACACAACGATATGTCATCAGCACGTCTTGGCTGAAGCACGAACACTATACTCATAGCGTAACATGAAGTATACGAGGCATATTATGTAGTATGAGATGCATAATATGTGTTTGTATATGGATCCACCATAGGAGGCAACATGTGAGGGTTATGTAGTATGGGATGCATAACCTCACCACATGAATGCGACTAGCACATTTTCCTTTTCGTTGCATGGAAATGTTATGTAGTATGGGATGCATAACATTTTCATGTGTACGTCGCTCATAACATGCATTAGGGCCTTTTTAGAATGCATAGCACAATCATGCATAACATAACATTGCATAAGCACAATGTGCCAAGCTAAAGATTTGCAGGATGACATATGTACACACATGGTTTTCAGTCAAAAAGAATATAAATTCATGCATTCCCGATATAGGCACAAGAGGTAGTGTGATGGTGGTGAACCATCTTAGGTTAAGCATGGCATTATTTCCTCTGTAGAAAAAATATATATATATAAAAACCCCAGAGCAAGTTGGCAGTGAAAGCAAGTACTTATGTATGTTTGACTGTACCTGTTTGTTTTGTCCTATTAGTTGAACTAAGTTCTGATGATTGCTTATTTGTTCTTTTTAGTATGGAGCATAAGCGTAGAGTGATGAGGTCGACTCCACAATCTGAGGGTGAGTCTTCTGGTGCTCAAAGCGGTGCAATTGTGGAGAGTCTGAGGCAGAGCAATGAGGCTCTATCGAGGCAGATGGTGGACGTTCAGTCTCAGATCCAATCCCTGATATCTGTGGTGGCAGGACTAGCCCCGAGAGCGCAGGATCCTGCTGCGGGTATAGCTGTTCCCGCACCTCCTGCACCTCCTGCACCCCCAGCCACTTTGGTGCCTCTAGTGGTGGTGCCCCCGGAGATGGCTTTCATCACTCAGTTCCAGCGACTGCGACCCCTTACCTACGATGGTAAGGCGGACTGAATGATATTGGACGACTGGTTGATTTCCATAGAGGAAATGTTTCATTATTCTGGAGTGTCTGAGGATCAGAAGGTGATGTTGGCCGCCTATCAGCTGAAGGGGTTAGCGAAGAGCTGGTGGATGAGGGAGAAGGAGGGAATGGTAGGAGGAAGTACTTGGTCTTCCTTCAAGGAGATCTTGATGCGGAAGTTTCTACCATCAGTGGAGCGAGACAGGCTGATGAACGACTTCTTGCATCTGAAGCAGAGACAGCTCACGGTCAGCGAGTATGAGATTATGTTTAGCAAACTCAGTCGCTTTGCCCCTAGTTTGGTGAGCTCAGAGGAGGATAGAGCGAAGCGTTTCCTCGGTGGCCTGCGTAGCGATGTTCAGCAGCTAGCGATGGCTCATGGAGCGGTGAGATATACTGGGGCAGTTGAGGCCGCTTTGAAGGTAGAGTCCATCGAAAGCGCGAAGCAAAGAGGACAGTAGACGAGGAATGAGTAGAGGAAAGCTGTTGAAGCAAAGAGCCCCCAAGTGCCCGGTGCTCCTTCGAGGAAGAGGAGCAAAGAGGTCTGTAGTTTTTGTGGCCGGTCGGGCCATCCTGCTGAGAGATGTTTCAAGAGGGTGGCGGCGCAGAAGGAGAATGTGCATGTTATTCAGGGTGCTCCCAGACAGAATGTGGTGTGTACTTTGTGCAAGAAAGAGGGGCATGATGTTGCCCGTTGCTGGTTGAAGGACAAGGTCTGCTATCAGTGCGGATAGAAAGGTCATACCAAGGCCCGATGCCCGGAGCTCCAGTCTGTGCTCCAACCAGTTCCTCTTCAGGCGTTGCCACGACCTCAATCTTTGGATAAAGACAAAGGGAAGCTGAATTTGATATCATCGGCGGAGGCTCAAACTTCGATGCAAGACATTTCAGGTTAGACTTTCTCTCTAGTCTTTATGTTTTAGCTGCAGTTTTAGTTTTGCTATTATTTCATTTATGCGTGAGCAATTTTTTGTTTTATCTTTCATATAGGGAGTTTTAAGGTAAAGAACCGCTAGGTGCGCGTTCTCTTCGACTCAGGTTCTACCCACTCATTTGTGGCTAGGGCCTTTGTAGAGTGGTTCCAATTGGATCTAGATCGTGTCGGTGAGGCCTTTTGTGTCAAGTTCCCCTCGGGTGATTCCGTGATTTCGGATCAGGGCATTCAGGATTGTCCTATTATGTTGGGGGATTTTCTGGCTAAGGTAAATCTGAAAATGATTGACTTGGAGGATTTCGATGTTATCCTAGGCATGGATTGGTTGTCCCAATATGATGCGATGATCTAGTGCAGGGGAAGCGTTAGATTTCAGGAAGGACAGCGGTCAGCCTGGGAGTATTTTCGGTGATTCGTGCCAAGGCTCTCCGGCAATTTCTACGGTATGTGTTCAGAGGTTACTTCGTTCTGATTGTTTTGCTTGCTTAGTCTCGGGGTTGGGGACTGTTAGCAGTGTGCCGCTGTTGGATGAGATTCCTGTTGCGCGGGAGTTTTCTGATGTGTTTCCTAGCGATCTTCCCGGTCTTCCTCCAGTCAGAGATGTTGAGTTCGTAATTGATTTGGAGCCCGATACGCGTCACATCGCTAAGGCGCCGTATCGAATGGCCCCGCGAGAGCTGGAGGAGCTGCGTACCCAGCTGGATGAGTTATTGGAGAAGGGTTTCATAAGGCAGAGCTCGTCGCCCTGGGGTGTGCCTGTTCTCTTTGTGAAGAAGAAAGATGGCTCGATGTGCCTTTGCATCGACTATAGGGAGTTGAACAAAGTCACCATCAAGAACAGGTATCCTCTGCCCAGAACCGATGACTTATTCGATCAGTTGCATTATAGCTCTGTGTTCTCCAAGATTGACCTTCGATCAGGATATCATCAGCTCAGGATTCGGGAGTCGGACATTCCACGGACGGCTTTCCGATCGAGGCATGGACATTTTGAATTCCTAGTTAAGTCTTTTGGGTTGACCAACGCGCCATCAGCATTCATGGACATGATGAAACCGGGTGTTCAAAGATTTTCTGGACAGGTTTGTGGTCGTATTCATAGACGACGTTCTGATTTATTCTCGGAATACTGTGGAGCATGATCAACACTTGTGGTTGGTGTTATCTGCCTTGAGATATCATCAATTGTACGCTAAGCTGAGTAAATGTAAATTTCCTGGGTCATGTAGTGAACAAGGATAACATTTCAGTGGACCCGGAGAAGATTTCTGCGGTGATGGATTGGCATAGGTCGAGCACACCCAAGGAGATTAGGAGCTTCTTGGGGTTGGCCGGCTATTATAGAAGGTTTGTTGAGGGCTTTTCTACCTTGGCAGCGCCCTTGACTAAGCTGACACAGAAGCATGCGGCGTTCATTTGGAGCGAGAAATGCGAGGAGGCTTTTCTTGAGCTGAAAAGCAGGTTGTGTTCTGCCCCTGTGTTGGCGTTGCCTATGGAGGGCCAGGACTATGATGTATTTGTGGATGCCTCGCATATTGGGCTCGGAGGCGTGTTGATGCAAGAAGGGAAGGTGATTGCGTATGGGTCGCGGCAGTTGAAGACTCATGAGCGGAATTACCCTACGCATGACCTCGAGTTTGCGGCGGTGATTTTTGCGTTGAAGCTGTGGAGGCATCTACTCTATGGGGCTCAGTGCAAGATTTTCACAGATCATAAGAGCCTGAAGTACGTGTTTACACAGAAGGAGTTGAATCTGCGCCAGCGGCGTTGGCTAGAGTTTGTGGCCGATTATGACGTGGAGATCCAGTACCATCCAGACAATGCCAATGTGGTGGTCAACGCCCTGAGCCACAAGACAGGGAAGATATTCAACCTCACGGCAGACCATTTAGTGGAAGAGTTCTTGTTGATGGACATCTCCATGGTATGCTGTGATTTGCAAAGTAGTTTGGCAGTGGCAGAGCCATCTTGGATTTCACTCACCAGGTTGTACCAGAAGGATGATCCGGATTTGTTACACCTGTACCTCAGGGCTGAGAGAGGGGAGTTGCCGGATTTCTCTATCGATGATTCAGGTACTTTGAAGTACCGCGGCAGGTTTTGCATCCCCGCGGTTGGAGACATCAGGAGTATGGTATGCAAAGAGGCTCATGGATCCAGTGTTGCCTACCACCCAGGATCCTCCAAGATGTATCATGATTTGAAGCAGATCGCCTGGTGGTATGCTATGAAGGGGGATATAGCTCGGTATGTTTCTCAATGTTACACTTGCAAGCGGGTGAAGGCCGACCATGGGAGGCCTGGTGGCAAGTTGACTCCTTTGAAGATCCCGACTTGGAAGTGGGAAAGTATCTCTATGGACTTCATTACGGGCTTACCGAGATCTCCAAGGGGATTTGATTCAGTTTGGGTGATCGTGAACTGATTGACGAAGTGTGCGCACTTCGTACCTTATAAGATCGACTACCCGATGAAGAAGATAGCAGAGTTGTATTTGAACGAGGTCATCAGATTGCACGGTGTGCCTATTAGCATCATTTTTGATCGATACTCTAATTTTACATCTCGCTTCTGGAGGAGTCTGCAAGAGAGTCTGGGTACAGATTTGAGGTATTCTACCGCTTACCACCCACAGACAAATGGGCAGACAGAGCGTGTGAACCAGATAGTGGAGGATATGATCAGGTGCTACATTCTAGACCACGGTGGAGCGTGGGATGAGCATTTGCGGCTCATGGAGTTTGCCTACAACAACAGTTACCATGAGAGCTTGCAAATGGCTCCCTTGGAGGCATTGTATGGGAGGTGCTACAGAACTCCGTTGTTTTGGACTGAGGCTGGTAAGAGGCCTTTGTTGGGTCCTGATGCACTCGAGTAAATGGAGGTTGCTGTGAAGCTCATCCGGGAAAAACTTCGGTTAGCTCAGGGGAGATATGAGAAGAATGCCAACCTGCGGAGGTCCGATTTGGAATTTTCGGTGGAGGATTTGGTCTTCTTGAAGGTGTCTCCGATGGTTGGAGTGAAGAGGTTCGGCAAGAACCATAAGCTGGATCCGAGGTATGTCGGCCCATTCAGAATTTTGGAGTGTATTGGTGTGGCAGCCTATAGGTTGGATCTACCAGCCAACTTCATAGGCGTACATAATGTTTTTCATGTAAGCCAGCTGCGGAAGTGTGTGAAGAGCAGTGGGCAAGTCTTGGATGCCGTGCCCCAGTTGGAGCCTAACCTCGCAAATGTTGAGGTGCCGGTCCGCATCTTGGATACTCAGGATCGGGTGCTGCGGACAATGTCTATCCTGATGGTGAAGGTTCTTTGGAGGAACCAGGAGGTGGAAAGCGTGACTTGGGAGTTGGAGTCGGCGATGAGGGAGGCTCACCCTCATCGTTTTCCTTGATTTTGCGCCTGGTATGTTTTTCCTTCTCCTTTAAAGCTCTTGTTAGGCTATTTCTATTTCTTCCTTGTTAGAAGCTTGTGCGTAAAGTTTCGGGACGAAACTTTCTTTTAGGGGGGGTGACTGTAACGCCCCCGATTTTTTGCTGCGATTATTTAAATCCTCTTTTGGCGTTACGTTGTCGCATTTCCGGCTCATGCCGTTGTTATAGTACCTCGTTAGGTGTTCTTAGAGGTTATAGCCTGTTGTATGGTTTCCCCAGCTAGCCGGCGTCCGTTTTGGAGGCCCGACTGAGCCTCTTAGGGAATCCTTGTGCTTTGGCTTCGGGTGAGGTTAGCCCGAGTGTGTGGTCGTCGGAGGTGGTGTCCGACTTCGCCGATGTTTTCGTAGCCCGTGTGTTTAGCTACAGTGCGGATTTGTTCGGAATCCGACAGCGTTAATTTTCTCGTCATTTCCACAGTCGTTAGTTAGCGAGTCGTCATTTATGTGAGCATATATATATATGGTTGCACATTTGTTTTGTATAGCGCGTGATTTAGACGTGCAAGGTTTTAATAATTTACGTGTGCATGTCTACATTTATGGGTTAGTATTTATATATATAGATGTGTGTTAGTATGTATATATATATATATATATATATATATATATATATATATATATATATATATATGTGTGTAAGTAAGTGTATTAATGTACATATAGGTGTTAATTTATATGAGATAATATATACATATAGTAGATTAGTTAGTGTTTAGTTAATAGGGTCAATTAGGGGCTGCCTTTAGACTTGAGTCAATTAAAACTAGTATAGGGTTAATTATTAGATAGGTCATATATATATAGGAGAGTTAGTAAATTAGGTCTTTCCTCCCGTTTCCTGAACTCGGTGGCTCTGTTCTTGCGGGAAGAACGAAGAGGCGGAAGCAGCGTGTGCCCCGACAGTCCATCCCCTGCCCCGTAAAGCTCAGAATTTTTGTTTGAGGACGGATCCGTGCTCCTCTAGGCAAGGCCTTCGTTCCAAGGTAACCATTTTGGGATTTCACCATCTCCTTTTTCCGATCGGGTGTTGAGAGTTCTTATTCTTTCCGTGCTTTGACCACCCAGTTTTTCTTGTCCATATTTTTCGTAGGATTTTTGCTGTGATCTTGTCCTGTTGGGAAGAACACTGCTGGCCGAACTCCTTCAAAAGCCAAGGCAAGTATCCCCTTGCCAAAGTTACTTTTCCATGCTTAGTCTTTGTTGCATGATTTTTGGAGATTGATTAGTTGTTCTTGGGCTTGAATATGAAATTAAGATCGGTATTTGTATGGTCACTACTTTGAAAACAACTTTTCCATGAGATTGGTTGGTTGTTCTTTGTATTCCATGTACTGCCTTTATTTTGTTGTTTCCCCCTTGTTTATTCCTGCACATTCGTAATATAACTTGCTCCGTAACCGGATTTTTATCAAAACCACCCAAATCTCATGTTTTTCTTTTATCTAGTGTTAATCCTCCGGTTTGCATTCGATGTCAAACTCCCTTGCTTATGTGTGGTATCAATCACTCAATTTAAGCGTTTATGTTTTGGATAGTGAACTAATCGAACATGTGTTGTACCAATCTACTTGCGCATGTGTAGTATCAAACTACAAGGATACATTTAGTATCGTGTTATTTTCTTTTACTTCGTATCAAATCACTTGAATAAACAAACTAGGGGTTTAGTACTCTGGTAAATATATAAAATTCGTAGGTGTAAGACCTCTTGATACTGAAGTTTAGCACAAGATAACTGCTTGCGATATAATATTTTCAAGTCTTTTGCTATCTGTAGTGCTTTGTGTACTCAAGTTGAATATAATTTTTTGCGAGGTTAGTTGCGTGTCTAGATAACCAACGCCGTCAGCCGCTAGGCAACTAAGTCTCTTAGGTGGGTTGCTCTAGGTGGTTCAGGGTTCAGTGTGACTTCTCGGTGGTACATGGAGCCACCAGCAAGGGTTCTCCCGAGTCGCTTAATACTGGAGTAGGATGTGGTTTTTGGGGTGGGTCGGACCGATACCGCCACCCTTGTTTTTACTTCTTGTCTTACTAAGACAATATGGGCTGTTTGGTTGAGTTGGACTAATACCACCACCACAGCACCTTGGAGATATTTAGGCATGATAGACTTGGTTGGACCGTTGCCACCAGTCTAGGCCCTTGGTGCTGATTTTGTCCATCTCCAGTACTAGGCGATTCTTTTCGCTCTAACTCTATGCGAGGATTTATTTATTTTGCTAATCTTTCTTGCAGAGATTTTTGAAGTTTGACTTATTCCGTGCACTTGGTGCACCCCTTTTTACTCACTTTTGGCGAGTATTTCCTTACCTGTTTACTTTGTCCTTACCTGTTTTACTTCTTCTTTATACTATTGTCTCATTTTCCTATTGATAAATTGCTTTGCTGAGGTGTTATTTTCTTTGAATGCCTCAGGTTCAGGTTTATAGCCGACTGTGCGGCTAGGTTTCTTCTGAAGATTGCTAGTGCTATAGCTGCTGCTGAGTTTTTCTCTTCCTCACTCTTGGGAGGTAGTTTCTTTAGACTTGTAGTACAGATATGCCTATGCACCAGTGGGTTCGTGTCAGTGGTTGACGCCCACTGGTGGTTTCTCTTTTAGATGCTTTGTACTTTGCTTATACTGCTAGATTTCCTGTTTTGGAGTTTATTCAACTTCCTTTTGGGAAGATTTATGCTAGGTTGTTAGTTACTTATAAAATCTAAAAGCACTATTATATGTATATCTCATGATCAGCATGCTTTATAAAACTCAACATTACTTTCCAAATGACGTAAAAGATTATTTTCGTATATATGGTATAACATAAAGGTACGGTATGCATAGTATAAGTTGTCCCCTGTGGACACTTATGCTCTCTTTTAGGATGTCAAATGTAACTAAATTAATTTCCACTGCGTATAAGTATAGTTTTTAATTGTGGACTAGCTGATCCACCGAGCCGAGGTATACGGCCTCTAAAATACAATTGACTTTCACATCATTTAAGCTTATGGTTTTTCATAGTCTTAGTAGTTGGTGGTTGCCTGAGCGTCGATAGTTATCCCCTGCCCGACGTGGCATCACAACGCGTGTTTTCCCCTACTCTGATACCTCTTAAAGTTCGGAGAAAATGCGGGTTGTGATAGTTGGTATCACAGGGAGGTTGCTTGACAATTTGTCGGACAAAATTCGATTTCTTTTCCAAGAGGCGAGTAAGCGGCTTTGTTATTTTTGAAAAATCTTGAATAAAATGCCTATAAAAGCCCGCGTGCCCTAAGAAACTCCTAATAGATTTAACGTTGGACGGCGGGGGAAGTTTTTCGATAATTTCATCTTTGGCCTTATCGACTTCCATCCCCTTAGACGAAATCATATGGCCGAGAACCAAACCTTATCGAACCATAAAGTTACATTTTTCCCAATTTAAAAAAGATGCGTGTCCTCGCATCGCTGAAGGACACGATCTAAATTACTAAGACAGGACGGGAAAGAGCTTCCGAAAACAGAGAAGTCATCCATAAAGACTTCCATAATGTCTCCTATCAGCTCGCCAAAGATCGCCAGCATACATCTTTGGAATGTGGCGGGCGCGTTGCAGAGGCCAAATGGCATTCTTCGATATGCGAAGGTACCAAACGGGCAGGTAAAAGTTGTTTTCTCTTGGTCATCGGGGGAAATGGGGATTTGGATAAACCCCGATAATCCATCAAGAAAACAAAAATACGGATGACCGGACAAACGCTCTAAAATTTTGTCTAAGAATGGTAGTGGGAAATGATCCTTACGAGTGGCGTCATTTAGTTTTCTATAATCTATGCACACCCGCCAACCCGTAACTGTACGAGTTGGGACGAGTTCATTGTGCTCATTCTCCACTACGGTAAGATCGCCCTTTTTGGGCACCACGTGAATGGGACTAACCCACGTACTATCTGATATGGGATAAATAATCCCCGCATCTAATAATTTAATAATTTCAGCCTTAACGATGTCTTTCATGTTTGGGTTAAGATGTCGCTGCGGCTGAATAGTTTTGCGGCAATTTTCGAGAAGGAAAATCTTATGGGTGCAGAAAGACGGGTTAATCCCTTTGAGATCAGAAATTTGCCACGCAATTGCGTGGCGATGTTTAAACAAAACTCCCAATAAATCGAAAGTCTCTGATTCGGTCAAATGCGAAGAAATGATAACGGGAAGGGTATCATCTTTTCCCAAAAAGGCGTATTTGAGTGAATCGGGTAGGGGTTTGAGTTCAAGGCAGGGCGGTTCTTCTAACGAGGTTTTAATTCCTATGTCTTTCTTACCAATTGGTTCGAAAGGCAAGTCTATAGAGGTATACTCATCGCAGTTAAAATTTTCGAGCGCATAAATATCGTCGTTTAAAAAGTAGACTCAAAAATAGGGGAAGAACAATCTCCGAGATATGTGTCTAAATTATAACAAAAGTCATCGCTCGATGACGAGTCTCCTATGGAGGGATTAATAGAGAAAGTAACTTCGTCATCTCCTACCCGAAGGAGGAGACGACCGTTACTGACATCAATTAATGCGTGGGAGGTAGCGAGAAAAGGGCGACCGAGTATAATTTGTACATCAGTGTCCTCCTAGATGTCCAAGATGACGAAGTCTACCGGAAAGATAAACTTATCAACTCGGACAAGGACGTCCTCCACTACCCCGACGGGAAACTTAACCGAGCGATCTGCTAGTTAGATTTGCATTTTAGTACGGGCCGGAGTGCCCAAACCTAATTTTTAAAAGAGCGAGAATGACATCAAATTAATGCTCGCGCCTAAATCTGCTAGACCGTATTTTACTAATATATTGCCAAAAAGGCACGGGATGGAGAACCGTCCTGGGTCATTTCTTTTTAGGGGAAATTTATTAGTAAGAGCCGCTGAGCAGTCATCATTTAGAGAAATATGTGAAATATTTTCCAATTTTTGTTTATTCGAAAGAAGTTGTTTTAAGTATTTCGCATATTTAGGCATCTGAGAGATTGCCTTGCAGAATGGAACATTAATATGAATTTGTTTTAATAATAAAATAAATTTTTCGTATTGCGCGTCCTTACGCTCACTATTGAGTTTATGCGGATATGGCAAGGGCGTTTTAATAATTTTTTCATTTAAAATTTGTAAAGGTGTCGTAATCGAAGAAGGGGGAAGAGGGGTCGGAGGTGAAATATGTACCTGAGGATCGGTCCGTTTTGGATCGATCACCTCCTTTATGCTACGGAGGGTTATAGTGTTGATATGTTCTCGCGGATTGGGCTCCGTGTTTCCCTGCAGTGCCCCGAGCGCGCGCTCGGACATCATTCGCGCTAGCTGTCCAACCTGGAGTTCTAAGTTTTTTAGCGATCCGGTGATGTTCCGGATATTTGACTCGTTGGAAGCTATATATTTAGAAAAATTCTCCTCCATCGGGGAGGGTTTTGGAAGAGAGGGAGGCGGCAGAAACCCGGGCGCGAAAGAATTGGGGGGGCGCTGCGCATTATTCGCATTGCTCCATGAGAAGTTGGGGTGGTTCCTCCAAACCGGATTATAGTTATTACTATAAGGGTTGTTATTGGGGGTGAAGGAAGGTCGCCAAGCATTTCCCACGTAGTCTACGAATTCATTGACCATGCCGACATTATGGGGAATCGCCCAAGGAGGAGTGGTGGAGGCAGCAGACATCTCCGCCACCTGCTTCATCAGACTTTCAACTTGAAGGGCTAAGTGGGCAGTGGCATCCACTTCGAAGAGGTCGGATGCCTGCTTGGGACGTCCACGCAGGACGTTCCATTGGTAGGCGTTCATATCCATCTCTTCAATAAGATCTTGGGCAGCCTCGGGGGTCTTATTATTCAAGGTACCCCCGGCAGCCGCGTCAATCATTTGACGCGTCTGATAGTTAAGCCCATTGTAGAAGATTTGGACCTGAAACCACGCAGGCAGCGCGTGGTGCGGACACTTGCAGAGGAATTCCATAAAGCGCTCCCAAGTCTGAAAAAGAGACTCAGAATCGTTCTACACCAACGAAGAAATGTCTGCCCGCAACTTTGCAGTTTTGGCGGGCGGAAAATACTTCGTTAAGAACCGTTCAGCAAGGTCGGCCCAGGTGGTGATACATCCTCGTGGGAGGGAATTCAACCATGCCTTAGATTTGGATCTGAGGGAGAAAGTAAAAAGGCGCAAACGAATGGCATCATCAGTGACGCCATTGATCTTAAAAGTATCACAAATCTCCAAAAAACTAGACAAATGAACGTTCGGGTCCTCATCCGGCTGTCCGTCGAATTGCACGACATTTTGGATCATTTAGATAACGCACGATTTGATCTCAAAATTATTGTTCGCCACCGTCGGGCGAACAATACTGGACCTAGTATCGTCCAAATTCGGTCGGGCGTAATATGACATTGTACGCTCGACGGCCGCGTTCGGATCGGGGTCGGCCATAGCAGCAGCAGAGGGTTCTCCGATAGATTCTTCGGGATGCAAAGAGGGATTTCGGCATTAAGACCGAATACGCGCAAGAGAGCGTTCGATCTCAGGATCGAAATCCAAATTTTCGGACTCCGAAGGCTGTCCACGGGTCATACACCCTAAAATAGAAAGTAGAAAATTAACTTCTTTTTTTTATTATTTTGAAGAAAAGTTTTTAAGTTTTTTTTTACTTTTGTTTTTAGAAATAAAGGTAAAAGTAATAGACTTCAGATTCAGAATAACAACTCAAAGAGATTCCTCGGCAACGGCGCCAAAAACTTGATTGGCCCGCGAATAGGCTCTTACTGTGGTTGGTTCGGTGAGTCGATCGCCGTGGGCTTGCTAGGGTAGGCAAGTGCACCTATCGCAAGTAGTACTCGATATTCGGGAGAATACCGAGGTCGTATTATTCTGGGGAACGGTTTGATGACCCCTACTGCTCCGAAAACACTATTATTTTACTAAAATAGAAGTTCAGGGTTTTAATTAAAATAGTAACGAAAATAGATTTAAGAAAATAGTCGATGATGAGATAACTCCCGGTATCGAATTACGTTAGGATTAAAAATAGATTTGAATAACTAGAGATCTAAAGTTTCAATTTAATTAAAGCGGAAACTTGGCCGTGGAGGTTCAAAATAATGAGCTCACCTATCTCTAGGAATATCGCTCACCTGGCCATTAATGCTATTCGACCGAGGTCTCGTCCGACGAAGGATTCCCCTTAATGCCCGCAGTACGCTAAGAACCCCACTATTGGGTGGGGAACCCAATCCGGTAGAGTTAGTGCGCCTCCTCTATCGAGGGTAGTGTGGAACTCTATTTACCCAGGAGGGATCTGTCCATACGCACAGCCTCTCGGCTAGCTAGCGTATGGATAACGGAAATCGAGCCCACACATCGATATGTGGTTCTACGCGTCGTTAACCCGGGGTAAACCTTAAGTTTTTTAATTAAATTGAAAAATTAGACATTTGGTTATTTAAAATATTTTATATCCCAAAGCTCTTCGATACAGAGGGCTAAAAGCAATTATCCACTCATCGGAATGGGGATAGCTTATATGTTTGGTTAAGCGAGCGTCCTAAACTATTCGCTGAAAGGTTATAAAGAAAATAAGAGGAAAAGTAAAATACCCTAACATTAGAAAAGTTATTACAAATAAACACACCCGCACTCATTCAAACATATAACAAAAGACAGAAATAAAACTAAGTTACACGTCAGAGAAAATTACATAATTGAAATTTGTAGGTCCCACTCAAATGAGTGGGTGCGGGAAATAAAAGCTGAAAATTACAAGTCCTACTCAAACGAGTAGGACTGAAATGAAAGCGAGTCCTACTCAAATGAGTAGGAGAAAATAAATGCGATTACAGGACTTTCTTAAATATTTACATCAAAATAAAGTCTGACCATTTAACTCCTAGCGAGTAGGCGGAAAATCAAATTCAGCCATTTAACTCAAATGAGTTGGCGGAAAAATAAAGAATGAAAATTAGAAGTCCTACACAAACGAGTAGGACTGAAAATACAGTCCAGCCATTTAACTCAAATGAGTGGGCGGAAAAATAAAAGCTATACATACTTGCTTGAATAAAATCCAGCCATTTAACTCAAATGAGTAGGCGGAAAATAAAAATACACACACTTGCTTGAATAAAATCAAGTCATTTAACTCAAATGAGTAGGCGGAAAAATAAAAACAACACACACAATCTACTTGAAAGTAACTACTCACGCACTCGACATAAATAAACACACACACAGACACTTGCATAATTAAACTTAGGAGCTGAAAAATATCTCATACACGCACACACTCGGGCGAGAAATAAGAAAAACAAAGTTATCAAAAAAATAAAACAACTGCATTTCTACCGCTGGAATGTGGTAGAAATGCGTAAAAAGACGAAATAAAAAGGGTTTGAGCAAAAAGTTTTCAAATTAAAGTGAGAAAGGCATGTGCCCGAAAAATTAAAACGTTTACATTTTTACTGTTAGATTTTGATAGAAATGCATAAAAAGTGATAATAAAAATTGTTCGAGCGAAAATATTTTTTGTAATTGCAAAAATCTAAGTTCTTGATAAATTATAATAATGCATTATACATTCTTATTGGCTTATAAAATGGTTTAAAAAGTGGGAGTAAGCTAAAAAGAAGCAACAGTTTTATAATTAAAATAAAGTAAAAGCTAAGTTAAGAGGGATGAAAACCACCTTATTTAACATTTTACAAGTTCATAAGAACGTATTTGGAAACAAAATTCTAAGTCTAATCACTTTTAAAGAATGTGATAAGGAAAAAATGGCTATAGTAACGGCTAGAAAGTTTGATAAAATTGAAAATAAAACAGAAAGATTTTCATTTTAAAGACATGAATTTCGCAATTTTAAGCTCATATACACACACGTATTATGAAAATGAAAACTAAAGTACGTATGATTGATGAAAAGGAGGCTTTTTGGAGAAATCTCAAAGCATGTAAGGATGAAACAATAACGATTTTTATTACAAAGAAGGGTGATTACAAGAGATTAAACATACAAACTTAAAGAGGAAAGGGGGGGGGGAATCCTTACATAGCACTAAAGCAGCTCCAACGGCAGCACTAAGTCATCAAAATGGTTTCAAAAATTAGAACCCCTAACTCATACAACAACTGCCCTTTCATAGGCAAAAATTTCCAAGTACACGCCCTCCGACACGGGCGTGTCGGGGGGGGGGGGGGGGGTGTCACCACTATTTAAAAGCAAAATTCGGTGATCTGACGGATTTGACGGCGATTTGACTTTGGGCCGAAAATGCGGCGGTCACGCCCCAGGTCACGGGCGTGATGGTGGGCGTGTCGTTTGGCGATTAAAGGCATTGTTGACTTCGGGATTCGCCGGCGGCAGTTTGTCGGGCTAGGTGGAGCAGTCACGCCCCAGGTCATGGGCGTGACGGTGGGCGTGTCGGGTTGAGTCGACACTCGACAAACATCGAGCGGAATTTGTCGAGAGGAAAATTCGTCGAGCGGGATGGACACGGGCTTGGTCACGCCCCATGTCGGATTGACACGGGCGTGAGGCCGGGCGTGTCAGGCTTTTCTCTTCAAAAATTGGCTGAATCACTGGTGGTTGACGTGTCACGCCCTAGTCACGGGCTTGACCCAAGGAACACGGGCGTGTACTAGCCAATTTTGGCAAATTTCTGCAAATTTTTCAGAAAATCAAAAATAAACTAAGTTAGAAAATATTTACAAAATAAGAGCAATTTATTACAGAAAATGAAGTAAAAATAATAAAAATAAAGTAAAACCATTTTTTAATGTACATCAAAATAGTCATATTTATAATTCATCACCAACTGTCCACTCGGCACGGAAGCAGCCCCGAGAAATGAGCATCGAGAACCAAGCCCAACCGTCCGTCTATGTTGCGTCTCAACATTACCCGAATCAATGCGGTCTATAAGACTATCCATAATCTAGGTTCACATAACTCTAACATGAACGATTACCATTCTTTAATCAAGTTCAATCATTTGTGCGCACATGAATCAATAATCTAAATAGCAACGATCGTTTGTTCATAATAGTAACCACCGATCGGGTATACAAATTCGAGTCAATTTTATCAATAATCGATATATTACCATTATCGTTACGTCCTCAATATTACTCATATTGAAATCATTGTAATCTCATCAACACGTCAAAACATTCGTTCACTAATTTGTACCAAATAGATTCGTTCAAGTGCAATTTACTTCTCCATTTGTTTACGTGTGATCCATCCAACAATTTCATCACTCGTTAAATTATGAAATTTAAACATAAGGAATTCTCCAGCCCCGACGTCAATTAGTTATAATGTCTCTACCAAATTCAATTCCAATGTTATACCAAACTCAGAATTTTAAGCACATAACAACCATAGGACAGCACCTTCGACCAGAGATTTCCGAGGCTATATAAATCTTGTGAAGGCATGTAACCCCTTATTGGAAAGGTATTTACAGTGGCTACAACTTTTGGTTTTAGTAGAAAGCCCAAATCGGGCTGTATCACACTTGAAAACAGACACGAAGATCGCTGCATGCAGAACTCATATTTCTACACGCATCTTAAGGCAGAATGAACGACATCGGTTCATCTTCCTCCTCAAGTCAATTTACAAAATCACATCCAATTTTCCTCCGCCCTTATTCTCCCTCAAAAGGCCACTTCTCTTCACGAAACCACCTCCATCATCACATAGAAGAATGGAGAGGTTGAAGACATCTAAAACCTAAGACACATGTCCTAGCATGGCAATTCCGAGAAAACTTCTTCTCTCCATCAAGACTCTCTTGAGCCGATGTATCTCCTAAGAAATAACTAGAGATCTAGCACCAAGGGAGAGGGGAAGAAGCTCACCTCGTTTTCGGTGTTTCCACCTTTTTCGGCCAAGGATCTTGTAACTCTTCTCAGCGGCATCTTCTCCTCCTCGGCGGCAGTGGATCTTCACCTCTTGGACTTGCTCCAGCACCTTCTTCCTCCACAGCAGTTTCTCTAGAGAAAAGGGGGCTTTAAAAGAGATTGAAAATGGCTAGTGTTTTCATTTCCCTTATTAGTGAAACATGACACGGGTAGGGACACTCCCGTATCGTTACCCATGTCCCGCTTGGGCGAAGCATCGTCGATGATTCGATAGCCGTTTTGATACACAAACACGGGTAGGGACATGCCCGTGTCTCCACCTGTGTCCAAGTGACACAACCGTGTGGCTGGCCGTATCCTGCTCGGGTCTTGCTTCATCGAGTTCCTCTTGACGCACAGGGGTAGTGACACGGCCGTGTCTCTACCCGTATCCCCACTCACATGGGTAGGGACACGCCCGTGTCCATACACATGTCCTTCTCTGGGACTACTCGAGCAATCGACTCGAGTGCTGGCTGGAGGCACACGGGTAGGGACATGCCCGTGTCTCTACCCGTGGCCTTCTCGGGATACTCTTCATCGACCTCTACTCAACGCACACGGGTAGGGTCACACCGTGTCCCTACCGTGTCCTCATACACACGGGTAGTGACATGCCCGTGTCACTACCCGTGTCCTTCTCGGGAATAACTCGAGTCGTCGACTCGAGTACTGGGTGAACACACACATGTAGGGACACTCCCGTGTCTCTACCCATGTCCTTCTCTGGACTGACTTCACCTCCCCTACACTAGTGTAAGCCTAGCTACCAGCACTTCCCTGAGCCCCAGTCAGCTCTCCTGACTCAAAAACGCGCACGAGGGTCCTAGTGCGAATCGGGACGTTACACTTTCCCCTTCGCGGATCTAGTCTCGAATCTTGACTCTAGCCACAAGATCTTCTCTAGTAAATTTAGCATAATCCATCCAAACCCTAGTTCCCGCCGTGAGTTTTTTGCTCTAGAACTGGGATGCAAGGAAGAGAGAGAGAAATGGAAATAATGATTTCCTCATTCCAATCCCTCTACATATATGACCTCGGGTTTCACCACAGCCATATGATAAATTCATCAAAACAAAGCAAAGGCCCGGGTTTGAGTTGAAAAGTAAACCAGCGCTCACTAGCCGCATACCATCCATCTGACACGAGTCATCACTATGGCAATATCTTATTTCGACAAGTCATCGAACATGGCTGATTTTTTCGAACTGGCTTAAGTTCGTCGAACGAGTTCATAACACATAATAGAGACATATTCGTCGAACTCCGTTCGACGTTCGTCGAACTTTGTTTTACGCTTTAGTCGAACTACGTTTGACGTTCGTCGAACCCTGTTCGACATTCGCCGAACTTTGTTCGACTCTTTAGTCGAACTCCGCTCGATGTTCATTGAACCTTGTTTGTCATTCGCCGAACTCTGTTTGACGCTTTAGTCGAACCTGTTCGACTTTTTATCCTGTTACCTCCTACACCTTTTTGGGGTGTTATAATCCTCCCCTCCATACAAAAATTTCGTTCCGAAATTTGCAGACAACCATCAGAAACAGTAACAAATATGTTACAACATATATTTTCTTCACAAAATAATGTTACAACATTTTAGACAAACAACTCAGGAAATTCATCACGCATAGTTTGCTCTCGCTCCCATATTAGCTCTTCACGGCCACAGTTGTCCAACCGGACCTTAACCATCCTGATTGTCTTGTTCTGCAGCTGCTTATCAGCTTTATACTCGATCTGAATGGGCCTAACCTTCATTGTTACCCCAGATTCGACCGGTGCGTGATCATTCACAATCACTTGAGCTGGATCTTTCACGGCTTTTTGAAGCACTAATTTATGGAACACATCATGCAATCCACTCAATTATGTCGAAAGAGTTAGCTGATAGGCAGCTTCTCCAACTCGCTTCATTAATTCGAACGGACTAAGATACCTCAGACTTAACTTTTTCAAGCGCCGAATCCTGGACACGCCCTTGAATGGTTTGATTTTCAAGTATACCCACTCGCCAACCACAAACTCTACGTTTTGGTGCTTGGCATTGTAATACTTTGCCTGCCTATCTTGGGCTATCAATAGCATCTACCGGATAGAGCGTATTGTTGAACTAGCCTATTCGACTTCCTTATGCTTATACAACTTAGAATCGCCTGTTTCCGCCCATTCTAATGGTGTACGACTCTTCCTACCATACAAAGCTTCAAAAGGAGCCATATTTATACTATCTTGATAGCTTTTATTGTAGGCGATCTCTACAATATAGATATAGTCTTCGCACCTCTTACCAAAATCCAAGACGCATATTCAGAGCATGACCTCCATCATTTTGTGGTCCTCTCAGTCTAGCTATCTATTTGTGGTTGAAAGGTTGTACTGAACGTTAATTTTGTCCCCAACAATTGATTGATTAGCCTCCAATCATTCGAAGAGAAGCACCCGTATCGATCAATTATGAAGCTACGTGGCATACTGTGCAATCGTACTATTTTCTCAACGTAAAGCTTAGCCAAGATTCCCACTGGATTGTCCCTCTTGTTTGGAATGAAGTGAGCCACTTTAGTTAATAGGTCCATGATCACCCAAATAGAATCATTTCCATGTTGAGATCTCGGCAAATCGTGCACGAAATCCATCGAAATGTCATCAAATTTCCATTCTGGAATAGGTACCGACTTTAGGAAACCTCCAGGCTTCTAACATTCTGCATTCACAATGGCACAGGTCTGACATTTATCCACGTAATGTGCTATGTCTTACTTAATGCCAGCCAACAGAACAACTTCTTCATGTCTTTGTACATCTTTGTGTTCCCTGGGTGAATTGAATACTTCGTGAAGTGAGCTTCATACATCAATTCTTCTATTAACTTCCCATATTCGGGACGCACAAATGACCATCTTTTCGCAAAATGCCGTCATCCCAGGAGAATTGTTAATTTGACTGTTCCACTTCATAGCGTTGTAAACTTTCATCAAGTTTTGTTGCTCGCCGAACCCTGTCTGCAAGGTCATACTGTACCTTCGTCCAGTTCATGCATGCATTTGTTGTGGAATTCTTGTCAACATAAGAAATCTCTAAAGCTTACAGCTCCTAGATCAGACGCTCATCATGCATCTACAACCAGGTTGCTCTTGTCGGAGTTCTACGACTCAAGGCATCTGCGACGACGTTTCCCTTCAATGGAGTATATTGAATCTAGAAGGTGTAGTCCCTGAGGAACTCCATCCACCTATATTGTCGCACGTTGAGATCCATTTGATCCAAAAGATACTTTATGCTCTTATGGTACATGAATGTGTTGGATCCCAAGTTTGGATTTGGAATAAGGTTCACTATTAGGATCTTTGACCCACCTTGTATAGCTAGGGTCAAGTTTGTCAGTCCTAGAGTTTAGGCTAGTCATTAGAATCAATCTTCATGGACCAGCCTATAATGGACTTCAGGAGACTCAAGTCTTAGAAGAATTTTAGAGTTCAGAACATAAGTTCGACGCTCGTCGAACTCAGCTCAACGATAGTCGTGCCCTACTCGAAGAACTCAGAGTTCCTTCTCTGATTTGAGCTCGACAAAATTCGAGCTCAGGTCGACGAACTCTGCTCCAGACAGATTTCTAAGTTAAACGAACTTGGAGCTCAAAGAATGTCAGCTATTCTTAGGAACTTGGATCGTTGAGCTCAGGTCGATGAAGGGGATTTCTCAGCTCGACGAACTTGGTGTCCTGGTCGATGAAATCTGCCCTGAGGTCGACGAAATCTGTTCAGAGCCTATATGTTAAGTTTTCCTTATCTGTCCCTCTCTTCATTCCATCCTAAGTCAATAATTCTCTGAGTAATTAATGTTTTAATTCTCTAAGAATATAGCCGTTGAAGGCAACATTAATTATGGTTTTCATTTGAGTAATTACTTGACTTATTCCCGGGATAGTTGGGGAAATACAATTAAAGTCAGATATTCCAGTCGTTCTTCTTCCCAGATTTCCTGCAGTAATTAATGGACTCATTTCAAATTCTGAAGGAAAATCGCAGCAATATATATAAAGAAAATTTCTTCTGAGAGACAAATAACAAATACAACACAAAGAATAGAGGGAGCCGACTAATAGAGAGATACTAAGATTCTGACCTTCACTCTAAAAAGAAATTTTGTTTGCCCTTTAACATTCAAGAAGACTGAAGAAGAACATCATCTAGAAAATTAAGAGTCTTCTTCAACTTATTATCCAAGAATATTCAGAGACAATTATTCAACATCTATCTACAAGTTCCTGGACATCTTCAAGACAATGCTGAAGACCGACACCCAGAGCAAAGCTCCAGTCTTCCTGAACATTTCAACATCTCAGGGGGAGCTTTGACACCAGCAATCCACTGAAGTCTTCTCCGTTGCTTAGAGAAAGAGAAGACAACATAACCTTCTTAACCTCATGTATAAAGGATTTATTAACTCCCTTCAAAGGTTTTTTGTTGGATTTTAAGCACCTGATCAAAATCCCAAAGGGTTGTCAGATCTCCCTGTAAATAGATCTTGTGCTGACAGGGCACCTGAGCAAAAACCTGTGGTGGCAGTAACCTGATCAAAAAACTGCTAGTGGATTCCTACCAGGGTGGTAGAAGAGTGAATGTACCCAGATTTGGGGAACCACTATAAATTCTTGTGTTGTCTGTGTGTTCATTCTTCTATATTTTGTTGTGCTGTGATTGTGTAGTTTAGTCTAGTTTCTATTTCATTTTATACTACTACTATCACTAATTCCTCTGATAAATTATAAAAACAGCCAAAAGATTTTAAATCACTCTATTCACCCCCCCCCCTCTAGAGTATATTAGATTTATCCCCTATCGTTAAATTGGTATCAGAGCAGGCATCTTCACCAAACCATTAGATGAGAGGAACCATCTCTTCTTTATGAATCAGCTAGGCATGATCAATGGAGAGGGTTTAATTTAATTTCTGTATGTGTTCGAAGAATTTTTCAAAGTTCGTCGAACGGAGATCGACGAGCTAAGAAATCTTCTTGAGATTTTTTGTCGACCTGAGATCGGCGATATCTCAATGTGAAGTCATTTTTGTCGACCTGAGATCGACGAACTTGCTTTCAAAAATATTTCGTCAACCTAAGCTCGACGAACTATTTTCCCTCCTCTTCAAGCTGAGATCGACGAACCTTCAGCATTCGTCGACCTGAGATCAAAGAATTTTCATTTTCGTAGGACGGAGCTCGCCGCTTCATATTCTGAAAACCTTATAATAGGGTTTTTCTTCGAGCTCCATCCCACGCTTTCCGTTCTCTTGCACTTGATCTTTCTTGTTTTTTGCAGGAAACCATGGCGATTTCAGCAATCTCTCTGTCCGGGATGAAATATGACACAGGGTTCGATATCGACTTTGACTCCTTCGGTCATTTAGACAAGATCTTCAAGGATATTTTGAAACTATTTGAAGATCAATAGTTGAAAAAGTTTATGACAACCAGAATCAAACTACTAGTGGCTGAGATCAAAGAATGGGTATATTCTTCAACTGCTTCTGATGCTGAGAAGATGACAGGAATAATTTCAGGAACTCAGGTCTCTCTAACTCCTGTCGTCTTATTTGAGATTTTTGGTTTTGTGAATGGGGAACAATATATTGAAGTAGATAGCTTTGAATTTAATGAGATGTTGCTAAAAATGGGTCACTCTGAAGGAAACCCAAACAAGTTATTGAAGAAGAACTTATTGGCGGAATATAAATTCTTGGCTGATGTAGTGGGCAAAGTCCTGCTGGGTAAGCACACCGCTCACGACTATATAATGAGGCACCAGTTTCTGGTTATGAGTGTCTTGGTGGATAAGAAAAAGGTTAACTGGGGTCAGGTTTTATTTGACTTAATCAGGAAGAAGAACTCCATGAAGGAAGTTTGTTTTGTAAGGATACTTGGAATTTTTTTTACAGGAGAAGGCAAATGATTTACTGGTCTCTCAAACAATTTTCATTAATGCTTCTAAAAGGTTAACCTCTACCCTCTTTGGCAGATGGGAGAGGAATATTATCAAGCCATCCAAGGCTTCCTCCTCGTCAAGACCTTCTGAGCGCACAAGGGATATTCCAGCTACTCCCCACCCTGTTGAAGAATCCTCCATCCTCTCTCCTCTACCTCCTTCAACAACACCTCTTCCAACAACAACTCTTTCATCTCCTCAGTCACCACCTCCTCCATCTCCTTCCCCACCTCATCTTACTGACATACATCCTCATACATTCATGTCATCCCCAACCATTGATTTGCTAACCTTCATACCATCTACACCAAATTCACCTCAACATGACATCTCAACTCCTATTCCATCTCCTCCTGCATCACCTTCTCAGGATGACATCATGCTAGATGTTATTCCATCTAATGCCATTCCTCCCTTTCATCTATCTGTATCTACTCTGATCCCACATGAGTCTATAAATTTTGTTATTCCCTCCATCTCCATCCATCCATCTGTATCCAGTCAGACTCCTCCTGATTTTATGGATATGGATTCTCTTTCCATTAACACCCTCCAGGAGCACATCACTCCAGTCATCAGGCAACTCATTGTAGAGGCAATCACACCTCTTTCTTCCTCCATCTCATCTCTTGGTGCCCTCTTTGATGCCTTCTTTGTCCCTCCTTCTTCTATCAGGGGACTGGTTCCAGTTTTCACTGAAACCAGGCAGGGGGAGATGCTCTATGAAGAAGAAGCTCCATCAACAGCAGTTTCAGATACAGCAGCACCAGTCTCAGTATCAGCAGTTCCTACAGCAGTTGAGATTGAGATGGTTTGTACAGATAAAACAGAAGATCTACTAGAGATCATGACTGTTGGTGATTGTATTATCAATCCCACATTAGATTTAATTTGTTTATTACATTCTTTTGATTCTGCATATCTTAATTATTTACCAGAAGTTAATCAAGAGCAGTTAAAGGCTATTGTCTACTATACTTCACCAATAAGACTTGAGGTTGTAAAATAACTAAAGGCAAGCTTTGCAGTACCAGTTGTCACAAAAGCTACTATGGAGCCAGTTGTATCTATTATTGAGCAAGTATTTGTTTCCGAGCACAAGGCTTTCTCTCCACCAACTTATAAGATGGATGAAAGTCCTATACCAAATATGGATGATATCATGCTTACAGATATAGAAGAAGAAAATCGAACTGTTACTGAAAGTGTTGTAGAGCCAGAAATTCCAGATCAACCTCAGCCAGAAAAGCGGATCTCTAAGGAAATTCTGAAAGAGATTGATGATTTGTATAATAATAATACTGGATCTTCTGATGATACTGATGATGATGATGATGATTCTGATGAATTAAATTCTAAAAAGGAAAAATCTAAGAAGAGGAAAGCTTCTACTAAGGCTGTTTCTAAGCCTAATCACAATGCAGAAACTACCTATTATATTTTGAACAAAATAACTCCATATAAAGGGATGCCTAACTAGATGTGGTTGTCAAAGAATGGGCAAAAAAACAAGGAATAAGAGCAGAAGGTACTCTCCTCCTCCTCCTTCTAAAAAGAACTGGAGAGGTCCTCCTCCTCCTCCTCCAGTAGCAGGTGCTTCAGGAAATGTATCACAGAGATCTACCTCATACACCCAAACATACCAAAGGCAAGACAGATCTTGAAGATCTTATTTTCAAGGAAGCAGTCAGCATCAACATCCTAAATCTTCAAGAAGTAGTTCTCTTCTTCCTCCAAAACTAGCAAGTCCTCCAAATGCTCCAGTTGAACCTGAAAAAGAGAATAGTCCTGAAAGGCCTTTGTCTCGTGCTTATGATCCAGAGATGGATCCAAATTCTAGAATTGCGATATTTAATGAATTAATTGGTCTATCACATATTAGAAAAGCAAAGTAAGAAGGTAAAGTCTTCTCTCAATTCTCAACTATGTCATCCTACAGAAATAAGGAACTTGAGAAGTACCAAGTGGGCAAAATTTTCAATACTGATGCTTATATAAACCTGCACCCTGAAGCAGTGGTCCCCAGGGCTGTATCTCAGAAAACAATTGGTGACTCAGACATGAAGACGACTCTAAGAGAAGCAGCTGATCCAAACAGGAAGTAATTTTTGCCAAATATTCTAAACCTCCCCAGTCTGATTTATAAACTCTTAATTTTGTTTACTGTTTTGATTTGAACAATATGCATGTACCATAGCTATATATATATCAGCCAATGATTTTCAAATTCTGTCAGATATTTTGTTGCTATGACTTTATGTTTTATTGTAGTGACCTCACCCAAATAGGGGGAGATTGTTGTATCCAAAGTTTGGATTTGGGCAAAGGTTCACTATTAGGATGTTTGACACACCTTATATAGCCAGGGTCAAGTTTGTCAGTCCTATAGTTTAAGCTAGTCATTAGAATCAATCTTCATGGACCAGCCTGCAGTGGACTTCAGTAAACTCATGTCTTAAAAGAATTTCAGAGTTCATAATATAAGTTCGATGTTCTTCAAACTCAGCTCAATGATAGTCGTGCCCTACTCGAAGAACTCAGAGTTCCTTCTCTGATTTGAGCTCGATGAAATTCGAGCTCAGGTCGACGAACCCTGCTCCAGACAAATTTCTCAGTGGAACAAAATTGGAGCTCACAGAATGTCAGCTATTCTTAGGAACTTGGATCACTAAGCTCAGGTCAACGAAGGGGATATCTCAGCTCGATGAACTTGGAGTCCAGGTCGATGAAATATAACCTGAGGTCGACGAAATATGTTCAGAGCCTATATGTTAAGTTTTCCTTATATGTCCCTCTCTTCATTCCATCCTATGTCAATAACTCTCTGAGTAATTAATGTTTAAATTCTCTAAGAATATAACAGTTGAAGGTAGCATTAATTATGGTTTTCATTAGAGTAATTACTTGACTTATTCTCGGGATAGTTGGGGAAATACAATTAAAGTCAGATATTCTAGCCGTTCTCCTTCCCAGATTTTGTGCACTAATTAATGGACTCATTTCAAATTCTGAAGGAAAATCGTAGCAACATATATAAAGCAAATTTCTTCTGCGAGGCTGATAACAAATACAGCATACAGAATAGGGGCAGCCGACTAATAGAGAGATACTAAGATTCTAATCTTCACTCTGGAAAGAAATTCTATTTGCCCTTGCACATTCAAGAAGACTGAAGAAGAACATCATCTACAAAATCAAGAGTCTTCTTAAAATTCTGATCCAGGAATCTTCAGAGACAATTCTTCAACATCTGTCTATAAGTTCCTGGACATCTTCAAGACAAGGCTGAAGACCTACACCCTGAGCAAAGCTCCAGTCTTCCTGAACATTTCAACATCTCAGGGGGATCTTTGATACCAGCACTCCACTGAAGTCTTCTATGTTGCTTAGAGAAAGAGAAGACAACATTACCTTCTTAATCACCTGTATAAAGGGTTTATTAACTCACTTCAAAAGTTTTTGTTTGTTTTTGGGCACCTGATCAAAAGCCTAAAGGGTTGTCATATTTCCCTGCAAATAGATCTTGTGGTTACGGGACACCTGAGCAAAAACCTGTGGTGGCAGTCACTTGTTCAAAAAACTGCTAGTGGATTCCTACCAGCGTGGTAGAACAGTGGATGTACCTAGATTTGGGGAACCACTATAAATTCTTGTGTTATTTGTGTCTTCATTCTTCTTTGTTTTGCTATGTTGTTATTGTGTAGTTTAGTCTAGTTTGTATTTCATTTTATACTACTACTACTACTATCATTAATTTCTCTGATAAATCATAAAAACAGCCAAAAGATTTTAAATCACTCTATTCAACCCCCCTCTAGAGTATATTAGATCTATCCCCTATCTTTCAGAATATATCCACCTTCATACCATATAAATAATGACGCCACAGATTAAGTGCAAAAATCACTGCCGCCAACTCCAAGTCATGGATGGGATAGTTCCGCTTATGGACTTTCAACTGCCTTGATCCATAAGCGATCACCTTTACAAACTGAAGAAGAATGCAGCCCAATTCACTCTCTGATGCATATGTGTTGATTTCAAAGCCGTCTGAACCATATGGCGACATCAAGATTGGCGTCATGGTCAAGCGACTCTTCAGCTCTTCAAATGCTCTCACGCACTCCGATGTCCAAATGAACTTCTGATCCTTCCTCGTGAGTGTGGTAAGAGACAAAGCGATCCATGAGAAGTTTTCTATGAAACATCTGTAGTAGCCCGCCAGTCCAAGTAAACTCCTGACTTCGGCCACAGAAGACAACACCGGCCACTCCTGTATGGCTGCTATCTTTGACGGATCCACTGCAATGCCCTCTCCACTCACCAAATGGCCAAGAAAAGCCACTGACGATGGCCAAAACTCATACATTGAGAACTTGGCATAGATGGTTCGCATGATCTTCTTCTGACTGAGAGTACACTAGATTTCATCAATAAAGACAATTACAAATAAGTCCAAGTACTCACAAAATGTTCAGTGTGTTAGGTCCATGGTGCATTTGTTAGCCCAAATCGACATTACTGTGAACTTGTAATGACCATAGTGTGTTCCAAACGTTGTCTTGGGAATGTCACCTTCCCAAATCCTCAACTGGTAATAACCAAACTTTAAGTCCAGTTTAGAATAAACGGTTGATCCCACTAGCTGATCAAACAAATCATCAATTCGCGGTATCAGATACTTGTTCTTCTCCATCAGCTTATTCAATTCTCAATAGTCGATGCACAAAAGCAGACCACCATCCTTCTTTTTCAGAAAGAGAACAAGTGCGCTCCAAGGTGACATACTTGGGCGTATATAACCCTGTTCCCGCAACTCTTGTAGTTGAACTTTTAGTTCCGCCATTTACTTTTGCACTACACGATATGGCGAGCGGGCCACTAGTTTTGCACCTTGCACCAACTCAATAGAGAAGTCAATCTCCCGTTGGAGTGGTAACCCTGGAAGCTCCTTCGGAAACACATCAGCATACTCTGACACTATTGGAACATCGCTCACACTATCTTTTGGATCAACAGTCTTTATAAGCGTGAAGAATAACTTCGCGCCCTTCTGAACAGCATTGACGACTTGGATAGTAGACATCAAAAACTTGCTCGATCCTCGCATACCAGTGAATTTCGTCTTTAGCTCGGTATTCTGTCCCAGTGTGACCTCCTTTGAATTTCAATCGCTAATGGCATGCTGCTCCGAGAGCCAGTACATACCAAAGATCACATCAAATTCTAATATCGGCAGCACTGATGCTTCGATTCCGAAATCCCGAATTCCTATCTGTACCTCCATATTGCAATTCCTATTCGCATGCATCAAAATCCATTCAGTAATAACACCTTCACACTCTCTAGCATTGTACGAATCAGCACTCCGATCCGTGACACGAAGTCCACAGATATAAACAAATGAGAAACACCCATATCAAACAGTGCACTGACCGGACAGTCTCGAATCAGTACAAAACCTAATACAAACAAATCATACACAAGCGACGCACAAGGTACGAAGTATCAAAAGCAGTAACACAATATCTTAACTCATACCTGTGACGATGTCACTTTGCTTTATAGCCTCCTGTTTGCCAAGATTATACACTCGGGGCTGCGCCTGGGATGCAGAGGACGCCAACCTTGCCTTTCACTTTTCAGCATATGACGCTCTTGTCTTCTTCTGACCCTTTGGCAGACCAACTTGACAGTCACGGGCTAGATAACCCACCTTACCACATGTATAACAGACACGAGCGTCTTGCCTTGAAGTTGCTCCAAACTCAATAGTAGAGGGATCCTGTGTAGAAGACTTGGATCTCTTACCCCAATTCCATCGGTAGTTTGATTTTCCCGGGTACAGCACTTTGAACTCAGGTTTTGACACAGCCAAGTCCCTCTTGCCCTGTAACCGCTTCATATCTTTCTCCAATGCACGAGCTGTATCAACCAATGCTTGAAACCCTAGGTTCACCGAACTCGAGAGCAAGAATCTCAACTCATCCCGCAAACCTTCATAGAACCCATTGGTTTTACGCTCTTCGTCGGCAAAGATAGATCCCGCATAATGTCCTAACCTAGTAAACTCATGTATGTAGGTATCAACACTAGTTTCTCCCTGAGTTAGACGCTTCAATTCATTTTCCATGGCTATGTATTGTGCCGATGGCAAGTGCTTTGCCAAGAACAGTCTCGAAAACTCCTCTATTGAGAATTTTGTTAGTTGTCTACTCGCTAAGTGGTGCAGCTCCATTTCGTCCAACCATAGCCGAGCCTCTCCATCCAACAGGAATGTTGCTAAGGTGACTTTATGTTCCTCGTAATTTCTAATTTTCATTAAAATCCTTTTGATGCGTGCAAGCCAATCTTCTACCTGCATCAGGGTTCCTTTCCCTGGCGAACATACGAGGATTGAAGCTTATAAACTGCTTCAGTTGTCGTTCCGATGTTCGTGGATCTACAACAACCGCATCTGGTATGGGACTCACACCAACCTGTCCTGGAATCACTCCAGGGTGCGCTTGATTAGTAGGCTATGCATGGATCATTGCAAACAACTCCTCAGCAAAAAAGCATACTGTCTTCGCAGACGGAGCAGGTGTAGGCACCTCAGCTGGTGTCATACTCTCATCAGAGTACTGGGGCTCAAAATACCCTGCACCACTTCGAGTCACATATACGTGTAAAAGACACATTTTAGCGACTTTGCAAAAGCAACAACATAGTAGGAACATGCAGGTTCCTCAAACAGGTGTATTTGCATTCCCTAGTGGATATTCTTGAGTTCAGTGATGTTATAATGGGTCGCACTTACACATGCTGGCCACCCCCACAAAAGAATTCGACCACGAATTCAAAGGAGGAATACCAAGACAAGCTGATACCAAATTGTAACACCTCCATCTGTTACATGACATATAATAGTGTGTATGGCCGGGGCCCCACAGCATATGCCACAAACAGGCTGCGGGGTTACAGGTTAATATCAAAGACTAGTATATGCATCCTAAGTAAGAGCATTCTAGCGGAAGAATTAAGGTTTATTTCTGAACTCATTGACCAAGAATGTCCACTTTATATAAACAACCACATTTATATCTCTCATAAAAATGTATACAAAATACATTAAATATGTTTGGCCTTAAGGCCTTACAGTTATTCTTCACAAGTGTGGATTACAAACATCGGCACGCAGGCTGGCCACACATGAAAATTGTAAAACTTTTCTTCATTCGGCCTTAGAGGGCCATCATATCAGTAGAAAGGGTTTCAACCCACTATTTCCCGCTTGGCTCTCTAGCACCTGTATGAGGAAAATCCACCATAATAATGGTAAACAAAGCAACGGTCAGCATTCATCTTGTTACACCCCAATTTTCAGAATGAGTCTCTAGAAGCTATCGCCCAACGGTAGTAGTTATCGCCCGATGGTAGCTTAGCATTGAGTGGCCAGGCGCTGAGAACGTTGAGTGGCCACTCGTTGAGAGCATTGTGTGCCTAGGCGCTGAGAGAGTTGAGTGCTAATGCGAGCGTTTGCTAGGTACCGCTCGGTGATAGCTCTGTTTCGTCGAGCATCGATCCAAAGATCTATTCATCGAGAGCTGGAGGATTACTGCCCGACGATAGTATCTATCGCACGGCGATAGCCCTATTTGGTCAAACATCGAACGAAGTGCCCAATTCGTCGAACGCTGAGTTTTCGAGAAAACACCGAGTTCTTGAGAAAAAATCTACCGTGCGATGTTAGCCTTATCGTCGGCATTAGCACGACATTATTTTCTAGTCGAGTGCTCGGGAACTTACCGCTCGACGGTAGGTAGTTACCGCCCGACAGTAGCGGACGGAAGCAGTTCCGTCATTTGGCTTTAGAGCCGTCTGACTTCAATTAGGATTCGATCCTAAGGCCCAAGACTCTCCTCCAGAGTGCTTATATAGGGCTGAATGGTTGTTTTCTTCAATTTCTCATTTGGGAAGTGAGAGTTAGGGTTTGGAAGAGAAAGGTGGGAGGATGAAGAAGAGAGCTTTCTTCCGCCATTGACGGAGCTTCAGACCTCCGATCGTCGTTCCGAGACCAAATCTGGGTAGAGGACTTGGAGGCGCTCGTTTTCATCCGTGCAAGACAATGGTATCATGGTTAAGAAGAGGAGTCGTAAGGTAACGACACTTCTCCTCTCGGTTTTAGGATGCGTGTGTGGCATCTACTCTATTTTTATTTTCCTTTAAGCATTCTAGGCACCGGATCTCTCAAATAAGAGGGGTTCGGGTTGCCATGTTTCAAGAAGAGCCACTAGGTCGATTGTGTCCGTCCCCGACATGTTATTGCACTAGAAATCCGCTCCGTTAGTGAATTAGGCATTATGGGAGAAGCTGTAGTCACGACTGTTAGTACGACTCGGTGATGATGCATAGCAGCAAGATGTCGTTTATGATGTTGTATGTTCCGCCCTCATTTCTCGTGAGTACGTGTATGCAGAACCAGACAAGGTTAGCTCCATTGTGATGGTAGATGGTTTCCTTGGGGCACGATAACATTAATCAGAACACGACAAGGTTAGTTCTGTTATGACGGAAGATGGTTTCCTGGGGGCACGGGAACGTTACGGTACGAACGGTGGATTTGTTGGGAAATGCGTGTGATTGTGATGTACTAAGGAGTGATTTGTCTCTACGGTCGGTTGGCTAGCCTGTGACGTTGCAATGTCATGTGTGGAGAGTGTCCATGGCGAGATAAGTCCCACTTCTGTAGAACTGACGTGAATGCCAAACTTTGGGAAAGCCCGGATGATTCCAGCTAGGTCCCGCCGGGTCTCCTTCGGTGGACTTGATCCCGATATTGGAGCCGGGCAGGGTGGGGTCTAGCAAGGTTTCTTATCGGTTTGTTTGTGTGGCGGCTTGTATGCCGTTTGGGGAAAATAAGAGTACCATTTTGTTTGTTTTATGTATGCCATTTGGTGGAATTTAGAGTACTCTTGTGTTTACGGCTTGAACGCCGACGAGGAAATTGGAAGAACCCGATGCGATGTGGTGTTAGAAGCATACGCATTAGGGTGTCTTGGGTGAAACCTATGATTGCATTTATTTTGCATTATAGGGCCCTTTTATTATATGCTAAACATAGAAACATGTTTGTTGTATGAGACATCCAAACCTATTTTATAGCTTTACATATTATTGTATTTTGCATACGAAGTGCTGAACTGCAGGGTGATGGAGTGCCCCAGGGTCCAGTAGGGACGACCGGGAGGATATGTGTTGGTTACACAGTTGAGGTTAGCCTTTGCTGACCCATATTACAAGCAAATTTTTACAGGGCATGGATTGTAAGCGGGAGCAAGCTCGCCGACCAAAAAGTCTTATGTTTCATGAAGTGTAACAAGATATGTTATAGCTCTATATTATGGAATGTGATGCTTTATGTTCTATGACTCCGGCTTGCATGCCGAGGTAGCCTAGGAGTGTTTATGCATGTTGCTTTTGTCTAATGTTGTTTCAATCGTCTGGACAATTGAATATTATAAGGCCTTATGGTCATTTGGTATACTTCTGTAGTGGTGGATAACTTCTAGTTTTGTTTGTTTGTTTCCGCAGTTTTATTCTGAGTTTTGAGATGGCTAGACTTATATCAGCTTTTAATACTTAAGCTGTGACGTCTGTATGTTGTGGGACCCGGCAGGACCCATATTATATGATCATTACATTGGAGGTGTTACACTTTGGTATCAAAGGTAGGTTAGTGTCCAAGGTATGTCTTAGTTGACGAATGTCCGAAACGAATTGTTTTAAGAAATTATCTACATAGGAGTATCACGCGTCTGTGAGTGTCCTAGTGGCTAAGCCTTGCGAATAGAGGCCGATTCTTATTTTATCTTGCTTTTTCTTAGGGTGCAAGCAATTAAGCGGGGACGTCGAGGCCACGTGAAAAGCCTTCGACGAGCAGTGCTACTTCTACAGGTCCGTTGGGCATGGGTCTAACCCCGGCCAATTTCTGTCGCAGGCTCGCAGAAGCATTGTTGGCAGCCCAAGATGGCTCAGCAGCCCAATTTGTGACCTCTGTTGCACAGGTAGTAACCCCTGCTACCCCGGATGCGGCAATAATCGTGCCAGGCAGAGGAGCCATGCAAGCACAGACGTTAGCTAAACGAGTGGTTGTCGGGCATGGAGACCTGAAAATGAAGTATTTCTTAAGCTTCCACCCTCCAACGTTGAAGGGAGTCAGCATGCTGATCGATGCAGAGGATTGGTGGGCAAAGATTTAAGAACTTCTGATGGCGGCTGTTGGGAATTGTGCCCTACAATGTTCCTCAGGATTTGTAGAGGCATCACCAATCATGATAAGGGGCATAATGTATTTGATGTGTGCTTTTGTTCATACATGCAGGTAGTCCATGATTGGATAGGTGAAGAAAAATGAGTTTGGGTGTGAACTAAAAATTCCTCAAGCTCAGCTTGAAGTTCGTCGAGCTCAGTTTATAGTTCATCAAGGTCAGCTTAAAGAACGTCGAGCCTTGCTCAACACTTATCGCGCTAAAGCTAGAAAAATTAACTAAGGCAAAAAGCACTGAGACTGCTAAGAAGATCAGAGTTCGTCGAGCTCAGCCAACAGATCGTCGAACACAGTTAAAGAAAGAAAAACTGACTAATGAAAAAAGCATTGAGACAGATGAGATAGCTGAGAAGAAGGTGTTGAGACCACTAAGACAACTGAGACAACTAAGAAGAATGTGTCATCTTAACCGCTGAAATAAAAATAGATGGATTTCTCAAAGTCTAGAAGCGTTGAGTGAAGCAGGTTCACTAAACGCTTCTAATGAAGTAGGAAGCGCTGAGACAAAACTAGCTGGATTTCTCTAACTCCAGAAGAGTTGAGTGAAGCAGGTTCACTCATGGCTTCTAATGAAGAAGAAAGCACTAGGAAAAAACTAGCTGGATTTCTCCAAGTCCAGAAGCATTAAGTGAAGCAGGTTCACACAACGCTTCGAAATGAAGAAGGAAGCGCAGAGACAGTTAAGAGGAAAACTACTGAGACACAAGATAGTCTCAGTTGTGAAGCAAAAACCACTGAGACCGCTGTGAAGATACCGCTGAGACAAAAACTTGTCTCAGCTGATAAGAAGAAATCATTGAGACAAAGGCCTGTCATAACTGTTAAGAAGAAACTGCTGAGACAGAACCGCTGAGACAAATCCAGAGAAAATTCACAAGTCCAGAAGTACTGAGAGCCAAGACAAATGACGTTGAGTGACTTAACATCACTCAACGCTTTATGGATTTCTGGAATATTTTTTAAGTCCAGATGGTGATGACCATTACTGACGTCATGAAAGTCAACTTACATGTAACCATTGCGGGAAAGCTGTAGTGGCGCTGAAAGCTGCCTTGTCCTTTTCTGAAGAGGGTGGGGCTCACTAGTGAATTGATTTCACTATCAACCCGAAAAGGCAAGTATACCTATCGAATTATAGTACCAAGGTCGTATTTAAACTCGGGGCTGCCAAGTACTGCTACTCACGCTTCTACTATTATCCTACCGAAAGATTGTTGGGTTTTTAGAATTTTTAAAATTAAACTGAAACGAAATTAAAACTAAGTTATGGATTAAAAGATAGCACTTGATCTATGATTCACCATGAAAAGAGATAAGAGAAATAAAAATATAATTTTATAATTGCGAATTAAACTCGACCGTGACGGATCCGAAAATAAGACAAAATCTCGCTAGAGCATTAAGTATCCTAACTTATAGACACTTTGATCGAAATCTCTTTACAAATCAAAGAGGCCTAAAGTTGCATTATCGAGGCGATCGGCACTATTGGATTTGACTCCAATTCGGAGGATTTATATCGTCCTATCTCTAGGATTGTGTGCAACTCTTTACTTCTTTGAGTGATCTTTCAAATTAACGAGTCTCTCGACTACTATGAAATGAGATCAAATGCCTACTACCGTATACCTAAAATACAGAGTCAGCTCAAAATAAATCAAAGAGGGATCGAGCGAAATTTAGCAAAAATAAAATTACGAAGTAAAAAAGAATTCCTATCTCAAATCATGGATCCTCATGATCAAATGCTAAAAGAAGATTAGCTACACATAGTTGAGGAAGAAAACACAATCAAAGGAAGAAAATTCATATTCATTGATTAATAAAACTGGATAAGTACAAAATAATAAAGAGACAAGATTATGCTACTAAAGAAAAGATTACACTAACAAAAGCAAAGGTTATACTAATAAAAACTTAACAACATGTAAGAAACATAAAAGAAAGCACTCTCTCTTGAACTAGTACTTCACTTCCTCTCCAAAATCCAACTTCTTCTAAGCATGAGGCATAGGTTCCTTTTATAGGGGAGTGAGAAGGTTCTAGAATGGAATGAAGATGAAGGGGTCAAAAGAAGTCGCCGGCCATGTGCTTGGAGAGGGGGAATGCATTTCATTTAATGAGGGGGTGAGTGGGATGTGGGTTCAATGCATGGACTTTATGGAAATGAGAGTGGAAAAAATATAAAATAGAGAGGGCGATGGATGTGGATTAAATGAAGGAAAAAAAGAAATAAAAGAGGGGGGAGAGAGAGGGGTGGCCGGCCATGCATGGTGGAAGAAGTGCATGAATGAATTAAATGAAAGGGAGAGGGGGAAAATGAGTGGTCGGCCAACACATGAATGGAGTGGGCGGCGTCTATATGGGCTCGGGTAGCTTGAAGAGGGGCTGGGTGCATCATGTGGGCTTCAAGGGAAGGGGTCGGGCTGCTCCAAACTTCAAGGGCTGCATGTAGGGGGCTTCATCATTATGTGGGTTGCACCATAAGTGGTCAGGCTGCTCCATGGTGAAGAAGTGGGCTGCTTGCAATGAAACTCGGGTTGCACATGAACATGTGGGCTGCTCTTGATAGCATGAACCTACAAAATATAACAAACCAAAACAAAGCATTAGTCAAATAAAACTAAACATTACAAACATAACATTCATACTATTAATTAGTTATTAAAAAAAAACTGAACAAAATAAAACATAACATAATATAACTTATTAAACAAGAACAAAAATACAAAACACATATAATAAAACTAGAAATAACAAAAACAAAACTTGAAAGACATTAACAAGAAATAAAACAAAGCATGCACAAAAATACTTAAAACAAATAAATAAACTAGGAATTATGAATACTAAACTACCCAAAAACCAATGGCTAAAAGTAGTCATCAAATTCCCCAATGCTAGAGTTTTTGCTTGCCCTCAAGCAATTATCATTTAAGAACTTGGGAATAATAAAAAGAAAACAAAACATTTTTAGGTTGCATGAATATGAAAAACAAAACATGAAAAATTAAACCATCCTAATTCCTATGTTATCAACTAGTGGGGTGAGAAATGCAAAATAGAAAACTTGAAAGTGGAAACCTATAATTATCATTAGAACATAAAGAAGAATTACAAATTTCAAAATTCCTAAAACAAGGCATCCAAAATTAATGAAAATAAGATAAACAAAAATAGAAGTTCTAAATAAATGGCGCATTAACAAACTACTAGGTTGCTAGATAAAAATTAACCCTAAAACACCTCAAGGTAACCTCCAAAGAAATCCATCAATGATGGTGGTCATAGGCTTGTCCGTTCACACTCTCTCCACTACGTGAATTTACATTCAAAAGATTAATAGGACTTCTAATAGGCGTTAAAACTTGGCTTAGGTAAATGATTAGGAAATGAAAACAAGGATAAACATGAGGGCTTAAACACTAAACCAAGGTTGAGCTCAAAAAAATTAACATAAAAATATTAAGAGAAATGATAAGTACTTGAAACAAACAAAAGGCCATAAAATTTTTTACATTAATAAATTGGCCGCAAATAAACTTCATTTTTCTTTTTTTGGTTTCTTTTTTTTCTCTCTTTTTTTTATTTGATAACATTTTGATAATAACATTTTTTCATAAAAGAGAGCTCAAAAAATAGGCTTTAAAATTTTCTTTTCATTTCAAAGATAATACCCCCTCACAAAAATGATTTTTAAGCTCAAAGTTTTAGTGTGAAAATAGGAAAGGCATTTTGGATTTGGAGCAAATAATGAAATGAAGGTGGAGCTAAATCAAATAAACATGGAAAATGCCCAAAATTATTTTGCAATGGTAAATTTTTTGGCGGGCAAGAAAAGCTCAAACGAGTCAAAGAGTGGCCTAAATCATTTCTAAAGTACGTAAAAACGACGCACATGCTTCGAGAGTAGCTAGGGACGAGTTCTAGACACCAAGAAAGACTACCCCACAAATAAAAAAGAGCTAATATTACCTAGCAACCATTCATACGTAAGTAACCGAATAAGAAGAGTAACTACAAATTGCTAACTTAAAATGAGAAAATAGATGCCTATATTTAAGAACTAGAAAATAGTAAAACTAAGCTATGTTAAAATGATAAGTTTATCAGACTTTTTCAAAGAAATCTATCTAGAACTACAAAACCGCACGGGCCTACACATCACTAGAAGAAACATAAAAAAAAAGATGAAAATAATTTTTGATTTTGTTGTTCAAATATATTTTAGCATTTTTTTTTTGATTTTTGGATTTTGATTTTATAATTTCTGGGTTTTGAATTTTCTATTTTTTTTGTTTTTTTTTGGATTTTTGATATAGTTAAATAAAAACAATACTCCTAAAAGGCTTAATATAACTATACTAATTTTTTGTGATTTCTATGATTTTAAGACAACTAAACCCTCCCCCATGGTTAGATTCTTCATTGTCCTCAATGAAAGAAACAAAAAGAAAAACGAGAAAGAGAAGAAGACTGAGAAGGAGAGAAAAATTCAAAAAGTAAATTAAATAAAAAGAACAGGACTTCCCCGGGGTTATGAGGGCGAATGTGGATGTCGCTCCCCCATCCTTGCGCTTTACATCACTTGATCATCAACAGACTTGACTTGATCCATCTTGAAATCAGCAATGTTAGAGCGGCGATCGCGAACTTGCTTGGTTGTCCTCCGGAAGGAAGAGCAAAATAAAAGCAGAAAAATAGAGTCCGTGGGCAGGTGCACAAGATTGTTCTTTATTACAACAATTTAAAGTTCGAATAATAATAATAAAAGTTTTAGAATAAAACAAAATGTCTAACATAAAAGAAAGTTCCATGAAAGAAAACATTATGATATAAATAAAAGTTGTTCCGTAGCAGGAGATACATAATCATTTGAAAAAAATAACTTTAAGTGATGACCATTTACTTTAAAATCACCCTTATCCGGGTACGAGAATAGCACAGTGCCATAAGGAAAAACCTGTTTGATCGTAAAAGGTCCAGACCAACGAGATTTCAGTTTTCCAGGGAAGAGACGTAAACGCGAATTAAAAAGAAGAACCTGATCGCCTGGTTTAAACTTTTTAGGGTGGCGCAGGTTCTTATCGTGATAAAGTTTTGTGCATTCTTTATAAAGTTTGTTATTTTCATAAGCGTGCGCTCTCCATTCATCGAGTTCATTCAATTGATTTTTCATATGCTCGCCGACTGAGTGCGGATCGAAATTAAAAAATTTTATCGCCCAATACGCTCGGTGCTCTACTTCTACCGGAAGATTACACGATTTTCCATAGACCAATCGAAAAGGAGTACAACCGATGGAGGTCTTGTACACTGTCCGACAGGCCCAAAGGGCATCGTCTAATTTTAAGGACCAATCTTTACGAGAAGTCGAAACAATTTTTTCCAAAATTCTTTTTAGTTCTCGATTGACTACCTCGACCGGACCATTAGTTTGGGGGTGATAAGTGGTGGATAATTTATGCGTAACAGCATATTTAGTTAAAACCTTAGCTAGTTGGGCGTTACAAAAATGGCTCCCCCTATCACTAACGATCGCTCGAGGAAAGCCAAAACGAGAAAATAAATTTTTAAAGAAATTTATGACTACGCGAGCATCATTACTTGGTAAAGCTTGGGCCTCCGCCCACCTAGAGACGTAATCTACGGCGACTAAAATGTATTTATTTCCTAAACATGAGGGAAATGGGCCGACAAAGTCTATGCCCCACAAATCAAAAACTTCGCATTCGAGAAAATAATGTTGTTCCATTTCATTTTTATTAGAGATGTTTCTAGTCTGCTGGCACCGATCACACCCGCCCACAAAGATTTGTGCATCTTTAAATATGCTTGGCCAATAGAAGCCAGCACTAAGAACTTTGTGTGCGGTGCGGTTTGCTTGAAAGTGCCCGCCAGTCGGACCTTCATGAACATGTTTTTAAATTTGTTGACCTTCTTCCCGGGAGACACATCTTCTTACCACCTGATCCGCACATGTGCGAAATAGAAATGGATCCTCCCAAAAATAATACTTAAACTCAGAAAAGAATTTCTTCTTTTGCTGAGGGGAGTATTCTTTTGGGATGTCGCGGGCCACCAGATAATTGGCCAAATCGGCAAACTAGGGGGTAGAAGAAGAAACATTTAAAATTTTTTCATCCGGAAAAGAATCAATATGTAAATTTTCATCAATAATATGAATTTCAGGATTTTCTAGGCATGAAAGATGATCAGCCGCTAAATTTTCCGCTACTTTCTTATCCCGGATCTCTAAGTCGAATTCTTGAAGTAATAGGATCCAACGAATAAGATGCGGCTTGGCATCCGGTTTAGAAAGGAGTAACTTCAAAGTGGAATGATCCGTAAAAATGATAACCTTAGAATGAGTGATGTAGGGTTGGAATTTATCAAAAGCAAAAATGACAGCTAAGAGCTCCTTTTCAGTTGTAGTGTAATTTTCTTGAGCTGAATTAAGCGTTTTGCTAGCGTAATAGATTGGGTGGAAATTATTAGCTATACGTTGTCCTAGTACCCCACCGACCGCAAAACTACTTGCGTCACACATAATTTCAAAAGGTAAATCCAAACTGGGGCTATTATAATCGGAGCATTTATAAGTTCGGATTTAATTCAGTCGAACGCCGCTAAACAAGCATCGTCAAAAACAAAAGGAGCGTCTTTCTCGAGAAGGTGGGTGAGAGGCTTAATAATTTTTGAAAAGTCCTTAATAAATCTTAGATATAACCCGCATACCCTAAAAAACTTCTTATCGCTTTGATATTCGTAGGCGGCAGTAACTTTTCAATTACTTTGATTTTTGCCTTGTCCACTTCAATTCCCTTAGCGGAAATTTTTTGGCCAAGGACTAAGCCTTCACGTACCATAAAGTGGCACTTTTCCCAATTTAAAACTAGATTTCTTTCTTCGCAGCGTTTTAAAACTTTTCCTAAATTATTTAAACATAACTCATACGAGTCGCCAAAAACTGAGAAGTCGTCCATAAACACTTCCATAATGTTTTCTACATATTTATCGAAAATGGTCAACATGCACCACTGAAAGGTAGCTGGTGCGTTGCATAGCCCAAAAGGCATCCTACTGTAGGCAAACGTTCCGAAAGGGCAAGTGAATGTTGTCTTCTCTTGGTCCTCGGGTGCGATAGGGATTTGGAAGTATCCCGAAAGACCGTCGAGAAAACAATAAAAACTATGCCCGGATAAGCGTTCCAAAATTTGATCGATAAAGGGAAGGGGGAAGTGATCTTTACGAGTGACATCCTTCTTAAGTCCCGGCCACCAGAATAATTTCTTCACGTCGTGGTACATCTTCGTGCTCCCAGGGTGAATCGTGTTCGTGGAATGATGCGCCTCGTACAACAATTCCACCCACAAAGTGCCCACATTTGGGACGCTCAGACGACCGTCTTTCCAAAGCAATCCATCCACAACCTCATATTTGGAATTTGCCCAATATAAATACTCTATCATGAGCTGCTTCATGCTGCTATCCACATCCAAAGACTGCCGAATCCGATCAGCCAAGGTCATACTGAACTTCCGTCCAATTCAATAGCATTTCAGCACTCAACTGCTTGTCTACGCAAGAGATATCCAACGCCTCCAACTCCCAAACCAACCGCTCGTCATGGACTGACAGCCAATTGGCTTGAGCTGGGGCCCTGCGGCTCAACGCGTTCGCAACCGCATTGCCTTTACCAGGCACATAGTGATTTTTTAACGTGTACTCCCCCAGGAACTCCATCCATCTATGCTGCCGCATGTTTATATCCTTTTGATCCAACAAATATTTCAGGCTTTTGTGGTCGGTATAGATATAGACCTTCACCCCATACAAGTAGTGCCCTATAGCATCAAGGAAAAAATCACGGCCTCTAACTCCAAGTCATGTACTGGATAATTCCTCTCGTGCACCTTTAGCTGTCTCGAGCCATACGTTATCACACTTCCGTGCTGCAGTAGCACACAACCCAAGCCACTGCCCGAAGCATCGCTATAGATCTCAAAACCTTCGGTCCCACTCGGCAAACTCAGTACAGGCGCTGTGGTCAGCCGACTCTTCAACTCCTCAAAAGCTCGTGCGCACTCCGGCGTCAAAATGAACTTCTGCTTCTTCCTCGTCAAAGTAGTGATGGGTAACGCTATCCGCGAGAAGTACTCCACGAAGCGCCTGTAGTAGCTGGCAAGCCCCAAAAAATGCCGGACTTCCGCTACCGAAGACAATACAGGACACTCTCGTATAGCATCAATCTTTGACGGATCCACCGCAATGCCCTCTCCACTCACTATATGACCAAGGAACGCCACTGAGGACAACCAAAATTTGCATTTGGAGAACTTGGCATACAGTTGATTCCTCCTCAGCATCTCTAACGCCAAATGTAGATGCTTGAAGTGATCCTCCTCACATTGCGAGTACACCAATATATCGTCGATGAAGACGATCACAAAATGGTCCAAGTACTCCTTGAAAGTCCTGTTCATCAAATCCGTGAACACCGATGGCGCATTAGTCAGCCCAAAAGGCATGACCGTAAACTTGTAATGCCCGTATCTCGTACTGAACGCTTTCTTAGGGATATCACTCTCCCATATTCTCAGCTGGTAGTAACCGGACTTAAGATCCAATTTTGAGTACACCGTCGACCCGACTAACAGATCGAACAGATCATCAATCCTCGGGATCGGGTACTTGTTCTTCTCCGTTAGCTTGTTCACCTCTCAATAATCGATTCAATGTCTCAAGCTTCCGTCGTTCTTCTTAACAAAAAGGACTGGTGCGCTCCAAGGTGACGAACTTGGATGCACATACCCCTGCTCCAACAACTCTTGATGTTGAACCTTCAGCTCCGCCATTTCCTTGGGCGCTAGCCAATATGGTGAGCGTGACACAGATTTCGCACCTGGCACTAGCTCGATGGTGAAATTAATCTCCCGTTTAGGCAGGGCTCCAGGAAGATCGCCAGGAAACACATCAAGGTACTTGGATACCACTAAAATACTGTCCAATGTATGCTTAGGCTTTGCAACCTCCACTAGGGTAAAGAACAGCTCTGCACCAACACGAATCGCCTTCACCACCTGAAGAGCAGACATCAAAGTCTTGCTCGACCCTTTCAAGCCCGTAAAATTCATCTCACGACTTGTTCCCAACTTGACTTCCTTGCGACCGCAATCGATATAAGCTTGCTGCTCCGAGAGCCAGTCCATGCCAAATATTATGTCGAACTCCACCAGCGGTAGTAGCGACTCTAGCAAATGGAATTCCTGACTCCCAATACAAATCTGAACGCCACAGATTCTCTCTGCGTGCATCGAACACCCATTAGGCAACAACACATCCAGTGTGTCCTTCTCCACCGAAGAAGGTACTCCGATGCGCGATATGAACCCTTCAGACAAAAAGGAGTGTGAAGCTCCCGTATCAAAGAGTGCTCTCGCCAGATTCTCACAAATCAAAACAAATCCTATACAAGCAGTGGTATGGTAACGCAGGCATTACAAGTATTTAAAATTAACTTGCTATAAATTAAACCGTACCTGTCACCACATCCGCTTGCTTAATGGCCTCCTGTTGGCCAAGATTATAAACTCTTGGTTGAGCCGGAGTATAATGGGATGCGGTTGACTCCACCGCCTTGCCCTACTCTTTATATGTTGCTCCTGGCTTCCACTCAGACTTGGGACGTCCGCTCCAGCAGTCACGGGCAAAGTGCCCCGGCTTTCCACAAGTAAAACATGCACCCGGGGTTCGACCTGTAGTCGCCCCAGAATCACCAAAAGAGGGGGCTGGACCCGAGGTCCTAGCCTTCTTGTTCCACTTCCAGAACACAAACTTTGAGGAGTTCGGCACCGTGAACTCCGACCTCTTATCACCAGCACTTTTCTTAGCTTTCACATTCTTCATATCCTTCTCCAAAGACTGGGCCTTGTTGACCAGGGTCAAGAAGCCCTGCGTCATAGGCCCAGAGAGTTGTAGCCTCAAGTCATCTCTCAGACCTTCATAAAAACGGTTGGTCTTACGCTACTCAACCACGAATGTAGAGCTAGCATACCGACCCAATCGAGTAAACTCGTGGAGATACTCATCCATGCTACTCTCTCCTTTCACCAATTTCAGGAACTCATTCTCCAAAGCTATCCTCTGCACCGAAGGGAGGTACCTAATCAAGAATAGTCCTGAGAACTCTTCCATCGAGACGTCTATAAGTTGCCTTCCTCTCAAGAGATGAAGCTCCAAATCCTCCCACCACAGCTAGCTTCTCCATCCAACAGGAATGTAGCTACAGTTGTCATCTGCCACCCCTCCGTCTCCGTCCCTGTCAAGACTCTCTTCACTCGGGAGAGCCAATCTTTAGCTTGGGATAGGGTTCCCAACCCCGAGAACATAGGAGGATTGAAGCCCATAACATGTTTGAGCTGTTTCTCGATTTCTCTCCTCGGCACCAAAGGCTCCACCACTACCTGCTCCACTCTTCTTGGTTCATTCCTTTGAAGTGATACCTGCTCCATCGTGGGAGCAGGATGTTGCATTTTCCTTGTAGGCTGCGCATTTATCATGGCAAACACTGCTTCGGCAACCAATCGTACGGTTTCAGCCGAGGGAGGTGTTGTAGGAGCATCATTTGGTGCACTGCTAGCATCAGAAACTGGGTGTTTTGACGGCTCTGCACCACTTCTAGTCACCTATAGTTGTACAAACACGGTTAAGCGACCATAAAAATTGCAAAAATCAATTATAGGAACACACAGATTCCTCAAACACATGTATTTTCATTCCTAAGTGGACATTCATGGGTTCTTTTGATGTTATAACGATGACGCACACACATATGCTCACCACCCATTAAAAGAATTCATCCACGAATTCATTTAAGCCTGACCGAAACCAGTAGTTTGATACCAAATTGTAATACCCCCTATCCGTCACATAGCATATATCAGTAGGTTCGGTCGGGGCACGATGCCATATACCACCGACAGACCGGAAGGTTACTCAATGGAAACCATCTAACTAATACCCAACGTCCTACACAGAGTCATTCTAGCGGAAGCAATTTTAAAAGTTGCAAGTTAAAAGAACCCAGCCACAAGCATGAATGTCCACTAAAAAACCCAATAGGAATGAAGTACAATACACAAGTACAATGGCCTTAAGGCCTTACATTTGTTTACTCAAATTACATGTTTTGCAAACCTCGGCACGCAGGCCGGTCACACATGAATAAAGCAAGTAAACACTTAATATTTAGGCCTTCGAGGGCCGGCTCAGCAACATGGGCTTTTGCCCGCTATTTACCGCTTGGTCCTGCAGCACGTGCAAGCAACAACCCACCCCAACAATGGCAAACAAAGGCAACGGTCAGCTATGCTGACCAAATTATAACATTCCCGCCCCCAAACTCGGGGCGGCGATGCTCCTTCCCTGCACTTTATTAGCATAACCAATCATTATAGAGTAATAACACTACATTACAGGCATATGCACGCACAGCCACACACCCCGTGCTCTCAGGGCACATTCTCGGTGAACCCGGTCAAAAATGCAGTCTCACCACAGCCACTTGGACGGCACAACTCGTGAGCATTTGAGTCTTTCAGGCAGAAGTCGCGTCACTTGAAAACATCGACAACCTAAGACCCGACCTCTATGCCATCGGTAGGCCTCTAACACCGAACTGCATAGAGAAGGAATGGTTCCACTCAACCGATTGCTCAACTCGCCCTGACACTTAAAGTTATCGGCACGGGTCAAGCTTCCCCGAAGCCCGTGAATCAAACACACAATATTACATAACCCAGTTATGTACAAGTTGGCTCCCAGGCCACCAAGATGGCAGAATCATGCATCTGCCCAGTTTTTTGTGTGCACCTCGAGGTTAGTCCCCAAGGCTCCCTGTTGCAATCTACCGCGTCGAAAACCCGAAAAATAAATATTTGCGCGGAGTCTTCTCCTACCATTCATGCAATGCAACATCACCGATCCAGACTAACTTGTCCAGGTAGGCTTCACACATCATGCCTATATCTATTCTCGATTACGGACTCTACATGTACATAACGGGGACTATTCATGTCTACCCGAAGTAATGCCTCAAACTCGCCGCAAACTCGCGAGAGCGGGCTTCCTATGCAAAGGAAAAGAGGACATCATATGTCCTAGGATGAGAATCGGTACCCTAGCATTTTTCCTTGGCGCCATGGAAATCTATGCAGATGAAAAGCACCGCAATCTCCTCGCCTCCATAGATCCGAAGTCGGCTTGCGATTTGGAGCCCCGAAGCTCCGCCGGTGACCAGATCTAGCCTCCTTTCTTCTTCCTTGCTCTGCCTCTCTCTAAACTTTAGAAAGAGAATAACCAAAGTGAAATAGGGTTTTCAAAGCCCTAAACCTGGGTATATCTCAGCAGGAACAACCCCTAACCGTCAGATCCTTAAATAAGGAAACGGACGACCACAATTCGGGCTTGATTTCGAAAATTTGGGCTGAACATGGCCTGTGACATGCCCGTGTCCAGGGCCGTGTTACCCATTCGCCTTCAAAACCGATGCGTCCCGGAAAGAACACAGGTTCTTGACACTCCCGTGTCCGGATTGTCACGACCGTGTCATCTAGTACACGGCCGTGTAGTGGGCCGTGTTCCTCCATCGACCCAGTCCCAACACCAACCCGTGAAGGACATGGGTATTGGACACGCCCGTATCCCAAATTATACGACCGTGTCATACCCGAACACGCCTGGTCTCCAGGACGTGTTTCTCCCGTAACCCAACTCGGCCAACCACCTGATAAGGACACGGCCTGGGACACGCTCGTGTCTCTGGCCGTGTTCACTGCTCGACGATCGTCGACTACAAAATTCGTTGACCTCTCGGCCAGATCGTCGACCCGAGCACGACACGCCCCTGAGACAAGCCCGTGTCCCAGGCCATGTGCCCCCTGCCAAATTCCAAACTTGGCTCAAAATGTCTCCCGTCACTCTTTTGAGTTTCGGGGCGTTACAACCTCCCTAAACCAGAACTGGCATTTGTTGAACTTCGCATAAAGCTGATGCTCCCACAGTCTCTCTAGGGTCAGCGTCAGATGTCATGTATGCTCCTCCTCTGTACTCGAGTAGATGAGGATGACATCAATAAACATGATGACGAACACATCCAAAAATGCCTCGAAAACCCGATTCATGAGGCTCATGAACGCCGACGTTGCATTCGTGACCCCAAAGGGCATCACGGTAAACTCGAACAGCCCATATCTGCTACCAAAGGCAGTCTTCGGAATGTCCTCCTCCTGGATCCGCAGCTGGTTGTAGCCCGTCCTCAAATCCACTTTTGAAAAAAAATGCGCCCCCTCCAACTGATCGAACAGCTCATCTATACTTGGCAATGGATAGGTATTCCGGACTGTCTATCAGTTCAGTGCTCGGTAGTCGATGCACAATCTAAGTGTCTCGTCCTTCTTCTTGACGAACAACACCGGGGCTCCCCATGGTGAAGAACTTGGCCGGAGAAATCCGGCTTCCACTAGTTCCTATAGCTGACTTTGAAACTCTGTCAACTCCTTCGGGGTAATCGGTAAGGGGCTCTAGATGCCGGCTTAGCCACTGGTACCAGCTGTATCCTGAAATCCTCCTCCCGGTGCGGGGGTAGCTCTGGCAGCTCCTCTGGGAATACGTCAGCAAAATCTCGCACCGCCGGAATATCCGAGATGGAATCCTTGTCCTCAGCCATCTCAAATAACAGTTCATAGACCTCCTCCCCCTACAAGTAGGCCTTGACGGCCTACACGGATGATAGCAAGAGAGGGGGAATAGATCTTATACCTTCTATGATGATGTAGGAATCCCCATGCCTCACGGTGATCCACTTTGACAGGCAGTCAATCTGAGCATGGTTCCAATGCAACCATGTCATGCCCAGGATCAAATCAAAGAGTGCCATCTTCAGGATCGTCACTGGTGCTTCAAATGTCTTTCCGCCGATCTCCGCCTCCATGTTGTTGTGGGCGGTGGTGAATAACTCTGAACCGTCTGGTAGTTGTATCCTCATCATCAGGCCTGTGAATCGCTCCACGCCTTCCAGCCCTTCTACAAAGGCTTTCGACACAAATGAGTGCGAAGCACCCATATCGAACAGTGTATAGGCGGGCTTGTCGCTGATGAAGACTATGCCTGGGGTAGTTTAAAGTCTTAGAAATCTAATTATGGTTTTCTTTCCTAGTTTATCAGTTCTATATACATAACTCCAATTATCTAGGAACGAGAAAACTTAAAATTAACTGGCATACCTGTGATCACTTGCTCCGGATTCCATTGTTGAGTTAGATCCAGTGTATACACTTGCTCCCTCTCCTGCCTGCGGTCTCTGCCCTGGTATCCATGACCTCGACTACGTCCTCAGCCTCCAATATACTGAGCTGGCGGGGTAGCCGGTGGTGCTGGAGGTGGTGCCCCCCTAATAGGGCAGTTCCTCCGGATATGCCCCACCTGATGATTGTTGAAGCATTCTGGCGGAGGATATGCCATACCCGCGGTTCTCTGCACCTCCCGCATCTGGAGAGGCTGAGGGGCCAACACTACTCGTTCCCTCTGCTCCTGCCTCACCTCATGACGAGGCTGATCTTCTGCTCTTCTCCCATCTGTGATGCGGCCCCGCTGCTGATCATTTCTGACTCCCCGACCTAGATACTCAGTTGGCTGCTTCCAGCCTCAGGTAGTACGCCAATATGCCTCGATCCTTTTCGCCATCTCCAATATCCGAGGAATAGGTCCGTCAGACAGGAACATCAGAGCCTCTCTCAGATCGTCTCGCAGGCCCTTATAGAACCCCTTATTGTAACCTGCCTCATCCAACTGATAAGAATCCCCAAACCGGGATAGGTGGTTGAACTCCTGATGATACTCCACCACTGTCTTGGTACCCTATCACAACTATAGAAATCTATCTTGCAGTTCATCTCTGATCGACTGCGGAACAAAATTCTCCAACAGTGCGGCCCTGAACTCCCCCCAAGCAATCTCTGCAACCTCTCTAAAAGTGCAAGTTAGATCTGATATACTCTAGAGGGGGGTAAATAGAGTATGGTGCTAGCTAAAAACGTTTTACAACAGTTGTTGTATTACTAAGTGAACAGGGAAACAAATGAAGTACAACAACTATCTAAACACAGAGCAATCACAAACCACAGCTAGAAAACAAAATAAAGTAAGCAACCAGATGACACAAGGAGCTATAGTGGTTCCCCAATCAATCTGGGTACATCCACTCTTCTACCACCCTAGGTAGGAATCCATTGCAGGATGAGTTGATCAGGTGTCTTGGGCACCAATGGGTTTTGATCAGGTCCCCAAAAACCAAACCCTCAAGTCTTTTGGAAGGAGACTTGCAACCAGAATAATTTTGAAGGGATTTAAAACCCTGTATAGGAATGAGAGAGGGTGATAGTGTCTTCTCTGTCAACAGTCAGAGAGAAGACTTGTGGATTGATATAGCAGCTCTTTCTCCCCCTGAGATCTTGAATTGGTCAGGAATGTTGGAGCACTGCTTCAGGGTGATTGGCCTTCAATGAACTAGAATGCTTGGACCAGAACTGCTTCAGGAACTTCTTTGACAGATTGATTGATTGTTGTCCTTTGAAGTTATCCTGTGAATAGAGAGAAGAAGACTCTTGATTGAATTTAATTGTTCTTCTTCTTCTTCTTGAGAGAGTTCTCTAGTCAAGGCTGATTGCAGTCAAGAACTTTTGATTTTAATGATTGTTCTTCTGCAACTTTTTAGTATCTTCTGTACTGTAATTTTTGAACTCTGCTTGATTCTCTTTTCTTCTTCTTGTGTCTGTCTCTATGTCTATATCTGACTAAGGGATATTCAAACTTTTTTTTTGAATTGTCGAGCAGTAATTACAGTCGGCCTTGGAAAGAATCAGCCATCAATGACTTTCCTAACTGTCCCATGGAAAAACGGCATGTAATCGTCCGTAGTCAATGCGTGTTCTAACGGTAACATTACAAGAAGATCTGGCATTAAATATTCAGGAATCAGTGCCAAGAAACGGGACGGGAACCTCGAAGAAAACCTAATCTGGATTCGTCGAATGAAGAACACATTTCGTCGAGATGAACTTGTGTTCGTCGAGCTGATCTTGAGTTTGTCGAGCAAAGCTTGATAGAGTTCATCGACCAGATAATTTTTATACATCTGACAGACATTCCTCATTCGTCGAGCTGAGAAACAGAATCGTCGACATGGGAAAAGTGTTGGACTTAGACAAAATATCCGGCATCTACTGAAATGTTGTGTCGACTTAAGCTGGTGTCGACAGATTGATCTTGGTGTCGACACAAATCCTCTGGTGTCGACAGAAGCTAGTGTCGACTGAAATCCTGGTGTCGACACAAGTTAGTGTCGACTGAAATCCTGGTGTCGACACAAGTTGACTGGTGTCGACACAAACCCTAAGTGTCGACACAGATTCTCTGAGTCTAGAAATCGTCGAGTAGAGATTATCATTCGTCGACCTGAGAAGCTGACTTCGTCAACCTGAGAAGCTGTGAACTTGAGGTCCATGTTCGTCGAGCTCAGAATAAAATTCGTCGACCGAGGCTTGAAGCTGAACTTATAAAAAATTTGAAGTCCTTCTGACTTTGGCTTGATTCAGAAACTGAATTTTCGTCGAACAAAGAACTTAGATCGTCGAGCTCAGCACTACGAATTGTCTCACGATCGTCGAGCGCAGAATTCCTTTCGTCGAGCTGAGTTCGACGAACGTCGAACTCACTTTACTTAGTTTTGAAAAACTTGTGAGTGGGGAGTCTCTGAGGGTCTTGATGAAAGCTGGTCCATCTTTAGTTCAGCATAAGGACTTAACCTAGACTCTAGGACACAAATTGACCATGGCTATACAAGAGGGGTCAAATCCTAAGTCAGTGAACCTAGCCCAAATCAACTAATGATCCAACAATCTCCCCCTATTTGGGTGAGGTCACTAACAAAGACTCAAGATAGAAAAATAAAGCAAGAAAAGAAATATATCTGGCAGAGAATTATAATGCATGCAACAGATATATATATATACACAACTTTGCTTAACCGATAGCACATTTTAAAAACAAATAGTAGACAGAAAAGAATCAACAAGAAAAATTACTTCTTTGGCTTCTTCTGCTGAGGTTTGTCTTCTACTATCTTTTCTCCTGGCTTCTTGAAAATGATTTCTCTGTTAGGACTTTGAGCTTAAGCCACTGTCATGGTCATATCAGTTGCCCCAATAATTTTCAATGAAGTAGCCCTGGGGATAACTGCTTCTGGATGAAGTTTCATATAGTCATCAACATTAAATAATTTGTTACCTTTGTCAAATCTTTTCAGCACTTCCTTTCTATACTTTGACATGGTTGAAAGACCAGAAATATCTTTTCCTTCCGCTTTGGCTTTATTTATCAAGGATAGACCAATCAGCTCTTGGTATCTAGCCATTCTTGCTGTATTAGCAGTCTCTGGATCTTCAAAAGGAATTGGAGGGGAGTCTGGCTTCTTTGGGCTTTCAGCTTTTTGTACTTTAGAACTTTGTTGCTGCTGCTGCTTATGTTGTTGACTACCTGAGGAGGATGGCCTCTGCTGGATGCTTCCAGAAGATCTCCCTGATTGTCTTTGATAAGTTTGCATTGGGGCAGATCTCTGGGAGCTAGAGCCACTGACACCAGCTGTTGGAGGAGGAGGAGGAGGATCCTTCCTGTATCTGTGCACTGGAGGAGGGGAGTACCTCCTGCTTCTCTTTCTATCTCTCTGCTGGTTTTTGGAGAGCCACATCCATGCTGGCATTCCCTTATATGGAGTGACATTGTGCAGAACATAGTAGGGAGTGTCTGCAGTGGGATTTGGCTTGGGAGGAGGAGCAACCTTTCTCTTCTTTGCCAACAATCTCTTTTTCTTGCAAGCTGCATCCTCATTACAATCAATTTCATCATCATAAGATTCTGAATCCTGAGGGGTATCATACAATGAATCCAAAGCTTTTAAAGCTTTATCAGAAATAACAGCCTTTGGTGGAGGAGGGGCAGAAGGTTCAGGAATAGGAGTATCAACAAAAGAAGAATTATCTGTATAAGGTTCAGAAACACAAGAGACAGAGCTATAAGCTACTGCCTTATTCTCTTCTTCAATATCTGCCTGAATAAGCTCATCTAGAGTAGGCATTGGATAGTCTTCCATAATAAAGTCTGGTGCTGAAACTGGCACTGGAGTATCTTCTGGAATGACCTCTAGGCTGGAAGCTTAGAAAGAGGCTGAAGCTGAGAGAGCAAAATTATCACAGAGTTGCTTGGCAACTGCTGGACTGGCTGGAGAGGTATAAGGTACCATAGCCAAATAAGGCTTAGAGAAATCTGCCTGAGGGAGTTTCATATATACAGAGTCAAAACTTCTCAACAAAAATGATAAATTCACTGTGGGATTTAAATAGAAATCACCAACAGGAGTTATTTGAGCAACTGACTCATCCAGATCAATGTCAGTATCCATGAAATGAATTAACTCAGACATCTCAGCATCAAAGTCTGTCAAAATTGTGGTATCTTCATCTGAATCTGAGTCTGCTGGGAGGGAACTGCTATGACTACTGCTGCTACTGTTGTATCTGCATCTGCTACAACTTCATCATAGAGCATCTCCCCCTGCCTGTGTTCAGGAAGACCTGGAGCCAGGCCCCTAGATGAAGAGAGGACAGCAGATAGAAGAGAGATCTGGGCAGATAAGGAATTGATGGAGGTCACAAGAGGTGTAATGGCCTCTTGGATCAAGGATTGGATAAGAGGGGTGAGCAAGGAAATGAGGGTAGATGGATCAAATGGGGAAGGGGATGGAATGAGAGGAGTAATAACAGATGGAGTGGGGGCATCTTGCATGATTGAATCGGATGGTATATCATAAGATGGGATGGTGGATAAGTGTGGGGGAAGAGGAGACTGAGGAGGTGTAGGAATAGGAATGACTTGAGGGGAATTTGGAGGAGTGGGTTGATGATCAACTGTTAAGGGGGAAGATGGAGGTGGAGATGGAATGTTTGTCAGGTCAAGTGGTGGAGATGAAGGAGGGGTAGGTACATGAGGAGGCTTCTTTGGAGGAAGAGGTGCTGGAATAGATGGTTGAGATGGAGGAACCTCTTCAACAGGGTGGTGAGCGGCCTTTACAGCCCTTGTGCTCTCAGAAGTTTGGAGGGAGGAGGAGGAAGACTTTAATGGCTTGGAGATGGTCCTCTCCCACCTACAAAATAGAGCGCAAGTCAGAAGCTTGCTGGCATTTATGAAGATGGTCGGGGAGACCATACATTCAGCAGCCTTCTCTTTGAGGAATATACCCAATATTCTGCCAAAGCAGACTTCCTTTTTACTGTTCTTCTTCTTGATCAATTCAAAGAACACTTTACTCCAATCAACCTGTCGCTTATTCACTACTACACACATTATTAGAAATTGGTGACGGGTGATATAGTCGTGAGCAGAGTGCTTGGCCATCAGAATCTTTCCCGTAATATCTACCAAAAATTGATAGACAGTAGATAATTGCTTTTTCAACTACTTATTAGGGTTGCTCACAGAGAAACCCATTAATTTCAATATATCACTGAATTCCTCAAAATCCATTTCCATATTGTCTTCTCCATTCACTAAGCCAAAAATTTCATAGAGAACTGCGGGAGAGAGGGAAACAGCAGTGTTCCCTATATTGCCAGTCAAAGTATCTTCGTCAGAAATAGTAGATGTATATACCCACTCCCGTATTTCTGTTCCATGAAGTTTGGTGCGCCTGATCATGAAGTCCTTTAAACTAAGTTCTTCCAAGAGTTCTAGGATGTATAGAAAGATGGGGTCAGAATGTTGAAACGACTCAAAGTCCATGTCAAAACCGCTGTCAAACTTCATTGCAACCAAAGCACATGAGGGAATCGCCATTGATGTCCTACAAGAAAAACACAGAGAGAAACGACGATCAAGAGCAAGGGAACTGAAACCGCGGGACGGAGGTCGAAGAAGAACCTAGATATAGGATTTTTAGAATATGAATCGACAAACTTTGTTCCACGAAAAAGAAAAATTATTCGACCTGAGCTCGATGAAATAAATTATAGACAGATAATTCGTCGATCTCATCCAGAAGAATCAAAAATAGTTCGTCGATCTCCGTTCGACGAAATGTCTTCTTGAAGCAAAGTTCGTCGATCGCTGGTCAACGAAAGTTGTTTCCCCACACAGAGAATTCGTCGATCTCCGTTCGACGAGAATCTCTCAAACTTTCCCTAATTCGTCGAACTCCGTTCGACGAACTCTAGAAAATTCGTCGAATGCAGGCAGAAACTAGGTTAACTCTTCTCCATCAATCATTCCCAGTTGATTTATAAAGAACAGATGAGTTTTCTCATCCAAAGGATTGGTGAAAATATCTGCTCTCTGTAGATCAGTAGGAATGTGGATCAAGTTAATTTTCTTTTGGTCCACATTATCTCTAATGAAATGATGTCTTATTTCAATATGTTTGGTCCTAGAATGGTGAACTGGATTCTGTGCTATAGCAATAGCACTAGTATTATCACAAAATAAGGTTGAATTATTTACGTTGACACCATAATCTAAGAGTTGGTTTTGTATCCATAGCATTTGTGAACATCAACTACCAGCAGCCATGTATTCTGCTTCTGCAGTTGATGTAGACACGGATGTCTGCTTTTTACAAAACCAGGAGACAAGTCTCATACCAAGGAACTTACATGTTCCAGAGGTACTTTTCCTGTCCACTCTACATCGAGCATAGTCAGCATCTGAGTATCCAGTTAACTCAAACTCTTACTCTACAGGATACCAGAGTCCTAGATTAGGGCAACTCTTTATATATCTCAAAATTCTTTTTCGGAAAATAAGGTGAGATTCTTTAGGGTTCACTTGAAACCTAGAACAAAGGTATGTGGCAAATATTATATCAGGTCTGCTAGCTGTTAGGTATAATAGGGATCCAACAATTGACCTATAATTTTTCTGATCTACAGGTTTTCCTGTTGCATCAGAATCCACAACAGCATTTGTAGCCATAGGGGTTTTCATCCCTTAAGCATCACCCATCCCAAACTTTTTGATAAGCTCTTTAGCATACTTAGCTTGGGAGAGGAAGATACCATCTGGGAGCTGCTTCACTTGGAGACCAAGGAAGTAGGAAAGCTCACCCATGCTACTCATCTCAAATTTTAAATGCATGAGGTCAGCAAACCTCTTGCACAATTTGGGATCAGTAGACCCAAAAATAATGTCATCCACATATATTTGTACTAACAGTATTTGGTCCCTATGATGTCTAGTGAAAAATGTTTTATCTATGGTTCCTCTTGTAAATTCATGCTCTAAGAGAAAACTTGCTATGGTCTCATACCAAGCTCTTGGAGCTTACTTTAGACCATAGAGAGCTTTATGCAATTTAAAAACAAAAGAGGGTTGAGTTGGAGAGATAAAACCTGGAGGTTGTTCTACATAAACCTCTTCTTGAAGCACTCAATTTAGAAATGCACTTTTGACATCCATCTGGTAGACCTTGAATCTCTTGTAAGCTGCATAGGCAAGGAATATCCTAATGGCCTCTAACCTTGCAACAGGGGCAAAGGTTTGGTCATAGTCTATTCCTTCCTCTTGTCTGTAGCCTTGAGCAACAAGCCTAGACTTGTTCCTCACTATGTTGCCTTGAGCATCTAACTTGTTTTTGTAGACCCATTTGGTTCCAATAACTGGGTAGTTATGGGGTCTTGGAACCAAATCCCAAACTCTACATCTCTCAAACTGATTGAGTTCCTCTTGCATTGCAATGATCCAGTGGGGATCTTGCTCTGCCTAATGTATGGTGAGAGGTTCAATTTGAGAGAGAAAACAGGCATGCATCAAGTCTTGGTTGAGTTGATGCCTTGTCTGTACACCTACTGAGATGTCTCCAATTAATTGAGATCTGGGGTGATCTCTAAGTCTGACAAGATCAGTTGGTGGAGTTGGTTGAGCAACAACTTCAGTATTTAATTATTCTTGGGAAATGATACTAGCTGTTGGGGGAAGTTCAGCCACTTCCTCTTGAATTTCCTCATCACTATCTTCAGCATCCTGTGGAGTGGGATGGTTTGATACCTCTTGGCTAAGGTTCAGTCCAACCATATACTCACACAGTGGTGGAACCTACAAAGAGCTAATGGTAGAAATTTCTTTCTCCTTGTATGACATTTTAGTCTCATCAAAAGATACATGAACAGATTCTTCAATTTTAAGAGTTGATTTATTATATACCCTATAAGCTTTTCTGATCATGGAGTATCCCAGAAACACTTCTTCATCAGCTTTAGCTTGAAATTTTCCTATGTATCTCTTGTCATTATTGTGAATGTAACAAATACAACCAAAATTTTTAAAGTAATCTACTTTAGGTTTCTTCCCTTAGAGTAATTCATAGGGAGTCTTGCCCTTCAGTTTATGTATTAAACTTCTATTCAACATATAGTTGGAGGTGTTCACTGCCTCTACCCAAAAGGATAGAGGAAGATGAGCATCTGACAACTATGTAGTGGCAGATTCAATAAGGGTTCTATTTTTCCTTTCAGCTACCCTATTTTGTTGAGGAGTTCTAGGAGCTGAGAAAGTGTGTCTGATCCCTTCACTTTGACAGAACTCTTGCATAAAAAGAGAATCAAACTCTGTACCATGGTCACTTATGATCAGGGCAATGTGAGTGTTGAACTCAGTCTGTATGCATTTGAGAAACTCTGTCAAACACTTAAAGTTATCACACTTTTTCTCAGAAAGAACACCCATGTGAATCTAGAGAAGTCATCTACAACTACTAAGTATAAGATTTCCCTCTTAAGCTTTGTACTGTAATGGGTCCAAAAAGATCCACGTCTAACAGATACAAAATCCTAGGTGAATCACTCTTATTAAGTGACGTGAAACTATTTTTGGTTTGCTTGCCTAATTGACAAGCCCTGCAGAGTCCTTCCTTCTTGTAGGGGCCAGAAGGTAGTCCTCTAACAAGGTTGTCCTTGGATAGCCTATCAATGGTTCTAAAGTTTATATGTCCTAATCTCTTATGCCACAATTCATTAGGTCTACCAATGGAATTAAACAAGCAAATATCTACCTTAGTTGAAAGGAAATCTACAAGATAGATGTTACCTTTCATTTTACCTATCAACATAGTTGTGTTGTCCTCTAATTTGATCTTGCATAACGATTTGCTGAAAGTCACTTGGTAGCCTTCATCACATAGTTGACTGATACTGATCAAGTTGTGCTTCAGTCCATCCACATAGGCTACTTTCTTGAATGTGACTGTGCCAATCTGGTCTGCACCATATCCTTTTGTTAGTCCAAATTTTGAATCACCAAATATTACTTTGGGTCCAAGCTTGGACTTGAAGGATGTGAAATTGTCCTTGTTTCCTGTCATGTGCTTTGAGCACCCACTATCCAGATACCATTGCTGGTTTGATGTTGGATAGGTCTTCACCTGCACATAAAACAATTTACTTATTTTTGACCCAGTTTACCTTGTGCCTAGGTTGATAACCTCTGAATTCAGAAATAAAAGACATCTCTGGTTGGCCCTTATATCCTTCAGGATGATATCTCCTTGGAGGTATTATTCATTCAGTATAAGGGTTAAATCTTTGGGATGAAGAACTTCTAGGATTGAACTTTGATTTGCCTTTGAAAGAGTTTTCAAAACTCTGAGCTCTGTTTGACGATCTATGAGCTGAGTTCGACGATCTTGGGTCAGATCGTCGAGCTCCGTTCGAAGATCGACCATGCCAGAGTTCAGGGTTCAGGGTTCGTCGACCTGAGTTCGACGATTCAGCCTAAGATCGTTGAGCTCCATTCGGCGATCGTCGAGCTCTGTTCGACGAATTCTGTTGAACTTTGGTTTTCTTAGGTAGATCAGAATTCTTCCTAGCTACCTCTACAACTCCCTTACCTTTATCAGAGATAAATTTAATTGGGGTTGATAATACTATAGGTTGGTTGGATGAAGAACCCAAGCCCAGTGTACTGTTGACTCTTGAGTTCACTGTGCTTGTGATGTCCATCAGTTTGATACTTCTCCCATTGAGGGATTCTTCAAACTTCTTGGCCTGTGATAGTTCACTTTTCAGTGAGGCTATCTGCTCCCTACAGCATTCCAAATCTTCAGAGAGTTTGAGGTTATCTGATTTTAAAGTACTGTATTCAGATAATTGATTTTTGAGAGAAATGATTTCCTTCTCAGATTTTAATAAATCTAAACATAGTGCTTTAAACTCACATTTAAAGACCTCTGAATTGAAATCAAATTAGTCTATTACCTGGTCCTCTTCAGATTGAGTTCCTGATTAAGATTTTGACTCTTCTGCATCAGAATTTTATTGTGAGGCAATGATAGCCATCATGCAGAATTCTTTTTCTTCAGCATCATCTTCATCATCACTTGAGCTAGATGAAGCTTCAGATTCTTCTTCTGTCTCACTCCAAGATTCAGGTACAAACCCCTTCCTAGTGTGTTTGTTCTTGCTCGAGAAGGGTTTGTCATTGCTGTTATTCCTGAAGTCTTTATCTTTTCTTCTCTCCTTCCTGTCCTTTTTGTCCTTATACTGATTTTCTGGACAGTCAGTCACCATGTGGCCTGGTTTCCTGCATCCAAAACAAATAATCTCTTTGTTATTTGATTTGTCATACTGATGACTACTTTTAGTCATCATCTTTAGTATAGTTTAGTTTATGAAATTCCTAAGTTAATTGGTATTTTTGCTTACTTTATTCTTGTTATGCTTACTTTCATATCTTATTTCTTTATTATAAATATATTTTTTTTATGTTATGTTTTGTTTATGTTATGTTCAATCTTATTTTTATTTTATAGGTATGTTATAATAATTAATGTTTTGATAAAAAAATATGTGTCTAATTTGTTATGTTTTATGTTGTTGTGCAGCCCACATGATGCAGCCCGACCACTACATAATGCAACCCAATTGGAGCAGCCCTCTTCCACCAAAACAGCCCACATGATGCAGCCCGGCCACTACATAATGCAACCCAATTGGAGCAGCCCTCTTCCACCAAAACAGCCCACATGGTGCAGCCCGGCCACTTATGGTGCAGCCCCTCTACATGATGCAGCCCCCTACATGCAGCCTTTGAAGTTTGGAGCAGCCCGGCCCTTTTCCTTGAAACCTACATGATGCATTCAGCCCCTCTTCAAGCTTCCCAAGCCCATATAGTGCAGCCCACTTCATCCAAGCATGTGGTCGGCCACTCATTTTCCCCCTCCCTCATCATTTATTGCATTCATGCAATCTCTCATTCATATGGCCGGCCACCCCTCTTTCTCTCCCTCTTTTATTTCTTTTTTTTCCTTTATTTAATCCACATTCATGCATATCCTCTCTCTCTCCCCTCCTCATTAATTTCCAAATGCATGAATCCCCCACTTCCCATGGCCGGCCACACTATTTCCTCCTCTTTTATTTCTTGTTTTTATTATTCTACATTCAACCCCTCTCTCTCTCTCTTTCTTTAATTCTTATTCATTCCCCCTTTTTTATTTTATATTTTCCAAATCATTCCCTTAAAGTCCATGCATTGAACCCACCTCTTTCTCTCCACCTAATTAAATATCATGCATGAATTCTCTCCACCTCATTTAATGCCATACATGAACTTCTCTCCCTCTACATGGACGGCCACCCCCCTTGGCCTCCTCCTCTTCATTCCCATCTAGAATCTTCCCTCCTCATCTATAAAAGGGCACCATGGTCTCATGCTTTGAAGGGAGATTTTTGGAGAGAGTGAATTTTATCTTTGTAAGCAATTTATGTTAAGAAGTTTAGGGAAGTTTTGGAGTTGAGTTGTAGGAGAGCAAAAGAGTTAGTGCGTTGTTATTTTCTTTTCGTTATTGTTATAGTCTTTTCATTATTGTAACCCTTTTCTTTCAATATTGTCCTTTTTAAATATTGTGTTCTTTCATCCCACTTTGATTTCAATTTCCATTATGCGTAGCTAATTTTCTTTAGCATTCGATCGTGAGGATCCATAAAATGAGATGAGGGTTTCTTTTATTCCATAGTTTTATTTTTGTCTAAATCACATTCGATCCTTCTTTGATTTTTTATTTTGTCGACTCCGTATTTTCGGTATACGGTAGTAGGCTTGGGATCTCATATTTGAGTAGCCGAGAGGCTCATGAATGTGAAAGATCACTCAAAGAAGGAAGGAGTTGAATGCAACCCTAGAGATAGGATGACGTAAATCTTCCGGATTGGAGTCAAATCCAATAGTGCGGGTCACCTCGATAATGCGGCTTTAGGCCTTCTTGACTTGAAAGAGATTTCGGTCAAAACGTCTATAAGTCAGGGGATTTAATTCTCTAGCGAGATTATTTCCTAATTTCGGATCCGTCACGGTCGAGTATGATTTGCAAATTTAGAACTATGCCTTTTCATCCCTCTCATTTCATTTTATGGTGAATCTTCGATCGAATGCTAGCTTTTTATTATAAAGTTTTTCGTCTAAAAAATTGTCTTTCATTTTAGTTTAAAAATTCTCAAAATCCACTTTTTTCGGTAGGATAATAGTTCAAGCGTGAGTAGCAGTACTTGACAACCCCGTGTTTAAATACGACCTTGATACTACAATTCGACAGGTACACTTGCCTGTTCGGGTTTTAGCCCATCAACTTTTTGGCGCCGTTGCCGGGGACGCTTTTTCGTCAATATTAGGAAAGCGCTTGTTGGGTACATTGGTCAAATGTACCTGATTTGAAGAAGTCTCACCTAACTCAATGATATACATCATAATGTATTTGATGTTTGTTTGAGTTACTTGTGCAGGATAGGTATTCACTGGACTGAAGCTAAAAGTTTCTAAGTCCATGTGTCGACACCCAGAGGGAAAGTGTCGACACTTGAGAAAGCTTGTGTCGACACCCAGACAAGCAGTGTCGACACTTGGAATCATTGTGTCGACACCTGGGATGAAGAGTCTACACCAGACAGAAAGTGTCGACACTTGGAGCTGTGTCGACACTCAGTGAAGAAGTATGCAGAAAAGCTGTGTCGACACTTAGCAGAAGTGTCGACACCTAGAAGAGCTGAGTCTACATCAGAAAGTGTCGACACTTGGAGTTGTGTCGACACTCAGCAAAATTCTGCAGAGACTAAGGACAAGTGTCGACACTCAACACAATGTGTCGACACTCAATCAACAGAGTCAACATATGAAGAATGTGTCGACACTCAGCACAATGTGTCGACACACAACAAGAAGAGTCAACACTTAAAGAAAGTGTCGACACTCAGCACAATGTGTCGACACACAACAAGAAGAGTCAACACTTAAAGAAAGTGTCGACACCCAGCACAATGTGTCGACACTTAGTTGAAGACTCTACACTTGAAGAAGTGTCGACACAAGGAGCTGTGTCGACACTTAGCAAAGAACAGAAAAGTTTACAAAATATTCTAAGTACAAGTGTCGACACTAAGGGAATGTGTCGACACTCAGCTGAATAAACAAAATTGAAGACTTGTGTCGACACCAAGAAGCAGTGTCGACACTTGACAGTTTCAACACATAAAGATGTGTCGACACAAAGGAGATGTGTCAACACTTAGAAGAATACAGTTAAAGAATGAAGAACAAGTACTTGTGTCGACACTCAATTTCAGTGTCGACACATGCAGAAGAATCTATGTCGAGACATACAAGGAATTGTGTCGACACCTTGTAGACTTGTGTCGACACTTACACAGCATGTGTCGACACTTAGTCTATAAGTGTCGACACTTAAGAACAGAAAGTCTCGACACTATCTGACAGTTAGAGAATTTCAAGAAGTGACTGGTTGACATGACAGCTGCCGATCCAGCCGGTCTACAGCAACTGTCAGAGAAGTCAGAAGTCTGTTATGAACCGGACCAGCCGGTTACCATGAAGGAAGCCTATAAATAGGCAATCACAGTTTACAGAAGTTGTTGTTGATATAAGAATTACAAGTTGTTCTTTCAAGTAGTGAGAATAATTAAAGTGGTTGATCAGATTATTCAAGTAATCAGAAAAGTGAAACACAGAGGATCAATACAAGAAGATCTGGCAGTCTAACTGCAGATCTAAGAAGTTGGAGAGAGAGAGCTCCAATCAAGTATTCAGTCTTTGGAACTAAGGCTGAGAAGAAGGTATTCAGAATCATCTGGATCTCAAGAAGCAGAGGTCAAGGATCAACTGCAGAGGATTCAGACTAATTCAGTTCTACTCAAGAAGCTTTGAAGGAAGCTAAGTCAGTTTGGATCTAACTGAGTTCTTCCAAGAACTCTTCAAGAAACTCTCAACTCCTCTCTTATTTTCTGAGTTGTAGAGTTAGTTATTGTAATTCAATCTTAACTTGTAGGATCCATTGGATCTGAGAGAATTGTAAGCCTATATTATAAAGGCTGAGGGTAGGGCTTGGTTGCCTGAGTGTAGGAGTTGAAGAACTCTGAGTGTAGGCCTTAATTGGCTGAGTGTAGGCCTGGGTGGCTGAGTGTAGGCCTTTGTGGCTGAGTGTAAGGCTTTGGGCCTGAGGTGTAGGAACCTAGTTGGGTTCTGAGATAGTGGAGAAGATTGGCCGAATCTAGTACACTGCTAGATAGGCGAAGGGGGAAAGTGGATGTACCCAAAGATTGGGGAACCACTATAAATTTGTGTGTCTGCTGTGTTGTGCTGTGCTGTGGATTAACTGTTTATATTCTGTTATTACTGTTAGCTGTAGAAATCTGTGAGATAACTGATTTGCTGCCAACAGAGCTAGAAAAAGGTTTAGGTCACCTATTCACCCCCCCCCCCCCCCTCTAGGTGTTTAGGTACCATATCTTTCAAGTGGTATCAGAGCCAGGTTCCTCAAAAAGGACTAACTGTCTGAGGAGATCTAGTTTGGCAGATTCAGTGTAAGTCAGAACACAGTTTCAAGAAAATCAAGAAACATGGGTTCTTCAGAGAATCACAAGGAATTGGGTTCAATGAAACTGCCCATATGCAGAAAAGAGATTTTTGGAATCTGGAAAGAGAGGGTAAGGCTGTTCATGGAAGCCTCTGACCCTAGAATCTACATCACAGTCAAAGAGGGGCCATATGTGCCCATGAAGATCTCAGTATTGGATGCAAATCAGAGGACTCCAAAGGATTTCTCTGAGATGACCAAGGATGAAATTGTCCTAGCCACTATGGACAAAAGGGCACAAAACATAATAGTAAGTGCCATTGATGATGCAACTTTTCAGAACCTAATTCACTGTAAAACAGCAAAAGAAATGTGGGATACCCTCATTGTCTATATGGAAGGTTCTGAAGAAGTTAGGCAAGATAGAAAGTCCTTGCTTAATCAAGAGTATGAGAGCTTTAGGCAAGGAAGAGGAGATAGCATCACTGAATGCTACAAGAAGTTCTATAGAATTGTTAATGAACTCATGTCCTATGGAAGAGAGTTCACTAACTATGAATTGAATGATAAGTTCTTAAGGTCCCTAACCAAAGATTGGGACACCAAGATCTGTGCCATCAGAGAAATGGCAAAGTTGGGAGAAATTCCTCCTCCCACACTGTTTGGCAAGTTGCTGTCTTATGAGATGCAGCTGTCAGTGAGAAAAGAGGAGGAAAAATCAACAAGGACTGAGCACAGGGAAAGGACTGTTGCCTTCAAGTCAGAAGTACCTAGAAAGGGCAGGACTAAGTCATCAACTCCTCCTCCAGAGGTAGTTGAATCAGAATCAGATGAGTCTATTAGCACAAAGTCTACAAGCAGTGAAAGTGATGAAGACTTTGCTGCATTCACCAGACATTTTCAGAAATTCCTGAAGAAGAAACAGTGGAGGTCCAGACCTTCATTTTCCAAAGGGAAAGAAGTCCAGCATCAGGAGAAGAATCCTTCAAAGAAGGACAAGAAAAAGACAAAGACTAGCAAGGCAACTGGGTCTAAGATAGTGTGTTACTGCTGCAATAGACAGGGTCATGTTATTGCAGATTGTCCTGAGAGAAGAAAAGAATCCAGTGACAAAAAGAAGACTCACTTCAAAGGAAAGAAGGAGAAGTCCTTTGTTGCAAAGAATGAGAAGACTCTTTCAGACATTTCTTCTTCAGACACTGAGACAGATGCTGAAGCCTACATAGGGCTATTTGCTGAAGAAGAAGAAGAATTTATGCAGATCATGGAATCAATCTATGAACAAGAAGAGTGTCAGTGCCAAGGACTGATGACATTGACTGAAAGTACCAAAATCCTGGAGCAGCCAGGACCTAGTCAGGTACAAAGTCCAACTCAAAGTTCAGATTTCAGTTCTAGTTCAGAGTCAGATTCATCTTCATCAAGTGATGGAAGTGTTTCTGAATCTGAGGGAGATATTCATCAGCTCTTAGATGAATATAAAGTACTGTTGCAAGCCTATAAGAAAAGCAAGTCCCTTGCCAAAAGTCAGGCAAAGGAAATTGCTGATCTAAAGGCAGCTGCAACAGACTTTGAGAAGGAATTTGATCAAAAGCTCAATGAGGTAGCCAGGCTGAAACACATTACTGTGATTCAGATGGGAACTATCACTTATAAAAATGATCAAATTAAGTTACTGGAGATCAATCTCCAGAAGGAAAGAGAGCTTGTTGCTAGGTATTCAAAACCTAAATCAGTGCTACCCTTGATTGATGAATTTGTTCATCATAAAGGAAAGGCTGGATTGGGTTTTATTAAACCAGCTAGGACTGTTCAGGATCAGTCCAAGTCCAAGGGCAAAGCCCCAACATTCAACAAGCCTGCTGTAGTCAAGACAGCAAAGGTTGTACCTAAGCAAAGGTACAACAAGTTTGAATGCTGGTGCTGTGGCAAGATTGGCCATTTTGTAATGGACTGTTGGCACAATGCCAGTGCCAAGGTGAGTAGCAAGTTACCTGGTGGAAAGCCAACAGGTAGCTTTGTCAAGTTGCAAACTAACAATCACCAAGGACCCAAGTTTACTTTGGGTTCTAAGGTTCATTAATTTGTTTTGCAGGTGAATCCAAGTGGCCATACCCCAACATGGTACTTGGATAGTGGATGTTCCAGACATATGACTGGAACAAGGGGACTACTGAAGGACTACATTCCAATCAAAAATGGTCCTAAAGTGACCTTTGGTGGTTCTGAAAAAGGAATCATCAAAGGGTTTGGTAACATCTCTTCAAACCTTGTTACCATTACTCAAGTGGCTTATGTTAAAGGGTTGAAACACAACCTCATTAGTATAAGTCAGTTAAGTGATGTAGGGTATGACATCTCATTTGTTAAAAATGGTTGTCATATTAAGAGGTCAAGTGATCAAGAGATCATTTTGACAGGATATAGAAAGAGGAATGTCTACTGTTTAGACATTATGATTGAGAACAATGGTTCTCCTGTCTGTCTTGTAGCTGATGAGACAATCTCTCATTGTGTCAAGTGGCACAAGAGGCTAGCTCATCTTAACTACAAGACTATTAGCAAACTCTTTAGCAAAGAGTTAGTGAGGAATGGTCCTCAAGTTAAGTGTGTCAAAGATGACATTTGCTCAGCTTGTCAAAAGGGCAAGCAGACTAAATCCACCTTTAGAAGCTTAGACAACAAAGATGCTGTGAGGTGTTTATACCTCTTGCATATGGATCTATTTGGTCCAATGCCAGTTCACAGCTTAGGTAGGAAGGTCTATACCTTTGTAGTTGTTGATGACTACTCAAGGTTTTCCTGGGTGTTCTTCTTAAGGCAGAAATCTGAAACACCTAGTGTCTTCTATAGCTTTGTTAAGCAAATTCAGAATGAATTGAACTGTACAGTGGTCAAAATTAGAAGTGACCATGGTACTGAGTTTCAATCTGAAAGCATGACAAAACTGTGTGAAGATTTTGGGATATTTCAAGAATTCTCTTCACCTAGAACACCTCAGCAAAATGGCATTGCTGAAAGGAAGAATAGGACCTTGATAGAGGCAGGTAGGACCCTATTAAGTGATTCATCTCTGCCAGAGTATTTCTGGGCTGAAGCAGTTAACACTGCATGCCATGTGATAAATAGGGCTACCATCACTAAAAGGTTAAACAAGACCCCCTATGAAGTTGTGAAAGGCAGGAAACCAAACCTATCCTATTTCAGGATTTTTGGTTGCAAATGCTTCATACTTAACAATGGAAAGTCTTACTTAACTAAGTTTGCTGCCAAGTCCCAAGAGGGAGTGTTTGTTGGGTACATCAATAATAGTAAGGCTTATAGAGTCTACAACTTGACTACACAAGTTGTAGAGGAGTCTGTGCATGTAGTTTTTGATGAGACAAAACTAATTAACAATGAGTTGTCTAGCAATGTATGCAGCCCCACAGGTCTTACTAAGAAGATGGACAAGCTAACCATAGAAGATGTACCTGCTGCAAGACAGCAAGTAGAAGAAGATGGCTTATGTCCAGGGGGAGAACTACATGTACCAGGAGCTGAAGAAGTACAAGGAACTCAGCTTGATGAAGATGCTGAAGAAGTTCAACCAGGAGTAAGGATGCCTCCAGCCAACAGGCATCTAAGAGATCATCCAGTAGAGCTGATTATTGGAGATCCAAGACAAGGTGTTCAGACAAGGAGCAGAAATCAGAATGCTGTAGTATATTCAAGTTTTCTGTCTCAAATAGAACCAAAGAAATTTGAAGAAGCTATACAAGATCCACAGTGGACTGAAGCAATGCAGGAAGAACTTAATCAGTTCAAAAGGTGCAAGGTTTGGGACTTGGTTCCTAAACCTAAAGATCACAATGTGATAGGAACAAAGTGGATCTATAGGAATAAGTTAGATGAACAAGGAGTCATCATTAAGAATAAAGCAAGACTGGTTGCAAAAGGATATAGGCAAGAAGAAGGTATTGATTTTGATCAAACCTTTGCTCCAGTAGCCAGACTGGAAGCCATAAGGATGTTCTTGGCCTATGCAACCTATCAAGGATTCAAGGTATACCAAATGGATGTGAAGTCAGCATTCCTAAATGGTAATTTGAAAGAAGAAGTCTATGTGGAGCAGCCTGCAGGTTTTGTTGATCCAACTCTACCTCATTATGTCTATAGACTTAGGAAAGCATTATATGGGTTAAAACAAGCACCTAGAGCTTGGTATGAAACCCTATCTAGTTTCCTCATTGAGAACAAGTTCTCAATGGGGAAAATAGATAAGACTCTATTCCTTAGGGAATCTAGAGGCAAAGTCATACTTGTCCAAATATATGTAGATGACATTATATTTGGGTCTACTGAAAGTAGCCTTTGCAAAAAGTTTGCAAAGCTTATGCAAAGTCAATTTGAGATGAGTAGTATGGGAGAACTAAAGTTTTTCTTGGGTCTCCAAGTTAAACAGACTGAAAGTGGTCTATCCATATGTCAGTCCAAGTTCACCCTAGAACTCATAAGGAAGTATGGTATGGATTCATCCAGTACCATGAAGACTCCTATGGGATCAAGTATGTCTCTGAGCAAGGATGATGCAGGGAAACCTGTAGATGAAACCTTGTATAGAGGGATAGTTGGCTCCCTACTATACTTGACTGCAAGTAGGCCTGACATTATGTATGCTACATGTGTTTGTGCCAGGTATCAAGCCTGCCCTAAAGAGTCTCACTTGACTGCAGTCAAGAGAATCTTGAGATATCTAAAGGGCACTCCCTATCTAGGCCTCTGGTACCCTAAGAATGGAGATTTTGATCTAACAGGCTATTTAGATGCAGACTTTGCAGGATGCAAAGAAGATAGAAAGAGCACTACTGGATCCTGTCAATTCCTAGGTGGAAGACTCATTTCATGGAGTAGTAAGAAGCAAACCAGTGTGGCTATCTCCACAGCTGAGTCAGAATATGTAGCTGCAGGAAGTTGCTGTGCTCAACTTCTGTGGATTCAACATCAGCTAGAAGACTATGGATTTCAGGTAAGTAGAACTCCACTTTTCTGTGATTCTACAAGTGCTATTTCAATAGCTAATAATCCTGTATCACATAGTAGAACTAAACATATTGAGATTAAATATCACTTTCTTAGGGAGCATGTAGAAAGAAATGATATTGCACTTGAATATGTTAAAACTGATAATCAGATAGCTGATATGTTTACTAAGCCCTTAGAAGAAGCTAAGTTCAATAGGTTCAAAATTGAACTAGGTATGATAAACTTAGACTAAGTTTACAGAACTAAAAATTGGCTAAGTAAAAAGGTGTCGACACATAGACAAGTCTATGTCGACACAGAATAGTAAGTGTCGACACTTCAGGAAAATGGTGTCGACACATCTAGGAAGTTGGTGTCGACACTTCAGAATGGTAGTGTCGACACATGTCGAGTTGGTGTCGACACATTTAATGAGGTGTCGACACTTAAGTTTTACTCAGAATTTTCTAAGTAAAGTCTCGACTACATGTCGAGTAGTGTGGTGTCGACACTTAACCAAGTGTCGACACATAAAATCTGATGACTTAAACTTGTGTCGACACATGTGTGTCGAGACATTATAAGTCAGTGTCGACACTTATTGCCAGTGTCGACACATCTTTAGTAATCCATCCCGCCTGTTCGTCTTCAAACCAGAAAGGTATAAATAGGGTTCTGTCTTTGTTTGTCGACACGCTTTCAGAGTTTCGAGACCAAACTACTGTGTCGACATTTCTCTCTTCTAAAGACTAATTCTACAAACCCTAATGGCACCCAAGCTCGAGGAGAATGTCAATGAAGGCTATGAGCTGGTTCGTGGCGCATTCGACGATGGCGATCAAGAAATCAAATCGGTGATAACCCTAGTCACCGATTCTGGATTGGAGTACCTGGTTTCAGAATCAACCAAAATATGGAAGAAGGAAGTTCTCGAATTCCTTACTGGAGCTTCTGTAGATGACTCAGGTTACAGAATCAAATCAAGAGTGCATGGCACCAAGGTCAAGATTTCACCCAAATTGCTGAGAAAGGTACTTCAGCTACCTAAAATTCAAGAAGAAGAGGAAGTGACTACATCTAAGACCAAAGAAGCACTTACCTGGTGTGGTCTAGATCCTAAGCTGAAGATAGGATCTGTATTCAACAGGAGAGGAATGAATACCCAAGGAAAATTCCTATCAGAAATTGTGGGTAAAGTTATACTCAGCAAGACTGGAGGGCATGACAGGGTGTCAGCCTCCATGTTCAGTGTTATGACCAGAATTATCTTCAACCTCAAAACAGACTGGTCAATGGTTATCTTTGAGAAGATAAAGGAAAGTCTGAAGAAGCCCAATCTGGGCAGGATACTTAGTCTCTACCTGGCTGGTACAATACCAGAGGTAATGAGCACTGTTGCAGGTAGCAAAATCAACCACATGAGAAAAATGGACATGAGGATCTTCTCAAGGTGGGAAAGGGTGCTGTCAAAGGAACTGTCCACCCCTGAGAAACAAGTTTCTAAGAAAGATTCACCTCCAAAGAAGAAGAGGAAGATAGCTCCTGTGACACAAGAGTCCTCCAGCAGTTCAGGTAGTGAAGAACAAGTTGTTTTCACTCCTGATAGTCAAATAGAAGTGGCTGCAGAGAAGTCTCCTGCTCCTCAAGAGACAGCTGAAAGCCAGGGGGAGCCTCCAGCTGTAGAACAACCCTCTACACTGGAGAGTGAGCAAGCTACACTCATTATCCAAGAGGTACTTTCTGACCTCAATACTTTAGATTTTTCTGTAATAGATTCTGATTTGTCTGATGTCCATCAGCAAACTCAGCAAGCAAATCAAGAACCAGATGTTGTTCTCCAAGACACATCTGCTGTTGTGCAAAAAGTTCCTGATAAAGTAGTTGATGAACCCAACACTTCTCCTGCACAGTCACCTCCTGAATACACAATGGAAGAACTCTTTCTGAATTTAGATCAAGAGGATTTTGACATGGACAAGAATGCTGCTGCTGAAGAGAAAGGTGCTGCTGTTGAGGGGGAGAACTTGGAAGTTCAGGATGAGCCTTTAAGGCTAGACACTGAGAAGGCACTGGATGTGCAAGCTGAAAAACCATCAAGCCCTAAGGACAGGGTAAATATAGCCAGTACTTCAGAGTCTGAGGAAGATGAGACTGAACAAGCTAAAAAGAAGAAATTCTTTGTATTCAAAAGAAGGAGTCAGAGCTACAAGAAGGCTCTACAAACTGTTGCTCAACACTCTTTAGTCCAACAAGCTCCATCAACTGATTACAGTGGCTTAATGGTAGCAATGCAAGTTAAGCTGGATGAGCACAGGAGGGCTATAGAGAAGTATATTGATGAAGGCCACAAGTCTTTACAATTTGATTTAGCTCAAGATATAAAATCAATCAGGTTTGAGATGAACCTGAACAAGAAAGAGATGAATGAATGCTTCCACAAGGGTGGAAATGCAGTGGTATTTCTGGCAACTCATCAGGAAAAGATCAAGACTCAAGTAGATGATATAGCACTAAAGCAAGGCTATGTGCTGGAGAATCAATTAAGAATGAATGATAATTTAACTGCCTCCCACAATGCTATAGTCACTGAACTAAAGAATAAGACTGCTGAACCTTCAACATCATCTGCTGCTGCAAAGGCTGAATTTGATAAAGCTTTTCAAGATGAAATTGCTGCTGTCAAGACTGCCATCAAGGATTCACAGAAGGTCATTTCTGAACAGCTTACAAAGCTTAGACCTTATTTTAAGGATGGAATCAGGTACTTGGACAGCCAAATCAGGTTCCAGAAAGATGATGTAAGAGATCATGTTGCACAAGAAGTCATAAAGGGGGAGAGGGTGTTAGTCAAAGCAAGCTCAGACCATGCTAAGTGGATATAAAATTCCATCAGGGCTACCCTTGGATATCCTCCCCTGTGTGATGATGATAATGTTGCTGAATCAGGAATTCAAAGTGCATATCTTGGAGGTGAGCAACAGGAAGTAGCTCAAGTCATTTATCCACCTCCAGATTTTGAAATGATTCATGCAGATGTAAGCACCATGTATAGCCCAACTGCTGGAAAGTCCCATGTTGTTCTGGAAAAGGTTGTTCAACCTATAACAGCAACTATGCAAGAGGCTTTGGACAAAGAAGAAGAGACAAGGCTGTCAAAGAAGAAGTTTAGGGAATTAGCTGAGCAGAAGCCAGATTTTGAACAGTGGAGCCCTACTTCTAGGAACATCATTCTCACAGCCTGGAAAGCAGCCAAGGACAATGCTCATGAAAGGAACAAATGGTTTTCAGAAGCAGAATGGAGAAAGCATGAGATTAGGCAGGAAGCCATTGTCCAGTATAGAAGGAAGGCTAAGTTAGGAAAGCTACCTCCTACAGCTGTGGAGCCTAGCAAGTACTTTCCTAAGCCCTATCATTACTTTGAGAGACAGAAAATCAAGGCTGAAGAACTAAAGAAGAAGGACTCCAAAGGAAAGAAGACTGCTGATGCTGAGCCTGCTGCTGCTGCTGTAAAGGCCAAAGTACAAGCTGGGAAAGGAATTGTTATAAAAGAACCTGATCAGAATTAGACTAAGATTAGACTGAAGAATGTTGTAATCTGTTACATCTAAACATTTTTGTAAATCATTGAAAATGTATTAAAAACAATGTTTGAACAGTTTTTGATAAATATATTTCATGATTGTTCAGAAGAATGTGTCTAATTCTTGTTTGTTATGTAATGCTGAATGAGTATACATGTGTGCTTTATTACATGTTTAAGTTTACCCTGTTAACATATACCTGCTTTACATCATTCTCTAATTTTTAATTATGAGTGGTGTATATCATTGACTAAGGGTTATGACTTCTCCAAATAGGGGGAGATTGTTGGGTACATTGGTCAAATGTACCTGATTTGAAGAAGCCTCACCTAACTCAATGATATACATCATAATGTATTTGATGTTTGTTTGAGTTACTTGTGCAGGATAGGTATTCACTGGACTGAAGCTAAAAGTTTCTAAGTCCATGTGTCGACACCCAGAGGGAAAGTGTCGACACTTGAGAAAGCTTGTGTCGACACCCAGACAAGCAGTGTCGACACTTGGAATCATTGTGTCGACACCTGGGATGAAGAGTCGACACCAGACAGAAAGTGTCGACACTTGGAGCTGTGTCGACACTCAGTGAAGAAGTATGCAGAAAAGCTGTGTCGACACTTAGCAGAAGTGTCGACACCTAGAAGAGCTGAGTCTACATCAGAAAGTGTCGACACTTGGAGTTGTGTCGACACTCAGCAAAATTCTGCAGAGACTAAGGACAAGTGTCGACACTCAACACAATGTGTCGACACTCAATCAGCAGAGTCAACATATGAAGAATGTGTCGACACTCAGCACAATGTGTCGACACACAACAAGAAGAGTCAACACTTAAAGAAAGTGTCGACACTCAGCACAATGTGTCGACACACAACAAGAAGAGTCAACACTTAAAGAAAGTGTCGACACCCAGCACAATGTGTCGACACTTAGTTGAAGACTCTACACTTGAAGAAGTGTCGACACAAGGAGCTGTGTCGACACTTAGCAAAGAACAGAAAAGTTTACAAAATATTCTAAGTACAAGTGTCGACACTAAGGGAATGTGTCGACACTCAGCTGAATAAACAAAATTGAAGACTTGTGTCGACACCAAGAAGCAGTGTCGACACTTGACAGTTTCAACACATAAAGATGTGTCGACACAAAGGAGATGTGTCAACACTTAGAAGAATACAGTTAAAGAATGAAGAACAAGTACTTGTGTCGACACTCAATTTCAGTGTCGACACATGCAGAAGAATCTGTGTCGAGACATACAAGGAATTGTGTCGACACCTTGTAGACTTGTGTCGACACTTACACAGCATGTGTCGACACTTAGTCTATAAGTGTCGACACTTAAGAACAGAAAGTCTCGACACTATCTGACAGTTAGAGAATTTCAAGAAGTGACTGGTTGACATGACAGCTGCCGATCCAGCCGGTCTACAGCAACTGTCAGAGAAGTCAGAAGTCTGTTATGAACCGGACCAGCCGGTTACCATGAAGGAAGCCTATAAATAGGCACTCACAGTTTACAGAAGTTGTTGTTGATATAAGAATTACAAGTTGTTCTTTCAAGTAGTGAGAATAATTAAAGTGGTTGATCAGATTATTCAAGTAATCAGAAAAGTGAAACACAGAGGATCAATACAAGAAGATCTGGCAGTCTAACTGCAGATCTAAGAAGTTGGAGAGAGAGAGCTCCAATCAAGTATTCAGTCTTTGGAACTAAGGCTGAGAAGAAGGATTCAGAATCATCTGGATCTCAAGAAGCAGAGGTCAAGGATCAACTGCAGAGGATTCAGACTAATTCAGTTCTACTCAAGAAGCTTTGAAGGAAGCTAAGTCAGTTTGGATCTAACTGAGTTCTTCCAAGAACTCTTCAAGAAACTCTCAACTCCTCTCTTATTTTCTGAGTTGTAGAGTTAGTTATTGTAATTCAATCTTAACTTGTAGGATCCATTGGATCTGAGAGAATTGTAAGCCTATATTATAAAGTCTGAGGGTAGGGCTTGGTTGCCTGAGTGTAGGAGTTGAAGAACTCTGAGTGTAGGCCTTAATTGGCTGAGTGTAGGCCTGGGTGGCTGAGTGTAGGCCTTTGTGGCTGAGTGTAAGGCTTTGGGCCTGAGGTGTAGGAACCTAGTTGGGTTCTGAGATAGTGGAGAAGATTGGCCGAATCTAGTACACTGCTAGATAGGTGAAGGGGGAAAGTGGATGTACCCAAAGATTGGGGAACCACTATAAATTTGTGTGTCTGCTGTGTTGTGCTGTGCTGTGGATTAACTGTTTATATTCTGTTATTACTGTTAGCTGTAGAAATCTGTGAGATAACTGATTTGCTGCCAACAGAGCTAGAAAAAGGTTTAGGTCACCTATTCACCCCCCCCCCCCTCTAGGTGTTTAGGTACCATATCTTTCAGCGCTTACGCTATTACTTCAACAAAAATAAAAAAAAAATTCCTTTCTCTATTTTCTTCTTCAAGTTTTTATTTCCCTTCTTCTTTTTTTTCTTTCCTCCATTCTCCCTCTAATTTTCTTAGTGCATGACCCGCACGAATCCGTCGCTACTTGTTGATTTGGACCCAGAAATCGAACGCTCCTTTCGAGAAACTTACGATTCAGTGGTTCCACTTCTCAAACAGCGGTTGAGGATTCTGACGGTGATTGTAACTTCAACTCCGAAATGGGAGATCCCAACCCAGGAATGGCTCAGCAAAGGACCATGTCCGATTATGCCCGACCCAACCTGGAGGGGACTGAAACAACTATTGTTCTACCTGCGATTGCGAACAATAACTTTGAGCTTAAGCCTAGCATCATACAAATGGTGCAGCAATATGTACAGTTCGACGGATTACAAGATGAAGATCTGAACTTGCATATTGCCAATTTTCTTGAAATCTGTGACACCTTTAAGATAAATGGTATCTCAGATGATGCTATAAGGCTAAGACTTTTCCCCTTCTCCTTAAGAACTAAAGCCAAACAGTGGTTGAGTTCTCTTCCAAGAGGCTCAATCACTGCTTGGAACATTTTAGTCGATAAATTTCTTGCTAGATATTTCCCTCCCGCTAAAACTGCTAAGTTAAGAAATGATATAACTTCTTATTCTCAAATTGCTTCTAAGACCCTCTATGACACTTGGGAGACGTTCAAAGAACTTTTGAGAAGATGCCCTCATCATGCTCTGCCTGTATGGTTACAGGTTCAGACATTTTACAATGGGTTAAATCAAGAAACTAATCAAATGATAGATGCTGCTTCCGCTGGTTCTTTGGACCGCAAAACTCCGGAAGTCGCTCTTGAGCTTATCGAGGACATGGCGATGAACACTTATCAGTGGAATTCGTGTAGGACTCGCCCATCTAAACCTGCAGGTATCTATGAAGTGGACTCGGTTTCACAACTGGCATTGCAAGTGGAAATGTTGAACAAGAAGATTTCGGAGATGACTGCTTCCTCCGCCGCTAAGGTATATGAAAATGTGAATGCTGCTGCTGCCGAGCAGGTGAATTATCTGGGGAACATACCCAGGCCTGCTCAAAATAATTCTGCCAATAATTTTTTTGCTTTTTCTAATTTTTCTGCACCTCCTGGTTTTAATTCTTCTTCGAACTCTTATAATCCTGGATGGCGTAACCATCCTAATTTTTCTTGGAGTAACCCTACTAATGTTGCACGCCCACCACACGATTTCACTCCACCACCACCACAATTTCAAAACCAAAATTTTCAAAAAACTCCATCTTTGGAGGAAATACTTTCTAAATATATAAGCTCGAATGATGGTACCATTAGAAGTCTATCTGGCTCCGTGAAAAATTTATAGAACCAGGTCGGTCAACTTGCCAAGGTCATCTCCGAGAGGCCACCCGGGGCTCTTCCCTCAAACACTAAACCTAACCCAAGGGAGCACGTGAATGCGATTTCCCTTTGGAGCGGTAAAGTTATTAACGAGCCCACCACAATGGAAGAGCCAGAGGTGATTGTCTCTCCTACTGCTGAAAATATTATCGTTACGGAATCAAATGATAAAATTTTTGAAAAAGAAAAAGACAAATCTAATTTTGAAAAAGAAAAGCCTATTTTTGAAAAAGAAGTTAACGATTTTCAAAATGATGCTCCGACAATTATAAAGGTATTTCAGCCACCTCCTTATCCGGCTAGGCTTAGGAAAGAAAAATTAGATGATCAATATTCACGCTTTCTTGAAATGTTTAAACAAATTCATATAAATTTGCCATTTGACGAAGCCATTAGCCAAATGCCGAAATACGCCAAATATCTCAAGGATTTATTAACGAATAAAAAGAAATTGGAAAATCTTTCTCACGTAACGTTAAATGAAGAGTGCTCGGCGGTCGTTAAAAACTCTAACTTGCCTAAAAAATACACGATCCTGGTAGTTTTTCAATTCCTTGCGTTTTTGGTGATCTTTTTATAAAACATGCGCTAGCAGATCTAGGGGCGAGCATCAACTTGATGCCTTTTTCATTGTTTAAAAAGCTAGGATTTGGCACTCTCATCCCTACGCGTATGAGTATTCAATTGGCTGATCGATCGATTAAGTATCCGTTAGGTATCGTTGAGGATGTGCTAGTGAAGGTCGACAAATTCATCTTCCCGGTGGATTTTGTCATTCTCGATATTGAAGAGGACGTCGTGGTCCCTCTTATCCTTGGTCGTCCCTTCCTAGCCACCGCTCGAGCAATCATAAATGTGAGTGATGGAAGACTTTCTCTGTGTGTGGGAGATGAAGAGGTTACTTTTGATATTAATCAATCTATGAGAAATTCTTTGCAAAATGATGACTCTTGTTTTTTTATTGATGACTTAAAAGAAGACTCCTATATTTCTCCAAATGATTTTTCGTCTTCTTTTTCTAAACTTTCTCCAAATGTTTTTAAAAATACGGTTATGTCCATGCAAACAAATTTTGAAAATGAAACTATTTTTAAACAAAAGAATCTTGAAAATCTCATTTTTGAAGAAGACAAAAATCTGAAAAATTCATATGCAAAATCACCCGATCCTGAAACGAAAGTCGATCACGATAAGAACTTGGGCCAACATAAAATTTTTAAACCTGGCGATCAAGTTCTTTTTAATTCACGCTTACGTACTTTCTTCGGACACATTAACTCTCGATGGTCTGGACCATTTACGGTCAAGGAAGTTTATCCTTATGGAACTGTATTGCTTTCGCACCCCGATAAGGGTGATTTTAAAGTGAATGGGCATAGACTTAAACTTTATTTTTCTAATGATTCTGTGTCTCCTGCAACGGAGGATCTTGTCTTGGACTCTTGAATGATTATCTTGTTGTAGAACATTTTTATTTTTTGGACTTATTATTCTTCCTTATTGTTATGAAACTTTTAATTTTATTCGGACTTTCAATTGTTGTAATAAAGAACAATCTTGGGCACCTGCCCACGGACTATATTTTTTCTGCTTTTATTTTGCTCTTCATTCCGGAGGCCAACCAAGCAAGTTCGTGACCGCTGATCCAACATTGCTGATATAAAGATGGATCAAGTCAAACCTGCTGACGATCCAGTGCACTAAAAAGCAAGCATGGGGGAGCGACATCCGCCTTCATCTCACAAACCCGGGGAAGTCCTGTTTTTTTTATTTTCTGCATTTTTCTCTCCTTCTCAGTCTCCTTCTCATTTTTCTTTTTGTTTCTTTCATTGAGGATAATGAAAAATCTAAGCTTGGGGGAGGGTTTAGTTAGTTTCTCTTTTTCCTTTTTCTTTCAAAAAAAAAATTTTCTAAACAAATTAGCCTAGTTTTGTTAAGTATTTTTTAGTATTGCTTTTATTTTAGCCTTTTCAAAAATAAAAAAAAAAAAAAAACTATAAAAAAAACAAAAATCCAAAAAAAAATGCTAAAATATATTTGAAAAACAAAATCTAAAATTATTTTCTATCTTTATTTTTATGTTGCTTCTAGTGATGTGTAGGCCCGTGCGGTTCCTTAGTTCTATTTAGATTTCTTTGAATTGGTTTTCTAAATTTATCAGTTTAACATAGCTTAGTTTTACTAGTTTCTTTTTCTTAAATATAGGTATCCGATTTTTACGTCTTAAGTTAGCAATTTGTAGTTATGTCTTTTTATTCGGTTAGTTGCTTACGAATGGTTGCTAGGTAATGTTATCTCTTTTTTCATTTGCGGGGTAGTCTTTCTTGGTGTCTAGAACTTATCCCTAGCGACTCTCGAAACATTTGCGTCGTTTTTACGTACTTAAGAAATGATTTAGGCCACCCTTTGACTAGTTTGAGCTTTTCTTGCCCACCAACAAATTTACCATTGCAAAACAATTTTTGGGCCTTTTTCCATGTTTCTTTGTTTTTAGCTCCGCCTTTCATTTCATCATTTCACCAAAGCCAAATGTCTTTCCCATTTCACACTAAACTTTGAGCTTAAATATCATTTTTTGTGAAGGGTTATATCTTTGAAATGAAAAGGAGTGTTTAAAGCTTATTTTTGGAGCTTTCCTTAAAAAGTTATTAAAGAAGAAAAAATTATTATTATCAAAAAAAAATGTGAAATCAATCAAAAAGAAAAAAAATGAAGTTTATTTGGGGCCAATTTATGTAAAAAAAAGTTCATGGCCTTTGTTTGTTAGTTTGATTTGGAAAATGATGTACTTGTCATTTCTCATTTCTCTTCATGTTTTTATTTTTGAGCTCAACCTTGGTTTAGTGTTTAAGCCCTCATGTTTATCCTTGTTTTCATTTCCTAATCATTTACCTAAGCCAAGTTTTAACGCCTACTAGAAGTCCTATTAATCTTTAGAACGTAAATTCGCATAGTGGAGAGAGTGTGAACGGACAAGCCTATGGCCACCATCATTGATGGATTTCTTTGGAGGTTATCCTGAGGTGATTTAGGGTTAATTGTTATTCTAGCAACCTAGTAGTTCGTTAATGCGCCGTCTATTTAGAACTTCTACTTTTGCTTTTATTAATTTCATTAATTTTGGATGCCTTGTTTTAAGATTTAGAAATGTGTAAATTTTCTTTATATTCTAATGATATTTTTAGGTCTCCACTTTCAAGTTTTCTATTGTGCACTTCTCACCCCACTAGTTGTTAACATAGGAATTAGGATAGTTTAATTTTTCATGTTTTGTTTTTCTTAATTATGCAACCTACATCTTCTTTGTTTTCATTCCCTAGTTCTTTAAGTTTTATTTGCTTGAGGGCAAGCAAATACTCTAACATGGGGGAATTTGATGACTACTTTTAGTCATCATCTTTAGTATAGTTTAGTTTATGAAATTCCTAAGTTAATTGGTATTTTTGCTTACTTTATTCTTGTTATGCTTACTTTCATATCTTATTTGTTTATTATAAATATATTTTTTTATGTTATGTTTTGTTTATGTTATGTTCAATCTTATTTTTATTTTATAGGTATGTTATAATAATTAATGTTTTGATAAAAAAATATGTGTCTAATTTGTTATGTTTTATGTTGTTGTGCAGCCCACATGATGCAGCCCGACCACTACATAATGAAACCCAATTGGAGCAGCCCTCTTCCACCAAAACAGCCCACATGATGCAGCCCGGCCACTACATAATGCAACCCAATTGGAGAAGCCCTCTTCCACCAAAACAGCCCACATGGTGCAGCCCGGCCACTTATGGTGCAGCCCCTCTACATGATGCAGCCCCCTACATGCAGCCCTTGAAGTTTGGAGCAGCCCGGCCCTTTTCCTTGAAGCCTACATGATGCATTCAGCCCCTCTTCAAGCTTCCCAAGCCCATATAGTGCAGCCCACTTCATCCAAGCATGTGGCCGGCCACTCATTTTCCCCCTCCCTCATCATTTATTGCATTCATGCAATCTCTCATTCATATGGCCGGCCACCCCTCTTTCTCTCCCTCTTTTATTTCTTTTTTTCCTATATTTAATCCACATTCATGCATATCCTCTCTCTCTCCCCTCCTCATTAATTTCCAAATGCATGAATCCCCCACTTCCCATGGCCGGCCACACTCTTTCCTCCTCTTTTATTTCTGGTTTTTATTATTCTACATTCAACCCCTCTCTCTCTCTCTCTTTCTTTAATTCTTATTCATTCACCCTTTTTTATTTTATATTTTCCAAATCATTCCCTTAAAGTCCATGCATTGAACCCACCTCTTTCTCTCCACCTAATTAAATATCATGCATGAATTCTCTCCACCTCATTTAATGCCATACATGAACTTCTCTCCCTCTACATGGCTGGCCACCCCCCTTGGCCTCCTCCTCTTCATTCCCATCTAGAATCTTCCCTCCTCATCTATAAAAGGGCACAATGGTCTCATGCTTTGAAGGGAGATTTTTGGAGAGAGTGAATTTTATCTTTGTAAGCAATTTATGTTAACAAGTTTAGGGAAGTTTTGGAGTTGAGTTGTAGGAGAGCAAAAGAGTTAGTGCGTTGTTATTTTCTTTTCGTTATTGTTATAGTCTTTTCATTATTGTAACCCTTTTCTTTCAATATTGTCCTTTTTAAATATTGTGTTCTCTTTTATTTTTGCAAGTAATGAAAATGAATTTCTTTCATCCCACTTTGATTTCAATTTCCATTATGCGTAGCTAATTTTCTTTAGCGTTCGATCGTGAGGATCCATAAAATGAGATGAGGGTTTCTTTTATTCCATAGTTTTATTTTTGTCTAAATCACATTCGATCCTTCTTTGATTTTTTATTTTGTCGACTCCGCATTTCCGGTATACGGTAGTAGGCTTGGGATCTCATATTTGAGTAGCCGAGAGGCTCATGAATGTGAAAGATCACTCAAAGAAGGAAGGAGTTGAACGCAACCCTAGAGATAGGATGACGTAAATCTTCCGGATTGGAGTCAAATCCAATAGTGCGGGTCACCTCGATAATGCGGCTTTAGGCCTTCTTGACTTGAAAGAGATTTCGGTCAAAACGTCTATAAGTCAGGGGATTTAATTCTCTAGCGATATTATTTCCTAATTTCGGATCCGTCACGGTCGAGTATGATTTGCAAATTTAAAACTATGCCTTTTCATCCCTCTCATTTCATTTTATGGTGAATCTTCGATCGAATGCTAGCTTTTTATTATAAAGTTTTTCGTCTAAAAAATTGTCTTTCATTTTAGTTTAAAAATTCTCAAAATCCACTTTTTTCGGTAGGATAATAGTTCAAGCGTGAGTAGCAGTACTTGACAACCCCGTGTTTAAATACGACCTTGATACTACAATTCGACAGGTACACTTGCCTGTTCGGGTTTTAGCCCATCATATACCTTGGCTTGTCATGCCCTCTGGAAGACTTTTTCCTGAAATCCTTCCTGGACATTTTGTAGAATCTTTTGGCCAGTAGGCTTAGCAGCTCCTCATTGCATCTGACTTTATCTTCAGGCTGATCTTCAATGGCTTTGAAAGCTATTGACTTCTCTTTTCTGACTGCTGGTGAAGCAGCCTTCTGCTCGTCTTCTCTATTCTTGATGAGCAGCTCATAAGATTTGAGCTTGCCCAAGGAGCTTCAGTTGTGATCTCATTTAGGCTTCTGTCATAATTGATTGGCCAGATCCTTGAGTCCCAAGTGCTTGGGAAGCACATTAGGATTTTATCATTTAGCTCAGTCAATGAGATCTCCTTGTCCAAAGTTTTTCAGCTCATTGACTATGAGACTGAGTCTATTATATATGTTTGCTACTGACTCAGCTTCTCCTTTCTTGAAATTCTCATACTAGGTTATGAGATGAGATCTTCTGTCTTTTCTCTCATCAGTAGATCCTGAGATTATCTCAGATAACTTGTCCCAGATGTCCTTTGCTGAGTTGCATTCAGCTACCTTTTGGAATATCTCATCAGACATAGTTTGGGCTAGAATGTTCATAGCTTTTGCATCAGCCAATTTCCATTTCTTTATTTTTGCATCTGTTCCTGAAGGAGGTGGAACAACACTTGTATTTGTATTCTCTGGAGGTCTTGGACACACTGTCAAAACCGAATTGAAAATGTCCTCATCAATAGAGTTCATGTATAGTCTAATCATTGCCTTCCAAAGTGCAAACTTAGATAGATTGCACACTGGAGGTCTGGTGCTAGCATAATCTTTGTTTTGGGCCATGTTTTGTGGAGAAATAATTCTAATAACAAAATCAAAACAAGCAGATCTAACTAGAGGGATCTTTGGGTTCATGTGTTAGCCTGTACAACCACTGAGGTGTGGTATTTTTAACGAACCTTGCTTTGATACCAATTGAAAGTGCAAGTTAGATCTGATATACTCTAGAGGGGGGTTGAATAGAGTACGGTGCTTGCTAAAAAATATTACAACAGTTGTTGTATTCCTAAGTGAATAGGGAAGCAAATGAACTACAGCAACTATCTAAACACAGAGCAATCACAAACCACAGCCAGAAAACAAAATAAAGTAAGCAACCAGATGACATAAGGAGCTATAGTGGTTCCCCAATCAATCTGGGTACATCCACTCTTCTACCACCATAGGTAGGAATCCACTGCAGGATGAGTTGATCAGGTGTCCTGTGCACCAATGGGTCTTGATCAGGTCCCCAAAAACCAAACCCTCAAGTCTTTTGGAAGGAGACTGATGCTATAGATCACGGCAGTGAACCGGTCGCACAAGTAATATAAAATGGGGGTTTTCCCAAGTATCGATCTCACAAGGAACACAGTAAGGTGGAGTTAATTTCGAGGAGGACTTGAGATTGAAGTCCTCAGGTTGGAGCTAACTAAGGGGGGTTTTGGATTGCGGATAAAGAAAATAAAACACTATCAACTACTCCTATGCAACACCGCTATGTGATGCTTCGCCAGGCGGGATGGAAGACTAGTCGGGCCGCTATGCACCGAATCACTAGGCGGATGGACGAGAAGGCTAGACGATGAGGTGGTGAGAATGGCGGAATGAGGGTCGTAAGCACCTCTTCGCTACGCACGCCACTAGCAACTGCTAGTGCGACAAGGGTGGATGGATGGTGGATGGACTATGGCACACCTCAAGTAAATAACGAAAATATACAAAATCACATAGACATGATTGAATATAAAAGTTTTACAAACTAAGCATTCTTCATCAATATAAATAAATTTAAACACCAATATTCAACAATAAAGCAAGTACAAGTCAAGAGATCGACCGAATCTGAAGTCTTGCTGAGGATTCATGGTTGGAATCGTCCGGTTGTCATTCCGCGTCCAAGCTCGGTCCTCAACTGCTTCCGGGGTAGAGAAGGGCTGTCACCACCTTCCAATGGCCCGTCTTCTTCGTCTCACGATAGCGGACGAAGTTTGCTAGCTTTCCTTTGCTTGATGGCTATGGCGTCAAAACTCTACTTGAAGCTCACAGATGAAGGAGGAGGCCGAGAGGAAGCTCCGACTTGGATTTGGCGGTGAAAGCTTGCCCAGAGCATCTCCATAGGGTGGAAGATGAAGGGGAACGGTGGAGAAAGAGGAAAACGGCGGAGGAGGCGAGCGATCTGCAGATCTTCGTGCGGGTCTCTGGATTAGGGCGAGACCTGCACTATTTATACAAAAGCAGAATTGAACAATGCGCACGATCACAGGAGCACGACCAGTGGTCGTACGCGCTATGTCCTGTGCTCGTGCGCACTGGCATGGAATATCAGGAAGAAGAACTGGGATAATGTGCACGAGAAGTGGCGCACGACCAGTGGTCGTGCGCACTAAGTCCAATGATCGTGCGATTACCCAGACAGGACTCCAGAAATGAGGAATCAATGCACATGATCAGTGGCGCACGACCGGTGGTCGTGCGCAATATGTCCAGTGGTCGTGCGCTTACCCCAGGCTGATTCGGGAAAACAAAGAGTAGTGCGCAAGATCGGGGGCGCACGACCAGTGGTCGTGCGCATTAGATCCCATGATCGTGCGCAGTATTCCTGTTTCACAACCATCCCGGAACACGCACACGACCCCTGTACCGAAAGGAAAAACCAATCACTGATATGTGCAGACATTCCAGACAATAACAAAAAGGAGTACAGACTAAAAGAATTACACAAAACACAACCACGAGCATAAATGTGCACTTCCTATGGAAATAAAGACAGGATGAAATATATATGATAATGAACTAAAAGTGAAGTGCAACCGTGTGAAAACTAGCCCAGATGAGTCCAAAAATAGGTATAAAACATGGACTCATCACACCCCCAGACTTAACTGTTTGCGCGTCCCGAGCAAACAAAAATCTAAGCAGAAAGGGAAAAATACTTGTTAACAAAGAAATTGCGATACGAAGTACCATGCGAAGTCGCATGCTCGCGCACGTAAAAATATAATAGAAGAAATTTCTAAGTATACAAAATAGTTTATACTTTTCACAATGCGTATCAAAATTTTATTATTACTCAAAAATAGAATCACGGTGAATCATCCGGTCATGCGTAGGGAGAAAGTAGACGAAACGCTAGGCGAGCATTGCCAAAGATCAGGGCTCGGGATAACCTCCAAAGGAATCCACCAATGTCGGTGACCATATGCTTGCCTTTTCGCATTCTCTCCACGGCACTGGTTTGATTCACACACGAATCAGTAGGACTTTAGGTGAAGAGATGGGGCTTGGGTTTCGGTGAGGTAAACAAGGATAAACAAGAAGGCTATGCACCTAACCCAAATGAGCTAGTATAAAAATGAATCCCTCTACTAAGCACAATACACGCGGGTACACCACACCCCCAAACTTAAGTTTTAACAAATGGGTGTGTGCACCGCCTACTCCAAATATAATCACTTTTCCAAAATGATTTTCAATTTTACTTTTCCTTTTCACTTTTTTTTCTTTTTCTTTACAAATATTTTTCTTTTTCTTTTTCTTCATTTTATTTTCATAATTCAGCAAATATAACATTGGAGCACATCCACATAATCATAAGTAAAATCACCACATCACATACCAACATAAAAATGTAAACACTAAAGCACAACTTGGGTGTGCGACTAGGATTGGCTATGAGGCTTTGGTTACTGAAGGTGGAGCTGAATCAAAAGAAGGGTAGGCATAACGGGGCTAGCGAGGACAAGACGTTACGAACGGTACAAAGCTCAATCGGGCCAAAATGATGGACTACATCACGCTCATGCATGACTAACCTATACCCATGCTTCAAGAATAGCTTGGGGCAAGTTCTTAGCCAACGAGAAAGACTATCCACCCTCCAGACTCGAGCAATACAAAACTAACGACCTTCTACACACATCCCTAAGCTACCGTCGGATTCACACCGGATTCACCAACTTTTGAGTAGAATAAAAAGTCTTTACGCAAATAGAAAGATATAAAACTATAAGCATACAGAAAAATTAAATCTACTCGAATTTCTACATGAGACAAGAGCAGTTGACTAGAAACACAACAAGGCCAACATTTTACTCCGTCTCACAATCCTATGTCATCACCATAATTTTCCCAAATCTAACGAAGAAATGAGTTTAACTCGCAACATGCAAAAAGCTAAGCACGCGCTCATGTGGGTGCAGTGGTGTGTGATGCAATGAACTAATCAAAATAAAACAATAAAGGCTTCTAGTATGCACATGAGATGTGCACGTGCAAAAGGTAACAGATCTCTCCCCCCCAGACTTAAACTAAGCAAAACAGCACATAATAGAGAAATTAAAATCATAAAAAGCTAAGGGAAGAGGTTACCCAATGCTCAGCTTGTGAGCATACCAGAAGACGCGTGGACACCAAAGCAGGTCCGCCATACGAAGAATCAGAACCCTGCCAATGCAATTTTCCAAACATACCTACAGGGGTGAGCTCCGCAAAAACAAAACAAAAATATACAAACTACAAAGAAATACTAAAACAATCTAGGCATGAAAAATAAAATGCAGAAAATGAAAGATAAGTACTGGGGTTACTGTCATCCCAGCACGACTTATTCAATTCTAAACAGTTCTAGCTTATACGCCTATGAAATAATAAGCGCACAGGTAACTGTTCCAATATCCGTTTCGGTAACGGGTACCGATACGGTGATAGAGCAGTTACCCCTCTGCCTAAATAATCATACCTGCTCCTCGCAGGCAGAGGAAATAGAAAGTAGGATGAGGAGGAGGCCTGGTCCTCACTCATCTCACCACAAAAAAAATCCTTGCCTAGCAAGGTATCGTCTATCACAGGCCCGCAGGAGGCGATGGCAACGGTATGAGCACAAAGCTCATCATCATCCCAACGTACCTGTGGAGACTCATCCTGCACAGGCTCAGATAAAGAAGGCGGATCAAGTAATAAAAGAGAAGAAGAACTAAAATAATCAGAAATAGGGAGAGTGATCCCGGTGTCACTCTCAGCAGGAACCAAGCAGAGATCACTGTCGGTGTCATATGAGTCGTATCGAGGGGAATCCGAGAACTCAAGGTCCGCGGTGGTAAGTGGAACGGCCTCATCCAATAAGGAGGTGCAAACCTCCACATCAGAAAGAGGGTATTCCTCATCCCACCGGGGTGCGTAAAAATGTTCCGAAGATCCACCGTCTCCGTCGGAGATAGAGGAATCATCATCCCACTTCGGCGCAACCTCAGGCACCGAATCATCAACAAGTACGGTATCATCAACCGACTCACAAGAAAAAGGAATAGGACAATCCGGCAAAAATTGCGGAGGGGCAGGGCTGCTCTCAAAATCAAGCACTAAATGAGCAGGTCCCATCGCAAAATCATTCGTTGACGCCACCCCGTCGACAACCGGAACAATCTCATCGTCCCATACAGGAGCGTCCATGAGTTCCTGCTCCACTTTTTGTTGGCTAACACTAGAGTGATCATCATCACTCAAGGAAAGCTCGTAAAAAGAGCTGTATGCGGCAAGAGATTCTTCGGTAATCTCAACGGGTAGAGAATGAGCAAAGTGCGTTATGTCAGTGTATGGGCCAGGCAACACCCTGGTAGGCTTGTCCACAACAGTCTTCCGCGAACGGGAGGTTGTTGGGAACACGCCCTCAGAGGGAGAAGTCTTGCACAAACGAGGGCAATCCTTCAACATGTGGCCCACACCTTGACATAACAAACACCGAATGCAATGCTCGGCATTCATAGCAGCAATGGCATCGATGGATTGGCGCAAAGTGTCAAGGATACGGCACTCAGCATCAGGATCCATCACGAATAAAAATAATTGCTGAAAAAGTGATAAACAGCTAAAATGAAAATAGCACGGATCTGCGATCTAAATCAAAAATCAGAAAAGGGGAAAAAGAAATAAGCAAAATAAAAATTCTAATAACAAAAGAAAATAAAAAAATGATATGCACAAATGGAAAAGGGCTTCAATCTATAATCTCCCTCTCCAAAAACTCACACGACTGTGTTCCCCGACAGCGGCGCCAAAAACTTGATGCTATAGATCACGGCAGTGAACCGGTCGCACAAGTAATATAAAATGGGGGTTTTCCGAAGTATCGATCTCACAAGGAACACAGTAAGGTGGAGTTAATTTCGAGGAGGACTTGAGATTGAAGTCCTCAGGTCGGATCTAACTAAGGGGGGTTTTGGATTGCAGATAAAGAAAATAAAACACTATCAACTACTCCTATGCAACGCCGCTATGCGATGCTTCGCCAGGCGGGATGGAAGACTAGTCGGGCCGCTATGCACCGAATCACTAGGCGGATGGACGAGAAGGCTAGCGGATGAGGTGGTGAGAATGGCGGAATGAGGGTCGTAAGCACCTCTTCGCTACGCACGCCACTAACAACTGCTAGTGCGGCAAGGGTGGATGGATGGTGGATGGACTATGGCACACCTCAAGTAAATAACGAAAATACACAAAATCACATAGACATGATTGAATATAAACGTTTTACAAACTAAGCATTCTTCATCAATATAAATAAAGTTAAACACCAATATTCAACAATAAAGCAAGTACAAGTCAAGAGATCGACCGAATCTGAAGTCTTGCTGAGGATTCACGGTTGGAATCGTCGGGTTGTCATTCCGCGTCCAAGCTCGGTCCTCAACTGGTTCCGGGGGAGAGAAGGGCTGTCACCACCTTCCAATGGCCCGTCTTCTTCATCTCACGATAGCGGACGAAGTTTGCTAGCTTTCCTTTGCTTGATGCTATGGCGTCAAAACTCTACTTGAAGCTCACGGATGAAGGAGGAGGCCGAGAGGAAGCTCCGACTTGGATTTGGCGGTGAAAGCTTGCCCGGAGCACCTCCCTAGGGTGGAAGATGAAGGGGAACGGTGGAGAAAGCGGAAAATGGCGGAGGAGGCGAGCGATCTGCAGATCTTCGTGCGGGTCTCTGGATTAGGGCGAGACCTGCACTATTTATACAAAAGCAGAATTGAACAATGCGCAGGATCACAGGCGCATGACCAGTGGTCGTGCGCACTATGTCCTGTGCTCGTGCGAACTGGCATGGAATATCAGGAAGAAGAACTGGGATAATACGCATGAGAAGTGGCGCACGACCAGTGGTCGTGCGCACTAAGTCCAATGATCGTGCGATTAGCCAGACATGACTCCAGAAATGAGGAATCAATGCACACGATCAGTGGCGCACGACCGGTGGTCGTGCGTAATATGTCCAGTGGTCGTGCGCTTACCCCAGGCTGATTCGGGAAAACAAAGAGTAGTGCGCACTATCGGGGGCGCACGACCAGTGGTCGTGCGCATTAGATCCCATGATCGTGTGTAGTATTCCTGTTTCACAACCATCCCGGAACACGCACACGACCCCTGTACCGAAAGGAAAAACCAATCACTAATATGTGCAGACATTCCAGATAATAACAAAAAGGAGTACAGACTAAAAGAATTACACAAAACACAACCACGGGCATAAATGTGCACTTCCTATGGAAATAAAGACAGGATGAAATGTATATGATAATGAACTAAAAGTGAAGTGCAACCGTGTGAAAACTAGCCCAGATGAGTCCGAAAATAGGTATAAAACATGGACTCATCAGAGACTTGCAACTAGAATAATTTTGAAGGGATTTAAAACCATGTACAGGAATGAGAGAGGGAGATAGTGTCTTCTCTGTCAACATTCAGGGAGAAGACTTGTGGATTGATATAGCAGCTCTTGCTCCCCCTAAGATCTTGAATTGGTCAGGAATGCTGGAGCACTGCTTCAGGGTGATAGGCCTTCAATGACCTAGAATGCTTGGACGAGAACTGCTTCAGGAACTTCTTTGACAGATCGATTGATTGTTGTCCTTTGAAGTTATCCAGTGAATAGAGAGAAGAAAACTCTTGATTGAATTTAGTTGTTCTTCTTCTTCTTCTTGAGAGAGTTCTCTGGTCAAGGCTGCTTGCAGTCAAGAACTTTTAATTTTAATGATTGTTCTTCTGCAACTTTTTAGTATCTTCTGTACTGTAATTTTTGAACTCTGCTTGATTCTCTTTTCTTCTTCTTGTGTCTGTCTCTATGTCTATATCTGACTAAGGGATATTCAAACTTTTGTTTTTGAATTAATGAGCAGTAATTACAGTCGGCCTTGGAAAGAATCAGCCATCAATGACTTTCCTAAATATCCCATGGTAAAATGGCATGTAATCGTCCGTAGTCAATGCGCGTTCTAACGGTAACATTCCGAGAAGATCTGGCATTAAATATTCAGGAATCAGCGCCAAGAAATGGGACGGGAACCTCGAAGAAAATATAATCTGGATTCGTCGAACAAAGAACACATTTCGTTGAGCTGAACTTATGTTCGTCGAGCTGAGTTTGAGTTCGTCGAGCTGAGCTTGATAGAGTTCGTCGACCAGACAATTTTCATACATCTGACAGACATTCTTCATTCGTCGAGCTGAGAAACAGAATCGTCGACCTAAGAAAAGTTCTGGACTTAGACAAAATATCCTGTATCTGCTGAAATGTTGTGTCGACATAAGCTGGTGTCGACAGATTGATCTTGGTGTCGATACAAATCCTCTGGTGTCTACAGAAGCTGGTGTCGACTAAAATCCTGGTGTCGACACAAGTTAGTGTCGACTGAAATCCTGGTGTCGACACACGTTGACTGGTGTCGACACAAACCCTAAGTGTCGATACAGATTCTCTGAGTCCAGAAATCGTCGAGTAGAGATTATCATTCGTCGACCTGTGAAGCTGAATTCGTCGACCTGAGAATCTGTGAACTTGAGGTCCAAGGTCGTCGAGCTCAGAATAAAATTCGTCGACTGAGGCTTGACGCTGGACTTAGAAAAAATTTGAAGTCCTTCTGACTTTGGCTTGATGCAGAAACTGAATTTTCGTCAAACAGAGAACTTAGATCATTGAGCTCAGCACTACGAATTGTCTCACGATCGTCGAGCGCAGAATTCCTTTCGTCGAGCTGAGTTCGACGAACGTTGAGCTGAGTTCGACCAACGTCGACCTCACTTTACTTAGTCTTGAAAAACTTGTGAGTCTGGAGTCTCTGAGCGTCTTGATGAAAGCTGGTCCATCTGGAGTTGAGCCTAAGGACTTAACCTAGACTCTAGGACACAAATTGACCCTGGCTATACAAGAGGGGTCACATCCTAAGTCAGTGAATCTAGCCTAAATCAACTAGTGATCCAACACTCTCTATCAGCAAATGTTGTGTCCAGCGATGTCTTCAACCACCTCTTGGCATGGGACTCTATGCAAGAGACACCCAAGGGCACCCTCTCCTCCCACAGGCATCGTATCATAATCAGCATCTCATACATGATGTCCAGCCACTCCTTCGTCCGAACGGCCGACTATGTCCCCAAGTAGGATGGGGGAGAAAGTTCTCGGAATATACTCAGCCAGTTGGCCCCCGGGTTTGGCTGCGGAGCTGAAACCTGTGGAGCCATAAAAGCCTCCAGGATAGCTATTAGAGTCTGCCCCATCTCTGACTGTAGGAACGGAGTGGGAACTGGGGGAGGTGGTGCAACATTTGGAGTCTGCTAGACTATGCCCTGTTGTGTAGGCTGTGCTGGGGGCTGCGTAACAAAATCCATTTGTAAGTAATCTACTCAAACCTAATAAAGAAAGTGGACAATTTACATGTGATCGCCCATATGGGCACACAACTGCTTCCGCTGCTTAGTTTGTCCCCAAACTAAACTCACGCGGGGGTTACCCAGGGGTTGTGGACTGCTACTTTTCGATCGAGGTCTGCTTTGATACCACTTGTAAGGCCCCCCCCCCCCAGTCTTAGGCCCAGAACCTCCGCTTTGCGGTGACACCTTCATGCCCCAAAAGGTCATCACTACAAAATGCCGATCCTGCCGGCCAAATCGATCACAACTGTAGCAAATAAATAAAAGGCAAGTCCACATAAATCGCATATAGTAAATAATCTCCACGAAGGGAGTGTCCACAGAAATAATAAAAGAACTAAATCTTGGGCTCATGCCAGTACATCAAGTCCTCACTATATATCTCTCATTGCGGAAGCAAAACTAAAACAACTAGTAGCGAATAGGACTCACAGTCCCTGCCGTTTGAACTCTGGTATAAGACTGACCCATCTTCTAGCATGCCGAGCTCCGGGGCTGCTCCACCATGCTAGGCTCCATAGTCCCCTAAAATGATGTGGTTTGAAAACCGTTAGTATAAAAGACTAAGTCCTATCATCCCCCACCCCTTCCCCCAAGGCTCCTAGGAACCACACGGGGAGAAGGAAAGGAGAGTACATTAAAGTGGAGAATAACAAATATAAGCAGGTGGCGGCAGAACTAATCTAGCAGTTCTATAGAATTTAAGACAAAATGAAGGTCAAAAAAAGACTAAACAAGAAAAAGTAACCTTAACTTATATGAAAACACATAAGCCAATGAATCTTTTGCAGGGCTCCTATCGTATAAAAAGTCTCATACCAATTAATAGGATAGGGTGTCGGTTTTCTATCAAGCATACATATATATTTATTGCATAAAACCATAATTTGTAAGCACGCTCGCAAGAACTTATAGACCAAGGGGTCGTTTTGCAGGGCCTATTGTATAAGCGTCCCATACCACTTATACAGCAGGTGTCGGGTTATATGTAATGGTTATACTATGAAATACAATTATGCCATGATGTGAACATGCAAGTGCAACTCACCCACTCGACTCTGTGTTCACAGACCTTTAGTTCCCCCTTTTTGGAGCCGAACCTCCCAGGATACCTCCGTAATGGCAAACGGAAGCGGTGGGTTGGACCTCACCCACCTCTAAACCGGTAATTGCACTACCAGTCAGACGTATCGTACGCCTCAACGCTGGTGCACTAAGCGGAGCTCCTGCGTACTCTTGTCGTCTAACGCACCGGACTTTATTTGGCCAAGTGCTAAACCACACTTGCCGAGTCAACGTATTGGCGTCGGAGCATCGACTCTCCAATACCGAAGACCCACCACATTATACTTTATTAACATGCAACCTTGATGTATAACCACCGAGCCAAAGCTCCCCGGACCATCCCGTCCGTCCCAAACAACAACTGAGGCAAAGCACGCCGGGCCAACCTGTAACGCCCCCGATTTATCGATGATTTATTTGAGTGGGCAACGTCAGATTTATGACGTCATGGCGTTACTTTTAACATCGAGTTTTGGATTTGAGTAGATTTGGACTTGCTCAACCAGTTTCGTCGCAACCCGAGCATTTTTGGAGTCTTGGCGCGTGATCGAAGTTTTGGGTTTTGTTTTTTTGTTAGCCTCATACTTTGACGGTTAATATCTCGGGAATGGCTCATCGGATTCTGGTTTTGACTTCGTCGTTGTGTTCGTAGCGTCAGTGTTTGCCTACGGCGTGACTTTCGTTTAATTCGGCGTGTTTGAGCCTTTGTTTGGATCTCATATTTCCAGGTTCAACTATCTGAACACGATAATTGTTATATTAATGACTGCTTGTTTTGATTCTCAGGAAGCCCTCCTAAAGGTGTGGGATTTAGTCGAACCAACCTTATTGTAATTTTTCTGCGCGCTGTATCGAGTTCGATGATCGTCGAGCGGAGCTCGACGATTGTATTCTTTTCTGGGCGCAGTCTCGAGGTCGACGATCGTCATGCGGAGCTCGACGATTGTTTTCTTTTCTGGGCACTGTCTGGAGGTCGACGATCGTCGAGCGGAGCTTGATGATTGTAATTCTTTTCTGGGCGTTGTCTGGAGGTCGACGATCGTGGAGCGGAGCTCGACGATTGTCTTGCTGAGCTCGACAAAACGTCGAGTGGAGCTTGCTGTAGGTCTAGCGGATCTTCGTGTTGAGTTCCACGATCTGGCCCTGCGTGTTGAGTTCGATGATCTTAGGATTGGGTTCGACAACCAGGCCTTGCGTTCGATGATTTTCGAACAGAACTCGTCGAGTGGAGTTTCTTTTTCCTTTTCTTCGGTGAATGTCGAGCTGAGCACGACCAAGAGTGGATCGGAGTTGCCTCCCTTTAGCACTCGAGTAATTGTTCCATCCTGGTACTCGAGAGATTCTTCCCTTGTACTCGTGTAGTTCTACATTCAGTACTCGAGTAATAGCCTTATACTCGAGTAATCCTCTAGCAGTACTCGAGTAATTGCCTTATACTCGAGTAATCCTCTAGTAGTACTCGAGTAATAGCCTTATACTCTAGTAATCCTCTAGCAGTACTCGAGTAATTGCCTTATACTCGAGTAATCCTCTTTTAGTACTCGAGTAATAGCCTTATACTCGAGTAATCCTCTAGTAGTACTCGAGTAATAGCCTTATACTCGAGTAATCCTCTAGTAGTACTCGAGTAATTGCCTTATACTCCGGTAGTCCTCTTGCAGTACTCGAGTAGTTGTCTTGTACTCGAGTAATCCATTCCTTCTATCTCGGGAAAACCGGTTCAGCCGAACCCGGTCTATTTTGTTTGTTCTTCCTGTTATCACCTTAGTATAAATACCTTCTTCATCTTCTTCATCCTCTCCGATTCTTTTTCCTCCCAAACCAGAGCGGCGTGAGCGAGAAAGAGCTTGTCCGTCCTTATTTCGTCCGGTGGCCGTCGACGGTACTCCGGTGCTCGGAATTTCAAACCGATCGTAGATCTGTAAAGCTCTCGTCGAGAGCTTCACCCTCGTTATTTCAACTCCTCCCGTAGTCTTTTGCCCCGATCTACGACGTGGAGCAATTCAGAGGACTGTTCCAGTAAAACCAAGGCAAGTGGTGGTTTCCCCTCGTCTCTCTTTGTCCGATCTAATGGTAACGGCTATACTTTCATGTTCTTTAAAATTTTCTGCGCTTATTCTTCCAAATCATCGTTATGATTAATCGTTTCAGTGATCCTTTGTTGTCGTAAAGTTTTGTCTTGGAAAGCCCGATCTTGTCTGGTTTTGGTTAATTATCCTTGGTGTGTCTTAGTGATGTCTATGCATGCCTTAGCTTTCGTTATTAAATGCGTTAGGATTTATCTAGGACTGTAAACAGCTCCTAGAGGTTGATCAACCTTGTCTTGTATCTAGTAATGTCAAGTAGAGTTTGATGAGCCAAACCTCGAGATATTTGTGTTGTGGTTTCTTTAGGTTTCTTGAATGCGGGAGTTAGTGGATGATTCCACCTACGCAGTGTTTGTTACCTTCATTAGTGCCCTGTGGAAGTCTACCTGGTTTTTGGAAGTCTGCTGTGTATGGAGGAGAGTATGAGACTCCCTCACAGTTAGACTGATTATATATTCGTTTTGTTTTTGGGTGGTGTGTCCAACAGTGACAACCTCGCCCATGTTTTTGGGTGGTGTGTCCAAGAGTGACCACTTCTCCCGTGTTTTGGGGTAGAGTCGACCACAGGTGCCTAATAAAGGTTTTGTATTTTTTTCTTTCTAGTGAAATATTCATGTAGTCACCTTATAGCCTTGTGTGTCTGGTGTACCCTTGTGGAACGTGACAAATCACGTAGGAGTTCTTTTCCTGTTGATGCCCTATTTTCTTTTGTACTTTACTTCAGTACTTTTGGTCTTGGGTTGGTACCCCAGTTGACCTTTGTTTATTTTGGCTTATTACTTTTCCTGCCACCATTTGTACCTTCTTGCTGAGGTGTTCTATCTTTGGAATGCCTCAGGTTCAGAGCAGTAGTAGTTAGCAGTGCTGGTTTTTGGAGTTCTCTGGGCGGAAGTGTTGGTCGTGGTTGTTGCCTCGTCATAGTGAGGTAGTTTGTTGTTTGTTTAGTTTTATTAGTTCAGACATACTTTTGTTCGTGGGTTCGTGTCAGTTTGTTGGCGCCCACTGAATTGTTAGTTGTTTGATACTTGCTAGCTGCTCATTTTTTTAAATGTGGATGTGGATTACTTGTTCTCTAGGAGGATTTATGTTACGAATGCATGTTAGGTATTTTCAACTATAAAATCTACTACTATTACTTCATGCATTGCATAATTTGAAACTCTAACTTGTTATATTTAGCGACCGTAAAAGCTATCTTTACTACTATAATAAATTTAGAGTCTTGCATAGCATGAGTTGTCCTTTAGGGATGTTTTTACTCATGTAGGATGTTTGAGTTAATCCAATCAAGTATTTTTCCGTAGCGTATAATATATTTTGATTCGTGGACTAGATGAGCCACTAAGTCGAGGGATACAGCTAACTACTGCACTTAACTGATTTTCCTTAAAATAACTTAAAAAAAACCTTTCTTCATGTTTAGTTTGGTGTCTGCGTGAGCGTCCGCAGTTATCCCCTGGTGACGTGGCATCATGACGCGCATTTTCCCTTACTCTGATAAGCTTTTTATATGCGTTGAAAATGCGGGTTGTGACAGTTGGTATCAGAGGGAGGTTTCTTGACAATTTGTCTGGCAACCTTTCCTTGTAGGTATTAGGTGTTTAGCATCATATCATACACACACTGATATGTCATCAACACGACTTGGCTGAAGCACGAACACTACACTCATATCATAATATGAAGTATATGGGGCATATTATGTAGTATGGGATGCATAATATGTGTCTGTATATGGATACACCATAGGGGCAAAATGTGAGGGATATGTAGTATGGGATGCATAACCTCACCACATGAATGCGACTAGCACGTTTCTTTTTTGTTGCATCAGAATGTTATGTACTATGGGATGCATAACATTTTCATGTGTACGCCGCTCATAACATGCATTAGGGCCTTTTTTTAGAATGCATAGCACAATCATGCATAGCATAACATTGCATAAGCACAACGTGCCAAGCTAAAGATTTGTGGGATGACATATGTACACACATGGTTTTAAATCAGAAAAAGAATAAAGAATACATGCATTCATGTCATAGGCACAAGAGTTAATAGGATGAGAGGATATCATCCTAAGTAGGACATAGCATCATTATAAAATCCCAGAGCAAGTTGCAGCGTAAGCAAGTGTCTTTTAAGTATGGTCTGAACTAGTCGTGTGGCTTTGTTGTAAGTTAGGATTTTGATGAGTTGTCCGTTTGCTTTTTTTAGAAATGCCGCCAAAGCGTCCTGCGACGAGGTCGACTCCCCAGTCGGAGGGTGAGTCACCAGGTGCGCAAAGTGACGTGATTATCGAGAGTCTGTGTCAGAGCAATGAGGCTCTGTCGAGACAATTGGTTGTGATGCAATCGCAAATTCAGTCTTTGTTGTCTGCCGTGTAAGACCCCCCCTCCCCCTTACCAAGGAGGGCTACCGGGCCTTATGCCCAGAACCGCCGTCTTACAGTGGCACTAACGCACGGGTTAGTCAACACCGTAACACGCCGATCCTGCCGGCTAATACGATCATTTAACCTGTAGGCCAATATGAGAAGAAGAAGCAAGGCAGTATATAAATCCACTAGTCCACAAGTCACATAGTACAATCATATATATGAAATGAAAAGTACATCAATATAGTACACAGAAGAGTACAAAAAAACAGTAATAAGGGCTTATGCCCAGTACATCAAATCCACTCTCTCTCAAAATAAAAGCGGAAGCTACACTAGTAAATCAGAACTCGTCCCACCTGAGGACGCACAGTAGTGGTAGTAGCCTGCTGAAGCGGTATCTGCTCCTCAAGTACTGCCTCCTCGATGTGGTGGTGCTCCATCTCCACGGGCTCCTAAAAATAGTATGGTCACCGACCATTAGTCAAAAAGACTAAGTCGTTTCCTCCGCACCTCGCCCGCAGCTCCTAGGCACCGAGCGGGAGGACGAAGCGGAGGAAAACAAGGGGTAACAAAAGTGGAAGTAGGTGACAGAATCTAACTAGCAGTTGTAATAAGTAATATTGTTCTACTCTAGCAGTTCTAAATATAGTACAAGTAAGTAAGAGCAGTACAGTAAAGGAAGTAAAGAACAGCAGTAAGAGCAAGTAAACAAACTATTCTACCACTATACTATCATCACAAAAGTACCCTAACTTATATAAATGCCCATACAAATATATAAGTTAGGATTTCCAGGAAATTTAACTTATCATATAAAAGAGCCTACACTAATTTATATGATAAGAATCTATGAAGCGTATGATCTAATATGAATGAATGTTATGATGCAATTTTATGCACAGGCAAGTGCAACACACGCACAACGACTCTGTGATCACAGACCTTTAGTTCCCACTTTTTGAGAGCTAGCATCACTCTCGGGTACCACCGCTGTGGCTACGGCAGCAGCGGAGCGGGCGTCTCCGCTTCTAGGCCGGTATGCACACTACCAAGCCTTAGACCCCTCTCATACGTCTCTGTACACGTCCAAGGTGCACTCTAGAGTCTCGTGTACGTACTTTGCTGACAACCCGTCAGTCTTGTTGGGTTGGATGTGCGTTATCGGGGATCGTCCTCCAGACCGCAGTGTAAAACAACCCACTGGCCCCTCTAACCTTCACAACCGCCTGGTGCACCGTACTGCCATCGGTGTGACGAACGGCCAGTACCGCATGCCCCGCCACTATATTTATGCACATGCAAGTATTTCATTCCGAGCCTTCCGCTCGCAGGACCAAACCCATCCTGTAAACCCTCAAACCCAACCCGGGTGAGAACGCACATTAGTGCCCTTATATAAATTCCCTCAAACCCTACACGGGTGAGCATATAACATGAATCTCTGCAACCCTACATGGGTGTGAAGGTACAACAAATGTCTTAACCTATTAGACTACTCTTGTCTACGAGTTATTATACTTAGTGATTTAAGGTTAATCCCAGGACTGCCACCGGTATTCCCTGTGAAGGGCTCTCAAGGGGCACTAGGAACTGTGTTGGGATTACGCCCAGCGTTCCCTTTCGCAAGGATATTTACTTTAGTTGATGGCTACCCATGTTTCACCCCATCTCTCTTTGTTGCTCTGGAACAACCCTAGTGACTTAAGATGTTACCGGAAAACCGACGGTCTTCCGTCGACCTCCACTCCGGTTGCTAACTAAAGACTTGCACTTTTAATTCCCGTCACTAAGACAATACTACCCACCAGGTATTATTCATATTGCACTCTCTTATTTCTTCCGATAATCAATCCTCTGGTAATCCCCTAAAGTACGCCCTATTTATGCTATATGCAGACCATGTCCTATTATTACCCTAAAAATGGAATCTTCCAATCCTTAAGACATCTTGCCCTAAATATTTATCCTAGGGTGGTATGGGCTAAGGGAACTATCCTATGGATTCTCATAATTTTCTTTGGCCAAATAATCTTTTAATTAAATCTTTTAAATTAATTACTAGGTCACTTTACACATGAAGTAGTATGATTTAAGATCCACTACATAGGCAATTTTTCCTGAGTTGTATCTTGATAAAATATTTCAGTCTACAGGGTTTCATAATTTTCCTTTGATTACTTATATCAATTCATTAATTAATACCAAATCTACATAATTTCCATTTTCCAAATGAAGTACAAGGAATACGTAATCCAAAATTCCAGGAAAATTACAGAACATATAAAACATTAATTTATGACTATTGACAGAGTTTCATCAACTTTTATAGTGTAATGGCCTAACAATTCCCATTCTTACATATTTACCAAAATGCCATTATATTAATTTAAAACTTATCAGTACACCCATAAATTCTGAAATACTTATGCAAGACTAATAATACAATTATACAACAATAGAAATATTTCCAAATTTTTCTGAGGTGTATATCCATCAATTCAAGAATAAATGAAATAAGGGTAAAATTGGCATTTCAAAGTATTTTACTCAAGAAGTTCTTCAAACAGAAAGATCAAATTTTTCCTAAGTCAAATATAACGTTCATTTCAACTTGGCAAAGATTGAGGATTTTTACTTGAGGAAAACCTATTTTTCAAATTTATTTTCAAAAGGAGCTATATTTTAAAAAATTCCAATTAGTGGGATTTTTGATTCCAAAAATCCCATAATTAATCTTAGGGGTGAACTTCACCCTAATGGACCACTGGAATCAAATCCATGATTTTTGAATGCCCCCATTAGGCTGAATGCACAATATTTACATTATTGCTATTGGCACACCAAGGCAATATATACACCATCACATGCAAGTGGATTTTCCAACATGCAGTGATCCAAATGTGCTGAAATTTTTATCATGCACCAATGATGTCCCCAAGGACCTACCACCAAAATTTGGGGTCATGAGGAGTCATATAACTCCAAATATTTCATTTATTTAGGTTTTGTAATTATGACCAAAACTATAGAAAACGTTATTTCAAAAATTCCTAAATTTTGGCAGGGGCTAAGTATGACCTAATCATGCATGTACCCAAAAGTTGGATCCATGGTGATTGCTGGTTTGACTTGGGCATCCAAATGAATGTCTGCCTAGTCTAGGACCAGTCCTAGGAGAAATGTCCTACATGCCAGAATACTGGACCAAAGTTAATGATTAAGATGTCAAATTAACGGTAACAGGTAAGGATACAGTTTTCATTCAGGGATCAGGTTCTGGAAATGCATCTAAGAGGCCTAAAATGGCATGAAAGGTCACTGAATAAGTGTGACATAATTTTACTATTCATAATGATTAAAATTTAACTTATATTTAAATATCTGCACGAATCTTAAAGCATATATGAACGGGATCCGATCAACTTCTCCACCCGTCCGACGGCTGAGATTGAGCCGACCTGGGCGATGTTTGCTGGCATTTTCCGGCTAGCTGAGGCGGCGCCACCCCCGGCCTACGGTGCCATCACCTTCACGGTGGTGGTGGCTATCGTTTCCCAGTGATGGGGCGGCGGGAGACGGCGGCGACTGCGATCCCGAGCGGTTTCTAAAGCTTGGAAAAATCTCACTTTTCTCCCATGGCATCAGGCTCAATTGAGCCCGATATCTCACCTAATCGATCTAGGATCCTAGTACGGGTAGAGGTGAGGTAAAACAAACCTGGATTGGGGCTTGGCTGCGGGTCAGGCGGCGGTTTGCCATGGTGGTGGTGCGCCGACGAGCTCCACCCCGAATGCTTGATTCTCCACCGATTTCCATGTTCCAGCACTCGATTTCAATTCCTTCCCTCACTCTGAAGCTGATGGAAAGGTTAATTGGGGCTGAGGTGGTGTATATGGGGAGATACAACCAAGGTGAGCTCGGGCTCAGCCTTGGTTGCTCTGCCCCAGCTTGACAAGTGGCACACAGCCCCCAATTTCTTCTGGAATGAAGTGAGGAGGTCGGCCAGTTGGTGTTGGGCAGAGGATTTCAGCTGAAGGGGTGGCCATGTGGCCACCATTCCCTTTCATCCCCATTTCTCTCTCCTCTTTCTCTCAAAATCCCATTTCTACCCCTTTGTATGCATTCTCTCTCCTGATTTAGAGGGGTAGGGCTGGTCTTGATCACTTGGGCTGGCCATGGGCCAAATTTGGTGGGCTTGGTCCAAAGGAGGGTGTCTTGGTCTTCATTTCCCTCTTTTAGGTCAAATAGTTGACTTGTTCACTTGGAGAGTTGACTTAGTCAACATGGTGGGTGGGCTGACCCTACTTGGTGGTAATGGGTCTAGTGGCACCACCCAACTTGGGTTGGGTCAAGGGGGTGCCCTACTTAGGCTAATTGGGCTTATGAGTATGGGTTTGACCAAATTAAGCCCAAGATTGACTTGGGTCAATTGGGGTCAAAGTGTTGACCTAGTGACATGCTCTAGGGTCCAATTAGATTGTTTTTAGGGTTAGGGGAATGTTGTGGGGTCATGGTGTGGCTAGGGTCCTCATTTAGGCTAGTTTGACCTAGTTTGACTTTGGTCCTATAGTGGGCTCAACATGCCTACCACCCACTACCTAGGGTCAAACCTAGTTGATCTCCTTAAAATTCACCCCATGCCTAACCCAATCTAAGTTGAGGGGTCCAAAAGTAACATGGGATGTTACAAATTCCAATAAACAAGAAAATAATTTCGACCCCGAAATTTAAGTTCGGGTCTACGGTGGTTCTACTTTCAAGAATTTTTTGAGAAACTTTAAAACATAAATTGAAAGAACCTGATGCAAATAGCTCCGGCTGTTGCTCCAACATCAGATCCCTCGGCTCCCAGGTGTGCTCCTCCCGTCCATGGTTGGACCACAACACCTTCACAAGAGGGACCTTGTTCTTCCACAACACTCGGATGGCTGTATCGTCAATCCGGATCGGCTCCAATCTAACTGATATGTCAGGCTCTACCGGTCCGGCTGTAGTAGTAATGTGCTGCTCCGGCCGTAGGAGAGCTCTTCACAAGGAAGGGACATGGAAGACGTCATGTAATGCACCCAACTCCGGTGGCAGCTGCTGTAACGACCCTGGCCCATTTAGACCAGGCCTCGTCGGCCTACCAGCAGCCCGGGTTTAGAGCTCAGAGGCCCGCAGGCGTGTCTCGCCCCACGGCACCACTGGTAGTAAGCCTAAACATCAAGGCCTGCAGGCCCAATACACCCCAACCAAATCTCCGCGCCTGTTTTTCAGCAGCGGTAGGTTGTTGAAAGTCCACCTAGTGTCAACTATCTTCACCTATGGGGGGGGGGGAATAGGTGACGTGCAGCGTTTTTGCGAAATTTAAAATTGTACCTGCACAATAAAAATAAACAGCACAGCACACAGAATAAACAAGCTATTTATAGTGGTTCCCCGATTTGGGTACATCCACTTTCCCCCTTCGACCTATCTCCCAACAAGGTACGACTCGGTCTCTTCACCAACAGTATTGAAATCCAATCCTTGCACTATCGGAAGGAACCCTTCCACACGTAGGAGTCAACACTCCCACAACACGGGTTACACCAAACCCTTACAACTAGGAACCTACGTTCCTTTACAACAAAAGAAAAACTAGAATGTACAAAAGATACAAACTACATTTGGAGACTAAGGTGTCCCTCTTCGTTGACGACGTGTTCTTGAAGTCCACAAAGAGTCTATAACCCTAGATCTCTCTTGGAGAGGATCTCCCCGGAACCGGCGGTGGCAAGATGGGCGGCGGCTAGGTTCACGGGATCGGCGGCGACGACGATGTGCGGCTGCTGTACTTTGGAGATCCAAACTTCGTAGCAAAGCTAGCTAGGTCTTCCAACGGTCACACTAGGATCAGTCGTCTCGATCGATTCGGACGGGGAAGGTTTTCCCGATCAACAAATCAAGAGACAAGAGATCTCCGGTTAGACACGTGAGACGCTAAGCTGGGCTAAGCTTCTATCGCCGGGAGATCTGGAAGAAACCTCGATCAAGACCGGCGATCAACTCTCTCATGCGGCGACGGCGGCGGCGGAGCGGAACTCGCAATCTAGGTTACGTCGCGGCCCTTGTTTCGTCTTTTTCTCCATGTCTCTTTACTGTTCAAAAATACCCTGTATTTATACTGTAGACAACTTCAATATGACCGTTGTGGGTCCCACCTGAAGGAAACCCTAGTTCCGGTTCAACACAGTGCCAGCGGCAGAATCCGGTCCAGCTGTTTCCAGAAAAATTGCCAAGTCAAAATCGGCGAGAATCGAAGGTGATTCTCGACGAATCGGCGAGAATCAGTTAGTGATTCTCGACGATTCGTCGAGAATCACTAGTGATTCTCGCCGAATCACTTGATGATTCTCGCCGAATCACTTGTTGATTCTCGACGAATATTACTTGGCCATGATCTGCTCAACGATGGGTTCGGCGAGAATCACTAGTGATTCTCGCCGAATCTTACTTGGCACCGCTTTGAGGTAGCCGGATAGAGTCGGCGAGAATCACTAATGATTCTCGACGATTCGGCGAGAATCACTTGGTGATTCTCGCCGAATTATACTTAGACAATTTTTCGTCTTTCCACCCAAGAGCTGCTCCTTGACCCATCCTTGCTCCTTGTCTGCTCTTGCATAGTTATAGCCCTGTACTTGAAAGTAAGTGCACTCCAATAGAGAGAGTACACGTAGGCCAACACACTGATCTACTCAACGAGGGATTACGTCGTGCAGACCCGTGTATATTGACCTACTGCACCCTGACATTGGTGTGCACTTAGCGTGGAATAACTGCAAGCACAACTTAAGAGGTTTCATCAAATACATTGTGAATTCATCTTAGCTTGACAGGTGGCTTCCTCAAATCCAGGTAATTGTGGATACAATACCCAACAATCTCCCCCTATTTGACGAAGCCAAAATCCTACTAGCTAAGATGAATAACACCAACCAGATAATATAAACAACATTCAGAATTTAAATGTGCAGCAGAAGAGAATATAGGCAAACAGATCAAGACTTGAGTCATTCATAAATTCAAATACATATATATATATATATATATAATCTCAGGAATGTTCATATACTAACAATAAACATTAATTGTTCTTAAGAGAGAATGACAGGCTATAAATTTTTGACTATTTTTCTTTGGCTAAGTCATCCTTGAGTTTTTGAGCCAAATACTTCTTTCTTTGCCTCTCCATATACTCTTTGGGCTTCGGATAATATCTGGGAGGAGGAGCTTTATCTGCCGTAGTATTGGTCCTGAAGAAGATGTTTCGTTTCGCTTCATACGTCTTGTGCATCTCCCACTCACACTGGCTGTATAAATCGTTTCAATTGATTTCCCCTTTTTCCTGTAGCCAGAATGTGTCCAATATGATACTCTTGGATACTGGGCTCCACTTTTCATTTCTTACTTCCTCCTCCTTCAGTCTGATTCTCTTTTCAACTTGTGTTTCCTTTGATGTCCCTTCTTGCGATTTCCTCTTGTCCCTGGCTTTTGCTAGGGCTCCTTGATCAAACATTGCCATCAGTTTTGCCTTAGAGGAGGCCCTAGCAGCCCTATGAACATCAGCTTCACTTACAGGAACTTCTTCAACACTGGCGCCCTCATCAACCACAGTATAATCTTCAGGAGCAGGAGCACCCTGGGGATTTTCAGGGATATTAACGCCTAACGCTTGTTGGAGCATCCACCAGCAGCTGTCATAGACATATTTGTTTGACTGTTCAAAGTTGTTGATCATGACTTCCCGAAGCTCAGCCATCTTAGCTATATATTCTTTCTCCCCCTTTTTGGCTTCGACTGCGATGGAATTTGCATAGGAGTGCGGTGAGTCATCAATATGCTTTGTAGTCCTGGAAAATTCAGTGACCAAGGCTTGTTGATTTGTGTTGAGAGTTACCATATTGCCATCAAACTTTTGAATGTTATTTACTACGACATGAGCATTCTGATTTACGATTGTGAGAGTATCAGTGTTCCTTTTTAATCCCTCCATAAGAATAGTGACAGCTTGGCCGGCCGCTGTATATTTATCTTCAAACTTCTTTTCCATCACGTCCAGTTTGTGATTGATCTCAACTACGTTCTTGAGCATGAGATTCTCCGATTTCTTAATTCTTTTCAACATTTTATTTTGAGCTTTCTCAAAAGATGCTTTAAGCTCATCCACTATACCCTGAATGACATTCACGGTGTGAGTGGCTATATCATCTCGTAGTGGAAGATCCTGAGGCACTTCTTGGCCTTGCACTTCATCAGATGCACCTGTAGAGCTGGACAGGAGCACAGCCTCTAAGGGAGGAATACTTGCAGCATCTGTAGATTTCTCGGACTCCCCCTCCACTCGTGCACCAATGTTCTCAGGAACGATCTCAGGTGCGTGCTTGTCAGATGGAGCTTCAATGATATTCTGAGTCTCCAATGCTTCATGTCCCTCATTGCCTTCTTCTTCACCTTCATCATCCATGAGATCATGCGCATCAGCATCATCTTCGTCAGCAGTCTCCTCTACATTAGCTTCGGCTCCTTGATCGTTCAGGTTCAGAGCCTCCTCATTCTCCAGCACAGTTTCACTTGCTTCTTGTATATCTGCCACTGCATCTCTGGCTATCTGGGAGATGTCAGATATGATATGAGCATCAGTGGATAGAGGCTCCCCCTCAATTCCTGCAGTCAATGCATCAGGAATTTCACTGGGGATTACTACAGAATCAGCCACAGTGCCGTCCTCGGCTGGAGATGCGTCCAGATGTTCTACTACGGCAGCCTGCCCAATTCGCCTCTCCCATCTGTCAAAAACACTCGAGTCCATTTTCTTTAAGTAATGTAGAGGAACACCTTTACTCATGTCATACATATCTCCGTTCAACTAATTGAGGTACAGACTGATGATTCGGCCAAAGCTAGGAGATCGCAGGGTGTCCTTTATCCTCTCAAAAAGCAATGCCCCCCAGTTGAATCGTTTCCTGCAGACAATTGCCACCAGGATCTTGAACATGTCCGCAGAGATGTGGTCATGAGAGCCCGGCTTGCATATGAGTACCTTCCCAACGATGTCTGACAGAAGTTTCCCTTCTTCATTCATATCCTTTCGCTTTATCGACCGAGTTCCTCGAGCGAGACCACAGAATAATAGAGTCCTGGTTTTGTGTTCTTCCTCAAGATAATCCTCGTGCTCCGAGCTAGTGAGCTGCAAGTAGTGGGTCAGCTTGCTGGCAGACATCTTGATCTTTGCCCCGGCAACCTTGCTTTTGATAAGAGAGTCGTCATTCCGGAGTTTTGCTGTTGCAAAGAACTCCAGTACTTCCTTATCCCGGATTTTACAGGGATGCTCCAGTACGAATGAGAGTCCAGCCTCTTCCAGCATAATAATGATGTTTCTGAATTCGTCAGAGGCATGAGAGAACCCTGTTCGAACCAGCTCGCATCCAGTGACCAGCCCAGCGGTTGTCCTAGGAGCCATTGCACACCTAGGGAGAGAATCCCTGCTCTACGCTTAATCAAAAGGGAAGCGACACTAGTGAAAAAGTCCAAGTAAGGGTGAGGCTGTGGTTACCTAAAAGCGTAGACGGTGAGTTAGTTCGATGAAGACGATGGACACCCGGTAGGTGCACGCGACTGTGATTGATCGAAACCGCTGAGAAATCCCTGGAAGGAAGAATCGGCGAGATCGATGGGATTTTTGCACGTTGAGATCGACGGAGTTCTTCACGAGGCGGGAAACTTGCAGGATGTCGACGGAAGGGGAATCTTGCCGGATGAAACGGCGAGAAACCTTCGGTGTGCTTCCTGTGGGATGTCGACGGAGTTCTTCACGATTCGGCGAGAGACCTTCGGTGAGAAGCTTGCGGGAAACCTTCGGTGAATCGGCGAGAATCTTGCGGGATTCGGCGAGTTTCCTACGGAGAAGGTCCTTCGGCGGGATTCCTACGGAATGTGAAGGGTCGGCAGGAATTCAAAATATATAAAGGGTCGCCGAGCTCTGTAGCGCGGGCTTGTAACTCAAGTGGGGGCATCAAGGTATTGGAATCTTCGTGTGGCTGTTGGGTTTGGGTTAAGCGGGTTTCGAGTTTGTCTAAGTCGATTTGAAAATCTTCTAAATATATAAATACTCCTTAAAGCCAAGTTCTTAGGGTTTGAACCGGCTTTTCCATACATTTATTGATGGCAATCTTCGCTAGTTTTCAGTGAACTAATTTACGCCTGTAGATGTTAGATCTCGAGTCTACCAGTGGAATTTCCGATAAGTCTTCATTGTTGTATCTATGGTTTATGTTTACCGTGTTAACATATCCTTAGATGTACACACATATAAGTGTAAGTATAAGTATAAATATATATATACATATATGTAAATGTGGATACAATATGACTCAAGCCCTGGAACTGATCAAAAGTACCTGGGAATATGAGAGTTATCATTTAGTCCCTCAGGTAAAACATATTAGGAGCTCAATGTGAGTATGCCCATGTAGATATCACATCTGGTATTCCAGATGCTTGTTCCAATTTAGTCTTGAGCCATCTACTGTCTAGTTCTCATCATATTTACGGGAACCTAGACTACCCTGCAAGAAAGAGTTACTTTACCTTAGGAACCCAATACATATTGGGTCCTAGGTTCCTGTTAGCGTAAGCACTCGACTGCCTTCCTTCAGAAAACCTGTCAGGAAGACTACCTCTGCCCAGAAAATGTGGATAGGCCCTTGCCCTTGACACAGAGGGGTTGTGCCAACAGTCTATGGCAAAGTGTCCCACTTTGCCACAGCACCAACACGGGTGAATGTTGTATCGCCGTTTCTGACCTGATCTAGTGACTGAGGTAGTCACGGTCCTAGGTATAAACGGGATAGGGCATGATCTCCTCACAAAATTTCCTCTTCCACCGTGACACGTGGAAGGGTGGAAGGAATGCATGTTGCGAGCGTCATGAGGCCGGGGAGGTGGTGCCTTCCTTTCAGGCATCCCCCTTCCTGAGGCCCCATGAAAACTTACACCATGACTGCTAACCTCCCTGTCCTGTGTCCTCGGGTGGTGAGAAGTGTTCTGTGAGCTGGGACATGCAGATTCACACCGAGTTGAGGCAGTGGCAGTGAATACAAAGGGCTCAGAATGAGCCTTAGGTATTCTCTCATGGGTGGCCACAACGGCCCTTGCACTACGGGTGTCTCCACATGAGGACAGATCACCCTTGCAGTGACCACGATTATTCCTGTGATCATACCTGTAGGCATGATGAGTTGCCTTCCTGCTTGGAGTGGGGGGTCGGAATACCATTTCCCCATTTCCCCACGAATTGATAATCCGAGAGATCCACCCATTTTCTTGCTTTCTCTTTATAACATCAACCTTGGAAAAGTTTGATACTATCCTCTTCTCAGATTCTAGACTACTCTCTAGATCAGAGATTTTAGAGTCCTTGACCTTGTTGGATGCCAATTGGAGAACCAACTCCATTCTTCTGACACTGGTGGCAGGATTCTACTCAAGGTGTAAACTTTTTTGATGAGTAACCTGGCTCTGATACCACTTGAAAGTCCACCTAGTGTCAACTATCTTCACCTATGGGGGGGGGGGGGGAATAGGTGACGTGCAGCGTTTTTGCGGAATTTAAAATTGTACCTGCACAATAAAAATAAACAGCACAGCACACAGAATACACAAGCTATTTATAGTGGTTCCCCGATTTGGGTACATCCACTTTCCCCCTTCGACCTATCTCCCAACAAGGGACGACTCGGTCTCTTCACCAACAGGATTGAAATCCAATCCTTGCACTATCGGAAGGAACCCTTCCACACGTAGGAGTCAACACTCCCACAACACGGGTTGCACCCAACCCTTACAACTAGGAACCTACGTTCCTTTACAACAAAAGAAAAACTAGAATGTACAAAAGATACAAACTACGTTTGGAGACTAAGGTGTCCCTCTTCGTTGACGACGTGTTCTTGAAGTCCACAAAGAGTCCACAACCCTAGATCTCTCTTGGAGAGGATCTCCCCGGAACCGGCGGTGGCAAGATGGGCGGCGGCTAGGTTCACGGGATCGGCGGCGATGACGATGTGCGGCTGCTGTACTTTGGAGATCCAAACTTCATAGCAAAGCTAGCTAGGTATTCCAACGGTCACACTAGGATCAGTCGTCTCGATCGATTCGGACGGGGAAGGTTTTCCCAATCAACAAATCAAGAGACAAGAGATCTCCGGTTAGACACGTGAGACGCTAAGCTTGGCTAAGCTTCTATCGCCGGGAGATCTGGAAGAAACCTCGATCAAGACCGGCGATCAACTCTCTCATGCGGCGACGGCGGCGGCGGAGCGGAACTCGCGATCTAGGTTACGTCGCGGCCCGTGTTTTGTCTTTTTCTCCGTGTCTCTTTACTGTTCAAAAATACCCTGTATTTATACTGTAGACAACTTCAATATGACCGTTGTGGGTCCCACCTGAAGGAAACCCTAGTTCCGGTTCAACACAGTGCCAGCGGCAGAATACGGTCCAGCTGTTTCCAGAAAAATTGCCAAGTCAAAATCGGCGAGAATCGAAGGTGATTCTCGACGAATCGGCGAGAATCAGTTAGTGATTCTCGACGATTCGTCGAGAATCACTAGTGATTCTCGCCGAATCACTTGATGATTCTCGCCGAATCACTTGTTGATTCCCGACGAATATTACTTGGCCATGATCTGCTCAACGATGGGTTCGGCGAGAATCACTAGAGATTCTCGCCGAATCTTACTTGGCACCGCTTTGAGGTAGCCGGATAGAGTCGGCGAGAATCACTAAGTGATTCTCGACGATTCGGCGAGAATCACTAGTGATTCTCGACGAATCGGCGAGAATCACTTGGTGATTCTCGCCGAATTATACTGAGACGATTTTTCGTCTTTCCACCCAAGAGCTGCTCCTTGACCCATCCTTGCTCCTTGTCTGCTCTTGCATAGTTACAGCCCTGTACTTGAAAGTAAGTGCACTCCTATAGAGAGAGTACACGTAGGCCAACACACTGATCTGCTCAACGAGGGATTACGTCGTGCAGACCCGTATATATTGACCTACTGCACCCTGACATTGGTGTGCACTTAGCGTGGAATAACTGCAAGCACAACTTAAGAGGTTTCATCAAATACATTGTGAATTCATCTTAGCTTGACAGGTGGCTTCCTCAAATCCAGGTAATTGTGGATACAATACCCAATAGTTGTTGCCAAGGGGTTTCGAACCCAAGACCTTGATAAGACTCTCTTTCAACAGAGCTCATCACCAACTGAGTTGCAGCTCAGTTGGTGATGAGCTCTGTTGAAAGAGAGTCTTATCAAGGTCTTGGGTTCGAAACCCCTTGTCAACAACCTACCACTGCTGAAAAACAGGCGCAGATATTTGGTTGGGGTGCATTGGGCCTGCAGGCCTTGATGTTTAGGCTTACTACCAGTGGTGCCGTGGGGCGAGACACGCCTGCGGGCCTCTGAGCTCTAAACCCGGGCTGCTGGTAGGCCGGCGAGGCCTGGTCTAAATGGTCCAGGGTCGTTACAGCTGCAGTCGGTAAGCTAAGGGGCCGATCCGCTCCAGGATCAGGTATGGCACCATGTATCGTGGACTGAGCTTCTTATGCCTCCGCACCCGAGAGACACCGTGTACTGGACGTATCTTCAAGAATACTCTGTCACCATCCTGGAACTCTACCTTCCGGTGCTGAGCATCATAATACTTTGCCTGCCTGCTCTGGGCCTCTAGTAGCCGATCCCTGATCAAATGAATCTGAACCTCAGTATCTCTATATAATCCGATCCAAGAGCCCTGGTATCCACATCCTGAACCCATGATAGTGGTGTCCGACATCTCCTCCCATAAAGTGCCTCATATGGAGCCATCCTGATGCTAGCCTGGTGGCTGTTATTGTATGAGAACTCAATCAGTGGCAGCAGCCTCTCCCAAGGCTTCACCGTATCCAATATGCATAGCCTGAGTAGGTCCTCCATGGTTCGGATGGTCTGCTCGGTCTGTCCGTCGGTCTGCGGATGGAAGGCGGTACTAAAAGTAAGCCGAGATCCCAAGTAAGCATGGACGGCCCTCCACTCGCTCGAAGTGAACCGACCATCACGGTCCGAAACAATCGTCCTGGGAATGCCATGATATCTGACGAACTGCTCCACAAATAATCTCACCAGAACTGCAACTGGGGCATCATTCCGAACTGGAACAAATCACGCTACCTTGGTCAGTCTATCCACTATGACCCATATAGAATCATGCCCAGAGTGGGAGCAGGGCAATCCGTGTACAAAGTCCATAGCAATGTCCTCGAACTTCCATTTTGGAACTGGCAGTGGCTGTAGTAAACCTCCCGGGCTCTTGCATTCTGCTTTCACGCGCTGGCAGGTCTCGCAATGGGTCATAAAATCTATGATCTCCCTCTTCATCCCGGGCCAATACATAGACCTCCGCAAATCTGCCCACATCTTGGTGATGCCGGGGTGCACTGAATATCTAGAGCAATGAGCCTCTCTGAGTATGTCATCCCGGATACTGCCCTCTGCTGGTATGTAAATGTGCCCACGGAATCGAAGAAGATCATCCTGTAGCGTGTAGTACTCAACCTTGCCTCTCTCCAGGGCACTAAAAATCGGTTGTAATGCAGCATCCATCCTCTGATGTGTTCGGATGCGCTCCCGTATATCATCACCACTAATCACTGAGCTCAAATACTCTCGATACACCACTGGTTCGGTCTCAGATACCATGGTAATGTGCATGTCTTCCATCATCCGTAGCAGCTCTATAGACATCAATCGAGGCTCCGGTCCAGAAGTGCCGGCCCTCCTGCTCAAGGCATCTGCTACAGTGTTTTCTTTTCCCGGATGGTAGTCGATCTTATAATCATAGTCGTAGAGGAATTCCAGCCATCTCCTCTGTCGCAGGTTTAAGTCCGTCTGTGTATCGATATATTTAAGATTCTTATGATCTGAAAAGATATCACAATGAATCCCGTATAAGTAATGCCCCCATATATTTAGGGCGAATACCACAGCCCTGAGCTCTAGGTCATGTACTAGATAGTTATGCTCATGCTTCTTCAACTGTCTTGAAGCATAAGCAATAACATATCCATGTTGCATCAGGACTGCACCTATCCCCTTATAAGAGGCGTCCGTGTAGATCTGGAATCCTTCACTCCCGGATGGAAGCGCAAGAATGGGGGATGAGATGAGTCGGTCCTTCAGCTCCTGAAAAGCCATCTCGCACCGCTCTAACCAAACAAAATCTGCGTCCTTCTTCGTCAAGGACGTGAGGGGGAGTGCTATCCTCGAGAACCCCTCCACGAACTTGCGATAATACCCTGCTAGTCCCAAGAAACTACGAATGTCAGATGCAGTCTTCGGCCGTGGCCAATCCCTCACTGTCTCTATCTTGGCTGGGTCTACTGCTAATCCAGCCCCACTGATTGTGTGTCCCAGGAAAGCCACCTCCTGCAGCCAGAACTGGCACTTTGAAAATTTTGCGTACATCTGGGACTCCCTCAGCCTCTGCAAGACCTGCGTCAGATGCTCTGTATGCTCCTCCTGAGTCCGGGAATATATCAGAATGTCGTCGATGAATACAATCACGAAGCGGTCTAAGAAGGGCTCGAATACACGGTTCATTAGACTCATGAATGCGGCAGGGGAATTCGTGAGCCCAAAAGGCATCACCGTGAACTCTTATAATCCATAGCGTGAACTGAATGCCGTCTTTGGTATGTCCTCTTCCCTGATGCGGAGCTGGTAGTAACCAGATCGAAAATCTAGCTTAGAGAACCAGAAGGCTCCCTGCAGCTGGTCAAATAGCTCATCTATCCGAGGCAGAGGATAGGTATTGCGGACCGTTAACCGGTTCAGCTCCCGGTAATCTATGCATAGTCGCAATGACCCGTCCTTCTTCTTCACAAAGAGAACTGGCGCTTCCCACGGCGACGAACTGGGCCGCACAAATCCTGACTCGACTAGCTCCTGAAGTTGAGTCCTGAACTCCGCTAACTCCCTGGGAGCCATCCTGTAGGGTGCCCGGGACACCGGCCTCGCTCCCGATACTAGCTGAATCCTGAAATCCAAGTCTCTAGCAGTTGGTAGCCCGGGCAATTTCTCCGGGAATACGTCGGAGAAATCCCGGACCACCGGAATATCTGAAATAGTTGTCTCTGCTCCCACCATCTCAAAGCAGATAAGATAAACTTCTTCTCCCTGCTCGTGGGCCTTCACAGCCTATACAGAAGATAACAATAGGTGGAAGATAGGCTGAATACCTTCGATGATAACATGAGAGTCGCCATGCCTTAGCGTGATCCTTCTGGACGGACAATCTATCTGAGCATGGTTCCGATGTAACCATGCCATGCCCAAAATCAAGTCGAAGTCCTGCAGCTTCAGAATAGTTGCTGGCGCCTCAAATGCCTTGCCACCAATCTCGGCCTCCATATCACAATGTGCAGTGGTCCGCAGCTCTGACCCATCGGGTAGACGCACCCTCATCTCTAGTCCAGGAAATCTCTCCACGCCTTCTAGTCCGTCTATGAAGGCCTCAGATACGAACGAGTGCGAAGCACCTGTGTCGAGGAGAGTATGAGCGGGCTTGCCGCTGATCATAACTATGCCTGAGGTTTGTTTATGTTAAAATTAATTGCTACCCTATAGTTCCAGGTACTATATAACTGAAAACTCAAGAAATTTAATAATTAACCTTAAGTACCTGTGATAACCTCCTCGGGGTTCCTCTGCTCTGTGAGGTCCAAGGCGTATATCTGCTCCTGCTGGCGTCTCCTGCCGTGATATCCCCGGCCTCGGCCTCGTCCTCGGCCTAGGCCTCGGCCCTGCTGTACTAGGGCCACTAGAGGTGGAGGAGGAGGAGGAGGATGGAATCAATGCGGGCACTCCGACCTAATGTGCCCGGGCTCGCGGCATCCGTAACAAACTACCTGTCGGTGGCCTCGGTCATCCTGTCTCCTCGGATCATGCATCTGTAGAGGTGGGGGAGCCAATGCTGGAGGAGGCACCTGCTCCTTCCTGAAGTTGGGACGACGACGTCCCCCACCCTTCTTGTATCTGATAGTCCTGCCTCTCTGAGAGCCACTGCTGCTCTCTCCTGATGTCGACCCATCAAACAGTCTCTTCCCTCTGACTTGCACCATCAGCTGGTCAGCCTCCAGCTTCTTTGCCATCTCGATGATCTGCCTAGATGTGCCATGAGAAATGAACAACAATGGCCTGCCTCAAATCGTCCCTGAGGCCCCGGTAGAACCTCTTGGCATACCTCCTATCATCGGTATCCTGAATTCCTGCGAACCTGGCCAAATGAGATAACTCTCTCTGATACTCGATCACCGATCTAGTCCCCTGCCTGAGGTTCAAAAACCTCTCCTCCAAGGCATCTCTGTCCGTAGCAGAGATGAAGTGCTCCAGAAATACATCGCTAAACTCCTCCCATGATATCTCTGACAGCTCCCAGTCCGCATATGTAGACTCCCGCACTAATTTCCACCATCTCTTCGCATGAGCCTCTAGTGCAGAGGTGGCTAGAGGTACTGCCTCGCCGACCGGGCAGCTGATGCCTGCTAAAATCTCGTGTATGGCCTCTATCCATTCCTCCGTCTTTACCGTATCCTCTGTCCCACGGTACGTCGGTGGGACAGGCTCTCGAAGGCACTCAGCCAGCTCGACCCAGGGTTTGGCTGTGGAGCCGGGACTTGCTGGTATCTGAAGGCATCCAGAATCGCCGTCAAAGTCTGCCCCATCTCCGTATGTAGGAATGGAGTGGCAGGTGGAGGGGGAGGAGCCACATTTTGCGGCGCGGTGACCTGTGGAGGTTGCATAAAGGTAAGGTTAAAACAGAACTGGCCTAACTCATTGTACTTTGTGGACCATTTATGTGACTTTTGCACCTGGGCACACCACTGCTTCCTCTGCATAGTTTGTCCGCAAACTAATGCTCGGGCAGGGGTGGTCCCATGTTGTGGACTTCTTTCTCATCTGATCGTTGTTCAAGTTATACCAGTTTGTAAGACCCTCCCCCCTCCCCTTACCAAGGAGGGCTACCGGGCCTTATGCCCAGAACCGCCGTCTTACGGTGGCACTAACGCACGGGTTAGTCAACACCGTAACACGTCGATCCTGTCGGCTAATATGATCATTTAACCTGTAGGCCAATATGAGAAGAAGAAGCAAGACAGTATATAAATCCACTATTCCACAAGTCACATAGTACAATCATATATATGAAATGAAAAGTACATCAATATAGTCCACAGAAGAGTACAAAAAAAATAGTAATAAGGGCTTATGCCCTGCACATCAAATCCACTCTCTCTCAAAATAAAAGCGGAAGCTACACTAGTACATCAGAACTCGTCCCACCTAAGGACGCACAGTAATGGTAGTAGCCTGCTGAAGCGGTATCTGCTCCTCAAGTCCTGCCTCCTCGATGTGCTGGTGCTCCATTTCCATGGGCTCCTAAAAATAGTATGGTCACCGACCATTAGTCAAAAATACTAAGTCGTTTCCTCCGCACCTCGCCCCGCAGCTCTTAGGCACCGAGCGGGAGGACGAAGCGGAGGACAATAAGGGGTAACAAAAGTGGAAGCAGGTGACAGAATCTAACTAGCAGTTGTAATAAGTAATATTGTTCTACTCTAGCAGTTCTAAATATAGTACAAGTAAGTAAGAGCAGTACAGTAAAGGAAGTAAAGAACAGCAGTAAGATCAAGTAAATAAACTATTCTACCACTATACTATCATCACAAAAGTACCCTAACTTATATAAATGCCCATACAAATATATAAGTTAGGATTTCCAGGAAATTTAACTTATCATATAAAAGAGCCCCCACTAATTTATATGATAAGGATCTATGAAGTGTATGATCTAATATGAATGAATGTTATGATGCAATTTTATGCACAGGCAAGTGCAACACACGCACAATGACTCTATGATCACAGACCTTTAGTTCCCACTTTTTGAGAGCTAGCATCACTCTCGGGTACCACCGCTGTGGCTACGGCAGCAGCGGAGCGGGCGTCTCCGCTTCTAGGCCAGTATGCACACTACCAAGCCTTAGACCCCTCTCATACGCCTCTGTACACGTCCAAGGTGCACTCTAGAGTCTTGCGTATGTACTTTGCTGACAACCCGTCAGTCTTGTTGCGTCGGATGTGCGTTATCGGGGATCGTCCTCCAGACCGCAGTGTAAAACAACCCACTAGCCCCTCTAACCCTCACAACCGCCTGGTGCACCGTACTGCCATCGGTGTGACGAATGGCCAGTACCACATGCCCCGCCACTATATTTATGCACATGCAAGTATTTCATTCCGAGCCTTCCGCTCGCAGGACCAAACCCGTCCTGTAAACCCTCAAACCCAACCCGGGTGAGAACGCACATTAGTGCCCTTATACCAATTCCCTCAAACCCTACACGGGTGAGCATATAACATGAATCTCTCCAACCCTACACATGTGAGAAGGTACAACAAATGTCTTAACCTATTAGACTACTCTTGTCTACGGGTTATTATACTTAGTGATTTAAGGTTAATCACAGGACTGCCCCCGGTATTCCCTGTGAAGGGCTCTCAAGGGGCACTAGGAACTGTGTTGGGATTACGCCCAGCGTTCCCTTTCCAAGGATATTTACTTTAGTTGATGGCTACCCATGTTTCACCCCAGCTCTCTTTGTTGCTCTGGAACAACCCTAGTGACTTAAGATGTTACCAGAAAACCGACGGTCTTCCGTCGACCTCCACTCCAGTTGCTAACTAAAGAATTGCACTTTTAATTCCCGTCACTAAGACAATACTACCCACCAGGGATTATTCATATTGCACTCTCTTATTTCTTCTGATAATCAATCCTCTGGTAATCCCCTAAAGTACGCCCTATTTATGCTATATGCAGACCATGTCCTATTATTACCCTAAAAATGGAATCTTCCAATCCTTAAGGCATCTTGCCCCTAAATATTTATACTAGGGTGGTATGGGCTAAGGGAACTATACTATGGATTCTCATAATTTTCCTTGGCAAAATAATCCTTTAATTAAATCTTTTAAATTAATTACTAGGTCACTTTACCCATGAAGTAGTATGATTTAAGATCCACTGACCTAGGAAATTTTTCCTGAGTTGTATCTTGATAAAATATTGTTGTCTACAGGGTTTCATAATTTTCCTTTGATTACTTATACCAATTCATTAATTAATACCAAATCTACATAATTTCCATTTTCCAAATGAAGTACAAGGAATATGTAATCCAAAATTCCAGGAAAATTATAGAACATATAAAACATTAATTTATGACTATTGGCAGAGTTTTATCAACTTTTATAGTGTAATGGCCTAACAATTCCCATTCTTACATATTTACCAAAATGCCATTATATTAATTTAAAACTTATCAGTACACCCATAAATTCTGAAATAATTATTCAAGACTAATAATACAATTATACAACACTACGAATATTTCCAAATTTTTCTGAGGTGTATATCCATCAATTCAAGAATAAATGAAATAAGGGTAAAATGAGCATTTCAAGGTATTTTACTCAAGAAGTTCTTCAAACAGAAAAATCAAATTTTTCCTAAGTCAAATATAACCTTCATTTCAACTTGACAAATATTGAGGATTTTTACTTGAGGAAAACCTATTTTTCAAATTTATTTTCAAAAGGAGCTATATTTTAAAAAATTCCAATTAGTGGGATTTTTGATTCCAAAAATCCCATAATTAATCTGAGGGGTGAACTTCACCCTAATGGACCACTGGAATCAAATCCATGATTTTTGAATGCCCCCATTAGGCTGAATGCACAATATTTACATTATTGTTATTGGCACACCAAGGCAATATATACACCATCACATGCAAGTGGATTTTCCAACATGCAGTGATCCAAATGTGCTGAAATTTGTATCATGCACCAATGATGTCCCCAAGGACCTACCACCAAAATTTGGGGTCATGAGGAGTCATATAACTCCAAATATTTCATTTATTTAGTTTTTGTAATTATGACCAAAACTATAGAAACGGTTATTTCACAAATTCCTAAATTTTGGCAGGGGCTAAGTATGACCTAATCATGCATGTACCCAAAATTTGGGGCCATGGTGAGTGATGGTTTGACTTGGGCATCCAAATGAATTTCTGCCCTAGTCTAGGACCAGTCCTAGGAGAAATGTCCTACAGGCCAGAATACTGGACCAAAGTTAATGATTAAGATGTCAAATTAAAGGTAACAGGTAAGGCTACATTTTGCATTCAAGGATCAGTTTCTGGCCATGCATATAAGAGTCCTAAAAATGGCATGTAATGTCACTGAATAAGTGTGACATAATTTTACTATTCATAATGATTAAAATTTAACTTATATTTAAATATCTGCACGAATCTAAAAGCATATATGAACGGGATCCGGTCATCTTCTCCACTCATCCGACGGCTGAGATTGAGCCGACCTGGGCGATGTTTGCTGGCGTTTTCCGGCCAGCTGAGGCGGTGCCACCCCCGGCCAACGGTGCCATCACCTTCATAGTGGTGGTGGCTATCGTTTCCCGGTGATGGGGCGGCGGGAGACGGCAGAGACGGCGATCCCGAGCGGTTTCTAAAGCTTGGAAAAATCTCACTTTTCTCCCATGGCATCAGGATCAGTTTAGCCCGATATCTCACCTAATCGATCTAGGATCCTAGTATGGGTAGAGGTGAGGTGAAACGAACCTGGATTGGGGCTTGGCTGCGGGTCAGGCGGCGGTTTGCCATGGTGGTGGTGCGTCGGCGAGCTCCACCCTGAATGCTTGATTCGCCACAGATTTCCATGTTCCAGCACTCGATTTCAATTCCTTCCCTCACTCTGAAGCTGATGGAGGGGTTAATTGGGGCTGAGGTGGTGTATATGGGGAGATACAACCAAGGTGAGCTCGGGCTCAGCCTTGGTTGCTCCACCCCGGCTTGCCAAGTGGCACACAACCCCCAATTTCTTCTGGAATGAAATGAGGAGGTCGGCCAGTTGGTGTTGGGCAGAGGATTTCAGCTGAAGGGGTGGCCATGTGGCCACCATTCCCTTTCATCCCCATTTCTCTTTCCTCTTTATCTCAAAATCCCATTTCTACCCATTTGCATGCATTCTCTCTCCTGATTTAGAGGGGTAGGGATGGTCTTGTTCACTTGGGTTGGCCATGGGCCAAATTTGGTGGGCTTGGTCCAAAGGAGGTTGGCTTGGTCTTCATTTCCCTCTTTTAGGTTAAATAGTTGACTTGTTGACTTGGAGAGTTGACTTAGTCAACATGGTGGGTGGGCTGACCCTACTTGGTGGTAATGGGTCTAGTGGCACCACCCAACTTGGGTTGGGTCAAGGGGGTGCCCTACTTAGGCTAATTGGGCTTATGAGTGTGGGTTTGACCAAATTAAGCCCAAGGTTGACTTGGGTCAATTGAGGTCAAAGTGTTGACCTAGTGACATGCTCTAGGGTCCACTTAGATTGTTTTTAGGGTTAGGGCAATGTGGTGGGGTCAAGGTGTGGCTATGGTACTCATTTAGGCTAGTTTGACCTAATTTGACTTTGGTCCTATAGTGGGCTCCACATGGATACAACCCACTACCTAGGGTCAAACCTAGTTGATCTCCTTAAAATTCACCCCATGCCTAACCCAATCTAAGTTGAGGGGTCCAAAAGTAACATGGGATGTTACATGCCGCTCCCGCGCAGCAACCTTCAGTACAAGAGCCTGCCTTGGGACAAGCCGTGCCAAATACCCCTACTACTCTGGTGCCCCCGATGGCGATACCACAAGAAATGAATTTCATATCGCACTTCCAGCGGTTGGGACCTCCCACCTTCGACGGGAGTGCTGACTTTATGATTATAGATGATTGGATCATCTCCATCGAGGAGATGTTTTCGTATTCTGGAATTCTAGGAGCCCGGAAGGTGATGATTGCAGCCTATCAGTTAAAAGGTCTGGCGAAGAGTTGGTGGATTCGGGAAGGAGAGGGTCTGAAGGAAGGCTGTTCTTGGGAATCTTTTAAGAAGATGCTGCTGAAGAAGTTTCTACCCTCGGTCGAGCAAGACCGCCTGATGAATAACTTCCTGCATTTAAAGCAGAGACAACTCACCTTGAGCGAGTACGAGATTGAGTTTAGCAAAATGAGCAGGTTTGCTCCTGACTTGGTAGCTTCTGAGGAGGGTAGAGTGAAACGTATCTTGGGAGGATTAAGAAGTGATGTCCAGCAGTTGGCATGTGCTTACCAAGCTGAAAGTTATGCTGAAGCAGTGGAAGCCGCTTTAAAAGTGGAGGCGATTGAAAACGCCAAGAATCGCGGTGCTGCGGCAAGGAAGGAGAAAAGAAAAGGCATTGAGGATGGTAGCTCCAGGGCATCTGGCCCTTCTTAGAAGAAGAAAAGTAAGGAAGTGTGTAGCTTCTGTGGTCGTCCAGGCCACCCCTATGAAAGGTGCTTCAAGAGGACTGCCACCCTGAAGCAGCAGCAGGTGCATGCCATCCAAGGTGCACCCAAGGTAGAGCTTGTGTGCTCTTTCTTTGCAAGGAAGGGTCATGACGTGACTCGCTGCTGGATGAAAGAAAGGATTTGCTTCTAGTGTGGGCAGAAGGGACACCAGAAGTCTTCGTTTCCCCAGTCTCAGTCCCCGCTGCAGCCTGCCCCACTTCGAGCTCTGCCGCCGCAACAAAACCTCAATAAAGGAAAAGGAAAGCTTAACGTGATGACCAGCGAGGAAGCCCAAACCTCTACGCAAGTGATATCAGGTTAGCCTCTGTTTAATTTATCCTTGTTAATTATCGTTGCTGTCCAAGTTATCGTTCGTTTAGTTATGTATGTTACGATTTTAGGGGAGTTTAAGATGCAGAATAGGTGGGCCCGCGTTCTTTTCGATTCGGGTGCCACCCATTCCTTTGTGGCCCGGAGATTTGTTGATAAACATTGCCCTAGTGTGGACCATTTGGGAGGATCCTTCAATGTCAAGCTCCCTTCTGGTGATTCTGTGATATCTAACCAAGGAGTTCTGAGATTCCCTATTTATCTTGGCAATTTTCTAGCCTTTGTGGATCTGATGATTTTGGACCTGTCTGATTTTGACGTGATTCTATGCATGGACTGGCTGTTCAAGTATGTTGCGGTCATCCAGTTCAAGGCTAAGCGATTGGATTTCAGAATAGACGACAGACAACCTATGAGCGTCTATGGATTTCAGGACAGAGTTTCTCCTGTCATTTCTGCGGTACGTGCTTGTCGTGCTATAGAGTCTGGTTGTGAGGTATTTTTGGTTTCTATTTCTGCTCTGGAGATAGCTTCTGTTACGCCACGTCTTGAGGATGTCTCGGTGGTGCGAGAGTTTCCAGATGTCTTTCCTGATAGTCTTCCAGGACTTCCTTCGGAAAGGGAGATAGAGTTTGTGATAGACCTCGAGCCAGATACTCATCCTATTGCTAAAGCACCGTACCGTATGGCTCCGTGTGAGTTGGACGAGTTGCGTACTCAGCTCGATGAGTTGCTCAATTGTGGTTTTATTAGACCAAGTATTTCTCCATGGGGTGCTCATGTTTTGTTCGTCAAGAAGAAAAATGGATCGATGAGACTTTGTATCGATTATAGGGAATTGAACAAGGTAACCATTAAGAATAGATATCCCCTGCCAAGGATTGATGATTTGTTCGACCAATTGCGTGGTAGCTCGGTATTTTCAAAGATCGATCTTCGCTCAGGCTACCACCAGTTGAGGATTTGTGAGGCAGATATTCCCCGAATCGCTTTCCGTTCACGACATGGATATTATGAGTTTTTGGTGATGTCTTTTGGTTTAACCAATGCACTCTCTGCTTTCATGGATTTGATGAATCACGTGTTTAAGGATTTCTTGGACCGATTTGTTATTGTATTCATAGATGATGTCTTGGTGTATTCCCGTAATGTTGAGGAGCATACTCAGCATTTGCGTCTGGTTTTGTCGACCCTGAGGGAGCATAAGTTATATGCAAAGTTGAGCAAGTGTGAGTTCTGGTTACCACAGGTGTCCTTTCTGGGTCATGTGGTAAGCAAGGACGGTATTTCTGTAGACCCGACCAAGATTTCTGAGGTAATGGAATGGGAGAGACCTTCTACACCTAAGGATATTAGGAGTTTCTTGGGCCTGGCTGGCCATTATAGAAGATTCGTGGAAGGATTTTCGGTGTTGTCTGCTCCTCTAACTAGACTTACTCAGAAGAATACTGCATTCATTTGGAGTGATAAGTGTGAAGAGGCTTTCCAAGAGTGAAGAAGAGATTATGCAATGTTCCGATTTTAACCTTACCTACTGAAGGAGTTGAGTATGTTGTGTATGCTGATGCGTCACATATCGCACTTGGTTGTTTTTTAATGCAAGATGGTAAGGTGATCGCGTATGGATCGAGACAACTAAAGATCCACGAGAGAAACTATCATACGCATGATTTGGAGTTTGCTGTTGTAATTTATGCGCTGAATCTTTGGAGACACTTATTATATGGCGTGTTGTGTAAGATCTATACAGACAATAAGAGTTTGAAGTACGTCTTCACTCAGAAAGAACTAACTCTGCGCCAGCGTCGGTGGTTAGAATATGTGGCGGATTATGAAGTGGAAATTATTTATCATCCAGGAAAGGCTAATGTAGTAGCTGATGCCCTGAGTAGAAAGACCGCTAAGATTTTTAATCTGTTGGTGTTATCCTTGATAGAAGAATTTTTGTTGATGGATATTGAGGTTGGGAGTAGTACTGTGCCTGCTAGTCTAGAAGCAGAAGAACCCTCTTGGATTTCACTTACTCGAGCACATCAGAAGGATGATCCTGATTTGTTGCACCTCCGGAATAGAACTTTGAAGGGAGAGCTACACGATTTCTCTGTGGACGAGTTGGACACCTTGAAGTATTGAGATAGATTTTGCGTCCCCGCCTTTGGCGATATTCGAGCTAAGATGTGTGTTGAAGCTCGTGGTTCCAGTGTAGCCTACCACCATGGTTCCACTAAGATGTATAAAGATCTAAAGCAAATTGTTTGGTGGTCAGGGATGAAGAATGACATCGCAAAGTTTGTATCAGAATGTTATACATGTCAGCGTGTTAAGGCTGATCACATAAGGCCTAGTTGTAAATTGACACCGCTTGATATTCCAAGTTGGAAATGGGAGAGTATTTCAATGGATTTCATCACCGGTCTGCAAAAATCTCCCCATGGGCACGACTCTGTTTGGGTGATAGTTGACAGACTGACAAAGTGTGCTCACTTTGTTCCATTTAAGATTGGGTACTCAATGAAGAAGATAGCTGAGTTATATCTTGAAGAGGTCATCAGGTTACATGGTGTGCCTTTTAGCATCGTATCAGATCGGGACACTAGATTTACGTCTCGCTTTTGGAAGGGTTTACAGGAGGGGTTGGGTACCGATTTAAGGTATTCCACCGCCTATCAACCACAGACTAATGGTCAGACGGAAAGGGTAAATCAGATCGTAGAGGATATGATCAGGTGTTATATTTTGGATCATGGTGGTGCTTGGGATGAGAGTCTCAGACTCATAGAGTTTGCATACAATAATAGTTATCAAGAGAGTCTGCAGATGGCCCCATTTGAGGCCTTATATGGGAGGCGTTGTAGAACTCCTTTGTTTTGGGCTGAAGTTGGTGAGAGACCGTTGCTAGGTCCAGAAGCCCTTGAAGAGATGAATTGTGCTGTGACTCATATTCGGGAAAAGCTTCGTGTGGCTTAAGAGCGCTATGAGAAGTATGCTAATCTACGAAGGGTCGATCTGGAGTTTGTCATTGGGGACTTGGTTTTTCTAAAAGTTTCCCCGATGTCTGGCGTTAAAAGGTTTGGAAGGAACCATAAGTTAGACCCCCGGTATGTGGGACCTTTCCAGATTCTTGAGCGCATCGGAGTGTCAGCTTATAGGCTGGATTTTCCTCCGACCTTCCCTGGTGTCCATGATGTGTTCCATGTGAGCCAGCTGCGGAAGTGTGTTCGTAGTGATTGTCAAATCCTCGACTCGATACCCCAGATTCAGCCCAACCTTACATATGTGGAAGAACCCGTGCGTATCCTGGATTCTTAAGAGCTTGTGTTGTAGAGAAAGACAATCCCTATGGTCAAGATTCTTTGGAGAAATCAAGACGTCGAGAGCGCGATGTGGGAATTGGAATCAGCGATGAGGGAATCTCATCCACACCTCTTCTCTTAGTTTCGGGTATGTTGCTATGTTTTCAGTTATGCGTGATTTTATCAATTTTGGTTTGGTTTTGGAGTTGTGATAAGTTTCGGGACGAAACTTCTTTTTAGGGGGAGTGACTGTAACACCCCCGATTTTCGCTGATTTATTTGAGTGGGCAACGTCAGATTTATGATGTCGTGGCATTACTTTTAACGTCGAGTTTTGGATTTGAGTAGATTTGGAATTGCTCGTCCAGTTTCGTCGCAACCCGAGCATTTTTGGAGTCTCGGCGCGCGATCGAAGTTTTGGGTTTTGTTTTTTTTTCGACGCATACTTTGACGGTTAATATCTCGGGAATGGCTCGTCGGATTCTAGTTTTGTTTTCGTCGTTGTGTTCGTAGCGTCAGTGTTTGCCAATGGAGTGAGTTTCATTTTATTCGCCGCATTTGAGCCTTTGTTTTGATCTCATATTTCCACGTTCAACTATCTGAACATGATATTTGCTATATTAATGACTGCTTGTTTTGATTCTCGGGAAGCCCTCCTAAAGGTGTGGGATTTCGTCGAACCAACCTTATTGTAATTTTTTTGGGCGATGTATCGAGTTCGACGATCGTCGAGCGGAGCTCGACGATTGTATTCTTTTCTGGGCGTAGTCTCGAGATCGACGATCGTCGGGCGGAGCTCGACGATTGTTTTCTTTTCTGGGCACTGTCTGGAGGTCGACGATCGTCGAGCGGAGCTCGACAATTATAATTCTTTTTTGGGCACTGTCCGGAGGTCGACGATCGTTGAGCGGAGCTCGACGATTGTCATGCTGAGCTCGACAAAACGTCGAGCGGAGCTTGCTTTAGGTCTAGCGGATCCTCGTGTTGAGTTCAACGATCTGGCCCTGCGTGTTGAGTTCGACAATCTTAGGATTGGGTTCGACGACTAGGCCTTGCGTTCGACGATTTTCAAACAGAATTTGTCGAGTGGAGTTTCTTTTTCCTTTTCTTTGGTGAACGTCGAGCTGAGCTCGACCAAGAGTCGATCGGAGTTGTCTCCCTTTAGCACTCGAGTAATTCTTCCATCCTGGTACTCGAGAGATTCGTCACTTGTACTCGAGTAGTTCTGCTTTCAGTACTCGAGTAATAGCCTTATACTCGAGTAATCCTCTAGCAATACTCGAGTAATTGCCTTATACTCGAGTAATCCACTAGCAGTACTTGAGTAATAGCCTTATACTTGAGTAATCCTCTAGCAGTACTCGAGTAATTGCCTTATACTCGAGAAATCCTCTTTCAGTACTCGAGTAATATCCTTATACTCGAGTAATCCTCTAGCAGTACTCGAGTAATATCCTTATACTCGAGTAATCCTCTAGCAATACTCGTGTAATTGCCTTATACTCGAGTAATCCTCTTGCAGTAATCGTGTAGTTGCCTTGTACTCGAGTAATCCATTCCTTCTATCTCGGGAAAATCGGTTCAGCCGAACCTGGTCTATTTTGTTTGTTCTTCCTGTTATCACCTTAGTATAAATACCTTCTTCATCTTCTTCATCCTCTCTGATTCTTTTTCCTCCCGAACCAGAACGGCGTGAGCGAGAAAGAGGTTGTCCGTCCTTATTTCTTCCGGTGGCCGTCGACGGTGCTCCGGTGCTCGGAATTTCAAACCGATCGTAGATCTGGAAAGCTCTCATCGAGAGCTTCGCCCTCGTTATTTCAACTCGTCCCGCAGTCTTTTGCCCCGATCTACGACGTGGAGCGATTCAGAGGACTGTTCCAGTAAAACCAAGGCAAGTGTTGGTTTCCCCTCGTCTCTCTTTGTCCGATCTATTGGTAACGGCTATGCTTTCATGTTCTTTAAATTTTTCTGCGCTTATTCTTCCAAATCATCGTTATGAATAATCATTTCAGCGATCCTTTGTTGTCGTAAAGTTTTCTCTTGGAAAACCCGATCTTGTCTGGTTTTGGTTAATTATCCTTGGTGTATCTTAGTGATGTCTATGCATGCCTTAGCTTTCGTTATTAAATGCATTAGAATTTATCTAGGACTGTAAACAACTCCTAGAGGTTGATCAACCTTGTCTTGTATCTAGTAATGTCAAGTAGAGTCTGACGAGCCAAACCTCAAGATATTTGTGTTGTGGTTTCTTTGGGTTTCTTGAATGCGGTAGTTAGTGCACGATTCCACCTCCGCAGTGTTTGTTACCTTCATTAGTGCCCTGTGGAAGTCTACCTAGTTTTTGGATGTCTGTGGTGTATGGTGGAGAGTATGAGACTCCCTCGCAATTAGACGGATTATATATCCGTTTTGTTTTTCGGTGGTGTGTCCAAGAGTGACCACCTCGCCCGTGTTTTTTGGTGGTGTGTCCAAGAGTGACCACTTCGCGCGTGTTTTTGGGTAGAGTCGACCACATGTGCCTAATAAAGGTTTTGTATTTTTTCTTTCTGGTGAAATATTCATGTAGTCACCTTATACCCTTATGCGTCTGGTGTACCCTTGTGGAACGTGACAAATCATGTAGGAGTTCTTTTCCTGTTGATGCCATGTTTTCTTTTGTACTTTACTTCAGTGCTTTTGGTCTTGGGTTGGTACCCTTGTTGACCTTTGTTTATTTTGGCCTATTACTTTTCCTGCCACCATTTGTACCTTCTTGCTGAGGTGTTCTGTTTTTGGAATGCCTCAGGTTCAGAGCAGTAGCAGTTAGCAGTGCTGGTTTTTGGAGTTTTCTGGGCGGCAGTGTTAGCCGTGGTTGTTGCCTCGTCATAGCGAGGTAGTTTGTTGTTTGTTTAGTTTTACTAGTTCAGACATACTTTTGTTCGTGGGTTCGTGTCAGTTTGTTGGCGCCCACTGAATTGTTAGTTGTTTGATACTTGGTAGCTGCTCATTTTTTAAATGTGGATGTGGATTACTTGTTCTCTGGGAGTATTTATGTTAGAAATGTATGTTAGGTATTTTCAACTATAAAATCTACTACTATTACTTCACGCATTGTATAATTTGAAACTCTAGCTTGTTATATTTAGCGACCGTAAAAGCTATCTTTACTACTTTAATAAATTTAGAGTCTTGCATAGCATGAGTTGTACTTTAGGTATGTTTTTACACATGTAGGATAGTTGAGTTAATCCAATCAAGTATTTTTCCGCAGCGTATAATATATTTTGATTCGTGGACTAGATGAGCCACTAAGCCGAGGGATACGACTAACTACTGCACTTAACTGATTTTTCTTAATATAACTTAAAAAGAACCTTTCTTCATGTTTAGTTTGGTATCTGCCTGAGCATCCGCAGTTATCCCCTGCTGACGTGGCATCGTGACGCGCATTTTCCCTTACTCTGATAAGCTTTTTATATGCGGTGAAAATGCGGGTTGTGACACAACCTGCCCATCACAAACAGCTACCGAGCCAAAGCTCGCCGGGCTAACCTGCCCATCACCAAATTCACTGAGCCTTCTGCCTGAGTGACTCAACCTAACACCCCGAGACATCGAGGTGAATGAAGGTGGAACCCTTGTTTTACTAGTTACTCTTGCATTCCAGTTTATTATTCTTAATGTTTAGGTTTGCCCAGGACTGCCCAATGTATTCTCGAGGGTACTAGGAACTACGATGGGCTGAAGCCCAAAGATCCCTTTTGCAAGGCACTAATTTTTATGGGTTACTACCCATCTCCCAAACCCTTAAATTTTATACTAGATCTGCCCCTAGTGTATTTAATGCTTTCTCTCCACTGGAAAGACGATCTTTCATCGATCCCGAACACCACCTAACGCTAGCCAATCCAACACTCTACTCATCCTAACTTTCAATGGTGAACTCATTTTTATTTATCCAAACCAGCAAACAACTAACCCCAACTCATGTGCCCAAATTCATATTCCAACATAATTTCTGCAGTTTTACTAAATGCAGACCAACTTAAGCTATATGATGTGTAAAATGTGAGGTTCTCCAAATAATCATCCAGTAACCCTATAATAATTATTGGAGGGCTGTCATGACATGTTTAGCCTAAACCCAGAAATTCATAATTTTCCTAATTTATCTGATAATTTATTTAATTATTCTAGTTATCCAAAAACCACAAGTTTGAACATGAAGTACCAATTTCTGACAATCAAATGCTCCACAAAATTTATGATAAACACAATATGATAATTTAACATAAAACCGAAAGTTTCCCAATTTTTTCAGTAAGGTTTAGGTCTCTAACTCTAATTTTAAATATAACCTATATTAATCATTTTTAAGAGGCAAGTATAGCAAGAATACTTCCAAAAAATCTACGAAAATTCAAAGATGATTGTAAGGACGTATAGATACTCTATGTCAAGTTTCATATTTTGTCTACAAGTAATGAGCTCTGAACAAAATATTGAACAAGTTTCCATGTTAATGAGCTTGTGAAGTAGGTACTGCAAATATGTATTCAAAAATTCTAATAAAATTCATACATGAGCATAATGGAATAAACCTCCCTCTGCCTAATTTTCATGACTTTCCAATGGACAGTGAATTCACAATAATCATATATTTAAGTAGGGCTAATTCATGCATTACAAAGGAAGTATTAAGAGTATTTATCCAAAATTACCAATTAAATTTTTAGAGATTCATACTATCCCTATGACCACACTACCCAAGTTTCATCACTGTTAAATGAGTTTTAATACCCTATTCTATCATTACAAAGTTTGTGCCCTAAATTAGAGTTAGGGTTCTGTGGGGCCTACCCCTTTCCAAATACCCTAAGATTTTCACCAGATGGATTTAGATACCCTAGTACCCTCCCTACCTAATGTCTAGTCCATACAAGGTCATTTGACCTCATGCCCTTCACAAGACACAAAAACCCATCCTTAGGGTTTGGTCTTAGCTCCTATGGCAAATCTATTCCAAACCACTCCATCTTCCATGGGAAGGTGTTAAAAGCTGTGGCAAGTCAGTGGCCCCAATTTCAACCTCTATTGAGGTGATTTGGCCACTCAAAACCAAAAGTGCACTTTTTGACCAAAATACCCTTATTATGGCAAGGCTAGGGTTTGCATGATTTCAATTCAAACCATCTCCAAATGAGATGATATTTTAACCAAAGTCTTATGATGACCCCGAGCAACACTCAACAAAATATCAGTGAGTTTGGATGTCATTTGGTCCCTCAATTAATTTACCATAGAGAAATTAAATAATTCCAAAAACTATGGAAAATTTGTACCCCAAAATTCTCATTTTTGGGCAGGACCTAGGTATAGACTAGGGTGACTCCCTGTCCAAATTTCAAGTTATTTGGACAAGGGATGAAGTGTGCCGATGACGATTTGACACGACGCCTTCCCCAGATAAACCTCCCCGACATGCCCCACCTACACGCCCGTGATAGCAGGGTCACACCTGTGACTTCCACGTGTACAGCTCCAAAAGTCAAACCAACAATAAATGCTCAGCATTAACTCAACAACAGTAGCTACACGCCCCCCCTATACGCCCGTGACCTAGGGCGTGTAATCTGAAATTTTTGCCTATAAATAGAACTTTGTTGTAATGGCCATGGGTTCAAAAATTTGAGCCATTTTGTTGTTAGGGCTGCTTCTAGGAGGCTTCTTTTAGTTCTATGTAAGGATATATTACCCCCTCCTCTTTGTGTTTGTTTTAGATTTTGTAATCAAATTTGATAGCTTTTCATCAATATGTTGAACTAGAATGCCTCTGAGTCCTTCTCTTTCAGCAATCTTATGTATCTTCATTTTTTGTATGAGTATGTGCGTGTATGAGTTAGATTTGTGGAATTTTTGCTTTCAAATGAAAAAATCATTTAGCTTTACATTAGATTTTCTTAAATGTACTACTCGTTATTATAGTCGTTTTTATCATATTCCTTAGAAGGGTTTAGATTTATGATTTTTGTGCTTTTATATTAATCCTTATGGATTTGTAAAATGATTTGAATGTGGTTTTCATGTCTTTTTAACATAGATTTTCCTATTTTAGGATGTAAAACTTTTGCTTCTTTTTAACTTTCTTCCACTTTTTAACCCTTTCTACAAAACTATAAGAATGGATTATGTGTTATTTCAATTTTTTAACACCTTTGATTTCCGCATTTATTTGAAAACTCTTTTGCTAAAAACAATTTTTATTTCTACTTTTTATGCATTTCCAGCAAGTTCTAGCGGTAAAAATGTAAACGTTTTAATTTTTCAATAACTTTATTTTTCTCTATTTTTGCGTTTGTGAGTGATTGTATGAGTTACCCTTTTTTTTCTTTCTTTCCTTCAAGTTGTGTGTGTGCGTTTATGAGTTAGCTTTTTTATTTTTAATTTTCCCGCCCACTCGTTTGAGTAGGACCGGTCATTTTCCGCCGACTCGTTTGAGTAGGACTTGTCATTTTCAGCTTTAATTTCCCGCCTACTTGTTTTAGTAGGACTTGTCATTTCATTTCCTAGTTATATATTTGAGTAGGACTTGTCATTTCCCGCCTACTCGTTTGAGTAGGACTTGTCATTTTCAGCTTTCATTTCCCGCCTACTCATTTGAGTAGGACTTGTCATTTCCCGCATACTGATTTGAGTGGGACTTGTCATTTTCAGCTTTAATTTTCCGCCTACTCGTTTGAGTGCGACTTGTCATTTCCCGCCTACTAGTTTGAGTAGGACTCGTCATTTCAATTATGCAATCTTTTTTTCGAAACTTACCTTTTTTTGTTATTATGAGTCTGGTTGAGTGTGTGCGTTTTCCTTTTTTAGTTGCTTTCTCTTTCTAATATTAGGTTATCTTATTTGTTCTATTTTTTGTAACCCTTCAATGCGTAATTTACAATTCACACCTCACCAAACTCATAGGCCATCCCCATTCCGATAAGTGGCTAATCTCTCTTAGCCCTCAGTATCGAAGAGTATTGGGATATGAAATGTTTTTAAATAATTAAGTTCTTGTTTTTCTATTTAATTAAGTACTTAAGGTTTATCCTGGGTTTATGACACATAGGACCACATATCGATGCAGGGGATCAATTTTCGTTATCCATATGCTAGCTAGCTGAGAGGTCGTGCGTATGGATTGATCACCCCTGAGTAAAGAGAGTTTCGCACTAACCGTCTAGAGAGGAGGCACGTAATTCTTCTTGATTGGGTTCCCCCCTATAGCGGGGTTCTTAGTGTAATGCGTGAATTAAGAGGAATCCTTCGTCGGACGAGAGCCCGATCGAATAGTCTTAATGTTCAGGTGTGTGATAGTCCTAGAGATAGGTGAGCTCATACTTTTGGAAACTCCACGGCCAAGTCTTCCATTTAATTTAATTGAAACTTAGGATCTCTAATTATTTAAATTTATTTTTGTCCTAGTGTAATTCGATACCGTGTGTTATTTCTTCATCGACCTTGTTCTTAATCTATTTCCTGCCTTTTCTTAGTTAAGACTGACATTTAGATTTTTCGGTAAAATAATAGTCCTCTAGAGTAGTAGGGATAATCAACCCGTTCCCGGGAAATTTACGATCTCGATATTCTGCACGAATATCCTGTATTACTTACGATAGGTGCACTTGCATATAATTCGCCGTGTAATATTCGGACCCACCATGCTCCCTTGAAAAAATAAGAACCGGGCTTCGTGCCCATCAAGTTTTTGGCGCCATTGCCGGGGAGTCTTTGAGTTGTTATTTCAAATTCCAGAGTCCATTACTTTTACCTTTATTTCTTAAAAAAATTTAAAAACGCTTCTTAAAAAAAAAAAGTTAATTATTTTGTTTATCTTTTTGGGTGTATGACCCGTGGACAATCTTGGGAGTCTAAAAATTTGGATTTCGATTCTGAGATCGAACGCTCACTTGTGCATATTCATTCTCAACACCGAAATCCCTCTTTGTATTCCGTAGAATCCATCGGATAACCCTCTGCTGTTGCTATGGCAGACCATAATTTGAACGCGGCGGTCGAGCGTACAATGACTTATTAGGCCCGACTGAATTTGGATGATACTGGGTTCAATATTGTTCGTCCGGCGGTGGCGAATAATAATTTTGAAATAAAATCGAGCGTTATCCAAATGATCCAAAATGCCGTGAAGTTCGATGGACAGACGGATGAGGACCCAAATGTTCATTTATCTAGTTTTTGGAAATCTTCGATACCTTTAAGATTAATGGCGTCACTGATGATGTCATTTGTTTACTCCTTTTTCCATTTTCCTTAAGATCTAAAGCTAAGGCGTGGTTGAATTCCCTCCCATGAGGATGTATCACGACCTGGGCCGAGCTTGCGGAACGGTTCTTAACGAAGTATTTTCCGCACGGCAAAACGGCAAAGTTGCGGGCAGACATTTCTTCATTTATGCAGAACGATTACAAGTTTCTATTTGAGACTTGGGAGCGGTTTAAAGAATTCCTCCGCAGGTGTCCGCACCATGCACTGCCTGCGTGATTGCAAGTGCAAATCTTCTACAGTGGGCTTTACTATCAGACGCGTCAAATGATTGACGCGGCTGTCGGGGGTACCTTGAATAATAAGACCCACGAGGCTGCCCAAGCTCTTAACGAAGAGATGGCTATGATTGTCTACCAATGGAACGTCCTGCGGGGACGTCCCAAGCAGGCATGCCAGCCTCTTCGAAGTGGATTCCACTGCCCACTTAGCCCTTCAAGTTGAAAGGCTGACGAAGCAGCTTGCGGAGATGTCTGCTGCCTCCTCCACTCCACCTTGGGCGATTCCCCCTAATGTCAGCGTAGTCGATGAGTTCGTTGTTGGGTACATTGGTTTAAATGTACCTGATTTGAAGAAGCCTCACCCAACTCAATGATATACATCAAAATGTATTTGATGTGATTTGAGTTTACTTGTGCAGGCTAAGTTTTTACAGGAAAGAAGAAAAAGTTTCTAAGTCCATATGTCGACACCAAGGAGCAAAGTGTCGACACTTAAGAAGACTTGTGTCGACACCCAGGCAAGCAGTGTCGACACTTAGAGTCATTGTGTCGACAACATGGATGCTGAGTCGACACCAGACAGAAAGTGTCGACACAAGGAGCTGTGTCGACACTCAGTGAAGAAAAGTACAGTGAAGCAGTGTCGACACTTAGCAGTTGTGTCGATACCCAGAGAAACTGTGTCTACATCAAAAAGTGTCGACACTTAGAGGCTGTGTCAACACTCAGCAAAAGTCAGCAGAGACTAAGTATAAGTGTGGACACCCAGAGCAATGTGTCGACACTCAGCAGAAGAGTCAACACTTGAAGAAAGTGTCGACACAAGAAAGTATGTGTCGACACTCAGCTGAAGACTCAACACTTGAAGAAAGTGTCGACACAAGGAGCTGTGTCGACACTTAGCAAAGTTCAAGAATATTCTAAGTATAAGTGTCGACACTAAGGAGTTGTGTCGACACTAAGCCAGAGTCTCGACAGAAGAAGAATGTATCGACACCCAGAGCAATGTGTCGACACTCAGCAAGTATCAACACTGAAGACATGTGTCGACAATAAGAAGAAGTGTCGACACTCAGCGAGTTCAACACATGAAGATGTGTCGACACAAAGGTGTTGTGTCGACACTTAGAGGAATTCAGCAAAATACTGAAGTACAAGGACTTGTGTCGACACACATTATCAGTGTCGACACATGAAGAAGCAGTGTCGAGATATAAAATCTACAACTCAAGGAGTTGTGTCGATACCTTGTAGGCTAGTATCAACACTTAGACAACTTGCGTCGACACTTGGTCTATAAGTGTCGACACTTAAAGACAGACAGTCTCGACACTTACAGACAGTTACAGAATTTTCAAGAACTGATTGGATGACTTGACAGCTGCCATTCCAGCCAGTCTACTGCACCTGTCAGAGTTGTCAGAATTCAGTTATGAACCGGACCAGCCGGTTACCATGAAGAAGGCCTATAAATAGGCTTATACAGTCTACAGAAACAGTGGTTGTTAAAGTTGTTGATTGAACACAAGTACAAGTGATCAATATACAAAGAAGATCTAGCTATTCCTTGAAGAATCTAGTGAAGATCTAAGAAGTTGGAGAGAGAGAGCTCCATCCAAGAAATCAGTCATTGGAACCAGACTGAGAAGAAAGGTTCAGATTTATTCTGAATCTTAAGTAGCAGAGATCAAGGATCAACTGCAGAAGAGGTCAATCTTATTGAGTTCTACATTCAAGAAGCTTTGAAGAAAGACAAGTCAGATTGATTTCAGCTGAGTTCTTCCAAGAACTCATCAAGAAACTCACAACACTTCTCTCTTAACTCTAAGTTGTTGAGTTACAATATTTGTATTCATTTTATCTTGTAGGATCCTTAGGGATCTGAGTCTTGTAAGCCTGTAATTATAAAGGCTGAGTGTAGGGCTTGAGTGCCTGAGTGTAAGAGATTGAAATCTCTGAGTGTAGGCCTTGGTGGCTGAGTGTAGGCCTTGGTGGCTGAGTGTAGGCCTTGGTGGATGAGTGTAGGCTTTGTAAAGAAGCTGAGTTGTAGGGCCTTGAGCCTGAGGTGTAGGAACCTGTTCTGGGTTCTGAGATAGTGGAGGAGTTTGGCCGAATCTAGTACACTGCTAGATAGGCGAAGGGGGAAAGTGGATGTACCCAAACCATGGGGAACCACTATAAAACTGTGTGTCTACTGTGTGCTGTGATATTCTGTGATTGCTGTGTGATTGCTGTGTACAAATAGATATAACTCTGAGATAAAATCTGATTGCTGCCTTAAAAAGTTATAAAGATTCAAGTCACCTATTCACCCCCCCCTATGTGTTTAGGTACAATATCTTTCAAGTGGTATCAGAGCCAGGTTACTCAAAAGAAAGGACATAACTGTCTGAGTAGATCCTGTTGGCAGATTCAGTCTAAGTCAATTACAGAATCAAGAAATTCAAGAACCATGGGTTCCACTGAGAATCACAAGGAATTGGGATCCATGAAGTTACTCATATGTAGAAAAGAGATCTTTGGTATCTGGAAGGAAAGGGTGAGACTGTTTATGGAAGCCTCAGACCCTAGGATTTATATCATAGTGAAAGAAGGGCCATATGTGCCCATGAAGATGTCAGTCTTATATGCAAATCAGAGAACACCTAAGGATTTCTCTGAAATGACAAAGGATGAAATTGTTCTAGCCACTATAGATAAGAGGGCTCAGAACATCATAGTGAGTGTCATAGATGATGCAACTTTTCAGAATCTGATACACTGTAAGACAGCTAAAGAAATGCGGGATACTCTTATTGTGTATATGGAGGGTTCTGAAGAAGTAAGGCAAGACAGAAAATCCTTGCTAAATCAAGAATATGAAAGTTTTAGACAAGGTAAGGCTGATAGCATAACTGAATGCTATAAGAAGTTCTACAGGATTGTGAATGAGCTCATGTCCTATGGCAGAGAGTTCAGTAATTATGAACTCAATGATAAGTTTCTAAGGTCCCTAACAAAAGATTGGGACACCAAGATCTGTGCCATTAGGGAAATGGCAAAGTTGGGAGAAATTCCTCCACCAACACTATTTGGCAAACTGCTGTCCTATGAAATGCAGTTAATGGTGAGGAAAGAAGAGGAGAAATCAACAAGAAGTGAACATAAAGAAAGGACAGTGACCTTCAAAACAGAAGCCCCCAGAAAGTACAGGAGTAAGTCACCAACTCCACCTCCAAAGGTTGCTGAAACTGAATCAGATGAGTCAGCAAGTAGTAAGTCTGAAAGCAGTGAAAGTGATGAGGACTTTGCTGCCTTTATAAGACATTTCCAGAAGTTCTTAAAAAAGAAACAGTGGAGGTCAAGGCCATCTACTTCACAGGGAAAAGAAGACTATTATCAGAATAAAAAGTCTTCAAAGAAAGACAGGAAAAAGACTAAGTCTAGCAAGGCAACTCTTTCAAAAATAGTTTGCTATTGCTGTAATAGACAAGGTCATGTTGTTGCAGATTGTCCAGAAAAAAGGAAGGAGTCTAGTGACAAGAAAAAGACTCAATACAAGGGCAAGAAGGAAAAGTCTTTTGTTACCAAAAAGGACAAGAGCCTGTCAGATATTTCTTCATCAGAAACTGAGTCAGATGCTGAGGCATATATAAGACTGTTTGCTGAGGAAGAAGAAGAAGAGTTCATTCAGATTATGAATTCTATATATGAATAAGAGGACAGTCAGTGTCAAGGGCTAATGGCATTGACAGAAAGTGACAAAATCCTGGAGCAGCCAGGAACTAGTAAGGTACAACATTGTTCTTTTAGTTCAATTTCTTGTGCCAGTACAGAATCAGATTCATCATCATCAAATGATGAGAGTGCATCTGAGTCTGAAGAGGATATTCATCAGTTGATAGATGAATATAAAGTTCTGTTGCAAGCTTATAAGAAGAGCAAGTCCCTAGGCAAAAGTCAGGCAAAGGAAATTGCTAATCTCAAAGCTGTTGCAACTGATTTTGAGAAATTGTTTGATCAAAAGCTTAATGAGATAGCCAGACTGAAGCATATAACTGTGATTCAGATGGGGACTATATCATTTAAGAATGATCAAATCAAAAGCCTGGAGATTAATCTTTAGAAGGAGAAAGACTTAGTTGCTAGGTTTTCTAAAACAAAGTCTGTTCTACCCATAATTGATGAATTTGTTCATCACAAAGGTAAAGCTGGACTGGGGTTTACTAAACTAGCTAGGACTGTTCAGTACAAGTCCAAGTCCAAGGGCAAAGCCCCAACTCTCAACAAGTCAGCTGTAGATAAAACATCAAAGACAGTACCTAAGCAAAGGTACAATAAGTTTGAGTGTTGGTGCTGTGGCAAGGTAGGCCACTTTGCAATGGACTGTTGGCACAATGCTAGTGCCAAAGTGAGTAGCAAACTGCCTGTTGAAAAACCTGCAGGTAGCTTTGTTAGGATGCAAACTAACCAGTACCAAGGATCCAAGAATTCTTTGGGTTTTAAGGTTCACTAATCTGTTTTGCAGGTGAGTTTACTAAAGGACTACACACCTATCAAGGATGGTCCAAAAGTCACCTTTGGTGGTTCTGAAAAAGGGATCATCAAGGGTTTTGGTAACATTTCTAACTCCTTTATTACAATTACTCAAGTGGCCTATGTTAAAGGTTTGAAACATAACCTTATTAGTATAAGTCAATTGAGTGATGTAGGATATGACATCTCATTTGTGAAAGATGGTTGTCATATCAGGAGGTCAAATGATCAAGAGATTATTTTAACTGGCTATAGAAAAAGAAATGTCTACTGTTTAGACATTATGGTTGAGAACAATGGTTCTCCAGTGTGTCTAGTAGCTGATGAGAAAGTCTCTCATTGTGTCAAATGGCACAAGAGGCTAGCCCATCTAAACTACAAGACAATTGGCAAACTCTTTAGCAAATAGTTAGTGAGGAATGGTCCTCAAGTTAAGTGTATTAAAGATGGTATTTGCTCAGCTTGTCAAAAGGGCAAGCAGACTAGATCCACCTTTAGAAGCATTGAAAACGAAGATGCTGTGAGGTGCTTATACCTCTTGCATATGGATCTCTTTGGTCGAATGCCAGTTCACAGCCTAGGTAGGAAGGTCTATACCTTTGTAGTTGTAGATGAATACTCAAGGTTTTCCTGGGTGTTCTTTCTTAGACAGAAATCTGAAACACCCAGTGTCTTCTATAGCTTTGTTAGACAAATTCAGAATGAACTAAATAGTACAGTGGTCAAAATAAGAAGTGACCATGGTACTGAGTTTCAGTCTGATAGCATGACAAAACTATGTGAAGAATTTGGGATATTTCAAGAGTTTTCTTCACCAAGAACACCTCAACAAAATGGCATTGCTGAAAGGAAGAATAGAACCTTGCTTGAGGCTGGTAGGACCCTATTAAGTGATACATCACTACTAGAATATTTCTGGGCTGAAGCAGTTAATACTGCATGCCATGTTATTAATAGGGCTACCATAACTAAAAGCCACAACAAGACCCCCTATGAGGTTGTGAAAGGCAGGAAACCAAACCTATCCTACTTCAGGATCTTTGGTTGTAAGTGCTTTATACTTAACAATGGAAAGTCTTACTTGACTAAGTTTGCTGCCAAGTCCCAAGAGGGAATTTTTGTTGGGTACATCAACAACAGTAAGGCTTATAGAGTCTACACAAGTTGTAGAAGAGTCTGTACATGTAGTATTTGATGAAACTAGACTTATTAACAATGAGTTGTCTAGTAGTCTTTGTATCCCCACAGGTATAACAAAGAAGATGGACAAGCTCACTATAGAAGAAGAACCTACTACAAGACAGCAAGTAGAAGACAATGGCTATTGTCCAGGGGGAGTACTACATGTACCTAATGCAGAAGGAGTACAAGGAGTACAACAAGATGATGAAGTTGAAGAAGTTCAACATGAAGTAAGGATGCCTCCAGCCAATAGGCATCTTAGAGATCATCCAGCAGAACAAATCATTGGTGATCCAAGACAAGGGGTACAAACAAGGAGCAGAAATCTGAATGCAACAATCTACTCCAGTTTTCTATCCAAAGTTGAACCAAAGAAGTTTGAAGAAGCCATCCAAGACCCTCTTTGGATTGAGGCAATGCAAGAAGAGCTGAATCAGTTCAAGAGGTGTAAGGTCTGGGAGCTTGTTCCTAAACCTAAAGACCACAATATAATTGGAACCAAGTGGATCTATAGGAACAAGATGGATGAACAAGGAGTCATCATTAAGAACAAAACAAGATTGGTTGCTAAAGGATATAGGCAGGAAGAAGGTATTGACTTTGATCAAACCTTTGCTCCAGTAGCCAGACTGGAAGCCATAAGGATGTTCCTGGCCTATGCAACCTTTCAAGGATTTAAAGTTTACCAAATGGATTTCAAGTCAGCATTTCTGAATGGTAATCTTAAAGAGGAAGTCTATGTGGAACAGCCATCAGGTTTTGTTGATTCAACTCTACCTAATCATGTCTATAGACTTAGGAAAGCTTTATATGGGTTAAAACAATCCCCTAGGGCTTGGTATGAAACCCTATCTAGTTTCCTCATTGAGAATAAGTTCACAATGGGGAAAATAGACAAGACTCTATTACTTAGGGAATTCAGAGGCAAAGTAATACTAGTCCAAATATATGTAGATGACATAATATTTGGGTCTACTGAAATTAGTCTTTGCAAAAAGTTTGCAAAACTAATGAAAGGACAATTTGAGATAAGTAGTATGGGAGAGCTTAAGTTCTTCTTGGGTCTCCAAGTAAGGCAGACTGAGAATGGTTTATCCATATGCCAGTCCAAGTTCACCCTAGAACTCATAAGGAAGCATGGTATGGATTCATCCAGTGCCATGAAGACTCCTATGGGGTCAAGTATGTCTCTTAGCAGGGATGATGCAGGGAAACCTGTAGATGAGTCTTTGTATAGAGGGATAGTTGGCTCCCTATTATATTTGACTGCAAGTAGACCAGATATCATGTATGCTACATGTGTCTGTGCAAGGTATCAAGCCTGCCCTAAAGAGTCTCATTTGACAGCAGTCAAAAGGATATTGAGATATCTAAAAGGCACTCCTTATCTAGGCCTCTGGTACCCTAGGAATGGGGATTTTCAACTAACAGGTTATTCAGATGCAGACTTTGCAGGATGCAAAGAAGACAGAAAAAGCACTACTGGAACCTGTCAATTCCTATGTGGAAGACTGATTTCATGGAGTAGCAAAAAGCAAACAAGTGTGGCTATCTCCACTACAGAGTCAGAATATGTGGCTGCAGGAAGTTGCTGTGCTCAACTTCTATGGATACAACATCAGCTTAAGGACTATGGAATTCAGGTAAGTAGAACTCCACTCTTTTGTGATTCTACAAGTGCTATATCAATTGCACATAATCCTGTTTCCCATAGTAGAACTAAACATATTGAAATAAAATATCATTTTCTTAGGGAGCATGTAGAGAAAGAAGATATTTTACTAGAATATGTTAAAACAGATAATCAACTAGCTGATATGTATACTAAGCCTTTAGAAGAAACTAAGTTCAATAGGTTTAAAATTGAACTAGGTATGATAAACTTAGAATAAGTTTATAGAAATGGCTAAGTCAAAAGGTGTCGACACACAGAGATATCTGTGTCGAGACAGAAAGTTGGTGTCCACACTTCAGTGAAAAGGTGTCGACACATCTAGGAAGTTGGTGTCGACACTTCAAAAAATTAGTGTCGACACATGACCAGTAGGTGTCGACACAACCAAGGTGGTGTCGACACTTAGTGTTTACTCAGAATTATCTAAGTAAAGTCTCGACTATGTGTCGAGTTAAGTGGTGTCGACACATAAACAAGTGTCGACACATATTATCTGTCGACTAAACTTGTGTCGACACAGTGTGTCGAGACATTGTAAGTCAGTGTCGACACTCATCGACAGTGTCGACACAATTTAAGATAGTTAACCCGCCTTTTCATCTTCAAACCTAGAAAGGTATAAATAGGATTTTTGCCTTAGTCTGTCGACACGCTTTCAAAAGTTTCGAGACGAAACTTGTGTGTCGACACCTCTCTTCTCTCCAATCAAATTCTTCAAACCCTAATGGCGCCAAAGCTCGAGGAGAACATCAATGAAGGATATGAACTGGTGCGACAAGAGTTTGAGGATGCAGACCCAGAGATCAAGAACGTGATAACCCTAGTTGCAGACTCAGGGTTAGAATTTCTTGTTTCTGAACCCACAAAGATCTGGAAGAAGGAAGTACTGGAATTCCTTAATGGAGCAACCCTAGACGACACTGGATTCAAGATCAAGTCCAGGGTCCATGGTGAAAAGGTGAAGGTGTCACCTAAAAGTTTGAGGAAAGTACTACAGTTACCAAGAACTAAAGAAGAAGATGAAGTTACTGCTTCAAAGACCAGAGAAGCTCTAACTTGGTGTGGACTAGATTCTAAAATGAAAATTGGATCTGCTTTCAATAGAAAAGGCATGAACAGCCAAGGGAAATTCATGTCAGAAATTGTTGGCAAAGTGATTTTAAGCAAACCTGGAGGGCATGATAGGGTATCTGCCCATATGTTCAGCATTATGACCAGGATAATCTTCAATCTGAAAACTGACTGGTCTGTAGTGATCTTTGAGAAGATAAAGGAAAGCCTGAAGAAGCCCAACTTGGGCAGGATCTTAAGTCTATACCTTGCTGGAAGTATTCCAGAGGTAATGAGTCAAGCTGCTGGAACAAAAATAAATCATATGAGGAAAATGGATATGAGGATATTCTCTAGATGGGACAGGGTGTTGTCTAAGGAGATGCCAACCCCTGAGAAGATAATTCCTGAGAAGGTATCACCTCAAAAGAAGAAGAGGAAAACTACTCCAGTGGCTCAGGTTTCCACTAGCAGCTCTGATAGTGAAGAGCAAGTGGTCTTCACACCTGATGAGAATGAAGAAGGAACTGTTGTAAAGTCTCCAGCTCCTCAAGATGTTGCTGAAATCCAGGGGAGAAACTAGTTGTGGAAGAGCCCACTCCTCTTGAGAGTGAGCAAGCAACAAACATCATCCTTGAGGTAATCACTGAGCTTTATGCTTTAGATTTCCCTATAATGGATAATATATTGTCTGATTCCCTAAATTATGACAATCAGCAAACTCAGATTCATGGTCAAGTCTCAGATGTTGTCATGGAGGACACATCTGTTACAGTTGAAGTTGTATCTGATCAAGTGGTTTCTAATCAAGTGGTAGATGAGCAAAGAATTTCTCCTGCCCATTCTCCACAAGAATACACAATGGAAGATATGTTCCTTAACCTGGATCAAACGGATTTTGACAAAGAAACTGCTGCTGAAGAGGAGAATGCTCCAGTTGAGGGGGAGCAAGCAGTACATGTTGAAGAGCCTGCAAGGCAAGAGCCAGAGAAGCAAAAAGCTGTAGAAGAGCTACCTAAGGAGAGGGTAGATATAGCCAGCATCTCAGCTTCTGAAGATGAGGAGACTTCAAGGGCTAAGAAAAGAAAATTTCAAGTATTTAAAAGGAGGAGTCAGAATTACAAAAAAGCTCTCCAAACTGTTGCCCCACAGCCTATATCACAGCCAACACCTACTGTTGATTATAGTGCTCTAATGGTTGCAATGCAAATTAAGCTTGATGAGCACAGACAGGCCATTGAGAAGTATGTAGATGAAGGAAAGAAATCATTGCAGTTTGACTTGGCCCAGGATATAAAGTCTATAAGATTTGAAATGAATCTTAATAAGAAGGAGATGACAAACTGCTTCCACAAGGGAGGGAATGCAGTGTTGTACTTGGCCACACATCAGGAGAAGATTAAAGCTCAAGTAGATGACATAGCACTGAAGCAGGGGTATGTTCTAGAGAACCAAATCAGAATGAATGACAATTTGACAGAATCTCACAATGCTATAGTCACAGAGATGAAGAATCTAGCTGTTGGACTGCCTACTTCTACTGCTGCTGCTAAAGCAGAATTTAACAAAGCCTTCCAAGAGGAAATAACTGCTGTTAAGACTGCCATACTAGACTCTCAGAAGATCATTACTGACAAACTCCAAAGGTTAAAGCCTTATTTTAAAGATGGAGTCAATTATTTGGATAACCAGGTTAGATTTCAAAAAGATGATGTCATAGATCACATTGAAAGAGAAGTCATAAAGGGGGAGAGAGTGTTAGTCAAGGCCAGCTCTGATCATGCTAAGTCGATATCTAATTCTATCAGAGCAACTCTTGGATATCCTCCTCTTTGTGATGATGATAATGTGGCAGAATCTGGAATTAATCCTGCATATCTAGGAGGGGAGCAACCTGAAGTGGCTCAAGTTATCTATCCTCCACCAGATTTTGACATGATACATGCTGATAAACAGTCCATGTATAGCCCACCTGGGGGCAAGGATAATGTCATTATAGAGAAAGTTGTTCAGCCAATATCTGAAGCTATGCAAGAAGCTCTGCAGAAAGAAGAAGAAACCAGATTGTCTAAAAAGAGGTTTAGGGAGCAAGCTGAACAGAGACCAGACTTTGAGCAGTGAAGCCCTACTTCAAGAAATATTATCTTAACTGCATGGAAAGCTGCAAAAGATAATATACAAGACAGAAATAAATGGTTTTCTGAACTTGAATGGAGGAAACATGAGTCAAGGCAAGAAGCAATAGTTCAATATAAAAGAAAGGCCAAGATGGGAAAGCTACCTCCTACTGCCCAGGAGCCTAGTAAGTACTTTCCCAAGCCTTATCACTACTTTGAGAGGAAAAATATCAAAGCAGAAGAGCAAAAGAAAAGGGACTTGAAAGGCAAGAAGCCTGCTGATGCTGAAGTTGCTGAAGCTCCTATTCAAGCCAAAGTACAAGCTGGAAAAGGGATAGTGATCAAGGAGGCTGAACAAAAATAGAATAGACTTTTATTCAGTTTACAATTGTAATCTTGTGTTTTTCAAACACTATGTAAAACTTTTGTATTATGAATATTACAAAGTTGTGAGAACAATATGATGTGTTTTAAATCTATTTCATAATTTTTCTGAGATGTTATCTGTATATGCATGTTTGTTCAATACATGTGATGTTCTTTCCTGATTACATAATCCTGTTTTACATCATACTTGATTTTATTCTGTATGGTGTATATCATTGACTAAGGGTTATGACTTCTCCAAATAGGGGGAGATTGTTGGGTACATTGGTTTAAATGTACCTGATTTGAAGAAGCCTCACCCAACTCAATGATATACATCAAAATGTATTTGATGTGTTTTGAGTTTACTTGTGCAGGCTAAGTTTTTACAGGAAAGAAGAAAAAGTTTCTAAGTTCATGTGTCGACACCAAGGAGCAAAGTATCGACACTTAAGAAGACTTGTGTCGACACCCAGGCAAGCAGTGTCGACACTTGGAGTCATTGTGTCGACACCAGGGATGCTGAGTCGACACCAGACAGAAAGTGTCGACACAAGGAGCTGTGTCGACACTCAGTGAGAAAAGTGCAGTGAAGCAGTGTCGACACTTAGCAGTTGTGTCGACACCCAGAGAAACTGTGTCTACATCAGAAACTGTCGACACTTGGAGGCTGTGTCGACACTCAGCAAAAGTCAGCAGAGACTAAGTATAAGTGTCGACACCCAGAGCAATGTGTCGACACTCAGCAGAAGAGTCAACACTTGAAGAAAGTGTCGACACAAGAAAGTATGTGTCGATACTCAGCTGAAGACTCAACACTTGAAGAAAGTGTCGACACAAGGAGCTGTGTCGACACTTAGTAAAGTTCAAGAATATTCTAAGTACAAGTGTCGACACTAAGGAGTTATGTCGACACTCAGCCAGAGTCTCGACAGAAGAAGAATGTGTCGACACCCAGAGCAATGTGTCGACACTCAGCAAGTATCAACACTGAAGACATGTGTCGACACCAAGAAGAAGTGTCGACAATCAGTGAGTTGAACACATGAAGATGTGTCGACACAAAGGTGTTATGTCGACACTTAGAGGAATTCAGCAAAATACTGAAGTACAAGGACTTGTGTCGACACACATTATCAGTGTCGACACATGAAGAAGAAGCAGTGTCGAGATATAAAATCTACAACACAAGGAGTTGTGTCGACACCTTATAGGCTAGTATCGACACTTAGACAACCTGTGTCGACACTTGGTCTATAAGTGTCGACACTTAAAGACAGACAGTCTCGACACTTACAGACAGTTACAGAATTTTCAAGAACTGACTGGATGACTTGACAGCTGCCATTCCAGCCGGTCTACTGCACCTGTCAGAGTTGTCAGAATTCAGTTATGAACCGGACCAGCCGGTTACCATGAAGAAGGCCTATAAATAGGCTTATACAGTCTACAGAAACAGTGGTTGTTAAAGTTGTTGATTGAACACATGTACAAGTGATCAATATATAAAGAAGATTTAGCTATTCCTTGAAGAATCTAGTGAAGATCTAAGAAGTTGGAGAGAGAGAGCTCCATCCAAGAAATCAGTCATTGGAACCAGACTGAGAAGAAAGGTTCAGATTTATTCTGAATCTTAAGTAGCAGAGACTAAGGATCAACTGCAGAAGAGGTCAATCTTATTGAGTTCTACATTCAAGAAGCTTTGAAGAAAGCCAAGTCAGATTGATTTCAGCTGAGTTCTTCCAAGAACTCATCAAGAAACTCACAACACTTCTCTCTTTACTCTAATTTGTTGAGTTACAATATTTGTATTCATTTTATCTTGTAGGATCCTTAGGGATCTGAGTCTTGTAAGCCTGTAATTATAAAGGCTGAGTGTAGGGCTTGAGTGCCTGAGTGTAAGAGATTGAAATCTCTGAGTGTAGGCCTTGGTGGATGAGTATAGGCCTTGGTGGCTGAGTGTAGGCCTTGGTGGCTGAGTGTAGGCTTTGTAAAGAAGGTGAGTTGTAGGGCCTTGGGCCTGAGGTGTAGGAACCTGTTCTGGGTTCTGAGATAGTGGAGGAGTTTGGCCGAATCTAGTACACTGCTAGATAGGCGAAGGGGGAAAGTGGATGTACCCAAACCTTGGGGAACCACTATAAAACTGTGTGTCTACTGTGTGCTGTGATATTCTGTGATTGTTGTGTGATTGCTGTGTACAAATAGATATAACTCTGAGATAAAATCTGATTGCTGCCTTAAAAACCTAAAAAGATTCAAGTCACCTATTCACCCCCCCCCCCTCTAGGTGTTTAGGTACAATATCTTTCATTCGTAGACTACACAGGAAATCCTGGTCGACCTTCCTTCAACCCCAACAACATCCCTTATAGTAATAACTATAATCCGGGTTGGTGGAACCACCCTAACTTCTCACGGAGCAACACGAACAATGCGCAGTGCCTGCCCAATTCTTTTGTGCCCAGATCTATGCCGCCTCCCCCTCTTCCAAAACCCTCCCCAATGGAGGAATATTTTTCTAAATACATAGCTTCCAATGAATTAAATATCCGGAACATCACCGGATCGCTAAAAAACTTAGAACTCCAGGTTGGACAGCTAGCGCAAATGATGTCCGAGCACGAACTCGGGGTACTGCCGGGAAACATGGAACCCAATCCGCGGGAGAATCTCAATGTTATAACCCTCCATAGTGGAAAGGAGGTGATCGATCCAAAACAGATCGATCCGCAGGTACAAATTTCACATACGACCACTCTTCCCCCTTCTTCGATTACGCCGCCTTTACAAATTTTCAACAAAAAAATTATTAAAATGCCCTTGTCGTATCCACATAAGCTAGATAGTTAGCGTAAGGATGCGCAGTATGAAAAAATTATTTTATTATTAAAATAAATTCATATTAATGTTCCCTTCTGCGAGGCGATCTCGCAGATGCCTAATTATGCGAAATATTTAAAACAACTTCTTTCTAATAAACAAAAATTAGAAAATATTTCACATATATCTCTGAATGCTGACTGCTCAGCGGCTCTTACTAATAAATTGCTTTTTAAAAGAAACGACCCCGGACGGTTCTCCATCCTGTGCCTTTTTGGCAATATATTAGTAAAATACACTCTTGCAGATTTAGGCGCATGCATTAATTTGATGTCGTTCTCGCTCTTTCAAAAATTAGGTTTGGGCACTTCGGCCCCTACTAAAATGCAAATACAACTAGCAGATCGCTCTGTTAAGTTTCCCGTCGGGGTAGTGGAGGACGTTCTTGTCCGAGTTTATAAGTTTATCTTTCTGGTAGACTTCATCATCTTAAACATCGAGGAGGACACCGATGTACATATTATACTCGGTCGCCCTTTCCTCTCTACCTCCCGCGTATTAATTGATGTAAGTAACGGTCGTCGCCTCCTTCGGGTAGGAGGTGATGAAGTTACTTTCTCTATTAAACCTCCATATGAGACTCATCATCGAGCGATGACTTTTGTTACAATTTAGATACCTAACTCGGAGATTATTCTTCCCCTGTTTTCGAGTCTACTTTTTTAAACGACGATATCTTTGCGCTCGAAAACTTTAACTGCGACGAGGATAACTCTTCTAATTTGTCTTTCGAACCTTTTGGATCGAAAGACATTAAAATTAAAACCTCGTTAGAAGAACCGCCCTGCCTTGAACTCAAACACGTACCCAAAACACTAAAATACGCCTTTTGGGAAAAGATGATACCCTTCCTGTTATCATTTCTTCGCATTTGAGCAATTCAGAGACTTCTGATTTATTAAAAGTTTTACTTAAACATCGCCACGTAATTGCGTGGCAAATTTCTGACATAAAAGGGATTAACCCTTCTTTCTGCACCCATAAGAGTTTCCTTAACGATAATTACCGCAAAACTATTCAGCCGCAGCGAAGTCTTAACACAAACATGAAAGACGTCGTTAAAGCCGAAATTATAAAATTATTAGATGCGGGGATTATTTATCCTATATCGGATAGTGCATGGGTTAGTCCCGTTCATGTCGTGCCGAAAAAGGGCGGTCTTACCTTAGTGGAAAATGAGCACAATGAACTCGTCCCAACTCGCACTGTTACGGGTTGGCAAGTGTGCATCGATTATAGAAAACTAAATGATGCCATCCGTAAGGACCATTTACCACTACCATTCTTAGACCAAATTATGGAGCGTTTATCCAGTCATCCGTACTTTTGTTTTTTTGATGGCTTATCGGGGTTTTTCCAAATCCCCATTTCCCCCGATGACCAAGAGAAAACAACTTTTACCTGCCCGTTTGGCACCTTCGCATACCGAAGAATGTCATTTGGCCTCTACAATGCGTCAGCTACATTCCTAAGAAATATGCTGGCGATCTTTGGCGAGTTGGTAGGAGACATTATGGAAGTCTTTATGGATGACTACTCTGTTTTCGGATGCTCTTTCTCGACTTGTCTTCGTAATTTAGATCATGTCCTTCAGAGATGCAAGGACACGCATCTTGTTTTATATTTTGAAAAATGTAACTTTATGGTTTGAGAAGGTTTGGTTCTCGGCCTTAAGATTTCGTCTAAGGGGATGGACGTCGATAAGGCCAAAGTCGAAATTATCGAAAAACTTCCCCCACCTTCTAACGTTAAATTTATTAGGATTTTCTTAGGCCACGAGGGCTTTTATAGACATTTCATTCAAGATTTTTCGAAAATAACAAAGCCGCTTACTCGACTCTTGGAAAAGGAATCAAATTTTGTCATTAATAGCGAATGCGAGTCTGCATTTAATTTTATAAAACAAAAACTTATCAATTCACCCATTTTAGTGGCGCCCAATTGGATCCTTCCATTCGAGATTATGTGCGATGCTAGTGATATTGCCATAGGTGTCGTTCTTGGCCAACGTATAAACAAATATTTTCATCCTATTTATTACGCTAGCAAGACGCTCACTTCCACACAAGGAAATTACACGACAACGAAAAATGAACTTTTAGCCATTGTTTTTGCATTTGATAAGTTTCACTCGTATATAACGCTATCTAAAGTTATCGTATTTATCGACCATTCCACCTTAAAATATTTATTAGCAAAAACTGACTACAAACCCCGCCTTCTTCGCTGGATCCTCCTCCTCCAAGAATTTGATTTGGAGATCCGGGATAAGAGGGGAGCGAAAAATTTAGCCGCTGATCACCTCTCCCTCTTTGAAAATCCTCGTGCAGAAGCGCTCATTGAATCTGATATAAACGACAGATTCTCCGTCGAATGCCTCCTAGCACTTAATATTAGTTCAACTTCCCCGCCTTGGTTTGCGGATTTTGTCAAATACTTAGTTACGCGAGTGATCCCAAAAGACTTTTCGAACCAGCAAAAGAAGAAATTCTTTTCTGACTTGAAATATTTCTTTTGGGAGGACCATTTTCTTTTTCGTATCTGCGCGGACCAAATAGTCCTAAGATGCGTCGCGGGTGTGGAGTGCACGCAAATATATAGGCACTGCCACGAGGGTCCGACTGGTGGGCATTATCAAGCTAACCGGACCGCGTGGAAAGCGCTGGAGGCGGGCTTCTTTTGGCTCACTCTATTCAAAGACGCTCACAATTTTGTGCGCTCCTATGATAGCTGCTAGAGGTCGGGTAACATCTCTCGTCGCGACGAGATGCCCCAAAATTTGTTTTTAGAATGCGAAGTCTTCGATTTATAGGGCATCGATTTCGTTGGCCCCTACCTCCATCTTTTAAAAATAATTATATCTTAGTGGTGGTCGACTACGTATCGAGGTGGGCGGAAGCGCAAGCTCTCCCCACCAATGATGCGTGAGTCGTCGTTACTTTTCTTAAAAAACTATTTTCTCGCTTCGACACACGTCGTGCTATTGTAAGCAATATGGGAACACATTTCTGCAACACCCAAGTGGCTAAGATGTTAGGTAAATATGGCGTCACGCACAAACTTGCCACCACCTACCACCCACAAACTAGTGGCCAAGTTGAGGTAGTAAATTGAGAAATTAAGCGTATATTAGAGAAAGCCGTTTCACTTAATAGGAAAGATTTGTCAATCAAACTCGACGATGTGTTGTGGGTATATCATACGACATACAAAACCGCAATTGGTTGTACGCCATATCGATTTGTCTACTATAAAGCGTGTCATCTCCCCGTAGAACTAGAACATCGCGCTCTTTGGGTTTTAAAACTCTTAAATCTCGACGCTAACTTATCCGCTCAAAATAGAAAACTGCAACTAAACGAGCTCGATGAATGACATGCAGACGCTTACGAGTGCAATAAGTTCTATAAGGAGCGTTCTTAGTTTTACCACGACCGAAAAATCAAGACCCAAAAAACTTTTTCTCCGGGCGATCATGTCCTTCTTTATAATTCACGACTTAAACTTCTTCCCCGTAACTAAAATCACGATAGTCTGTCCCCTTCAAAGTTGAAAAGGTTTGTCCATATGGGACCGTACTTGTCTCCCACCCGGAAAAAGGCTCGTTTAAAGTGAACGGTCATTGCTTAAAACTATGTATATTAGGTGATCCTGTGGACGGTAATATCGAATCCATAACCCTCCTAGACATATAAATCGCCAAAATAGTCAATCTACATGACTATAAACAAAGCGCTCCTGGGAGGCACCCCATGTTTATCTTTTGCGCTATTTCTTTACTTTTTCTTTGCTATTTTTTCTTCATAATGCAGGGTTCCTAAACTGGGCCTCCCCGACCTCATTTCAGGGAAGCTTCTACCCCCCCTCTCTTTATTTTCTTTGTAAATATTGCATTTTATTTTTGTTCCGCATATTTACGTTGCAACATTGGGGACAATGTTGCACTTAAGTATGTTGGTGTTTTCTTGCTTTATTTTCTGCACTTCTACTTTCTGCACTCCAAAAATTTAAAATATACAAAAATATATAAAAACAAAACAAAACAAAAAATATTTAAAATTAAAACTCCAAAAAAAATTTCTTTTTATCTTCAAAAAAACATAGAAATTTCAAAAAAACATTATAAAACAAAATTTCCAAAAAAATATATAAAAACAAAACAAAACAAAAAATGTTTTAAATGAAAACTCCAAAAACAATTTCTTTTTATCATCAAAAAAACATAGAAATTTCAAAAAGAAATTATAAAACAAAAATTCCAAACAAAATTATAAAATAACAATTCCAAAAAATATTTAGTTTTATTTTGTAAATATTCTTTGCACATACTTTATGCATATATCTTTTTGTAAATATTTTAGTAACTATTATTTTCTCTTTCCCCTCTTCCTTTCTTTCTCTTCTTTGTAAATAACTTCTCTCTTTCCTTATTTTTGTAAATATTTGCTTATAAAAACCCAAAATATAAAAAAAATTAGAAAAGAAATACAGTTCACAAAAAAATTGAAAAAAAACTTCCAAAATCTTAAAAAGAAGAGTAAAACAAAAAAAACAAAAATTTCAAAAAAAAACAAGTTAATAAATTAAAAACAAACAAAAAAAATTAAAACTCTAAAAATCCCAAAAATATTTTTTTATAAAACAAATAAATCGAATATTCCATCCTTAATCTGTTTTGCTCTACAACAATTTTGTTGCAGGTTTATTTATAAGAGAATTTTATTAATTCTTTATTTACTATTCATTTATTAATTAAAGATTTATAGATTTAAATATCCGGGGTTAAGTTTTAAAGAATTTTTTATGCTTTGTTCTTAAAATAGGGGACTCGTTTTAGACACTACTTCTAATTTATCTAAAATAGAGTCATGTGTATTACGTTAGAAAAAACAACTATAGACTTCAATTTTTTCTACTTCAAACTTTTAGAAACACAGGAACGTTCAACTTATAAAGGTTGCTCTCAAATTGTTTTTTGTTAAAATCTAGTTTTATTTTTGAAAAATATATATATATAAACAAAAACCCATCTCCCCATATCTATCATGTATTACTTGGCATGATAATATATTTGTCCTTAAAATAACCTATGTCAATGAGAATAAGATTCCGTTCCGTAAACATAGGCATCCAATATTTGAAAAAATTATATGTTACGGAGTAAGAGGATAAAATTCAATACTCTATACATATATATTGGCCTATATAAAGTTATTCAAAAATTACATGTCATGGAAAATAAGATTTCGTTTTCCTATACATCCACATTCAAAGAAAGAGATAGAGGTTTGAGAAAAAATATACCTCACCTCCTCCAAAGCCCTCTTCATAAACAAAAATAATCTCATTAGCCATATTCAATGATTCTAGACTAAATATAAAATTTTTTTTAGAGCATAATTTTTAAATTGCATTATTTCCCTTTAAACTCTTAAGCTAACGTTTCTATAATTCCAATCTATCTTTATTAGCTAACAATTACAATTTTTGCTGGCTACTTCAAGAAGTCTTTTTGTCCAAACTTTTCATCTATTTAAATCAATTTAATGATTTAGGACTTAACTCTTATACCACTGATAATTACTTTGATCTCTCTTTTAATTAATTCGTGCGGTAGCTAAATTTAGGATTTCCTTTAATTCCTTATAAGTATATCTCCAACTTTTGCTCTGCAATAACAAACGATTAAGTATGGGGGTTTTTGATAAATTGTAAATATACGTATTTTTATGTAGTTTATTTAAGTCATTATTATTTATTTTCGTTATTTTAGTTATTTTTTTTAATAAAATGCTTATTTTTTGCATACATTTTCAAACTTATTTTATTTTACTTTTCTAAAAATTTTCAGGAAAAAGTTCAAAAAATCCAAGTATATGCCCGTGTGTACTTCTAGGTCACGCCCGTGACCTGGGCATGTTACTTGATCCCAATAGAAGGTTGCCGCCAGCTCGATGATCGGCATTCGACGTTCGTCGAACTGCCCCACATGCCCGTGTTCATCCCGTATCATGCCCTTGACGTCGATCTCAACTCAACGATATGAGTTCGTCGATCTCAACTCGATGATCTGCATTCGATAATTGTTGAACAAGTTCATGACACGACCGACATGCCCGTGTCAAATATAATTCATCCAGTCGCCACTCAACGCCATCTCAACTCAATGTCAGCCACTCAATGCCATCGCCACTCAACGCCATCGCCACTCGACGCCAACCACTCAATGCCATCACCACTCAATGTCAGCCAACCGCTCAACGCTTCTAGACAAGCACCTTTCAAGATTCGACAAGCCCGTGACTTGCACATGTCCTAGAACAGACATCGCCAACAAAGAATTGACACGATGCCTTCCCCAAATAAACCTCCCCGACACACCCCCCCCCCCGACATGCCCATGACAGTAGGGTCACGCATGTGACTTCCACGTGTACTGCCTCAAAAGTCAAACCAGCAATAAATTCTCAGCAACAGTAGCTACACACCCCCCTACATGCCCGTGACTTTGGACGTGTATTCTGAATTTTTTGCCTATAAATAGAACTTTGCTGTAAGGGCCAAGGGTTACAAATTTTGAGCCATTTTGCTGTTAGGGCTACTTCTAGGAGGCTTCTTTTAGGGCTATGTAAGGATATTTTTCCCCCTCCTCTTTTTGTTTGTTTTAGCTTTTGTAATCAAACTTTCTCTTAATAAAATTTGATAACTTTTCATCCTTATGTTGTACTGGAATACCTCTAAGTCCTTCTCTTTCAGCAATCTTATGTATCTTCATTTTTTGTATGGTTGTGTGCGTGTATGAGTTAGAATTGTGGAATCTATGCTTTCAAATGAAAAAATCACTTAGCTTTACATTAGATTTTCTTAAATGTACTACTCGTTATTATAGCTATTTTTAATCATATTCCTTAGAATGGTTTAGATTTAGGATTTTTGTGCTTTTATATTCATCCTTATGGGTTTGTAAAATGATTTGAAAGTGGTTTTCATTTCTTTTTAACTTAGATTTTCCTATTTTAGGATGTAAAACTTTTGCTTCTTTTTAACTTTTGCAAAGCTATAAGAATGGATTATGTGTTATTTCAATTTTTCAACCTCTTTGAATTTCGCATTTATTTGAAAAATCGTTTACTAAAACAATTTTTATTTCAACTTTTTATGCAATTCCAACAAGTTCTAGCGGTAAAAATGTAAACATTTTAATTTTTCAATCCTTTGCTTTTCTCTATTTTTGCTTATGTGTGTGAGTGTATGAGTTACCTTTTTTTCTTTCTTTCCTTCAAGTTGTGTGTGTGCGTTTATGAGTTAGATTTTTCAGCTTTAATTTCCCGCCTACTCGTTTGAGCAGGACTTGTCATTTCCCACCTACTCGTTTGAGTATGACTTGTCATTTTCAACTTTAATTTCCCACCTACTGGTTTGAGTAGGACTTGTCATTTTCAGCTTTCATTTCCCGCCTACTTGTTTGCGTAGGACTTATCATTTTCAGCTTTCATTTCCCACCTACTCATTTGAGTAGGACTTGTCATTTCCCGCCTATCCGTTTGAGTAGGATATTTCATTTTCGGCTTTAATTTCCCGCCTACTCATTTGAGTGGGACTTGTCATTTCCCGCCTACTCGTTTGAGTAGGACTCGTCATTTCAATTATGTAATCTTTTTTTTAACTTAGTTTTTTTCTTTATTATGAGTTTGGTTGAGTGCGTGCATTTTCTTTTTTTAGTAGCTTTTCTCTTTCTAATATTAGGCTATCTTATTTATTCTTTTTTTGTAACCCTTCAATGCGTAATTTAGAATTCACGCCTCACCAAACTCATAAGCCAGCCCCATTCCGATGAGTGTCTAATCGCTCTTAGCCCTCAGTATCGAAGAGGATTGGAATATAAAATGTTTTTAAGTAATTAAAGGTCTTATTTTTATATTTAATTTAGTACTTAAGGTTTACCCCGATTTTAATACTCGTAGAACCACATATCGATGTGTGGGTTCTATTTCCGTTATCCATATATTAGCTAGCCGAAACGCTGTGCATATGAACTGATCACCCCAGGATAAAGAGAGTTTTGTACTAATCGTCGAGAGAGGAGGTGCGTAATTCTTCTGGATTGGGTCCCCCCCACCCAATAGCTGGGTTCTTAGCGTAATGCGGGCATTAAAAGGAATCCTTTGTCGGACGAGAGCCCGATCGAATTTTCTTAATGTTCAGGTGAGCGATAGTCCTAGAGATAGGTGAGCTCATTCTTTTGGAACCTCCATGGCCAAGTCTTCCATTTAATTGAATTGAAACTTAGGATCTCTAATTATTTAAATCTATTTTCGTCCTAAGGTAATTCGATACCGCTTGTTATTTCTTCATCGACCTTGTTCTTAATCTATTTCCAGTTTTTTCTTAGTTAAAACCGACAACTTAGACTTTTCGGTAAAATAATAGACCTTCAGGAGCAGTAGGGATAATCAACCCATTCCTCGGAAATTTACGATCTCGATATTCCCCCAGAATATCCTGTATTACTTATGATAGGTGCACTTGTCTATAATTCGTCGGGCGAAATCCGGACCCGCCGTGCTCCCTAGATAAAATAAGAGTCGGGCTTCACGTGCATCAGTCTTTGACTGTCTCAGCCTATTTCAGAGCTTTTTGCTATATGACGTTGAGTGAGTATACTACACTCAATGCTTGTGGCCTTAGCCACTTTCTGTCCAGCCAATATTTAAGCTTAGACTAACCTAATTATATTCTACGGTTTTACTTTCCTGTCATTTAGTGAATGGACTTCACTCAACGCCTATGGACATAGCAGCTTTTCAGATTTTCACTGTTTCGATATAGTTGAGTTGTCTCGACACTTTTGTACTTAGTCATTTATTCAAGTTTTCACCATGCACCTGACATTGAGGTAGCTTGCTTCACTCAATTCCTGTGGACTTAGGCAAATTCCTGCCTATCCACCGGCTTTCTTGGTGTCTACCTGCATGCATAAACTCAAACACACATAAAATACAACTTATGTGTGTGGCATTGACTTGTTTGACTTCTTACAAATCTGGCCATGTGGATCAATAGACCCAACAAGAACCTTTTCCTCAAGCAAGTATACAGAGGAGGTTCCTCTTGGTCAAAATCGATTATTTCTCTAAAAGGTTAGAGGTCAAGGAGCTAGCCAAGGTGACTTCCAAGGTGTTCCATAATTTCGTATGGGGAGAGATCATCTGTCTGCATGGGCTACCTTTGGCGATAGTCACAAACAAATGATTGCAGATTGCTAGTGAGGAGTTCGTCAATTTTGGTGTCCAATTGGGAATAGATCTTAGGTTTGCCTCGGTCCATCACCCTAAGAGGAACGGGCAGGTGGAGGCAGCGAACAAAATCATTGTGAACTTATAGAAGAAGAAGGTGGAGAACCTGATTGGGAACTGGGTGGTGCAGCTCCCCTCGATCCTTTGAGCACGAAGAATCACACACAACACAGCCACCTGGGAGACCCCCTTTAAGCAGTCTCATAGTTTTCAAGTCATGCTTTCAGTGGAGTTTAAGGTAAAACCGCCACGGGAGGTTGCTGCAGGAGGTGTTGATGAGTGAAGAGTGTAGAATGAAGGGGAGTTATGACACTTACTGGATGTAGTAGAGGAGCTATGCTGCCTCATCACAGTTTGACAACAAGAAGTCAAGTATCGGATTGCCAAGTACTTTAATAGGCACGTCCGGGTCAAGTAGTTTGTGAAGGGAGACCTCGTACTAAAGAAGGTCGATGCGGTCGGGAGGTCGACAGTAGTGGGAAAACTTAATCAAAATTAGGAGGGTCCTTATGTAATTGAGTTGGTCCTAAAGATGGGAGGGTACCACCTCCAAAATTTGGAGGAGGTACCCATCTATCATACATGGAGTCGTGATGACTTGAAACATTTGTATCCCTGAATTTGAGTAGTAATATTGTTTCTTTTCTAACACCTTCTCTTCTTATGATTTTTTTTCTATAAAAAGATGTTGAAATATTGGCCCCGAGTAGACTCACTAACTTGGCTCTCACTAGCTGGCAGGTCTGAAGGCTCACTCGATAGTAGGTTGTGAAGGATAAAAGATGTTTAAATATTGACCCCAAGAAGACCCGCTGACCAAGCTCTCACTAGTTCACAGGTCTTACTCTGTGGTAGGTTGTGAAAGGAAAAAATATGTTGAATTATAATCCCCGAGCAGACCCGCTGGCAAGGCTCTCACTAGCTAGCAGGTCCGAAGGCTCGCTCAGTGATAGGTTGTGAAAGGAAAAAAGATGTTGAAATATTAGCCCTAAGAAGACCCACTGATCATGATCTCATTAGCTGGCAAGTCAGAATGCTCACTTGGTTGTAGGTCATGAAAGGAAAAAAAGATGTTGAAATATTGGCCCCGAGCAGACCCGATAACTAGACTCTCACTAGCTGGCAGGTCCGAAAGCTCACTCGGTGGGAGTTCATGAAAGGAAAAAAAAAGATGTTGAAATATTGGCCCTGAGCAGACCTGCTGACCGGGCTCTCACTAGCTGGCAGGTCCGAAGGTTCACTCGGTGTAGGTTGTGAAAGGGAAAAAAATATATTGACATATTGGCCCCCAACAGACCCGCTGACCAGGCTCACAGTAGCTAGCAGGTCTGAAGGCTGACTCAGTGGTTAGTTGTGAAAGGAAATAAAGATTTTGAAATATTAGCCCCGAGTAGACCCACTGACAAGGCTCTCACAAGATGGCAGGTCTGAAGGCTCACCCAATGGCAGGTTGTGAAAGGAAAAATTATGTTGAAAAATTATCCATGAGCAGAACCACTGACCAGGTATCACTAGATGGAAGGTCCAAAGAATCACTTGGTAGTAGGTTATGAAAGGAAAAAAATGTTGGGATATTGTTCCCGAGCAGAACCGTTTTCCAAGATCGCACTAGTTGTCAGGTATAGAGGTCCCTCGGGGGAAGGTTATACTTGAAATATCAGCCCTAAGAGGATATCACTGATCAGGCTCTCACTAGCCGGCACGGCAGGAATTATCTCGCTAGCAGGTTGAAATGAAAAAACATTGTGAAACGTTAGACCCTATGTAGATCATATTAACTGGGCTCCCGCTTGCAGGAAGAACAAGGAGATGCTCGAGTCGGGTGTGTTCAGAAAGGGACGGTGGTCAGTAACAGTTGGTTTCATGAAAAAGTGGGTGATAAGTATGATCCATCGGGGAGTGGGTGAATGGAACCACTCTACATATGCTCTTGCCGTCGAGAATAATGGGGGGAAGGAGAGTGAATTACCCATCTCCTCTACAGTCATGGAGCACTCGCATGTTCCCGAGGTAGCAAACAACATAAATAACTACACATCTACGAGTGCCCAGAGCCATGTGCACTCAAAATCGTCCAAACCCCAATGCGTGAGCATACAAAAGAATCCAGGAAAAGAAATAGAAAAGTGAGAAAATGCTCGACAAGGAAGAAACAAAAAAAGGCATGAATCTCATTAAGTATTGTAATGCGAGATGCTCAATACAAAAAAGAAAGGGAGGGAAGCCTCACCTCGCGACCGAGTGTACAAAAATTTTACAAAGGTAAAAAAGCAAAATGAAATCGCCATAGCTTCCGCTCCTCAAACCAATTCATCCTTGTCATTGCCTTTCTTGCCACCTCAGTCTTCAAAGAGTGAGTCGAGAGAATTGCATAGAGATTCAAGGGGAACGTAGAGCTCGAGAACTAGATCTTGGGCAATAAAGTTCTTGCAGTCCTACGACATTACGTCGAGTCGTTGCATCATCTGGAGAAAGGTTCAATGACTTTGATGGAGGTTCCCCTCAGCATTTTGTCGATCTCACGCTCATAGTAGTGTAGCAATGGATCAGTAAGACATGGCGGGAGGGTATTAGTGAGCAGAAGGTTGAGTTGGGCCTTGAGACGCTTATTATCCTTTTATAGAGCAGTTGTGGGTGCGCGCATTCGATTAGACATATTGTAAACCTATGTAATTCGCAAGGGAATGGTCAATATAAGGAAGGAATGCAAAGGTCGAAATGATTAGAATTTGATACATACCATCCCGTTGGAGCTCTTTTAGAGAAGGCTTTTAGCGACCCATAGTCTCTATTTTAAGTCCTTCACTTCAACCTTTAAAGCCTCTCGTAAGACCTTGCCACTATAGCTATTCCGGGAAAGACTAAGGTTGCAATGGGCAGCCGTATATGAGAGCACTACGGCGTAGAGCTGGGCTCACGTGCTCTCCAAGGTTAGCATCTATATATTCATGGACTCATAGATTGAGGCATGCTAGCAGACATAGAGCCCAAAGTCAATGGCAACGACATGCCCGTTGGGAGGTTGTCGCTCAAACCATAAGGGGTAGAGTGAGGATATTGAGATCCGACATGCCTTCTCATCCCAGAGCACCATTGACTCGCAGGTACAGTCCTTTACCTTTGAGCCTAGATAAAATTTGCAATGTGAGTTGGATTTCGGCACCACGCGAGTCCTTAACCCCAACCCGATAAATGTCTTAGGGATGTCCCTTATTTTCTGGCCCTCGTTTTGTGGGGTCCATTATACTTGTTTCCTTTAAACATTTTGGTCTTTTTTAGTTTCTTGGCCGAGGGAGAGCCCTGTGATCGGTCTGGGTTAGCTGGCGCGCTCCGCTTCCTACTGCTAGAAGGGACAGATGCCCCTGAGTGTTCTTTGAATGTTGTTAAAGCGATCTTTCCCTAGGCGAGTGGATCAGTAGATGTGGAAGCACTAGTATAGGGCTGATTCTCTAGGACCTAGCGTTCCCCTGTATGACAACAACTTAGTAACTGTGGGAGGAGGAACTGTAATAATGTGAGATTTGAAAGAAGTGAGGTGTAAGTATACCTTCCCCTGGAAGAACTTGGGAGAGCGAGTCGAGGCCACTCCTTAGGAAGGAAACCTCAAAATTTTTTGGATGAAGAACTGATAGATGGCGGAGTTGTGGCCCATCAGAGTTGGATGTCATAAGGTATCCTCGACATGTTGGACTGGTGCATAGGGGATGTTACTCAAGTCCCCCGTGATGAAGACAAACTTTTTTATCCAGTGATGGTTCTTTTTCGCGGTCTCGCACACCTTGAACTTCGAATTAGAAAAAGGAAGCAAACCCATCATTGTTTGCCCTGAAAATAAAGTGCTTGCGGATGACAGACAGGTTGAACTCCATTCATTCCTTGCAGAGTAAGGAGGTGAATGCAACCATCATGGCAATCGAGTGGGGGTTTAGTTGTGCGGGAATGGCCCCGAAGTATTTCAGCATTTATGACACTTCGGGCCAGAGGGGGAGGCGTCGTGCTCATCTTCGAGGAAGGTGTTGATCGCCTCCCCCTCTTTAGGCGACGTGTGGTGTCCCCGACGAAACTTATTTGGCCATAAATGATATGTACTCTGGTTCGATCTGTTTCCCATCATAGGAGTACTCAGTAAACTACTTCGTACACTTCATTTGACCATTCACATCTAGTCTCATTTTCCCCATTCTAGTTTTGTGGAACGTTCGAGTGCTGGGTAGGATAGATTCTTGGGAGGTAAATCCACGAAGGGGTACCAAAGTATTTATTGTGATAGTTAGATAAAGGGGGCTATTTATAGAAGAAAGCAGGGTAGCACCGAGGTAGGCTGAGGGTGTGCGGGTAACGAGCCCTTGACCTCTCGCCTCTCCTTGAGCAGAATCCATGAGACCCTTTCCCACCTACCCACAAGTATATCATGTAAATATGTTCACCCTAACTACAAAGCACTAAAGCAAACTATGACATCACACTGGCGAGAAATGTGCACATGCTTTTTATTACACAAATAAGTTTTTAGCAAGTCCACCATTGAAAGGAGGAAAAAATATTGCAAATGACTTATTCTTTAGATAAGAAGATAGTGCAATAAAAGCAAAATTATGGAAAGGGGAGCGAGTGCCGGTAGACTAGTAATGGGTGCCATTTCCATCTTCCCTGACCTTTGATGGTTAAAACTCGCGGCGCCCCGAGCCTTATTTTGTTGAGGAAAAAAGGTTTTATTTATTTGTTTAGGACGGTTGGGGAGCGCAGATTTATTAGATATAAAATTGGAAACCAAGTTTTAACGAAAGGAGGAAAGTGCACCTATCGCATGTAGTACAAGATATTCTTCTGGGGAATATATAGGTCGTATTTTTCTCGGGGACAGGTTGTTTATTTCTACTCCTCCCTGGAGGGACTAATATTTTAGCAAAAATAAATTGTCGGGTGATTAACTAAATAGCGCGGTTATATAAAAACAGAAAATAGACTTGAAAAGGCCGATGAAGAAATAGCGCATCAGTACCGTATCGAATTTGAACTAAAATAACTTTTAATAACAAGAGATCCTAAATTTCAAATTAATTAAAGCGGCGACTTGGTCGTGGAGGTTCCATAAAAATGAGCTCACTTATCTCTAGGACTATCGCTCACCTTAACATGAAGACTATTCGACCGAGCTCTCGTTCGATGAACAATTCCTCTTAATGCCCGCATTACGCTAAGAACCCTGCTATTTGGGGGAACCCAATCTGATATAATTATGTGTCTCCACTCTCGAGGGTTAGTTAGGAACTAACTTTACCCAAGGGTGATCAGTCCATATGCATGACCTCTTGGCTAGCTAGCGTATGGACAACAGACAAAGAGACCACACATCGAGTTGTGGTTCTACGCATTATAGACCCGAGGTAAACCTTAAGTACTATAATTAAAGAGAAAAAGAGGACCTTTAATTATTTAAAGCGATTTCATCTGTCCCAATGCTCTTCGATACTGAGGGCTAAGAACGATTAGCCACTCATCGGAATGGGGACGACTTATGAAAAGAATAATTACATAATTAAAAAAGTCAAGTCTTACTCAAATAAGCAGGTGGTAAATGAAAGCAGTAAAGAAAGCAGTAAAGTGTGAGTCCAACTCAAATGAGTAGGCGGGAAATTAAAGCAGTAAAATGACAAGTCCTACTCAAATGAGTAGATGAGAAATTAAAGCTGTAAATTGCAAGTCTTACTCAAACGAGTAGGAGAGAAATTAAGCAGAAAAATTGTTAGTCCTACTCAAATGAGTAGATGGGAAATGAAAGCTATAAATTGCGAGACCTACTCAAATGAGTAGGTGGGAAATGAAAGCGAAAAAATTGCAATCTCATACACACATGCACCCTACAGGAAGAATGAAAGAAATAAAACCTAACTCATACACTCACACAGCCTTCATAAAAAAGAGAAAGGCAAAGTTATCTAAAAATTTAAACGATTATATTTCTACTCCTAGAACTTGATGAAAATGCATAAAAAGAGAAAATAAAAGTTAAAGTAGGAAAAAGATTTTCAAATAAAAGCAAAATCAAAGTGTTTGAAAAATTGAAACGATTACAAATCCATTCTTATAACATCATAAAAGTGTGTAAAAAGTGGAAGTAAAGTTAAAAAAGAACAAAAAGTTTTAAAACCTAAAAGAGATAATCTAAGTTAATGAAAAAAAAAATCACTTTGAAAACACTTTTACAAATTTATAAGAATGAATTGAAATCACAAAAACAACATAAAAGCTAAAAAGGCCAAGGGAAATGAGAAGAAAAGCTAGCATAACTACTAATTATAAGAGAACCTAAAACTAAACTAAGAAAAATAATAACTTGAAAACTTAAAAAGAAGATACAAAAGATCACTTAGAGTGTGACACTCAGATGAAATCCAGTACACGATAAGAAGAAAAAATCTACAAATTTTATTAAAGAAAAGGGGTTGCAAAAAGCTAAACCAAAAAATAAAGAGGGGGAGAAAATTCTCCTTACATAGTATGGAAAAGCACCTAAACAGCCCTATTGTAAGCAAAATGGTTCAAAAAAGGAAACCCTTGCCTTAACAACAAAGTTCTTTTTATAAGAAACATTTTGAGATTACATGCCCTAGTTACGGGTGTATAAGGGGAGCGTGTTGGTACTGGCGTGCAGGTGAAGCCGAAAATACATCGAGTTGGTTTTTTCTAGAAGGTTCGAGAATTCCACATGGCGGTCATAGGTGTGTTCATGCGGTCACAGGCATGTTCCTGCGGTCACGGGCGTGTAGAATGTTCATGACTGGCGAAGCGTCGAATCCTTGCCTTGCTGGCGACATCTTGTTTGGAAAATTGATGCAGTCATGAGCATGCGCTGAATGACACGGGCGTGTCCGGAAGGTGTAACTAGCGAAGGCGTCGAGTCCTTGCCTTACTGGCGATGTCTTATCTAGAACATTGAGGCAGTCATGGGCGTGCGTCGAATGATACGAGTGTGACTGGCAAAGCATCGAACGTCGATCTATAGGCATTGAGCGTCTAGTCAGGAGTGATACGGGCGTGTCAGACGGGATATGGGCGTTTGCTGATTTTTTATTGCTGGCAGCAGTTTTCCACAGGAATCAAAGTTACACTGCCAGGTCACGGGCGTGACAGACAAGTCACGGGTGTGTACTTTGAATTTTCGATATTTTTTGCAAAATTTCTGAAAAACAAAATAAAGCTAAGTTATAATGGAGTATACAAAAAAGAACATTTTATTGAAGAAAAATTACTAAAAATAACTAAAATAAACAAAACTGACATAAATAAAGTACATAAAAATACGAATATTTACAACTTATCAAAAACCTCCATACTTAAGCTTTTGTTATTCTAGAGCAAAAGTTGGAGATATACTAATAAGGAATTAAAATAAACCCTAAATTTAGATACCGCTTAAATTAATTAAAAAAGATATCAAAGTTAACATCAGGGGTATAAGAGTTAAGTCCTAAATTATGACAAAAATTTAAATAGAGGAAGAGTTTCGACTAAAAAACTTCTCGATATAATCAAATAGAAAGCAAACATTGTATTTGTTAGGTTGACAAAAATAGACTAGAATTATAGAAATTTTTGCTTATAAGAATTAAAGGAAATAATACAATTTAAAAATTATGCTCTCAAAAAAAATTTAAAATAATTCTAGAATCATTGAAAAAAACTAAGGGGGATATTGTTGTTTCTGAAGAGGGTTTTGGTTTTAGAGGTGAGGTATATTTTTTTTTCTCAAACCTCTAATGAAATTTTTGGTTTGAATGTGGATGTTTGGGAAAATGAAATCTTATTTTCCATAACATATAAAATTTTTTGAACAAGTTCATATAACCCAATCTTTATGTATAGGAGTAATGAATTCTATCCACTTACTCTATAACATATAATCTTTTAAAAATATTGGATGCCTATGTTTACAAAACGAAATTTTATTCCCATTGACATAGGTTTTTTAAGAATCAAAATTAATCATGTCAAGTAAGACATGAAAAAAAGGGGGAGATAGGTTTTTTTTTTCAAAAACTAGAATTTAATTCAAAAATTTTGAGAGCAATTTTGATAAATTGAACTTTCTTGTATTTCAAAAAATACTTGAAGTAAACATAATTGAAGTGTAAGGTTGTTATTTTCTAACAAAATACACGTGTAACTATTTAGATAAATTAGAAGTAGTACCGAAATCAAGTCCTCTATCTTAAGAACAAGACATAAAAAATTCTTTAAAACCTAACCACGGATATTTAAATCTATCAATCTCAAATTAATAAATGAATAGTAACCAAAGAATTAATGAAATTCGCTTCTAGATAAACTTGCAAATAGATTTTTGGAGAGCGAAAAAGGTTACGAATGGTATATTCGATTTATTTATTTAATAATAAACAAAATGTTTTTGGGTTTTTTAGGGTTATCATCTTTTTTGTATTTTGGATTTATTATATCTTCATAAATAACAAATTTCAATAAAATTATAAAATTAAAATTTCAAAAAATTCATAAAAACTTTTTTAAAAATATTGTAAAACATAAAATTCCAAAAAATATTTTTTTTACTTTGTAATTTTTTGTGTGTATATTCTATTCTCTTTCCCCTCTTCTCTCTCTTTCCTCTCTTATAAATGTTTTTTGTAGATATTCTCATTCCCCTCTTCCTTTCTCTCTCATCTTTGTAAATAACTTCTCTCACTTTCCTCTCTTGTAGATATTTGATTAAAAATCAAAATACAAAAAAGCTTTGAGTATATATTTGCTTAAAAAACATGGAGTAAACATAATTGAAGTCTAAGCTTGTTATTTTCTACAAAATACACGTGCAACTATTTAGATAAATTAGAAGTAGTGTCGAAAACAAGTCCCCTATCTTAAGAACAAAGTATAAAAAATTCTTTAAAACTTAACCTCGAATATTTAAATCTATCAATCTCCAATTAAAAAACGAATTGTAAACAAAGAATTAATGAAATTCGCTTATAAATAAACTTGCAAATAGATTTTTGGAGAGCGAAAAGGGTTACGAATGATATATTCGACTTATTTATTTCATAATAAACAAATTTTTTTGGTTTTTAGGGTTATCCTCTTTTTTGTATTTTTGATTTATTTTCTCTTTATTTTTGAATTTTTTGAGTTATTATCTTTTTCTAAAATTTTGATGTTATTGCTTAATATATAAATACTAAAAATGCGAAAACGTTGTATTTTTTTGAACTAATTTTTTGTTTTCTAAATTTTTTTTTGTATTTTTTTAGCAAATATTTATGAGAGAGGAAAGAGAGAGAAGTTATTTACAAAGATGAGAGAGAAAGGAAGAGGGGAAAGAGAATATCTACAAAAAACATTTATAAGAGAGGAAAGAGAGAGAAGAGTGGAAAGAAAATAGAATATTCACAAAAAAAATTACAAAGTAAAAAAAAATTTGCAATTTTTTGATTTATAATTATTTTTGAAATTTTTGTTTTATGAATTTTTTTGAAATTATTTTTTTATAATTTTTTTTGAAATTTGTGTTTTATGAAATTTTTTTGAGTTTTTGATGATAAAACAAACAAAATTTTTGAGTTTTAATTTTTTGCATTTGTTTTTTTGTATTTTTAATGAGTGCAGAATATAAAAAGTGCAATAAAGAAAAATAAGAAAACACCCTCATACTTAATTCCAATATTGTCCCCAATGTTGCAAGATAAGTACATGGAACGAAAAGAGATAAAATGCATTATTTACAAAAATAAAGAGTGAGGGTAAAAATTCCCTGCAATGAGTTCGGGGAGGCTGATTTCGAAACCCTACATTATTAAGAAAAGAGAAAAAAAAATTCCATTTATATGGAATTTATTTGGTGACGCGAGGTTTTTATTTCTAATATTCACCTTATTTATCTATTTACTAACTCGACTTGGCCATATGTTTCTGGGTGGTAGGGTGTGGCAAGTGCGTGTGTGACTCATAATTACCTAACGTCTTAGCTTTATGAGTGTAATAGAAATACATTCTCATATCGCCTAGAATAACGTGAGGCGTGTCGAAGCGAGAAAATAGATATATAATTTTTGATAATAAAAAAATTTTTACAAGTTTTAAATTTTTTTTAATAATATAATTTTTTTTTGGTTGTTGAAAAAAATAAAAAGTTAAAATAAAATATAAATACGAGAATTTTTTACAATAGATATATATATTTTTAATAACATATATATATATATATATATATATATATATATATATATATATATATATATATATATATATATGGTGTTTTTAAGTAGGTTTTTTTTATTTTTGTTTTGTATTTATGTAGGTTTTTAAGGTTTTTTTTTAGTTTTTTGGTTTTTTAGTTGTTAGTTTTTTTTGTTTTTTAGATTTTGTTTATGTTTTTTTTTTTGGTTTTTTAGTTGTTTGTGTTTTTAAAAGTTTTGAGATTTTTTCGGAAACAGCGTCATTTCATTTTTTATAGATAAATATAAATATGAAATATTAATAAAAAAGGTAAAAGTAATAGGCTCTAGAAAATCAAAATAACAAAAAAAAATTACCGGCAACGATGCCAAAATTTTGATAGTTAATACTCACGGCGCCCCGAGCCTTATTTAGTTGGGGAAAGGAAGGTTTTATTTATTTGTTTAGGACGGTTGGGGCGCGCAGATTTATTAGATATAAAAGTTGAAACCGAGTTTTAACAAAAGGATCCAAGTGCACCTATCGCGTGTAGTACATGATATTCCGATAGAGAATATCGATGTCGTATTGTTCTCGTGGACTTGTTGATTATTTGTACTCCTCCCATGATGGACTATTATTTTAGCAAAAATACATTGTCAAGTGATTAACTAAATAGTACGATTATATAAAAACAAAAAATAGACTTGAAAAGGCCTATGAAGAAATAGCGCATCGGTGCCAAATCGAATTTGAAATAAAATAACTTTTAATAACTAGAGATCCTAAATTTCAAATTAATTAAGGCGGTGACTTGGCCGTGGAGGCTCCATAAAAAAGAGCTCACCAATCTCTAGGACTGTCGCTCACCTGAACATTAAGACTTTTCGACCGAGCTCTCATTCGAAGAAGGATTCATCTTAATGCCCGAATTATGCTAAGGACCCCGATTTTTGGGGGAACCCAGTCCGATAGAATTTCGTGCCTCCTCTCCCGAGGGTTAGTCCAAAACTCTTTTTACATAAGGGTGATCAGTTCATACACACAGCTTCTTGGCTAGCTAGCTAATGGACAACAGACATAGAGACCACACATCAATTTGTGGTTCTACTCGTTGTAGACTCGGGGTAAACCTTAAGTACTTTAATTAAAGAGAAAAGGAGGACCTTTAATTATTTAAAGCAATTTTATCTGTCCCAATGCTCTTCGATACTGAGGGCTAAGAACGATTAGCCACTCATTAGAATGGTGATGGCTGATGAAAGAATAATTACATAATTGAAAAAGGCAAGTCCTACGCAAACGAGTAGACAGGAAATGAAAATTGTAAAGAAAGCAGTAAAGTGCGAGTCCTACTCAAACGAGTATGCGGGAAATAAAAGCAGTAAAATGACAAGTCCTACTCAAACGAGAATGCGGGAAATTAAAACTATAAATTGCAAGTCCTACTCAAACGAATAGGCTGGAAATTAAAGCAGTAAAATTGCAATTCCTACTCAAACGAGTAGGTGGGAAATGAAAGCTTTAAATTGTGAGTCCTACTCAAACGAGTAGGCAGGAAATGACAAGTCTAACTCAATTGAGTAGGCCAAAAATGAAAGCGGTAAAATTACTATCTCATATACACACGCACTCTACAGGATGAATGAAAGAAATAAAACGTAACACATACACTCACACAGCCTTCTTAAAAAAGAGAAAAACAAAGCTATCTAAAAAGTAAAACGATTATATTTCTACCCCTAGAACTTGATGAAAATATGTAAAAAGAGAAAAATAAAAGTTAAAGAGGAAAAAGATTTTCAAATAAAACCAAAATCAAATTGTTTGAAAAATTGAAACGATTACAAATCCATTCTTATAACTTCATAAAGTGTGTAAAAAGTGGAAATAAAGTTAAAAAGAACAAAAATTTTATATCCTAAAAGAGAAAATCTAAGTTAATGAAAAATAAATACCACTTTGAAAACACTTTTACGAATTTATAAGAATTAATTGAAAGAACAAAAACAACATAAATGACAAAAAGTCTACGAGAAATGAGAAGAAAAGCTAGCATAACTACTAATTATAATACATCCTAAAACTAAATAAACAAAATAATAACTTGAAAACTTAAAAAGAAGATACAAAAGATCACTTAGAGTGGGGCACTCAGATGAAATCCCATACACGATAAGAAGAGAAAATGTACAAATTTTATTAAGGAAAAGGAGAGTTACAAAAAGCTAAAATAAAAACTAAAGAGAGGGGGAGAAAAATCTCCTTACATATCATGGAAAAGACCTTAGCATCCCTACCCAATGAAAAATGGTTCGAAAAAGGGAACCCCTGGCCTTAACAACAAAGTTCTATTCATATGAAAAAATTCTTGATTACACGGCTTGGTCACGGGCGTGTCGTGTCGGTACTGGTGTGCAGGTGAAGTCGAAAATTCATCGAGATGGATTTTTTCTGGATGCTTTGAGAAGTCCACATGGCGGTCACGGGCATGTTCCTGCGGTCACGGGCGGGTTCCTGCGGTCACGGGCGTGTAGCTTGGGCGTGACTAGCGAAGCATCGAATCATTGCCTCGCTAGCGATGTCTTGTTTGGAAAATTGAGGCAGTCACGGGCGTACGCCGAATGATACGGTCGTGTCCGGAAGGTGTAACTGGCGAAGGTGTCGAGTCCTTGCCTCGCTGGCGACAACATGTCTGGAATATTGATGCAGTCACGGGCATGCGTCGAATGATAAAGGCGTGACTGGGAAAGCGTCAAACATCGAACGTCTAACTGGAGGTGATGAGCATCGAGTCAGGAGTGACACGGGCATGTCGGAAGGGACACGGGCATGTCGGATGGTACACGTGCATGTTCAGATTTTTGAATGTCGGCGGTAGTTTTCCACAGGAATCAAAGTTACACGGCCCGGTTACGGGCGTGACAGAGAAGTCACAGTCATTTACTTTGATTTTTCGACATTTTTTGCAAAATTTCTGAAAAACAAAATAAAGCTAAGTTAGAATGGAATATACAAAAAAAGAACATTTTATTAAAGAAAAATAACTAAAAATAACGAAATTAAACCAAAATGACATAAATAAAGTACGTAAAAATATGAATATTTATAACTTATCAACCTTGCACCCCTGCCCCCGGTGGACGGCGAGGATGTTTATACTCGCGCGGTGAGTTGAGTTCCATTTGGGCGAGGTGCATGTGTTCCTCCACTCGCTCAATATGAACTCATGGAGATGTCGCCTCGATGCTGGTCACTCCCCACACCTCCCTAAAGAGTTGAACATAGTACTCTTCTAGGTCTCGCAGCTGATGCTCTCTCATGGCCTTATCCTCCTGGAGTTCTCACAGTACGAGCCCATACTTCTGAAGTACAACGGTCATCCACTGCTTCATCTCTTCAGGGTTGTTCGGGTCCCCCAAGAATTCTGCGATCAAGTTAGGTGAAGGCGGTGGTGAGTCGTCATATATTTTGGACGGTTCATCATTCATGGAAGCCCATTCATAATCATAAAGGTTAGAGCCAAGAAGGTAGAAGTTAAATGAATGGAGCTTCAACTCAGCATACGAGACCGACAATACTTTTCCAGAGTGCTGGAGAGAAGAGCCTGGTTGTCCTTGGAAGAGTCGCTGGATGTGAGGGGTGTGCAACATCCCAAGAGCAGAGCGAGAGGGATCCGTATCCGAAACTGAACCAGAAGGAGGGATGGGAATTTCGATAGTACTTTTTATTGGAGCCGACTGTTCACATATCCTCAGTTTGATAATATCAATTTTCATGTTGTTTTTGATCACATCTTGTCCTTGGTAGAGTGTGCAGGTTTACAGGTCCAAGCGATGCAGGAAGCTCTCCTCTAGAACTTACCATCGAGCGGTAGTAGTTACTGTCGGGAGGTATCCTGAATTAAATGGTAAGACGCTCAGGATTCTACCGCATTGCGCTATTCCTACCGCCCGTGCGAGCTCTAATTATTAATTATACCAGGTTCTCGGGATGCTACCGTGCAAGCGCTAGCTTTGTACCTTGCCACGGTAGCCCGGGAGATGCCTAACATAACGCGCAGTGATACCATAATTACTACTGGGTAATAACATTATACCACACCATGTTAACCATTCAACGATTGTCGAGACGGATTCGTCGAGACAGCTGGGCTACCGCATGCTGTTACAATTCCTACCACGTCGCGCTATCTTTGAAAAGGGGGAAATATTCATTTTAAATATTTTTCCATATTTGCAGGATAGCTGTCACATCAAAGGTGTGAACCTACCACTGAGTGCTAGTTTTACCTCTGGCAATAGCCTATTTCCACAAAGCTAAATAAAAGGCTTGTCATTTTCTGTACTCCTTGTCAAGATGAAAAGAGCCTCAGATCTATGACTCCTAGGGTTCGGCCGCCCCTTTGTTGCCCGTTCCACCGTCTTCATCGAAGGAGAAGAAAGTCGCCTCCATCCCATTCACGCACGAAGAACTCCGGCAAGCCAAGGACTACATCAACTATGAAGAGTCGACCGGTTGCAAGCATGTGAAAATCTCAAGCATCTGTTACGGATCGATCGATAGAGGAATCGTCAAGAGGGTGATTTTAATCTTTTAAATCCTTTTAAATTTTATTTTATTCTTTCTCTTTCTCTATTTTTCTTATGGTGAAGGAATTCAACCGAGGAAGGTTGTCGGAATCCAGGAAGAATCCATGAGAAATTATACCGAGGAGGGGGCGTAAAGATCGGTTGACCTTGCAGGGCTCTAAGACCCTCATACTCCAAATCTATCTTATTTGACAGTACTTTTCCCGAATAAAGTGGCAGTTGACTTCAATATGCTTTGTGCGTTCATGAAAGACCGGATTCTTGGCAATATGTATTGTTGTTTGACTATCACAAAATCGGGTCGCCGGTGATGAGAGACGAACACTAAGTCTCCCAGAAGGCTCTCAAGCCAAGTTAACTCGGAAACAACAACAGTCGTAGCCCGGTACTCGGCTTCAGCATAAGAGCGAGCAACAGCAGACTGTTTCTTGCTACGCCAGGTTATGAGATGTCCACCAAAGTAGGTACAGAAACCAGTTGTGGAACGCCTATCATCAATGGATCTTACATAGCCAGCGTCAGAATATACAACAAAAGATAAAGATGTGGATGGCTTGTACACAAGCCCTTGTCCTGGAGCATTCTTGATATATCGAAGAATGCACTCGACAGCTTGAAGATGAGATGTCCGAGGAGCATGCATAAAATGACTCACGACTCCCACGGCAAAAGATATGTCTGGTCGAACCGTAAGATAGATAAGCTTCCCAACCAGGCGTCTATAGTATTCCGGATTTGTAAGCAGCTTATCGGAGTTCAACAATACTTCCTTTGGGATAACACAAGACCATCAGGGCATCGTGCAACCTCAAGCCCAAGAAAATACCAAGTGTTCTCGAGAACAGACATTTGTCTCTCGAGAAAAATGGTCTAGGTCTCAAGAAAAGTATTCTGCATCTCGAGAATTAAACATAGTCTTCTCATGAATAAATTTACTCTTCTAGAGAAAAAGACTTTGAAAAAATTCTGTAAGGGAAAGATGTAAATTGAGAAGAAGTGACATACAATACTAGAGTATAGAAGGTCTTCTCGAGAACAGAACTAAGCTTTCTCGAGAACTGTTTCTCCAACTCGAAAACATGACAAGTCTTACTCGAAAACAATCTTTAGTTCTTCTTAAGTACAAAACATAGTACTCGAGAAAACACTTGAGAGAATTTTCTGAAATTCTGAAAACATGATTTCTTCAAAATAAACAGCATCGAACTTTTCTCCCATGACGTTAGTGCTTGAAAAGGAAGTGTGTCCCAATAGAGAGGCTACACATGAGTCAATACCATGGATCACACATTGAGGGATTACATTGTATGGTCCTGTGTTTGGTGTCTCATTGTATACTGACATTAGTCTACACTTAGAAATTGTATCCTATAATCACTTAACTAAAAAGAACATCAAATACAAACCTAATTCATCATAGTTTAAGGGTGACTTCATACAAATCTAGGATATTTTGGATGCAATACCCAACAATCTCCCCCTATTTATAGAATTCAGAACCCTCTACACTAAGGTGAATTACATCAAGATAAACAAGTAAAGAAACTCATAACCATAATAAATAGACAGGAACTATAATGGAGAAAAATTAGATCAACAAAACTAAAGGTTCATATTAATAGAAATATGTCCAAGAAAGAGTTCAATTCCATAATTTCAAAAATAAGAACATCTTCAATTTATATTAGTCCTATTATTGTTACTGTCTTTCTAGTTTCTCCTGTTGTCTCTTCTAGTAGATGTATGGCTTATGAAAATACATTGGATGTATAGGAGGAGCTTTGGGATTGTTCCTCCCATATTCTCTGTCATATATCCTCCTTTTGGTAAGAGACTTTTCGTATAACTCCCATTCATGAGAGTTATAATGTAAGTTACTATCTTCATTGAAATTTACTACCAGATTAAAAGTATCAAGAATTAGAGATTTTGAGGTTGGGCTCCAAACTTCAGTAAATTCTTTAGGTCTTTTCCTTTCAGCATCAAGATGGGGAGTTGATCTACTTGTTTAGGCTCCTTCCCCATATTTCTTTCTTTTGACTTTCTGAATTTCCGGAGGTTGAGGAGGCATGCTGGCTTGTTCCGATTCCAAGACCACTTCATAGTTCTCTAGAGGAGGTCCTTCAAAATAGCCTGGAGGAGGTCCTTCAAATTATTCTGGAGGAGGTGAGAATGTTGGCCTGTTTACATCCAAATGTGCAGGAGGAGGTGTAGAAGGATCCATTGCCAGTTCAGGAAATAATTAATTATGCATCCATATAGTAGTGTCATTTGTATAAAGTTTTGTGCGTTTAACTTCTTTAAGTACAGAAGATTGAATCTCTTTCATTTTGGCATCCCACTAATTTTTCATGGTTTGATCTTTTTTCCAGTTGTTCTTTTATTTTATCGTACCCCTTTTTGACTTCTAGGGAGAGGGTGCTGATGACATCTTCTTTAAATTTCCCAAATTCTTCACAAGTTTTGAAATTTCTTTCTTCGGCTCTACTGTCCAGCTGAATCTGATTATTGGCCAGGGTAACTGATTGGTATATTACTATACCAATGCTTGTAATTGTATGATCTATGGCTTTTCCTCCAATATGTAAGAGTCTCTTAAATTTATCAGTGTTATTTTGGATTTCAGCAAATCCACGACTCATTTCCTTTTCCAATGAAGTCATTTTATCAGTTACAAATTTTAGAGAAGAATCAAAATAATCTCTTTGAGCAGTCAACATAGCTTCAATTTTGCTTAAGATAGATCCTACAGGAAAGATTTTAGATGGAATTGATGGTTGAGGTTGAACTGGTGCATTCCATGGAGCTATTTGTTCAATTATAACAGTGGATGTAGAAGCAAGTTTCCTGTTGACAGTGCTATCTTCATCCTCAGCATCTATGGGCAGCATAGATGGAATCTTGAAGTGAAGATTTGGAAGTGGTGGTTCAACAACTTCAATTTCATTTTCTGAATCATGTATGGAAACAACATCAGCATCAGGTATATCTTCAACTAGATATGGGGCTGGTTCTTGTACAGGAGAATTTCTTTGAGTAGATGGTTCAGGATGATGGTTTGGTGACTGTTCCGGTTGTTCAGGAGACTTTGCTGGAGAGGAAGGATGATCAGTAGGAGTAGAGAATAGAGGCTCTTGGGAAGTGAGCTCTTCTATCATCTGGTTGATATCTTCTGCAGTAGGAAAATCTGAACTTTTTGTATGCAGCAGAGGGGAAGTAGTTGTCGCAGGAGAAGAAATAACTTTGGGTGGAGTTGCTGAAGCAGCATGTGTAGTGACTGGAGGATGGATTTTTGTTGAAGCTGGAGTAGGAGTTGGCTGAGTTGGAACAGATGAGGCAGGTACCCAATCAATAACTGGGTCAGTTATTTGATGAGAAGGAGGAGATGGGGTCCTGTCCATATCTTCAATGTACTTTGGAGCTTTGTCAGGCTTTTGTAGTTTAGCCTCCCATCTATGGATGGAGGTAATAAAAACTTTCTTCATGTGATGGAGGGCCATGCCTTTTTTCATGGAGAAAATTTCAGGATCGATCTGATTGAGGTAAAGAGAGCTAATCCTCAATTAGTTGGGGAATTTAATACATCCCTTAATTTTTTCAAAAAGCATCAAACCCCACTGGAATTTCTTTCTACCGATCACTGCAGTCATCAATTCAAATAATTCTGCGGTTATATAGATGATGGAGCTTATCTTGCATAGAAGAACCTTTCCCAGAATATATGGCAGAAGCTTGCTTTCTGCATTCATGAACTGTCTTCTAACAGTCTGTGATGAGTGGGGAATCCCACAAAAACTATACGCCCATTCATAGTCTGTGCCTACAAGATCATCTTCTTAATCTATTACTGGAAGTTGCAGAAATTTGGAGACAGAGAGTGAGGTCATTTTTACCTTGATGTCCCTAACTTTTGATTTGAGCACCTTGCCATTGTGCTTAATTTTGCATTTTGGAAGAACTCTTCAACATCAGAGGTGAGAATATGGCAAGGATGTTCCAGGACAAAAGATAAACCAACGGTGTCGAGCAAGATAAGAACATTTCGGAAGTCATCAGAAAGTTTGGCAATCCCTGTAGAGATTAGTTTGCTGCCGATCCCAAGTTTAGATGATGATGTCATTAAGGATAAACAACTGTTAACTAGCCGGCGAAGGGAGAATTAACCTTGAGTGCGGTAGTCGGCGGAGACGGAGAAGGTGAAGAGTCTTTTCTCGAGAGAGGGATTTGAAATCGGAAATAAAATTTCTTGGACCTAAGTCTACTTCTATTTACCTTTAATATTGATGATAAGAATAACTTTAAAAATAATACATGGAATATGGTGGAAATCGATTGACGAACGTCGAGTTTCGATCGACAAAAATTGAATTCCAATAGACAAAAAACCAATTGACGAACGTCGAACACCGATCGAAGAAATTGGATAGATGGAAAACTGATCGATGACCGTCGAACTCCGATCAATGAATTTGAACTTCTTCTCGAGAAAAGATACCGCCATACTCGAGTAGAACAGTTGTTCTCGAGAAGTAATTATTGTTCTCGAGAAGGGCTTTTTGTTCTCGAGAAGTAATTATCATTCTCGAGAAGTAAATCTGTTGTTCTCGAGTATAAGTGTTGTACTCGAGAAATCAAGTCCATACTTTGATTTTGCTTGGATTTTGAAGTGTAGCCAGAACTTGAACTTGCTGTCACCTTTTTCCACAATCTTCTGCATCCTTGTTGAGCAAGCGAAGTTCTGTTTTGATGGACGAGAACTTGTCCTCGTCCATCGGCTTCGTGAAAATATCTGCAATCTGCCTGTCACTTTTGACATATTGGAGATTTTTGTCGCCATGCTCCACATGCTCCCTAATGAAGTGGTATCGCAACTCTATGTACTTTGTCTGGTTATGAGAGACTGGATCGTTGGCTATGGAAATTGCACTGGAGGAGTCACAAAATAATGGGATGTCCTTGACCTTCAAGTTGTAGTCTTCAAGTTGGTTCTTTATCCAAAGCAATTGTGCATAACAACTGCCGGCAGAAATGTATTCTGACTTGGCTGTTGAGATTGCAACAAAATATTGCTTTTTGCTGCTCCATGAATTGAGCCTTCTTCCAAGGAATTGACAAGTCCCGAAAGTGCTCTTTCTGTCATCTTTGCTTCCTGCAAAATTTGCGTTTAAAAAACCAATTTGTTCGTTGTCATTACTTCTTGGGTACCATAATCCAAGATTTGGTGTACCTTTAAGTTATCTCAAAATCTGCTTTGCAGTAGCGTTGTGAGATTCCTTAGAGTTCACTTGAAATCAAGCACACACGGATGTTGAAAACATTATATCTGGTCTACTTGTAGTAAGATAGAGCAAGGATCCAATTATGCTTCTGTACTTAGTTTAATCAAAAGGTTTCCCTTTCTCATCCTTGTCTAGAGACATAGTTGAACCCATTGGAGTCCTCATAGAGGTTGCGTTCTCCATTTCGAATTTCCTAATTAACTTCTTGGTGAACTTCGTCTGAGAGATGAAAATTCCATCTTCAGATTGTTTCACCTGAAGTCATAAGAAGTACTTCAGTTCTCCCATACTTCTCATTTCGAACTTCCCTTGCATTAGTTTGGAAAACTTCGTACAGAGGTTGTCGTCAGTAGAGCCAAATATGATGTCATCGACATAAATTTGCACTAGCAAAATCTTGCCTTTTATTTCCCTAAGAAATAATGTCCTATCTATCTTTCATCTTGTGAACTTGTTCTTAAGAATAAAGTTAGATAGCGTCTCGTACCAAGCTCGAGGAGCTTGTTTCAAACCATATAAAGCTTTAAATAAAAGATAGACATGATCAGGAAAGTTAGAATCAACGAAACCTGGAGGTTGTTCCACATACACCTCTTCCTTTTGTCACCATTAAGGAAGGCCGACTTCACGCCCATTTGATAAACAGTGAAGCCCTTAAGTGCAACAAATGTTAGGAACAACCTGATTGCCTACAGCCTTGCCACCGGTGCATACGTCTGATCGAAGTCGATTCCTTTTTCTTATTTGTATCCCTTGGCGACAAGTCTGGCCTTGTTCTTTATGATTATACCAACCTCGTCCATCTTGTTCTTGTAGACCAACTTGGTTCTGATGACGTTCTTGCCTTTGGGTCTTGGAACAAGCTTCCAAACTTGGCAATGCTTGAATTGATTCAACTCTTCTTCCATTGCCATTATATATGATGCGTCTGAGTTTTCTTCCTCAAACTTATTTGTTTCAACCTGTGAGAGAAAAATCAAATATAAATTTTCATTAACTGTACCTCTATGAGTTCTGATACCATCCCGGGGATCTCCTATGATTTGGTCCATTGGGTGAACCTACAAATGTCTAAGCTCTAGAGTCCTTGAATCTGGAGCTTCTTCAACCATCAGAGTGACTTCATTAACTTGAATGCTATCTTCATCACGGTCATCAACATCTCCAATTGGGTTTGGAGTGGTGATTTTGATGAACTTTTGTTCTTTATCTTCAGTTGGCTCATCCAATTTTAATTCTTTTATCTTTGAACCTGCATCTTCAATAAACACACTAGAAGAGTTGCCTTGCAGCAAGCTCGTTTCATCAAATACAACTTGAATAAATTATTCGACAACCAGAGTTTTCTCATTAAAAATCCTATATGACTTACTATGGCTACTATACCCTACAAAAATACCTTCAATGCTCTTTTCACTAAATTTAGTAGTGTGATACTTGACATTGTTAAGGACGAAGAACTTACAACCAAAGATTTTAAAGTATGAAATAGTAGGCTTCCTCCCATTTAGTAGTTCTTAAGGTGTCTTATTATGGTATTTGTTTATGAGTGCTCGTTTTTGCACGTGGCATGCAGTGTTGAAGGTTTCAGTTCAGAAATATTCCGATATTGAGGCATCACTCAACATGGTCCTGCAGGACTCTATGAGTGTTCGATTCCTTCTCGCAGCTACTACTTTTTGTTGAGGAGTATAAGGAGAGGAAAACTTATTAAAGATACCTAGGCTTTCACAGAATTCTATCATGGCCCCAGACTTGAACTCTGTTCCATTGCAACTTCTGATTTTGACTACAGAACAGTTGTATTCATTCTGGATCTGCCTGACAAAATTAGTAAGGATATCAAAAGTATCTGGCTTGTGTTTTAGAAAGAACACTGACGCAAAGTGCGAGTAATCATCAACAATAACTAATGTATAATCCTTGCCTCCCAAACTTCTAACTTACAGTGGACCGAACAAGTCCATATGAAGTAGATGTAAACATCTATTAGAGTATTTGCCAATAATGCTTTTAAAGGTAGCCCTTGTTTGCTTGCCTTTTACACATGCGTGACAAGGACTATCTTTAGCGCACTTGACAATTGGGGCATCACGTACTAAATTAAGAGAAAATAATTTATTAATAGTTTTGAAATTAATATGTGCTAGTCTCTTGTGTCATTGGTCACCAAAAGAAATACTATCTTTAGACAAAAAGCAGACTGGCGCAGAAGAGTCTAGGCAAAAAAAATTTAAGCAAAATATATTTCTACTATGAGTGTCTAATAGAACTGTTTCCAAATTATCTACTGATTTTATCAAGCAGTTGTCTGCATGAAATTCTACTATGTATCCTTTATCACAGAGTTGTCTTATGCTTATGAGATTGTGTTCCAATCCTTCAACATAAGCCACATCTGAGATGGATACACTACCATTCGTAATCATACCATTCCTTTAGTAATTCCTTTAACAGAACCTCCATAGGTGACTTCTGTACCTTTCATGACTGAGGAATAATTCTGGAGTAGGCTTCTAGTCCGGGTCATATGTCGAGAGAATCAACTATCCAAGTACCAATAGGAGTTTTGGTGGGATTTGGATATACCTGCAATGACAAATCAGTTTGCCTTAGGAAGCGAAACTCGTTTAGGTCCTTGGTCTCTAGTTAGCATACTCCCACTACGTGTATTAACATTATGAGTGGTCTTTCTCACATTGTTAACTTGAGGAGTAACATAATTTCTGGGTTAAACCAGCAATCAATGGCGAAGTGACAAACTTTGCCGCAACACCAACAATCAAATTTGTGGTATCTTTGCCTGAATTTTTCATGCTTTACCTTTTGAGAGTGTGGTCTAGCAGGGGCAACAGTCTTGGAGGTAGATTCTTCATGGTATGGCATTCACATGTCTTCTTCACCTTAAGAGGCTTTTCCACAATAGGTTTTACTTTTGGTTCTTTCTTGATGTTATGACCATGATTATAAGGGCCATAGCTCTGAAGAGTGATCTCCTCATAAGGATCCTTGAAGACACTTTCACAAAAGTTTCTGGGATGGGTCCATCCTTGGTACCGAGACTTGGGCTCTACATAAGTAGGCCTAGAAAAGTGGTCGTAGGACAAATCAAGATCAAACTAGTTCATTGAAAAGATGACCTTTTTGAATGAGGTCTGATCTTGAGGAGATTTTCCTTTCTCCTTGGCCAAAGCCTTCTTAACCGCCTTATTCTTCCTTTGAACCTTATTTCTCCTAGAGGATTTACTAGGAGCATTAACATAGCCTAAGCCAGCACCTTTGGCCTGAGACGAGAATTCAACAATGAAAGGAAGGGCAGTCTTGGTCTTGGAGAAGCTTTCAACAAGTTTCTTCTCCGCAGTAAGTTGTTCTTCCAATTCTTTGATGATCTTCTCCTTCAGATCTAGGTGCTCGAGAGCCTTATTATACTATTCCGTAGCAGTATTGAAGTTCTCTCTGAGTGAGTTCGTCTTTGCGACTTCCTCTCTCAGAGTGATCTCTTAAGCCTTGAGAGATTTAATCTCCAGGGCCTGAGTTTTCACAACTTTTTGACATTTGTTGTATGCCATGATTAACTCCTTATATTGGGCCATGAGTTCATACTCATCATCATAAGCACAGTCCTCATGATCATGATCAGAAGCATCTGATTCAGAAAGAGGTGTCTGAGAGTTTACCTTCCCAATGTACTGGGGTTCTTCTTCATCATCTGTTTGTGCCATTAGCCGAAAGTAGGCTTCCTCATCTTCACTTGACTCAAATGAGTCAGAGTCGCTGAGAGTCTTGCTCTTCTTGGCTACTAGGCTTCTTTCAGTTCTCTTCTTGTTGTAAGAAGATTTCTTCTCCTATCTTTTTCCACCCTCCATCTTGTGAGGGCAATCAATAATGACGTGTCCTGGCTTACAGCAACAATAGCAAACAATGTCAGAAGAAATGTGTTTGTTCTGTTTAGGGTGATACCTGTCTTGGCTACTTGAGCCTTTCTTGTGTCGATCACCGTCATGACGTGATCTTCTGTACGAGGCATCTTTGTCTTTCCATTGTTTCTTCTTGTTCAAGAATTTCTTAAACTGCATTGAAAGAAGAGAGAACTCTCCTTCAGATAGCTCTGAGCCTGAAGTGCTTAGCTCTGATACTTCATCTTCATTGTCTTTCTGTGCAGGAGTAGGTGATGCAGCTTTGGATTTCCTTGAGCTGTCTGCCTTTAGTTCAACAGACTTCTCCTTAGATGACCACCATTTATTCTCTTCTTCAGTTTTTCATGAATTGATTTACAGTTCATAGGACATTAGCTTTCCGAAGAGATTCTGAGGGTCAGTTTCTGCCAGTTACCAAACTCCCGGATGGTACAGACTTTCTTGTCCCATTCCTTAGTCAAGGACCTCAGAAACTTATCATTCAACTCTCCATTAGTGAAGACCTGGCCATATACTCTTAAGACATTAACAATTTTGAAGAAGCTTTCAAAGGTATCTGCAATTGAGTCCTTGGGACCTTGTCAGAATGCTTCATATTTTTGATTCAGTAGGGAGCTTCTATCATCCCTAACCTCTTCAGTGCCTTCCATCAAGATGATACGAGACTGTCATATTTCCTTGGCAGATTGCCAGTGAATCAAATTCCGCAGCATAGAAACATCGACAGCACCTGCGATGATATTTTTGGCTTTCTTGTCTAAAGAGACAAGTGCAATCTCATCCTTATCAAGATCCATGAACTTCATAGGTACTTTCTTGGTAGGGTCAATAGTGGAGAGGGTCATAGGAATATAAGGTCCTTCTTCAACAATCATGAAGATCATTAGATCCACAGCTTCCATGAAAAATTTAATCTTTTCTTTCCACATGAGAAAGTTGGTCTTTGTGCACAAAGGAAGCATGGCAAAATCCTTGGCTTTGTCAATGCTTGTATAACTCAAAATACAACTTGGGGCAGATCTGTTCAAGGTGTTAACCTTTTTGTGAACAACCTCCCTTTGATACCAATTGAAAATGTTTTAAGTTGTCTACCTAAATCACCTAGAGGGGGGTGAATAGGTGAGTTATGCATCTTTTTACGGAATAAAAAATTAGCGAGCGCTGCAAAAAAAATAACCAAACATAAATAGACGACACCAAGAGTTATAGTGGTTCCCCTACCTTGGGTACATCCTCTTTCCACCTCGCTGATATATCAAAGCACTAGACTCTGCTACTCCACTAATCTCAGATTGAAAACAATCCTACAAATCAGACAAAGGTTCCTACAACTCGATCGCAAAAATAGGATCTAGACTCAGAAGAGTGAACTTCCTACAAGGAACTCAGAGAACAAAGCTCCTACACTCGTAGAATAATCTCCTACAATAACAAAATGAATTTTAAAAAATACAAACAGTAAATTTCTCAGATCTGAAAACTTCTGCCTTTCTTCTTCCTTGAAATTGAAAGCTCTGTCAGAATTATTTTAAAGAAGATTCGGCTGGATCTCGGGATCTGAAAACTCAAAACTTAGAAAGATCAAGGAGAGAATTAGTCGATTGTAGAATTGTTTGATCTTTGAATCCCTTGCAATGAATCTTTGGAACGAAAGCGTATCGGCAAGAATTCCGAAGAACATAGACGACGGCTCTCGATTTAGAAAGTAAATTTCGAATTCAGAATCTTAGAATTTCTTCTTACGCCTTCTTCTAGGGTTGTTCGATTCTGATAAGACCTTTTATAGGACATCCTAATAGTCATAATCATAATAAATGATAGTCACATGGACCCATCACGTGCTAATTACATTTAAAAATCCATCTGACTGGACTTAAGAAAATTTTTCAGAAACAGTACAACAGTTCTCGAGAAGAAGTCTTGTACTCGAGAAAAATAGATTATGTTCTCGAGAACAATAGTGAAGGTTTCGAGAGAAATAACTTTTGTTCTCGAGAACAATAATGAAGATCTTGCGAAAAAGGACTTAGAAAAAATGTGGAGGTATAAACAGTAATCTCGAGAATGAAGTAAGTACTCAAGAAAAAATAACTTTTGTTCTTGAGAAGGAACAAACTAGTACTCGAGAACAAATAAGTGTTCTCGAGAACAGATGTCTGCCTCTCGAGAAAAATGGTCTAGGTCTCGAGAAAAGTATTCTGCATCTCGAGAATTAAATATAGTCTTCTCGAGAATAAATTTAGTCTTCTCAAGAAAAAGACTTGGAAAAAATTCTGTAAGGGAAAGATGTAACTCGAGAAGAAGTGACATACAGTACTAGAGTACAGAAGGCCTTTTCGAGAATAGTATTAAGCTTTCTCGAGAACTGTTTCTCTAACTCGAAAACATGTCAAGTCTTACTCGAGAACAATCTTTAGTTCTTCTCGAGTACAATACATAGTACTTGAGAAAAACACTTAGGAGAATTTTCTGAAATTCTGAAAACATGATTTCTTCAAAATAAACAACATACAACTTTTCTCCCATGCCCTTAGTGCTTGAAAAGGAAGTGTGTCCCAATAGAGTGGCTATACATGATTCAACACCATGGATCACACAATGAGGGATTACATTGTATGGTCTTGTGTTTGGAGACTCATTATAGACTGACATTGGTCTACACTCAGCAATTGTATCCTACAAACACTTAACTAAAAATAGCATCAAATACAAACTTAATTCATCTTATTTCAAGGGTGACTTCATATAAATCTGGGTTATTGTGGATACAATACCCAACACAAGAGCCTGCACAAGTAATTTCTGCCAATCAAGTGCTGGTCAATAGTGGGTTGACAATCAAGGTCAAGCGCATTCGTATCAAGGACGAAGAGGCAAAGTAGCTGCAAAATAAGTCTATTAGAATGGTCAAGGTCCTTTTGGACAACTATGGCTGTCAGGAGATGTCTTGGGAGCGCGAGCAAACTATGAGGGAGGAGTTCCCTGAGCTATTTCCATAAGATAATCAGATGTACTGTTTACTTTTATATTTTTTCCGTAGCTTCAAATTTCGGGACAAAATTACTTTAAGTGGGGGAGATTTGTAACACCCAAAATTTCCCAAGATGCTTATCTGGGGTTTACCCCTCGGCGATAACTGTTACTGCATGGCGATAGCTCCAGGATTTCGTCGAGCGCATCGAGTTTTGAAGAAAACATTGAGCTCTCGAGAAATTGGTTACCGTGCGGCATAAGGTTGTTACCGCGTGGTGGTAGCAGTGGAATTAATTTGGCAGACCCCTCTGGAAGCTATCGCCCTGTGATAGTGTTACCGCAGGCGATAACTGGGTCAATTTAATTGATATGGCTCTTGAGATTTTACCATGCAGCGGTAGAAGTTAGCGCGCTGCTGTAACAACCCCATCCGTTCATATAGTATACACTAGAAGGTCCGGCCGAGGCTCTACAGCATATACCGCAAAACAGGCAGTGAAGTTACTGAGTGATACCAGAATTGCATACCCTAATACATATGCATTCTAGCGGAAGCCTATAACACATAACGTGAACGACACCCTGAATGTCCACCATATAAACAGTACATTTATATAAAACAGGAATGTCAGCTAATACAAAGTCAGGTGGCCTTATGGCCTTACAAGTGTCTTTACAATTGTAGCTTTAAACATTGGCCCACAGGCTAGCCACACATAAATAAAACACAACATTTGCTTCGCCTTCAAGGGCTAGCAGCAGCAACAACAACAATAACAACAATAGCAGGGCCTTCAGCCTTTACGTGTCCCGCTTGGTTCTCCAGCACCTGTGCAAGCACATTCTACCTAACGGTGGCAAAGAAGGCAACGGTCAGCGTTCAGCTGACTAATTTTATAACGACCATACACCTTTCCCGGGGCAGTGGTATTTCTACACTGCAGGAATAGCATTTCACAAGCAGATATATAATCATACATTGTGCTCTCACGCACATACATTCCACCACAACCGTTAGCCACGCGGCTCGACAGTCCATGCACTCAGGGCACATTCTTGGTGTACCGGCGAACCAGTTGCCTACCACCGTATCAGGGTCACAACCCAATGGTAAAACATTGAGCATTTACTCCATGGCGTGCAGCCAGAGTTTCTAGTCTTAGTGAACCGGGATTGGCCCATAGCCCCATTATATCATGACGTGCAGGCCTAATACTCTCACTATGCGCTCCAACAGACCGTACTTTATGGTCTCACGCCAGACGGACATAACGTAAGTCGGATCATCCACCCCCGTTGCTCAAATCGCCTTTCCATCACCGAGTACGGCGTACTCGCAGCTAAATAAAGGCGCGGGTCGGTTTCACCGAGCCTGTTTGTCATAAAGCGTGGGTGTTTTCCTGGGCGCACCAGTACTTATCATCACACCCATTACATATCACAGATCAGAGGGTCTTTCCTGGGCACACCAGTACTTCCTGCTACTCCCTTTCGCAGGTAAAACCCCATAAATAACACAGGTATTAACGATAGTTTCCTAGCTTACCGCATCAGTACTTCCTGCTACTCCCCTTCACAGGTACCACCCCTAAACAACAAGTATTACAAAAGGGTATTTCCTGGACTTCCGATCCAGTACTTCCTTCTACTCCCTTTCACAGGTATAACCCAATAACACAAGCAGCACAAGCATCACAAGGGTATTTTCCTGGACTACCACTCCAGTACTTCCTGCTACTGCCCTTCATAGGTTTAACCCATCGACTCCTAAACTACATGTTTATCACTGAGTCTTCTCCGGTGCATATATGCAACATCACCAAACCAGACCAACATGTTCAGATGGGCTTCACACAGAATGCCTATTCCGTACTCCTTTTCCGGATGTATATGCCAAATGATTGGGATTCCATTAATCAACCCAAGGGACTCCCATACACGCCACCCTCTGGTGGGGGAATCATATACACATGCAAAAAAGGAAGCCTTCACATGGATCGGAAGAAAAGTTGGTACCCTCGAAGACCGTTTCAGCGCCATAAGCTCCTAGCTGCTTGGAAAGAACCACAACGGCTTTTCCTCCACAACGCTTGCCTCGGATCTCTTACCGAAACCCCGTAGCACCATCGATGGCTAGCTCCTCTTCCTCCTCCTCCTTCTTCCTCTCTTTCTCTCTCTAGGAGTTTATAAATATGAAGGCCAAAATGAAAATGAGAACTTCCTTCTCATCCACGGCCTTAAGTAAGTAGGGAGACGCCTCAACCATTGGATCACAGTTGATGAAATGGACAGCCACGATTTTGCCACAAAATCATATTTTTTGCCTGACACGGCCTGTGACACGCCCTTGTCCCAGGCCGTGTCACCCGACATGCCTTCAGACACGCCCGTGTCTATGGCCGTGTTCTTCAGGCGACACAAAATTGAGATCAACCCAAGAGTCATACGGCCAGTGACATGCCCGTGTCATAGGTCGTGTGCCCATACACGACACTAGACACGCACCAGCTCCACTTTGTCGAGCTGAACTTCGTCGACCCGTGAGGACACGCCCTATGACACGCCCGTATCACAGGCCGTGTACTCTTCACTCGACGATCGTCGAACGAATCAACTTCGTCGACCTACGAGGACACGCCCTGGGACACGCCCGTGTCCCAGGCCGTGTCACCCAATTTTTCCAAATTCGGGGATTTGGGGTGTTACAACCCTACCTCCTTACAAAAATTTTGTCCCCGAAATTTGCACACAGGAAGGAGATCAAATACATGAATTTCATACCATAATTGTTTAGTACAACGAGAGACACACTGCATAATTGTTATATAAAGAGCTCGGGAAAGTCAGCTCGCATGGTCTGCTCTTGCTCCCATGTGAGTTCTTCACGGCCGCAATTGTCCCGCCGGACTTTGACCATCCCGACCGTCTTGTTCCGTAACTGTTTATCGGCGCGATCCTCGAGCTGAATGTTCACGTCAGGTATGTGTGTTATATTTTAATGTACTTGTTTTTGACTTCTCCTTTACATAGATTAGCAGGAGTTCACGAGTTCACTTCAGGTACTTGTGTTATATTTTAAATTTACCTGCGTTTAACTTCTCTTTTGTAGAGATTAGCAGGTATTCGTGAGTTCACTTTAGGTTCTCACATTATTTTTTAAATCTAACTGCTTTCAGCTTCACTTTTATAGAGATGAGAAGGTTTTTGCGAGTTTTCTTCAGGTACTTGCGTTATATTTTAAATTTACCTGCTTTTTACCACTCATTTGTAGAGATTAGTAGGTTTTCATGAGATCACAAAAGGTACTTGCATTGTATTATAAATTTAGCTACTTTTGACTTATCTTTTGGAGACATTAGAGGATGTTCATGAGTTCACATCAGGTACTCACATTATATTTTAAATCTACCTACTTTTGACTAATCTATAGGAGAGATTGGAAGGTGTTGGCGAGTCCACATCAGGTACTCGCTTTATATTTTAAATTTACCAGCTTTTGACTTCTCTTTTGCAGAGATTAGCAGGTGTTCGCTAGTTTATATCATGTGCTCATGCCATATTTTAAATTTACCCGCTTTTGACTTCTGTATTGGAGAGATTAGCAGGTGTTCACTAGTTCACTTGAGGTAATCGCTTTATATTTTAAATTTACCTTCTTTTAACTTCTCATTTGGAGAGATTAGCAGGTGTTTGCGAGTTCACTTGAGGTAATCGCTTTATGTTTTAAATTTACCTTCTTTTGACTTTTCATTTGGAGATATTAGCCGGTGTTTGCAAGTTCACATTAGGTACTCATGTTATATTTTATTTTACATGATTTTAACTTCTCCTTTGCATAGATTAGAATGACTTCACAAGTACACTTTAAGTACTCACGTTATATTTTAAATTTACCTGCTTTTGACATCTCTTTTGCAGAGATTAGTAGATATTTGCAAGTTCACTTCATATACTCGCATTATATTTTAAATTTACCTGCTTTTGACCTCTCTTTTGTATTGATTTGAAGATGTTCGCAAGTTCACATTAGGTACTCGCGCTATATTTTAAATGTACTTGCTTTTGACTTCATTTTTCTAGAGATTAGCAGGTCTTCGCGAGTTTACATCAGGGCGTTATATTTTAAATTTACCTGTTTTTGACTTCTATTATATAGAGATTAGCAGGTATTCGTGAGTTAACTTCAGGTACTCGTGTTGTATTTAAAATTTACTTCTTTTTGACTTCTCCTTTGCAGAGATTAGAAGGTGTTTGCGTGTTCACTTCAGGTACTCATGTTATATTTTAAATTTACCTTCTTTTGACTTCTCCTTTGCAAAGATTAGTAGGTGTTCACGAGTTCACTTCAAGTACTCGTATTATATTTTAAATTTACATTATTTCGACTTCTCTTTTGGAAAGATTTGCAGGTGTTCGTGAGTTCACTTCAGGTACTCGCTTTATATTTTAAATTTACCAACTTTTGACTTCTCGTTTGGAGATATTAGCACATGTTCGCGAGTTCACTTCATGTACTTCGTTTATATTTTAATTTACTTATTTTTGACTTCTCCTTTCCATAGATTAGCTGGAGTTCACGAGTTCACTTCAAGTACTCGCATTATATTTTAAATTTAACTACTATTGACTTTTTGTGCAGAGATTAGTAGGTATTTGCGAGTTCACTTCAGCAACTCGCTTTATATTTTAAATTTACATGCTTTTAACTTCTTTTTTGGTGAGATTAGAAGGTTTTCGCGAGTTCTCTTCAAGTACTCGCATTATATTTTAAATTTTCTTACTTTTGACGTTACTTTTGTAAGGATTTATAGGTGTTTTTGAGTTCACTTCAGGTACTAGAATTACATTTTAAATTTACCTTCTTTTGACCTCTCTTTCGTAGAGATTAGCATGTGTTCTCGAGTTTATATCAGGTACTCGCATTATATTTTTAATCTTCATGCTTTTGACTTATTTTTTGGAGAGATTATAAGGTGTTCGAGAGTTCATATTAGGTACTCGCGTTATATTTTAAATGAACCTCCTTTTGACTTCTATTTTGAAAAGATAACCAGGTGTTTGCGAGTTAACTTCAGATACTCGTGTTAATTTTTAAACTTACCTGCTTTTGAATTCTCTTTTGGAGATATTAGCAGGTGTTCCCGATTTTACTTCAGGTACTTGCTTTATATTTTAAATTTACCTACTTTTGACTTCTCTTTTGTCGTGATTAGTAGGTGTTCGCGGGTTCACTACACCTACTCTTGTTATATTTTAATTTACTTGATTTTGACTTCTCCTTTGCATAGATTAGCAGGAGTTCACCAGTTCACTTCAGATACTCGCATTATATTTTAAATTTACCAGCTTTTGAATTCTCCTTTTGTTGAGATTAGCAGGTGTTCATGAGTTCACTTCAGGTACTTGCATTATATTTTAAATTTATCTACTTTTAATATCTCTTTTATAGAGATTAACATGTGTTCGCAAGTTCACATCAGGTACTCGCGTTATATTTTAAATTTACCAATTTTTGACTTCTCTTTTATATAGATTAGCAGGTATTCACGAGTTCACTTTATGTACACGCTTTATCTATTAAATTTACCTACTTTAAACTTCTCTTTTGGAGAGAATAGAAGTTTTTGCTAGTTCTCTTCAGCCACTCGCGTTAAATTTTAATTTTTTCTACTTTTGACCTCACTTTTGTAGAGATTAACAGGTATTCACAAGTTCACTTCAGATACTTGCATTATCTTTATACTATAAGGGAAGACCAAATTCTTTCATGGTGTATCAATTTAATACAAAAATGCCCTCATAAAAACTGTTTTGGTTAGCTAATTTTAGGGTCTGTTGGTCTTTTGGCCGAATTAGGACTTAATAATACAGATTTCCCCCTTCCCTGCACTATTCGCCCTTATCAAAATCGCGATATGCGACGTGCGTGCATCATCCTCTGCGGCATTCCCTCCTCCCGCAACTCGCGGGCTTCTTCACCTGCTACAACTTCTGCTCCTCATGCCGTCGAGGAGATCCATCGCGATCCAAGAGTTATGTCACCATCCAGGAGTTTTGCCTGTCTTTATTTCATCCACGAGTTCTTCCACTCCTCATTTATGAATCGAAACCTAGGATTTCGCTTCCATCTCCCAATCAGGCTGAGGAATATCTATGGTCAAGCTCCGGCGGAATGGAGGTGCCAAAAAAATACAAATCTCAAATCCAGATAAGGCTGAGGAATTTCCATTTACGGTCAGATTCGAGCTGTTTTGCCAAGCAACTCTCCCCCAAACTAAAGATCTGAAAATTACTATGTCTTTTGCAAGTTCTGCGAACACTTCCGGTGGAGCACTTCCTCCGGTGGAGCACTTTTGGTGGAGCACTTCCTCCAGAAAAAATTGTGTCTACTTTTGAAGGTTCTACTTCTATTACGCCATGGTCATCTCAAAAAAATATCAGATCTCTGTAAAAAATGCATATTCAGCAGTTTACGGCTTCTCGACTTCCGATAAATTCATGATATTAATACCTATTTATTTATTATAGAATAGAGTCAAACATCGTAATAATCTGGGCTTTTCCTAATGTTGTTGAATGGTAAGCTTCATCCATTGCTCTTTTTCCATTCTACATTTTAGACAAATTGATTTTTTTCTAATCTGGTCTTTTCCTAATATGGGCATTTCTGCATTCTTTCTTTGCTCTTGCTCTTTCTTTGGTTCACCGGAATCCTGGTGTTTCCTAATCTGTTCTTGCTCTTTCTCCATTATAGTTTTTTTTGTTTCACTTCTGGTTTTTGTATTAGCTCTGTTATGCATACTTTTTTTGTATTTGCTCTTTGTTCATAAGTTTTTCTATTTATGGTTCTCAACAGTTTAGTGATTTTAGTAGAATTTTGGAGTTTTATCACTGAAATGTCAATGTCTTTAGACAAATTTATTCCCTTTAATGATGATTCGTGCATTGTATTGGGAAGTTTTTTTTGTATTCATGTCCATTTGTAGAATTTGATTGCTAATCCCAAATTGTGAAATAATTATAAAACAGGATTTGCAAAGAAATGAAATTACGTATATATAGCTTATTGAAATATCCTCTTCATCATTATCCCACAAAGCCAAAATCAATGTCATCGATTGAGAAACCCTTTCAAATTCTGCAAATTCCCATAAGCTTTTTCGAAATAAGTAAAATTGAACCCTTTCAATGCCAAAATAAATGCCACCCATATCGTGATTTTGATATGGGTGAACAGTGCAGGGAAGGCAGAAATCTATATTAATTATGTCCTAATCCGACCAAAAGACCAAAAGTGTAACACCCCCTATCTATCACATAGTATATAGCAGTAGGTCATGTCGGGGCCCGATGCCATATACCACAGACAGACTGAAGGGTTACGCAATGAAACCATCCTTCCAATAACCAATGTCCTGCACAGAGCACATTCTAGCAGAAGCATTTTAAATGTTGAAAAAATAAGAACCCAGCCACAGCATGAATGTCCACTAACAAAAACCAAAAGGAAATGAACGTAAAAATACACAAAGTACTTGGACTTATGGCCTTACTAAGAGTTTACTTAACAAATAGTGTCTTCAAAACATCGGCATGCATGCCAGTCACACATGAAAATAAAAGTAAACATTCGCATTGGCCTTCGAGGGAAGGCTCAGCAACAAGGGCTTTTGCCCGCTATTTGCCTCTAGTCTCCGCAGCACCTGCAAACAACAATCCACCGAAGCGTTGACAAACAAAAGCAACGGTCAGCTAAAGCTGACCAAATTGTAACGACCCCGCCCCTTTACTCAGGGCGGCGATGCTCCTTCCCTGCAGTGTATTAGTAAAACGAAACAATATAGTGAAGGTACAATTTAAGCACACTTCACCACAGGCGTAGGCACACACGGCCATACACCCCGTGCTCTCAGGGCATGTATACGGTGAACTCGGTCCACCACCGCCCCTTGGAAGGAAAACTCGTGAGCATTTTAGTCTTTTTCAGCCGAAGCCTAAGACCTACCCTATATGTCATTGATAGGCCTCTAAAACCGAACCACATAGAGCGGGTACGATTCCACTCAACCCGTTGCTCACCTCGCCACGACAATTTAAGTCATCGTTGCGGGTCAAGCTTCCCCGAAGACCGAGTATCGAACACACAATATTACATAACCCAGTTATGTATAAGTTGTCTCCCAGGCCACCAAGATGGCAGAACGACACCTCTGCCTAGTTTTTCGGGTTCCTTGAGGTTAGTCCCTAAGGCTCCCTGTTGCAATCTACTGATGAGTCTAGTTTATATAGAGTTTTTAGGAGTCATCTGGGCTTTTTTTCTCACTCGTGCACTGCATTTAAACCGGTTATCAGTTATATTTGCATTGTTCGGTCATTGACCATATTGTGCACTATTTTGTCCTAAGGGTGTACAATGGCGCATTCTGTTGTTGGGGGTAAGTACATGGTGCTCCCCATGGGCTCTTTCCAGATGTTTTTCATTGCATTTCTGTGACACTATAGGGATCCCTTTTATTTTATTGGTTTGTATGCAGGTGGTGCGTTTTCCCCAAGTCTGGAATGCAGGTTTGAGGAAAACGCACGGTCGTGCATTTTCTTAGCACATGGTCCTTTGTGATCGTGCGTTTTGTTTGTACAGGAGAAACATAGAGCTGAGCTCGACGAACTGAAATCGGCGATCTTAAATCATGGTTACCGTACGGTTTCTTCGGAATCGTGCATGAAGGAAACACGCAGTTTTCCTGTAGCTTCTTGTTATTGCATTCTGTGGTTAATCGTTCGATTTTCTCACGCACTTGCGGAAGCACCCATGCGCGAGTAAAACGCACGGTTCAACCTTCTTTTCTTGTTTTCCTGCTTTTTGTCGCTACCCGTGCGATTTTCTTCACGCACGGGCGGAATCGCCCGTGCGCGAAGGAAAACGTACGAGTCAATGCTTCATCATTTACAAGCCTAGCCTGCAAGTTAATAATGCACGGTTAGCGCACGGTCGTGCGCCAAACCATGCGTGCCTAATTTTCTGACCTGCTTCTACTTAAAGCGCATATTTTCCTCCATTGAAGGACAACTTTTTCTCCTATGTCATTTTCTGCCTCCAAGGAAGGGTTCTGCCATTTCCCTTCATCTTCCACCTTAGGGAGGTGCTCCGGGCAAGCTTTAACCATAAAATCAAAGCCAGATTTTCCTCTCGGCCTCCTCCTTCATCCTTGAACTTCAAGGAGAGTTTGACATAGCTTTCTCCATCAAGCTAGGAGAAGTTTGTGCCATCCTCCACCGGATCGTGACATGAAGAAGACGGGTCCATTGGGAGTGAGTGACAGCCTCCTCTACCCCGGATGCAGTTGAGGACCGAGCGAGGATGCAGATTGACAACCCGACGATTCCTTCCGTGAATCCTCCGCAAGACTTCGGATTCGGTCGATTTCACGCACTTTTCTTCTTTTGTTGTTGATATTGTAGCCTAAACTCTTGTATTTGATGAAGTGTGCTTAGTTTTGTAAAACATATTTATACAATCATGTCTATGTGATTTCATATTTATGTTATTTGCTTGAGGTGCGCCTTTATTTTCCATCCTCCACCACATCCAATCTTGTCGCACTAGCAATTGCTTGTGGCGTACGTAGAGAAGAGGTTCTCTCGACCCTCATTCCGTCGTTCTAACCACCTCATCCGCATGCCTACTCGTCCATCCACCCAGCGATTCGGTGCATAGCGGCCCGTGTAGTCTTCCATCCCGCCTGGCGAAGCATCGCATAGCGACGTTGCATAGGAGTAGTTGTTAGTGTTTTGCTTTATTTTATCGCAACCATCAAAACCCCCATAGTTAACTCCGACCTAAGGACTTCAATCTCAAGTCCTCCTCGATATTAACTCCCCCCTTACTGTGTTCCTTTAAGAGATCTATAATTGGGAAAGCCACCCATTTTATATTACTTGTGCAACCGGTACACTTGCCGTTCAACGCATCAAGTTTTTGGCGCCGTTGCCGGGGAACACAGTCGTGTGAGTTTTTGGAGAGGGAGATAGGAGATAGAAGCCCTTTTCCATTTGTACATTTCATGCTTCTTCTTTTCCTTAGTTTTTAGAATTGTTGCTTATTTTTCTTTGTTCCTTTTCTAGTTTTAATTTTTCAGCCGCAGGCATTCCTTTTCTTTTATCTGCTGGTGTGTAGTTAATTTTTACTTAGAATATTTCTATTGGTGAATTCTTTCTTGTTGCACCATGTATTCTTATATGAATATCCGGTGCCGATGGTGTGGGGATTATAGACATAGTAGTGATGAGTGCCCCAATGAAGATATTGAGCATATTTCTCGTGGTTTAGTGTATGGAGCACCGTCCTCTTATGATACTTCATACACCATACCCCAGTCTTATGGTCACTTCACTTCTACGCCTTCACCTTCTTTTTATTACTCTCCAGTCACACTAGGACTGAGGAGTAATGGAAAACAGTGTTTGTGTTGTCGTAGCACAGATCACGTATTAAAAGATTTTGTAGAATTTTAACACTAGTTGGAGGAGGAGGATGGACTGGATATCCGAATCGTTCCATCCACCTCTCAACTGGCTGCCCCTTCTGATTCTGATGATATATTCGCAGTACCACCTTATCTAAGGGGGACTACTGCGGATATACCCATCAGACTTTCTGCTGATCGGTGCGACGGCGTTGCGTTGTCGTCTCTCCCTATGCATTCTTCCCCTCTTTTTGGTTCACCACCGTAGGAACCAACACATATTTTCTCTGATGATGTTGTTCCTCCGCTTTCTTCGCAAAAATTCACTATCCCAATTCTTACTGAGTTGGTTGATGATACCGACGTTGATCTATGATTGGATCCTGCTGGGAGTGAGACCGGGACCACTCCCCCTATTTCTGATTATTTTAGTTCTTCATCTCCTCTATTTCTTTATCCCCTTTCTATATCTGAGGCTGTGCGGGTTGAGTCTTCGCAGGTGCTTTAGGAGGAATTGGAGCTTTCTGCTCGAGCCATCGATGTTAGCATCCTCTGTTGCGAGGAGGTTGATTCCTCCTTTGTTGAGGAAGCTCCATCGATCATTTTCTCCTCATGCCGTCTTCCTGTAGATGATTTCTTACTGGGCAAGGATTTATTTTGTGATAAGATGAGCAAGGACCAGTGCTCCTTCTCTTCTTATTTCTTATTTCCTCTACCTATGTTGGGCAGGGATTATTATGTAGGTAGAGGGGTAACTGTTTTATCACTGTATCAGTACCCGTTACTGCAAAGGATATTGGAACAGTTACCTATGCATTTTTTATTTCATAGACCCATTAGATATAACCTTTTCCTTAGCTGAATAAGTCGTACTGGGATGACAATAACCCGAGTACTTATCTTTTATTTCCTACACTTTTATTTTACACGTCTATCTTAGCTTAGTATTTCTTTATATATTGTATATTTTTCTTTTGTTTTTGCGGAGCTCACCCCTGCTGGTATTCATGGCAAATTGTATTGGCGGGGTTGTGATTCTTCGTATGGCGGAGCTGCTTCTGTGTTTTTCACTCGTCTTCTGGTATGCTCTCTAGCTGAGCATTGGGTAACCTCTTTCCTTGTCTCTATTTGATTTAAATTTCCATATCATATGATGCGTAGCTTAGTTTAAGTCTGGGGGAGAGTCAGTATGTGTTACCTTTTGTACACGCACATTTCATGCATATACTAGGAGCTTTTATTGGTTTATTTTGATTAGTTCATCGCATCACACACCACTGCACCCGCATGAGTGTGTTCTTAGCTGTTAGCGTGCTGCGAGTTAAACTCTTTTCTTTTATATGATTTGGGAAAATTATTGTGCTGGCATAGGATTGTGAGACAGAGTTAAATGTTGACCTTGCTGTGATCCTAGTCAAGTGCTCTCGTCTCGTGTAGAAATTTGAGTAGATTTAATTTTTTTGTATCCTTATAGTTTTATATTTTCTAATTGTGTAAATGCTTTTTATTCTACTCAAAACTTGGTGAATCCAGTGTGAATCCGACGTTAGCTTAGGGATGTGTGTAGACGGCTGTTAGTTTCGTATTGCTCGAGTCAGGAGGAAGGATAGTCTTTCTCGTTGGCTAAAAACTTGCCCCAAGCTATTCTTGAAGCATGGGTATAGGTTAGTCATGCATGAGTGTGATGTAGGACATTATTTTGGCCCGATTGAGCTTTATACTGTTCCTAACGTCTTATCCTCACTAGCCCCATTGTGCCTACCCCTTCTTTTAATTCAGCTCCACCATTATTTCACCAAAGCCTCATAATCGATCTTAGTCGCACACCCAAGTCGATGCTTTAGTGTTTTACATTTTCATGTTGGGGTGTTGGTGTGGTGATATTATAGGTGATTATGTGGTTGTTCTCCAAAGCTTCTATTTGCTGAAACTATTTAAAATAAGAAAATGATTTAAAAAAATATATGTGAAAATGAAAAGTAAAAGCATGATTGAAAATCCTATTGGAGATGTGATTGTAATTGGAGTAGGCGGTGCACACACCCATATGTTAAAAGTTATGTATGGGGGTGTGGTGTACCCGCGTGTATTTTGGTTAGCGTATAGATTCATTTTATGCTAGCTCATTTGGTGCGTAGCCATTCTTATTTATCTTTGTTTACCTCACCGAAACCCAAGCCCTATCTCTTCACCTAAAGTCCTACTGATTCGTGTGTGAACCATACCAGTGGCGTGGAGAGAGTGCATGTAACATCCATCAAACAACTAGACCCCTAGGAATGGTTTTGTCATGACTAGGTCATGAAAAAACCCAAGTAACCCCAAAGAGACCTAGGTCAACCCAACCCTATTTCTGGTCAACCTAGCCCAAATAGGCTAACCCAAGCTCAAACCTCCTCATGTGGCTTCTTTAGGGAATAATGTGCGTGGAAGGGCTGTAAATAGTCCTTCAGATTGAACAAGTCAACTTGGTGACTAGGAGAGAGGGTGAGTGTAACAGCCCAAATTCTGGGAGTAGCAAAATATGGGTGACACGGCTTGGGACACGGTCGTGTCCCAAGGCGTGTCCCGCTTGGGTTGAAGAGTTGGGCGCTTGGTCGACAAATTTTGGTCGACGAAGTTGTTGGGTGGTCACTCCCTATAACACGGGCGTGGCAGGGGGCGTGTCCCCTCGGTTCGACGAACTGTGCTCGACGATCGTCGAGTGTGTGGACCGTCGAGTGTTGATCGTCGAGCATGGGGTACACGGCCTGTGATACGGGCGTGTCACAGGCCGTGTCCCGATGTGTCGAAAGGTTGAGTGTCGATCATCAATCGTCGAGTTTCGATCATCGATAGTCGAGTGTCGATCATCGAGCATGGGGTACACTGCCTGTGATACGGGCGTGTCCCGCTGTGTTGAGAGGTCGACGATTTTCTCTCGACTGTGTGTTGAGTGGGTTACACACCCTGCATTATGGGCGTGTCTTGGCCGATACGGGCGTGTACTGCGTGTCACAGTGAGCTCCATTTCCATGATAATGGAGGAGAGAGAAATGAGGAAGAAGAGGGAAGGAAACAGTTCGGCCAAGGGGAGGCCAAAGGCCACATTTAATTCCCCAGGGAAGGGGAGAAGTTTCCAGCCGTTTCCCTGGCCATCAGACTTGGTTCACCCCCCCCCCCCCCCCCCCCCCCCTCCTCCATGTCCGAGCCTAGCCATTAATGGCTTTGAATGTCATTAATGATCCAGCTCCTCCTCTCCCCATCTGAGGCTTTAAACACCACCAGTGAATTGAGAGGAGCCTTTCCCAATCCTTACCCGAAGAATTCAAGCCTCCCCACCTTACAGTTGCAGAAATCGAGCGACACCAATTTCAGAAATGGCTTCCCGATGATCTTCCCGACTTCATGCGGCCGGCAAGGTCCAATCCTTCTCCTCTCTATGCGTGCTAGATCTAGACTTGTTTAGGTTGAGAAGTTGCTCTCAAACGAGACGGTTTGGAGAGAAACATTCCTTGAAATTCCATGGAAAATGGAGGTGGTGAGTTCGCCGGAAACCGCCCCTCCGGCGGCCGTGCCACCGCCCGGCGATAGCCACCAACTCAATGAAGGTGGTGGTGGCCGGCCAGGGAGGTGGTCGGAGTAGCCGGAAATGGCCTGAAATGAGCTCCAGGTCGGGCTAATCCCGTCCCTTGGCTGGAGCTTGAAGATGAGTAGCAGCCCTTGGATGCTGCTTCAAGATTCGTGCAAAAGTTTATTCTTTTTATTGTTTTTTTCTGTGATTATAACTGCAGTGTATAGCATTAATTTTTAAAACTACCTATACCCCTCTATAGAAAATGTGGTCAACATAGAAAATGTAAACCTTGATGTCTAGTGTAATATAAAATTTATTTCACTCAATTTGGAGTCCGGGTCAGACCACAACACTCATTTTGGTGAGGTCTATCCATAGGGCTATCCAGACCTTAAATTAAGTGCCCACTCCAAACCAGACATCCAAATGATCTGAAATTTGGGGAGTGGGCTATTCCTAACTATGTCTAGGACATATCCAAAAATCAGAATTTTTGGAAAAAAATTTCAATAGTTTTTAGAAATATTTAATAAACCATTTATTAATTAGTTAGGTGTCATAAACACCTCAAAATACCCAAATATTTTGGTGGGTGGTCTTAGAGAGCATGTTAGGGCTCTGATAAAAATTTCATCTCCTTTGGAGATATTTTGATTAGGTTTTATCCAACCCCAGGTTGACGTTAATTTGGTCAAAGCACCCCCTTTGAGTTTTGAGTGGTCAAATCACCTCAACAGAGGCTGATATTTTGGCCAATGACTCTCTATGGTATGACACACCCTTCAATAGAATTTGGGGTAGTTAAGAGTAGGGTAGCCCTACAACCCTAGGGTAGGTCACTTAATGGGGATTTTTATGGTTTGAAGGTCATGGGGTCAAATGACCTTGGAATGACTTGAAAATTGGTGAAGAGTACCATATGGTTAGTATAGTCCCCTGGTTAAAATTTTAGGGAAATTTGGAAGCATTAAATGTCACAACCCGCATTTTTCTCCGAATTCAAGAAGTATCAGAGTATGCGAAAAACACGCGCCGTGATGCCACATCGAGCAGGGGATAACTGTCGACGCTCAGGTGAACACCATCTAACTGGACTATGAAAATTTCTTAAGTTTAATGATTATAAAATCGGATATAAGTTTTAAGGGCCATATCCCTCGGCTCGGTGGATCATCTAGTCCACGGTTTAAAAACTATACTTATACGCAGCGGAAAATACTTTATTTATTTTTGACATCCTATGAGAGTGCATAAGTGACCCCGGAGGTCAACTTATACTATGCAAGACTCTAGATTTATATTATATTATTTGTAGGAAAACGATCTTTTTACGTTGCTTGGAAAGTAATGTAAGAGCTTTATAAAACATACTTATCATGAGATATATATACATAATAGTGTTTTTTAGGTTTTAAAGTAACTAGCAACCTAGCATAAAACTTCCCAAGAGCAAGTAGACTATCTCAAGAAAAGGTAGCAATAAAAGAAACATATCTAGTATCAAAAGGTAAAACTACCAGTGGGCGCCAACAAACTGACACGAACCCACCGGCAAGTATGTATGTTTGTAAGAAAATAGGAAAACTACCTCACAATAGCAAGAGAAAGATCCCTACAACTCAAGGGACCACCAGCAGCACCACAGCAAATCTAGCCGTCTACTCAGCTACTAGTTAGAACCTGAGGCATTCAGAAAAGAAAAGAACACCTCAGCAAGTAAATCAAGAAAATATGAATTAGGGCATTATATTAAAATGGAACAAAGAGGGTAAGTAAACATGACAGTGAAAACAAACACTGCCCAAAGAAGCAAAAGTACACCAAGTACCAAGCAACAACACCAAGCCCTGCTCAAATCCTGTATAGGCTATAAGGCAAAAGACAAGAAAAACTTGCCACTATATGTTGTGTTTAACAAGGAAGAAATACCTAACAATCCGAGTTTGTGAGTTAATGGCAGTAGTAAACAACATGGACCTCAGTTAGTGACCAAAAACAGTCCCCCAAACAAGACAGTTCCAACTAAAATAAAATTTCACTGTGTCGGCACAAAACCACCACAAACCCAGCTCGTACCTGGAATAAAAAGGGTGGCGGCCACATCAAATGCCCAGCCCGTACCTGGGACTAAAAAGTGGTGGCCACGGCTCGCACACAAAACATCCCGCTCCTTTATAGCTTCAAAACACCACTACCTGCCATAACCCACGATTCGGCCCTCAAAACAAAGGAAGAATGAAAGGCTGACATGACATTTCCCCTAGGAGGTAATCACTCGGGAAGAAAAGTAATTGAAAGGAAATAAATTTCTTCCTACAGGAATCGTCGAACGCAGCTCGATGATTTTCGTCGAGCACGGGAAACATCGTCAAACTCAGGAAAATCGTCGAATGCAGCTTGACGATGTTCGTCGAATCACAGGACACGGGAAATCGTCGAACTCCGTTCGACGATTTGCCTTTCGTCGATCACAGGTCACGGGAAAACGTCGTCGAACGTCGTTCGACGATTTTCTTAACCGTAGGCCACAGGAAATCGTCGAACTCCGTTCGACGATTTTGCATAAAATGCAGGCCATAGGAAAACGTCTAATACAGGCCACGGGGAATATCGTCGAACGTCGTTCGACGATTTTCCTTACACCGAACACTAGCCACGGGAGAATCGTCGAACTCCGTTCGATAATTTCCGTCAGACCCAGAACTAAGGCGCATCGTCGAGCTCAGCTCGACGATAATCTCCAAACCCAGATCGACGATTTTCGTCAATCTGGCTGCGTTGAGCGCAGAGAAAATCCTGCACCTCCTACTTCACTTTCGTCCAATCTCCTTAGCCTAATTCAATCCTATTACTCGTAATTTAAGTAGGAAAACCCACTGCTACTAGATCTAGGGCTGATAGGCTAATTTTATACCCAAACCGAGATTAACAGGAAAAATTTGAATGATTAACAGGGAACAATTTGATAAAAACAAAGAAGACTACAGCACTCCAGCCGAAGGTTTGAGTTTCAGAACTTGAGAGAATGCAAACACAAACATAAAGGGCCATAATGGTTAATGATTCACATGCTTTTGACGGAAAAACAGAGTAAAATATTAATCTTGGGAAACTCGGAAAAATTATAGCAAATATGACCATGAAAAGGAGAAGAAAATTTGTCAAGGGTAGGAGCACCACTTGCCTTAATTCCAGAATTTATCTTGCACAGCCCTGCCTCCCTCTCTCTCGGCTCCAGCCGCAACAACACCTAAACAGGATCTAAGGTTTTAATGGCGGAAAAGGATCAAACAAAAAATTCCGAGTCTCCTAGAAAACCATGAAAATTTAATCTCTTACCGTAATAATGAAGGTCTAAGCGAGAGCACTCCAAATCCGCTTTCGGAATCAAATTCTGTCCACTAACACTTCCAGAATCGTCGTCTGAAGAGTAGCAGGGTTGGCGGTTTTCTTCCTCTCGAACAAGCAGCGGTTACTCTTACAAGGAAGGAGACAATGAAAAGACTCGTTTTTTTTGTCTTGAGACTATATATATTTATGCAGGGACACGCCTATTTAGCCTAAACTGCCACCTAATACCACTTGATTTCAAACTTTATAAATTAATTAGTCATTTGCATTATTATTATTAACACAATCAAAATGACGCGAAAACCGAACCACCTCGGAATCCGACGAAATTCACACCGTAGCTAATTACCCACGCTACGAACGCAACGTCGAAGTCGAAATCATCTTTCGACGAACAAAACTCGGGTTGTCACTACCCGAAGCCAAAACACAAGCATCCCCCGAGAGGCCTCACCGGTCACAAAAACAGACCCGTCTTGCTAGGGAATCTTTCCAAAAAGGATACTAACAACCACGCAAGGAATCTAGAGAGCTAAGACCGCGCTCTATCAAATGGCACATGCCGGAAACGCGTCAACGTAACACCAAACGAGAATTAAATAATCGCAGAAGAATCGGGGGCGTTACAGTTACTCCCCCTAAAAGAAAGTTTCGTCCCGAAACTTTACATACACTACTTCTACTATAGAAGGAAGGTAACCAACAAGAGTACTAGAAAGGAAACATACCAATCAAATCAAGGGAATAGATGAAGGTGAGCCTCCCTCATAGCTGACTATAGCCCCCAAGTCGCGCATTCCAATCCTGATTCCTCCATAGAACTCTCACCATAGGGATAGGACTTGTCCCCGCAGCACCCGGATCTTGAGACCAAGATGCTGACCAGCACCGCAACATATGAAAGAATTATCTCCAACTGGGGCACAACCATCCAAGACTTGCCCACTGCTTCGCACACACTTCGGCAATTGGCTTACATAAAACACATTATGAATACCTGGGAAATTTGCTGGCAAATCCAATCTATATGCTGACACGCCAATCCATTCAACAATCTTAAACGGTCCCACATACCTCGGGTCCAATTTCCGGTTCTTACCGAACCTCTTAACACCAACCATCGGGGAAACCTTCAGAAACACAAGGTCCCCTACAGAAAACTCCAAGTCAGCCCTACGCCGGTTGCCGTTCTTCTCATATCTCTCCTGAGCAATACGAAGCTTTTCCCTAATAAGCTTCACAGCAGTTTCCATCTCCTCGAGCGCATCCGGTCCCAACACAGGACTCTCACCAATATCTGTCCAAAATAAGGGAGTTCTGCAACGCCTCCCATACAAAGCTTCAAACGGAGCCATGTGCAAGCTCTCCTGATAACTGTTGTTGTATGCAAATTCCATATGCCGCAAACGCTTATCCCACGCTCCACCATGGTCCAAGATGTAGCACCTGATCATATCCTCAACTATCTGGTTCACTCGCTTAGTCTGACCATTGTTCTGCGGGTGGTAAGCTGTAGAATACCTCAAATCTATACCCAAACACTCTTGCAGACTCCTCCAGAAGCGAGATGTAAAATGGAAGTCTCGATCCGAAATGATTCTAACTGGCACACCGTGTAATCTGATGACTTCACTCAGATACAGCTCTGCTATCTTTTTCATCAGATAATCAATCTTGTACGGAACGAAGTGAGCACACTTCGTCAATCTGTCCGCTATAACCCAAACAGAATCAAAACCTCTAGGAGATCTCGGCAAGCCCGTAATGAAGTCCATAGAAATACTTTCCCACTTCCAAGTAGGGATCTCCAAAGGAGTCAACTTGCCACCAGGCCTTCCATGATCGGCCTTCACACGCATGCAAGTGTGGCACTCGGAAACAAATCAGGCTATATCTCCCTTCATCCCATACCACCAGGCAATCTGCTTCAATTCATGATACATCTTTGTAGATCCTGGATGGTAGGCAACACTGGATCCATGAGCCTCTCTGCAAATTATACCCCTGATGTCTCCAACAGCTGGGATGCAAAACCTGCCGCGGTACTTCAAAGTACCCGCATCATCGATAGAGAAATCCGGCAACTCCCCTCTCTCAGTGCTGAGGTATAAGTGCAGAAGATCCGGATCATCCTTTTGGTGCAACCTGGTGAGTGCAATCCAAGACGGCTCTGCCACTGCCAAACTGCTCTGCATGTCACAGCATCCCACAGAAATATCCATCAGGAGGAACTCTTCCACTAAACGATCGGCGGTGAGATTAAAGATCTTCCCTGTCTTCGGGCTCAGGACGTCGGCCACCACATTGGCCTTGCCTGGATGATACTATATATCCACATCATAATCGGCCACATACTCTAGCCACTGCCGCTGGCGCAAATTTAACTCCTTCTGTGTGAACATGTACTTTAGGCTTTTATGATGGGTGTAGATCCTGCACTGAGCACCGTAAAGAAATGTCTCCACAGCTTCAGGGCAAAGATCACTGCTGCGAACTCAAGATCATGTGTAGGGTAATTCCTCTCATGAGTCTTCAATTGCCTCTACCCATACACAATCACCTTCCCTTCTTGCATCAAAACAACTCCGAGCCCAACATGCGAGGTATCCACATACACATCATAGTCCATGCCCTCCGTATGCAATGTCAAAACAGGAGCAAAACACAACCTGCTCTTCAGCTCAAGAAAAGCCTCCTCGCATTTCTCGCTCCAAATGAATGCCGTATTCCTCTGCATCAGCTTAGTCAAGGGGGCTGCCAAGGTAGAAAAGCCCTCCACGAATCTTCTATAATAGCCGGCCAACCCCAAGAAGCTCCTAATCTCCTTGGGTGTGCTCGGCTTATGCCAATCCATCACTGCAGAATTCTTTTCCGGGTCAACCGAGATGTCATCCTTGTTCACCACATGACCCAGGAAGGAAACTTGGGACAACCAGAACTCACATTTACTCAGCATGGCGAATAACTGATGGTCTCTCAAAGCAGATAAAACCAGTCGCAGATGTTGCTCATGCTCCTCAGCACTGCGAGAATAAATCAGAACGTCATCTATAAATACGACCACAAACCTATCCAGAAAATCCTTGAACACCCGGTTCATCATGTCCATGAATGCTGATGGCGCGTTGGTCAAACCAAACGACATAACCATGAATTCAAAATGCCCATGCCTCGACCTGAAAGCAGTCCGTGGAATGTCCGACTCAAGGATCCTGAGCTGATGATAGCCTGAACGAAGATTGATCTTGGAAAACATCGTGCTACCACGCAACTGATCAAATAAATCATCGATCCTTGGCAGAGGGCACCTGTTCTTAATGGTGACTTTGTTCAGCTCCCTATAGTCGATGCACAGCCTCATCGACCCATCCTTCTTCTTCACAAATAGAACAGGAGCACCCCAAGGTGACGAACTCGACCTGATAAAACCTTTTGCCAACAACTCGTCCAACTGGACTCGCAACTCCTCCAACTCGCGAGGGGCCATCCGATATGGCACCTTAGTAATAGGACGCATACCCGGTTCCAAATCAATCACAAACTCAACATCCCACTAAGGCCGAAGACTAGGAAGGTCATCGGGAAAAACATCTGAGAAACACGAACCACATGAATCTCCTCCAAGCGCGGTACACTAACAGTAGTCCCAAACACCGAGACTAAACAAGCAAAACAATCAGAATGAAACAGCTTCTGAGCACATACCGCAGAAATGATAGGATAATATTGGCACGGGTCAACATACACACTTCAAGGCTGACCATTGTCCTTGATGAAGTCCAAGCGCTTCCCTTTGTACTGAATAACCGCATCATACTTAGACACCAGTCCATGCCCAGAATGACATCGAAGTCCTCTAGATCAATCATCTTGGTCCAGGCAAAATTTCAGATCAAGCCAAAAAAACTGCAATCCAAAATGCCCAATTTAACAACCGATTCACTAGAAGGGAAAAATGGCGAAGATGCGGAAATATCACGACTTGATCTAAATCAACCGATAATGGCTCTACAAAAGCTCTAGCCACAAACGAGTGTGCGCGGGAGAAAAAACACGTCCCAGCGGTTAAATTTCTTATAGGAGATATATATAACAACTAAGGCACTAAAAAAAATAACCATAATAAAAACTTCTCTAAGGCGAAAAATAACCTATCATGCAAAAACAGCGCCTTGTCAAAGATTCAG